>CM024702.1:4612217-5257280 GCA_014182845.1 Corymbia calophylla
GCTCTGCGGGGACACGATCGGCGGCGCGAAATGCCGGTGAGGTCTCTTCGACGCTCGTGAGGCTTGAATTCGCTTTGGGGTTTTTGGCCGTCGCGAGCCTGCGAAGGAGGAAGAAGAAGAGGATCCGGCTACGATCCACCGGCGGTCACTGAACCTTCCACGTCATCTGTGCTTTTCCAACGTCCGTGAAGTCTTTTTTTTTTTTTTTAACTTTATTTTCGTTGTAATTTTATATAAAATAATAAGTAGATAATTAATAAATTATAATTGAATACTAAAACTTATGAAAATACAATCAAATGCTAAAACTTCTCGGTCAATCAAATGTGATCACTCCTTTTGCTGTTTGCGTTGAACTTCGATGTGACTTTTTAATATTTTCTCACTCTTACGTGATTAAATCATAAAACTTAAGGATATTAAAATGTTTTTTTGGCTAAATTTTAAAATGACTAAACCAAGCGAAAAATATTGCAAGCCCTTGCAGCCACGACCCCACCATCGTTAGGAAGGGCAAGCGAGAGTGGGGGATGGTTGATAAGGGTCGTCAAGCCCTAGTCAACAACCCTTGCCTATTCCGGTAACGACTTCTCGTCCAGACCTAGTCGAGGGTTGGCCCTAGTAGTTTGGCTGCCAATGGTATGCCCTTGCTTATCGTCAATGAAGGTCGTTGGCCCCTAGCCACGGTATGGCAAACACTAACAATCATCCCATCTTCACTGGCCCTTTTTAGTGATGGTGGGGTTCCGACGACAATGACTTTTCTTCTTCTTTTTTAAATATAGCTTATTTATAAATTGATTTATTCAAAATTAATTTTAAAAATCCTATTTAAACTAAAATAATGTTGTTTTAGCAACGCTGCGTAGGATGAGGAAAAAAGGCATTTTAATACTCAACATGTCGGATCATCCTAGGTGTAGGATATTATACCTTGGCATACAAATCATTTTAAATCTCTAACACAGAGGAGGTGATTTGCATTGTAAAATAACTCTTAATTGATACACTCGTGTCATATTTATCCTCCGTTAATTTTAATTAAATTTTATCGTGAAATTGCTAATAAATTCATGTGAGAATTTACATCAATTTGAGATGAATTTATCACGGACATACTAGTTTAGAATTTTTTTTGCCCAAAAGTTAGTTTTATGGTAAATATATTACAAATATATTGGTTTGAATTTTTTTCGTAAAACAAAAAAAAATTGAGGTAAATTGTCGTGAAATATATAAGCCTAAAATTTTTCATAATATTAACCAAACAAAAATCCCCATGTGGCCATTGATGTGGATGTGACTTGGCTACCACATGCTTTTGGGCAGTAAAACCATTGACAAGCTGAGTCAATTTCACTAGTTAGTCAATTGTAATTAAGTTAATATTAATCACCAATTAATTAGTCAAACCAAAAGTCACTTTGTAAAAAGGTTACTTACGAAAGAAAAAGGAAATATAACAATTTGTCCCAGTAATCATTCTTTTCTTATGAGAAGAAGAAGGTGAGGGTTCGAATTCCTACCTACTCAAAAAGTTGGGATGAGACAATTCACCTTCAGATGTGAATTTTGACTCTTACTTCCTATACAAAAGTAGGTCAAAAGTTTGAAAATAAAAGTTATAGTATAACCAACAAAAAAAATAGGAATACTTCAAAGTGCAAGAAAGAAGAGTACCAATCAAGGCCACGGCCCTATTGACCTTGCGATTGGTCACTAAGGGCCATAACCATGCTCAATTGGGGGAGGGTGTGACCGTTTCATTAGATCTACTAGGAGCGAGGATAATCGCTGCAAACTTGTCAAAATTTCCAAACTTAGATTAAGGATAAGGTTTCCTCTTTTGATAATAAGGAAATCATTTTTTCTAAACCACCAAATAAATAAAAAATAACTATTTTTATGTGGAAATATTTTCCTTTAGAATGAGATTTTTAGTGAACCAAAACGCACCATAAATATAAAGTTTTCTATAATCAACTAATCGGTCTAACTAATTAGTTAAATATAAAAATAGGCAATTATAAATCGAGTAAATTTTTACCATCATTAGGGATATATTTTACTTAACAATAAACGAAACTTTCAATTTCCCCTAGTCTAGGGACCATTATAAGAAAATCACGAGAGAAGCTTGTGCTGAGGGGGAAAAGACTCAAAAAGTTGACCTGGCCAAAAGAATAGATCATGCTAAGATTGCTTAGAATCGCTAGGATTCCCCGAAAGTTCTATATTTTCATTTATAGGTATAATAGGATTATATGACAATTGTACTCGTTCTAAATTAATTTGAAAAAGAAAAAAATTATTTGCACATATTGTGACATGTGGAATCAACTTTTGTAATTAAAATTCAATTTATTTCTCAAAAAATAATATTTAAATAATAATTTCAAAAATACTCGATTTTATCACTTGAGATAATAAGTCAATAGAAAATATTTCCCTTATTGATTGAACTTTATGTTTGAACATTTTCATAGATCAAAAATATAGTATTCGGTGATTTATTTTTGTGATGGATATGAATTATTTTTTTAAGACTTTTTTAAAATTATTTATTTATTCGTGAAATGAATAGAGATTTAGTAATGAGGAGAGGAATCAAACGTAAAATCACTTTATAAAAGTTTGATTAAGGAAAGGAAAGGGAAGTGAATATATCCATCCCAAAGGCGAGGAAGAGAGAGAGAGAGAGAGTGAGGCGATCTTTTTGGGGGGAGGTAGGGTTTGAGTGGGGAACATATTCCCACGATAAAACGTGGCGTTCTGTTTGCGAGCCAAAAAAGGCGGAGAGAGAAAAATGAATGAGCTTCCTCTGTAGACGACGCAGCACCTCCTCCTCCACCGCCACCGTCGCTCTAACGATCCTCGCCTCCCTCTCCCCCTCGAATCTCGCCGCCGCCACCCGCCTGTCCGCCTTCCCTCCGCCTCCTCCGATCGCCGCCGCCTCCGCCCGGTTCCGCTCGTCCCCGCCGGCGCGAGACTCCTCCCCCGATCGGACGCGGACGCAATCGCCTCGCGCCATGCAGCAAGTGGAGGAGCAGTGGCCCGCGAGCCGGGTGCGGGACACTTTCTTCAAGTTCTTTGAGGGGAAGAGGCACGTCAACTGGCCGTCGAGCCCGGTCGTCCCCGTCAATGACCCGACGCTGCTCTTCGCCAATGCAGGTGCTGCGTTTTGCAGAGATTGGACTCGCTCGGTTTTGCCTTTATTGCCTTATTGGTGAAGATTCTTGTTACTTCTTCGAGTTTCTCGGAGCAATTATGCTTTGCCGAACGTTGGGTGCTTTCATTTGATTAGGAGATATGATTGTATCTATCTCTGGTTTGATTTATCGCCCTCATGTAATTGTCAAAAGTTAAGTTTTTCCGCTCATCACGATGGTGTTGTAGGACCAACCAGCCACATGTTTCCTTAAGCATGTAAATACTGGGAGAAAAGGGCATTTCAGGATTTGGGTCTGCATTTTGTGCTTTTGACAGGAATGAACCAGTTCAAGCCAATATTCTTGGGGACGGTTGATCCGAGCAATCCCTTAGGTAAACTGACACGTGCTTGCAACACCCAGAAGTGCATCCGTGCAGGTGGGAAGCACAACGATCTCGATGATGTAGGAAAAGACACTTACCATCACACCTTCTTTGAGATGCTTGGCAACTGGTCATTTGGTGACTACTTCAAGAAAGAAGCTATCGAGTGGGCCTGGGAACTTCTCACAGGGGCAAGTGCTTTGACAATAGCTACATTTTTATTTTTTTACTTATTATTTTCTTAGACAAGCATGCGTATTAATACAATGTTGACAATCTTGTAGCAAGTACTTTTTGTTGTTATTTTTAGGATAGAAAATGTTTCAACTCAGTCAGGGAACTCCTTTTGCTTTAGATTTCGTGAAGCTCTTCCCTCTGGGACATATAATGCATACATACTCCTCCATGTTCTTTTTATCTGCAGAATTTTAGTCTTTCTCGTAAGAGTTTGTAAAATTTTATGCTGCGCTGTTGTCCGATTTCTTATACCTTATTTAGCACGTTTTTTTGGATGTTCATGGTCCATTCAATTTCTCTAGTGAAATTACATGATTGTCAATTGATGGTTGACATTCGTTGCTCGAGGAATTAGTTGATGCCTTTTCCCCATTTATCATGTGAGGTTGAGTCTAGAAGGCCCACAACTTGTAGGATGTGCTTTCCACACCTTTGTGGCTCTAGGAATTAATTATGCTATTTCTTTCTGCATTGCTCATGTGAGGCCAAATATTAGTTTTACAAGAGTTGAAGATGTATTATTAGCCTTACCCAAAAAAAAAAATTGAAAAAAAACTTACCAAAAAAAAGATGTATTATTAGTTGAGTTCCTTCTACCACAGTCATTTAATGATTGGAGTTTCTTAATTTAAATGAAACCACTTGGAAATGATGTATTCATTTGTATAATCTGTTTGCTCATCGATTTTCCACCTGTGGTCTCACAGGTTTACAAGCTGCCAAAAGATCGAATCTATGCCACCTATTTTGGTGGTGATGAGAAAGCTGGTCTTGCTCCTGATAATGAAGCTAGAGATGTATGGCTTAAATTTTTACCTCCTGGACGTGTCTTACCTTTTGGTTGTAAGGTCTGTTCTCTCTGAGATTTTGAACTGTGGTTTCATTCTTCCCTGTTACACATGATTCCGAGTGTGGGATTGTTTGTGCAGTTATCAAGATTTTATATATCTGTCTGCATGGAGGACTGTTTTTGTCCTCCATATGCATTGCATGCATATGGTGGCATGAACTTTATATCCATTGATGGAAGTCGCATGTTCAAGCTGATGATCCTTGTTATATATTTCACTAGTTCAACGATCTTGTGCTTTTTCTTTGATAGACTGCAGCTTCATGAACCCCCCCAAAAAAAAAAAAAAAAAAACTTAGCAGAATCCTCGTATAGTTGCTATTATCATGTGCAGCCAATTATTTTGCTTGATTTTTGAAGGAGATGCATCTGTCAATTTTACATACTATTCCATCCATGTTCAATTTTGGTTACTCATCTTGTTATCCTTCTTACAACTTCAATAGGACAACTTTTGGGAGATGGGTGATACTGGACCTTGTGGGCCTTGCACTGAGATTCATTTTGATAGAATTGGTAATCGTGATGCTTCTTCCTTGGTTAACAATGATGATCCTACTTGCATTGAGATATGGAATCTTGTCTTTATTCAGGTATGGGTTCCAAGAAAACCACTCATTGTTCTCATACACATGATGTCTGCAGTAGGATGACAGTACTTGTAATTAGTGCTTTGAACATCAATAATGATGCTACTGCAGCATTTCCATAATGTTGAGAGAGGCCGAAACTATCTGCAATTACACGTTATGCTTATTGTGTCGTGTATATTTATTAATGTCTGGGCATCATTCTCTCTTTCTTTCTGCTTATATGTTATGCTCTTGTAGTTTAATCGGGAAAGTGATGGCTCCCTGAAATCTCTGCCTGCTAAGCATGTTGATACTGGTATGGGGTTTGAGAGACTGACCTCGGTGCTTCAGAACAAGATGAGCAATTATGACACTGATGTATTCATGCCTATTTTTGACTCTATCCAACAGGTATACAACTTCTCAACTATTTTTTCATTAAATAGGATTTGATGGCATATGTTGGTTATTGGTACTTCTCTCAGTAGTCATTATCTATGTGTAGAATGTAAGATGTTAAAAATGACTTCACAAGTTAATCATTTTTTTGGAAAAAGGTTCATCATTTATTTATTTATTTATTTATTATTATTATTATTATTATTATTATTATTTTGTAATATGATAGTGTTTATTCATCAGTTAAGAGCTGGATTTCCAATTCTGACTCGAGTACATTGCCTATATACTATACTCTTACTTGTGATTTTAAAGAACCACTTGTCTTATTCTTTTCTACCCTTATTTGCAAAAGCATGCATTTAATGGTTCTCTGCCATTTCCTGGTGAAAGGATCTGTTTCAGCTTTCAGCTTTCTGACCTATGGCTGTAGTATTGCTCGACTCAGTTTTCATGTGAGTATTTATACTCTTCCAACTTTTGTATAGGTGACTGGAGCTCGACCATACTCTGGAAAAGTAGGAGCAGATGATGTAGACAAAGTTGACATGGCTTATCGGGTTGTTGCTGATCACATCAGAACTTTATCATTTGCCATAGCTGATGGCTCTTGTCCAGGTTGATTGCCACTGCTTAGTCTGACTTTTTGGGCTTATTTCATTATGCCATTGCCTAATTCTTTCAGCATTTTTTTTCAGATACAATTACTGTGCCCATTGTCTAAAAACTTTTTATGTTGCCTTTAATAAACAGCCTTCATACTGTTTTATGCAGGCAATGAAGGTCGTGAGTATGTTCTTAGGCGTATTCTACGTCGAGCTGTTCGTTATGGAAGTGAGGTTTTGAAAGCCGAGGAAGGATTTTTCAATGGGTAGGAAAGGATATTAGTTTTGGACATTTTTGCAGTTACACATACCTGTCTGCTCCAATTTTTTAAAATATAAATGACCTTTTTAAAGTTGTCTGGGTATTTGATGATGCGTTGCACTTTCAGCTCTTGATTTTTGTAGTTTGCAAATTCTAAGTTGCCATATTTTGGTTGTGAATGATGGCAAATCAGTCTTGTGAGCATTGTGGTGAAAGTGATGGGTGATGTTTTTCCTGAGCTGAAGCAACATGAATTGCGCATACGAGAGGTAATTGCAGATGAGGAAGCTAGTTTTGGGAAGACTTTGCTCAAGGTTAGTGAATATTAACCTTAAAAAAAGGTTCCAGTTCTTGGTACCCCCTTTCTCACCAGTTATTGTTCTTTCGGATCTCTGGAAGTTTTTTGCTCAATGGTAATCATTCAGTTATGCAGATTTGCCCCAGTTTCAAAAGTATTTCAAATGAACTTTGCTTCCCAAATATCCTTATGATTGCCAAGAAAACTGAGCTTATTTTCACATTCACTACTTAATTGAGAATAAAAGGAGTTCCCACTTTCTGCTGTATGTTCTGCATTTATGAAAATTCAGTCTTTTCCCTATATGAGGTTGATTATATAGATCCTTCTATGTGGTTGGGAGATTGAAAGTCATCCACTTTTGCCCGCCTGAAATAACAATTTATCAAGTTCCTGCTAGTTTAGATGTGAATGCCTCTGCAAAGCCTCTTAGGCCTGCCCCATTGTGTCCAAAGACTCTTCCATGAAATTTTTATCAATAAAGCTTTCCAGTGCTTTTATTTCACATGCCTGTTCTTCCCTAATCATTTGCTTACTTCAACTGTTTAAATTTAGCCAACAATGACCATGCATGTGTGATTTTTATTTAGATATCCTAATATATTGATTTGTTCTTATTTACCAATAGGGAATAGAGAAATTTAAGAAGGCTGCTCAGGATGTCCGGGGAAAGACATTGAGTGGACAGGTACTATTTTAATTGTATTTGTAGTTGATAGTTGTATCAATGCTTTTCTCTTCTAGAACATTCTGAAGTTCTCCACTCACTAAAATCTCACTTGTAGTTCTTATTTTGTCATGTTCAATTATCTAGATATTTTTCTCTTATGAAACTATTTAGACTTGTTGTTTTAAAGGCATTGAGATATGCTGGTGTTAATCTGTCATGGTTGCTTTCTCTCTGTGTCCTCTATCCCATTTGTCCTTCTTCCTGCCATGCATCCCTTTTTTCCAATCTGTGGTTCTCTTTATTTGTGTAGACTCTAAATTAAAGAGTTTCCGTTTGTCTGTATATTATGCTGAATTGATAATTCTGAACACAAGTTATGTTCACTTTCATTCGTCATTTTTTACAGGATGCTTTTGTCCTGTGGGACACATATGGATTCCCACTAGATCTGACTCAGGTATTGAAAGTTAATGTTTCTGTATGCTCGAACTTGTACTTTCTGATTGTTTTGTACTCTGACCTGCTGTACTTAATCCAGCTTATGGCTGAAGAGAGAGGTTTGCAAGTTGATGTAGAGGGTTTCAACAGTGCAATGGATGAGGCAAGAGAGAGATCTAGAAGTGCCCAAAATAAGGTATTGTCTGCTTGCGCTTTGTTATATATTGCCCACGATGGTCTTAAGTCTTCTGAAGTGATTGCCAATAGAGTGAAAAATAATAGAGTTTTGTTAAGGCGGTTTATCCACCTTGTTTTTTGGAGGGGAGTGGGGAGCAGAGGGTTTGTTTTCTGAATTTCTGGTTGACATTGAATTTAATACTTTGAAGGTTCAGGAAATGAGTTAAATTTAACCATTTGTCAGTGGTAAATAATTTTTTGACTGTGTGTATCTTACAGCAAGCTGGTGGTGCTATTGTCTTGGATGCTGAAGCAACCTCTACATTGTCCAAGAAAGGGGTTACTAAGACTGACGATTCCTTCAAATTTATTTGGTTCCAGGTTAGTTACATGGATTTCAGGGCAGGATATATCATTTTTGCTAATATCTTTATTTTTGTATAAAATAAGCCATGTAGTAGCAGTGAGTGTTTGTTGCCTTTACAAGCTGTTCTGTTTTTTCTTTTGCCAAACTCTAAAGTAGTTGCTGCTAAAAGAAGCAAATTTTCACTCTTTCATTTGACATAATGAGTCAGTTGATGAAAGATTAAGCAAGGGTTTTTTTATTACTCATTGGATCTGAACTGAGTGATGTTTATGAAGTGTGAAATGTTTTATGAAGTAGAGAAGCAAGTCTTCTGAGTGTATCTGTCTCTCTGATTATCTTTTGAATGTTAAGATAAATGCAGCTTCTATCACCTCTCTGTAAATGTGATTCTTGAGCATTTGCATAGATAATCTAAGTTTTAACCTTTTTTGTTACATTTCACTGGATAGAAAACAGTTTATCTATCTATATATAACTTGGGATAAGGAACTGGAACTGTAATATTTTTCTTTTGGTTTTTGATTGTCCATATCAGGACCACAAGAGTGCAATTAAAGCCATCTATTCTGGTACTGAATTCCTGGAAGGTGTAGTTGCTGGCGAAGAAGTGGGCTTAGTTCTGGATAGCACTAGTTTCTATGCTGAGCAAGGAGGTCAGGTATTGTGTTGCTCACAAGATCAATTATTTTCTTGCTGAGATCTAATTGGACTCTTACCCTAGTGCTGCATGGTTTATTTTGAATGATATGATTGACCAGTGCGCATGCTTGTATAGCAGCAATTATGACTTTTAACATAGGATGGCTCTTAGAAATAAACTTGTGCCTTTGTGGTGAAAATCGCAATAAACTTGCATGCTCATACCTTTTCATGGAATTAGGGCTGAGGAAACCCATACTTGTAACATCTTTTCTTTTAGCTGCTTGCCTGTATCTAACTCACCTTTTATAGTTTCCCTCCTATGTGTAACACACCTTCTACATTTTACAAAATAGCTGCGTGTTTGTCATGATTTAATTTGCCGTACATAGTTTCAATCATATTTTGTAGCATACCTTCTGCATTGTACTAAATTGTACCAAATCATTGCCTGTAGATTTATGATACTGGAGTGCTTGATGGGCCTTTTGGCACCTTCCAAGTTTGTAATGTTCAACTTTTTGGAGGCTTTGTTCTTCATATTGGTTCCCTATTGGGGGAGAGGGGAAAGTTAAATGTTGGTGATGAAGTCATTTGTAAGGTATACATTTAAATTAGTTACTACTTGGTAATTTTCCTTTGTCACATTTCATCTGTTTTGCTCATTGCTTTTATACAATGTGCAGGTGGACTATGAACGGCGTCAACTTATAGCCCCAAACCATACCTGTACACACATGTTAAATTTTGCACTCAGGGTATGCTTAGCTAGTGAATTCCATTTGATTAATTTTCTAGTTTAGATACAAGCTTATTTGTGTTTCCTTTCCTTGTATATTTGAGTATCTGATGTTTGTCTTCTCATTGTGAATTCAGGAAGTGCTTGGTACTCATGTTGACCAGAAAGGATCCATCGTTCTGCCTGAAAAATTGAGATTTGACTTTTCTCATGGTAAGATATTGTTTATTGGAGGGAAACAAACAGGAGATATTTCGATAACACAGAGATTCATTTTGTAAAATTTGGGGACTCTTGGCTTTTCACTTTGAAATTTTGGTATGCAGAGAAATACAATCTGATTTAAATGCCATTCTAGACATACTAGACTCTTCCTGTTCTTGATTTTGTAAATGGTTTGGCATTCCCTTGGTGCCTTATTCATGTATTACCTCTCTAGTGGAAAAAAGATAGCGTTGGTTGGGAAGCTACTTGTGTTCAAAAATAATTTATTTAATCTTGAACAGGTAAGCCCGTGGATCCTGAAGTTTTAAGGAGAATAGAGTCAATTGTCAATGAGCAAATAAAAGCTGAATTAGATGTATATGCAAAAGAGACACCTCTTCCCGATGCCAAGGCAATCAACAGTTTGCGAGCTGTTTTTGGGGAGGTTAGCTACATAAGTTTTTTTCTTTTTTTCCTTCTCTCTCTCTTTTAATTGGCTCCATATTGTATTGTTTTAGATCACAGTTCATTAATTTTCGCCCTTGGTTCCAGATCTACCCTGATCCAGTTAGGGTTGTGTCTATTGGACGAAAAGTTGAAGAACTATTGGCTGATCCAGATAATGAAGAATGGCAATCGATTTCGGCAGAACTTTGTGGAGGTAATTTTGTCTTGTATTTTGTTGCTTAGTGTTAAGTTCAGGATTTAGATTTATGGTTATAAATTGACCTTTTCATTTTATGTCTATAGGTACTCATATATCAAATACACGGGAAGCTAAGGCATTTGCTCTTTTATCTGAGGAGGGAATTGCTAAAGGAATCAGAAGAGTAACTGCTGTTACAGCTGATTGTGCATTTAAGGCAACCGAATTGGCAGACTCGCTTGAACTGGAAGTAACCGATGCATACAGAACCGAAGGAAGCTTGCTGGAAAAGGTTGTTGTAATAGCATTACATACATTAGGCATTTGTTGAAGCAATTCTCATTTGAAAATTCCTTTATTTTTATTATTCTCTGCTAAGCATATCTGGCCAATTATTCCATGTTCGTGTGCTTTACTCGTTTAGTATGAGAATTGTGGTGATGTCTTCATATATATTATGTTCTGGTTGCCTGTTCTGTATTATCATTTCAATTACTGTCCATGTGATTAGATCTTTACCCACATTCAGGTTGGAAGGATGCAACTTTCATGCTTTAAAGGATAGCTAGTAATTAACCAATCTCTTGGTTTTCTTTCTTTTGGGCCAAATTCTTCTTACCTCATGCTTTTCTGGGCATTAACCTATGTTCGAGTAACACCATAAGGATCACATCACTGAATATCCATCTAGGGCAGTCCTCTCCTGCGGAACAAACAACAGGATTAGATTGATGTTATTAATATTAAGCAGATATGATATATAACCGACTAAGTTGTTTGAATCAGGCTTTCTTAAATGACGTCACCAGTGCCATTTCCCATTGTAGAGGTGAATCAGTGCACCTATCACAGAACTTTTAATTTTTCATTGTGTCTAACTATTTTCTTGGCCATAGAGATGTCATTTATGTCATATGTTTAAAATGGTGGAATCAGTATGGCGGATTTTGTTTACCATTGCAAAGGATGTTTTTGTTGCCTGAAACTCCTTTTCCTTGTCATCGCATCTGTAGTTATTATAAATGTCATGAATCTGTAGATGCTTTTTCCTGATTAAAGCTTCTTTTCCTTGTAGAAAGTAGCTTCCTTGAAGAGTCGTGTGGATTCAGCAGCCATACCTGCAGCTAGAAAAGCCGACATCAGGACCAAGATTGCTGCTCTTCAGGTAGAATCTGGCCACTACCGGTCTATTTATGCAGTGTTTCCATTGGTTCAAACCTTTTTTACCCTTCATTTGCAATTCTTTTCATAAAATTAAAAGAGTAGTAGATTTGTAAAAAGGAATTGACTATGTTCATATTGAATTTGACTTTGGATATCATGTCTAATTTGCTGATATTTGCGTTGTGAGATCTTAGTTGATTTGAAACTTTCGCATTTGATTGTGTTTTTCCTTTTGGCAAATATTTCATGGGCAATATCAAGAACTTTTGTTTCTGAATAGGAAATGAATCTTTTAAGTACTTTTATTAACGTTTTCTTAATGGCATTCTCTCAGTCTGAAGTGAAGAAGGCACAAAAGAAGATTGCAGAAGCAAATACGAAGAAAGCTGTGGAGGTCTCTTTGGAGACTGCTGAAGCTGCCATCTCTGGTGGGAAGGGATTCTGCATCTCTAGGGTTGATGTTGGTTTGGATGCAGCTGCTGTTCGGGAAGCTGTCGTTAAGGTCTTGGAACAGAAGGTAGCATTATTTCCCCTGCTGATGTTCAAGGATACTTGTGTTTGCTCCTGCTAAATATGTGACACTGCTTTAATAAAAAATGAACAGGGGATCTCAGCCATGGTTTTCAGTAGAGATGAAACTACAAACAAGGTAGTCGTGTGTGCCGGTGTGCCAGATAAAAGTGGGAATGCTAAGCAGTTGGAAGTATCACAATGGTTGGAAGAAGCATTGGGGCCACTTAAGGGCCGATGTGGTAAAGGAAAGGGGGGTCTCGCTACAGGCCAGGTAATGTGCTTTCAGTCTTTACTTCAGTTTATTGATGCTATGCTAGATGACATGAGAGTCTTTGCCGGTCCCAAGGAACAATAGGGTGGTATGCTTGGAAAACAGAATGATGATGTGTCAGAAACAAATAAAATTAAAAAATATCTAATTTTCTTGAACTTTTGTGTGGAAGTAGTGCCTGGAATCATGGGGCTTAAGCTAGGAAAACTTAAGCAGCTTAAGTTCGCTTCACTTGGGCATTAGCTGGAAATGTGCAATTGCACTGATTGCTTGCTTCCAAATTGACAATGTTGGTGCTAAATGTTGCGTTATCATCTTCCCCACAATTATTTGCTTTCAATTTTTATTGGACCCTGACCTGATGATTCTGTCACGAGCTTTATCTCTCTATGCTGACTTGTTTGTTAGGGGACGGATGCTTCGCATCTAGACGAGGCCATGAATCTGGCGGACTCATTTGCATCGATGAAGTTGAGATGATGGCGGATGCTCGAGGTCAAGAATTGATGGTTGACAACTAAATTCTTGTGAGGTTAAATTACAAACCGCTTGGATGAAAATTAGTGGGGAAGCACTACAGGTGATACATGCTTTATGTGTGATCGTGGGGGTTTTCCTGAAAACAAGTTCTTCATTACTCGATATAGTTATGCAACACATACTGTTTATTCAAAGCGCTTTTGTTTTCCCCAATGAACCTGTGCTGGTGGAACATGACTTTACATGGTTCTGACCCATTGGCAAGGGCGGCATGTTAATCAATATTGACACGTAAAACCATTTTGTTTTCTCCTAAACCCTGTACACATGACTCTGCATGATCAGGCTCGGGATTTTAGACTTTGTTTTTCTTCGAAACCATGTGGACATTTAGTTTACGAAGTATTATCACGTGGTAATCATTGCTCGGTGATAAACAAAAAAAAAAAAGCGAAAGAAGCCAGCCATAGATGGTAGTTGCCTATGACCGGTCTTAGGAGAATCAAAAGAGTTCGATTGCTCTCGTCACTACCGTATAGGAAAACACCAATGGCATGTTTTGTTACTTGCATGAAACCTTTGTCATGGGAATGACATCCTTATGACTTTTCTAAGTGGATTTGTCTGATTGCATCGAATTGCACTCGGCTTAAAAATAGAATAGAAAAGGTAATGTTGTGAATAGACACTAATTGAGACTTCAATTTTACACGGTGAGTACATTTTTGTAGGTTTCTCAATTTCCTATTAGCTATAGTTCTTTTTACAGCTACAGACCCAAAAAAAAAAAAAAGAATAGTTGTTTTTATAGCCGTTTAATTCAATTCATACATTCCAATCGAAGGGTTGCCGAATATAGCAGTTTACGGATTAATTATTACTCAGATTCCTAATTACCATACCACCCTCCCCTCCTCTCTCCCCAACCTTAAATGCTTCTCCTTTTTATCAAATTTCTTTTAGTTTAGTGCTTTAATGGCCTTATAGGCGCCACATGACTGCCGTGAAATAGCCAGCGCGATGCTCCACGGCCAGGTCGGCATTTCCTTTCGATTTTATAACAGAACGATGAACAGACAAATATATGATTCTTTTTTTGGTCAGAAAAATGAGTTTGACCAAACAAATTTATAGTTACGTGTCATTTACATTGAATATTGAACTATGGCAGCATTTATTCCATTTGTTTTGCAAAAATTAAATTATTTAAAAAGTATTTTCTTAAAAATATGAAATAAAATATTTTTTATGATTTATTTTTATAAATGGTACAAACGATTAATTTGTTAAAAGAATATTTATCAAATTGTTCATTTTCCACGAAATAAAAGTCTTAAATTTGTTCAGATGCTTAACATCCCAAGAAGTGTGAATAATGCTCACCAACACGCGACGAATTCAAGGAAACTTCCAATAAGCTGACCATCCATGCAGCCAAATGAAAAAATATTATTTATGCGTCGATATCTCATGTCTGATGTACATATGCGTCGATATTCATCTGATGTACATACGCAAAAGAAAACTGTCGTGCTCTAAAAACGAAACTGACCTAGCCATGCAAAACTGGTCTAATATCAAAAGAAATAAAAATTTCACAACAGGAGCTCGGATTTCTGTCTCCAAGCCACCTTATAAATAGATTTCTCCCTTCATCAATTTCGTCACCGAGGAGATGCTCAGGGTTTGAGCCTCTTGGTCCTTCAGAGTAGGGTATCAGTAACGGCAGATAAGGTTTTGTATGCTGCAAAAAGGTGACGAGGGACAAAATCTTCGGCTCACAAAATGCAAAAGTTTTACTCTCATAAATAATGGCGCGCTCACAGCTGCATGTACAGTAAAAGCAGAGCATGTCAAAGACTGGTGAATAGAATGCACATCCCCATTGGACATTCCAGGATTTCCTGCCTTTCCATGCTATAACTGCCTGAAAATCCATCAAGGAGGGTTATACTCAGTGAGACTTCATGGACAAATAAAAATGCTAATGAACACAATACATTCAACGAACATATGAAAAAGAAAATGTCAATACTTACAGTATTGTTTCTTAACTTCTCCCAAAAGTGCAGATGGGTCCTGCCAGGACTGCAATAAGAGAATAAAAAGAGATGAAGGTATTAATTGGCATAGTAAGTTGGACATATGGCAAGCCGAAAGAAATCAATTCACACACTAATATGATATTTTTATTTTGCGGGAGTGCATTTTATGCTGGAAAAATAATGTCCCATTCATTATTAAAATGTGATACAGGACAGGCCATCTCGTCACATTCATCAAATGAAGATTGCATCTCTTCTTAAGCATTAATACAAAAGAATACAGCCATAATATAAGTGAGAAAAATTGCGCCTAGTGGTATCGGAACTAGCAATACCTAGGCCACTTCGTATGGCATGTCAATCATCAACCTCAGCTTTGATTTCTCTTTGAAGTTCCTCCTTGTACTCATCGAACGTTCCTGGGAAAAATTTAACAGTTCCATCTTCTACCACCCAAATTTCACTTCGCTCTTCATCATCACAAACACGTGATATAAGCCTAGAGTCATGACTCACGAGGACGACTCCACCAGTAAACTCGTCCAGTGCATCAGCCAGAGCATCAATACTTTGCATATCTAAATGATTTGTTGGCTCATCGAGCAGCAATATGTGTGGTTTCGACATGGATATCGAAGTGAAGACCACACGAGATTTCTGACCTCCGGATAGTTTTGCAATAGGAGTGAGGTGATTGTGACTGGGAAGACCAAACTTTCCAAGCTTTGCTCGGACAGCCTCCTGCTTGCTAAGACCCTCCTGTTCTGGATGAAGACGGAGAAGATACTGAACCGGTGTTTCTTCCATAGTCAGTAGGTCCACAAAGTGCTGCGAGTACCTGCCAATTCTCAACTTCTGACTCCTCCGTACTTCACCCTCAGTTGGAACCAAATCCCCAGCAAGGAGATTCAGTAAAGTAGATTTCCCAGCTCCATTTGGCCCAATAATAGCAACACGAGTCCCCATATCAATACCTACATCGACATTTGAGAGCCTAAAATCTTCTCGACCAGGATAGCTGAAACTGACCTCAATTAGCTGCAAGAGCGGTGGAGTAAGCTCGGTTGGTTCTGGAAAGTGAAACTCCACACTGTAATCCCTCCATTTCTTCGGTGCCTCTGCTAATGGTTCATCTTCATCAACCTTGCCCTTAGCCTTATTCTTCGATGCTTCCTTGGCTGCGGTGAACTTTGCTCGATCTTTAACTTTTTCCTGCTGAGCACGGTTTCCCGACCTCTTGGCCGCTTTGACCTGCTTTTCATAAATCTCAAACTTCTTGTTCATTTCTTTCCGCCGTTGCTCATACCCACTTTCAAAATCATCAAAGTTGCCACGATAGAAGTGGAGTTTCTGGTCATGAAGATGAATGATCTCCGTGCACACTGTGTTGAGAAAATCTCGATCATGTGAGACAACAACAAGAGTCTTCTTCCATCTGCACAAGTATTCCTCTAACCATAGAACAGCCCTAAGGTCAAGATGGTTGGTGGGTTCATCCAGTAACAGAAGAGTTGGCTGCACAAAAAGGGCTCTAGCCAGCGATATTCTCATTCTCCAACCACCACTGAATGATTTGGTTGGACGAGTTTGCATATCTTTGCTAAATCCCAACCCAGCTAGAATTTTTGATGCCTGAGCCTCAGCAGCATCTGACCCCAAGATCTGCAATTTCTCATACAACTCGGCCAGTTTCTCCCCAGCATCATCTGCGATACTGTCTTCACCTTCTCCATCAGCATTGTCGACAGAAGATAAGTTTTGTAACGAGGCTACCTCTTGTCTAACCTTGACTAGCTCTTCATCGGCAGATACAACTGCTTCCAAAGCGGACCTATCATCACCAGTTACCTCTTGTTCCACCAAAAGAACATCGATATTCTTAGGGACTGGTATCTTCCTCCAAGCAAGCAGCTTCAACAATGTAGACTTGCCCATGCCATTTGGTCCAACCAGACCATACCTCTTCCCGTGAGATATCTTCACTGCCGTGTTCTTAAGAAGTTCTTTCCCTCTGGCTGAGACAGAGAAGTTGTCAACAGTAATATCCTTCACATTAGCATCTGCATCCTCTTCACCATCAAGAACAGAAGCTCGACTACCAATAACAACAGTGAAAGCATCATGGTCATCCCTCAGAGCTTCCTTTCTAGCTTGTTCTGCAGCATACGCAGCAAGCATGTCCTTCTTTTCTCTCTTCTTCATCTCTTTCTCACTTATGGATGTTTCGAGGGCCTTAGCTTCGGACCTCTGCTGCCGGCTGAGTCGTTTGCTTTCTTCATCAGATGCAATTTCTTCTTCTTCGTCAGAAGGAGGAAGGTCAAGTCCATCTATATAAGATGGCTTTGAAGCCACTTTTGTCTTAGATTTACCAGCATTACTGCTCAAAGAAGACGACGATCCCTTCTTTGGCTTTTCTGGCTTTTGGTCCATGCTGGCTAGCATGGCTGATACTGGGATCTTCTCTCTCTTCCCATCTTTTGCTCCGTCCTTGCTGCCTGCCTTAACCTTCACGACCGACGCAGATTCCTCGGATTTCTTCTTCCCCATAGCAGCAAAAAAGGTTGTCTAAACCTATAGATATCAAGAATGTACTTTAACTCATCAGGTCCACAAGAAAAAAAAGGCATTCTTTTAAAAAATTGTGACAACGGTTCAAAAGATTAACATAGGTTCCTGATATATGTTTGAGCTGGCAGGAAGAAAGACAGATATCAACAGAATTGCAAGGAATGAATGAAGAAAGACAGAGAACAGTATAAACAGCAACGAGCAAACACATCCAACCGGACACACAGACACCATGAAAGATCCAGATCAAGATAGCTAGACGATTCAATTGCAGAACTACAACAATTAATATCACGACGAAATTAAACCACAACCAGCGCATCTCGATTCCGCAACCTTCCTCAGCAGCAAAAAACAAGAAAAACACAACGGGATAAATCACCAGAAAATCGGAGCACAACGACACGATCTAACCGACGACGAATCGAATCTCGCAGCGCACGACCGGACAGGCCCATCAGGCACGCGTGCCAAAAAAACCCCCGACGCGAGCTCGTACAACGCGCAACGAATCAAGAATCAAGAATCCGCACAAAGATCGAAACTTTACCTATGCTGCAAGCGGCGAAGAAGCCCGAGAAGGGCGAGGGATCGAGAGCGGGGCGAAGACGGAGAGAAGCGCGACTCCGGAGCGATCGACGAGGGTCTCTGCTCTCTCTCTCTCTCTCTCTCGCGAGCTCCTCAGCTGGGGGACTAGGGTTTCGCTGGTTACGACGGTTATTTGCCTGAAATAGACCCTTTTTCTTTCTTCTCCAAGATATTCCAAAACGAGAGGCGGTGGTCCTCGTGGGCGGGCTCGGGCCGGGCCGGGCCGGGCCAAGAATCGGGCCTCGTGTGTCGATGGAGCCCGCCGCCCATCAGCCTTTTGGGCCTCTGGAGTCGGCTTGTCGATCCAACGCAGAGCTCGTGACACGTTTCGTCGACCGTCGATTTCTTTAATTAAATTGTCAAATTAAATATGTTTCCGCTCTTTCGCTTTGTCAATAGTCAGTGCATAGTCATCGTTAACAATGAGACGTGCATTCTCTGTGTACAAAACCATGGGATTGGAATTTAGACCTCGTTAGCTATTGAAATCAGATAATAATTATGCTATCATAGCCCACAATTTTTACTCCTAGTACAAATGCATTTTTTTATGGACCTTGATTACCATGTTAGGGATAAATGCAATGTAAGTTATAAAATTTATCATAAAAATATAATTAAGTTATAAAACTTACAAAAAATATAATTAAGTTCAAAAATATGTCAATGTCAATTGGTAAATTGCTTGTCCTGTCAATTGTCTGATAAATCTAATCACAGATTGACCATCAAATTTGAGCATAACATTATTGTTGTGATTTTGCTCATGTAACATTCATATAGAGTTGGCATTTCTAATATGCTATAATGGGAAATAGGGGAACTAGGGGGAAGGAAATTGCTGTGAAAATTTGAGTATGATTTTAAACTTTTCATGAGGAGGAAATTGGGAGGGAAGTTGAAAGAAATTTTAAAAATTTTAAGGAAGTAATCATCCAAAAAATCTTAAATAACATGGTAGCTTGTTTAATTATAGACTTTTTAATTT
Organism: Corymbia calophylla; assembly: GCA_014182845.1. Taxonomy (NCBI): domain Eukaryota; kingdom Viridiplantae; phylum Streptophyta; class Magnoliopsida; order Myrtales; family Myrtaceae; genus Corymbia; species Corymbia calophylla. The sequence goes on from CM024702.1 coordinate 4,631,472, forward strand.
GATTAATTTAATTCTAAATTTTTGACAATTTAATAATGTAGTCTTTCATTGTTAATGATGAAATCGTGCATTTGTCCATATACAAATAATGGATTGGAGTATAAAACTCACGTACTTTTTTTTTATTCTACTATATTGCTACTTTAATTACTTATACTTTTGCCTGTCCCTCCTTACGAGACACGGGAGTGGAAACCTATTCTCAAAATTAAATCGTCTCCACTCCAACCTCCTAAGAAGATGAGGATTTGAACCCCCACGTCTCTCTTCTCATATGCTTACTGGAGTGAGGCAATAATTGAAAAATTACTCAATTAAATTATAAATCTATCATACGAATATCAATTTATTCATTAAATTTTCAATTTTGCCAAATGCAATCCTAAGCTATTATGGGATATTCTATTTTAGTCTTCTTGGTCAAGAATTGCCATTGAAAATCATTAACACGGCGACCCATAAGTTGTTCGTGTTAACGTGTTGCATGAGACAACCACTGATGATCGAACACCACATTATCGATTCATGACAACAATTGACTGAAAGAATTATATTAAAATATCTAATAAATATTTATGATTATATATAGCTAAAGAGAAATTCACAATCAATTCAATATTGATTAATTCAATAAAGACCTGATTGAGTAATTATCTGGCGACTCAGGCTATATTACTTGAGGTTGCCCCTACCTCAAGTGAAGATGGTCAAGGCTGGACTCGTGTGCTAGATCTATTCTCATTGGCAGCCTACTATCGTTGATGACATCTTATGAGGTGATGACGACATTCCCAAAATTATGAAAGTTAAGTGAAGACAAAATTGGAAGGAAAAAATGGTATTTGCATTTTAAAAAGGCTCAAAATTCAAAACAACTGAAGACCTGTCTTCGAACCAAAGACATCAGAGGCCATTGGAAATACAATTCCATTTTCTCAAAACTTTAAAAAAATAAAATTGCGATGATGGAATAAAATTGGGGGTGAAAAAATCGAGCATGATTTTATTTTATTTTTTATCGAGGAGGAAAGCAAAGAGTAATCTTAAATTTAAAAAAAAAATCACTCGGAGACAAAACTCCACTTTTAACGGGCCAGATGCTCTGCCTCTGTTTTGGCCTCTTCGTCGCCGGAAACTGATGCTCCTTCGCGTCGCGCCGATTCCGTTCGCAGCGTCCGATTTCTAGGGTTTCTCCATCTTGCTCTCGAGGGCGATTCCCCACGTCCTCGTCCCGTTTCCATGCGACTGTGAGGGACGGCTCCGGAGGAGAGAGCAAAGCAGCGATGTCTCGCCAAATCACCGCCTCGCATCTCCCCAAATCGAAAACCCTCGACAACAAATACGTGAGTTCTCTCTCTGTTCAATCCATCTCGCGGTCGCGAGTCGGGATTGCACGTCCCCTGGCTCGGGAAGCGTTTCTTTTCGCGATTGTTCATTTTGAGTTTCTGGATTTTGCCTGCCGAGAGAGCGCGCTCGAGTGTGTGGAATTGGGGGTGTTTTGTTGCGAAAGCTCTTCTGTCATCGATTCCCACATTCATTTTGATTCTTCACTTCCTTTCCCTTGCATGACAGTCTCGTTTCGATTCCCTCGCTCGACCAATTAACGAAACCGCGCATGCGAATTGCCCCATTTTGCTTGTCGAATGCCATGGGGTTCAGTTAAACCTGGTGGCTCTTTCAAGCAGATTGGATGCTAATGTATGCTGTGGAGCTGCGGATATCCAGAATTTGAACATCCTTATGGATGAAAAATGGGAAAATTTTAGACATTTACAGAAATTTAGTCGTGAATTCGCTTGTTTCTTGTTGGAATGTGCATGCTGTGTAGGATGTGGAGTGATATGCTTGTGTAGTCCTGATGAACAAGAAAAGCTTGTTCTGGTTTTGTCCACTCTTTTTCTTTTAAAGGAATATGCTCAGAACTTCTGTTTCTATTTATATCCTGAAATAACTTGGGATTGCATAAGGATGTCGTTGTTAACCGAAGAAGTTCCCAATGAAGGAAGATATTTCCTATGAAAATCATTTTCAAGGATAATGGTCAGTTTTTATTGATTATTGATTTGGTGGTCTAGGGAAAGTGATTTTTTTCTTATGAAAAAGGAAGTCGTTTCCCTCAATTTGAATTTCTTATTTTCGGTTCGGGGAAAATGTTTTCTGTAGATTGATTACTTTTCCTTCGTCTAGAAGACAATTTCCCTAAAATAGTTTTCTTTCAAATAAATGGACCCTAAATTTGTGGTTGGGCCACGATTAAAGTTGGGTAGGCCGAGATTTTCGGTCGGGCATGTGAAGACATTGCCCGACATGTTCAAATAGCCTTTTGTGCCTCTCGAGTTAGGGCGGACTTCGTGGGCCGCCTGCTTATTGATCACGTCTAGTCTAGTCTTCTCATCGTTAGATCAATTTGTATTCGCATTCATATGAATAAATGTGTCTAATTTTTTTTACTTTTGTAAATGATGATGATTTATTTTATTATATGTGATTTTTTTTAGGAACCAAATCGAATTATTCGAATATAGTAACTTGCACATTAAATGAATGAAAGTTAATATATTAACATGTATGTCTTTAGAGTGCGATTCAATTGGTCCATGAGACAAGCTCTATGTCAAATTAATTATTCGAAAACAAATCAAGAAATTAACATATTAACAAAATAACAAGGATCTCAAAATAACTTGTTCACTAGCAAAAGGTAGAATGTTTACATGAGGTGGACCAACCTCTCTTTTGAGGACCGTGTTCACGAAAAAATAGCATACAACCATTTTAGCCATTAGATTCAAGCTTATTAACATCAATCATGAAATCACTTATTTCATTAGCCTTCTGATCTAAAACTTATGAACACTGACAGTCAAATTCAAGCACAGCAAAGTCGGGATTTCGCTTAGGGGATAGAGTTGTCTTTTTATTCTATGTTGTGTCGGGAAAATGGAGAGAAGATAATTGCGGTTCGAAACTTATGATTTTTCTAGTTTTTTGCGAGGAGGGGAGTGGAGAGAAAATTTAAATTATTATTTTAAATATTTTTCTATTCTTTATCATTTTTTCCATCTAAGCTTACCAAACAAAGCCTGTAGAGACTTAAATTGGGAAAAAGTATCACTTAGGAGTTCAATTTGGGAAATATCTTAATGACAAGGACCGTAAAAGGCAAGACATCCTCCCCCAACTTTAACGTTTCTTTTGACAGGCCAGTCCTCTCAAGCGCTCGTCGGGATCCGAGCTGGCTTCCAATTTCGTTATTTCGTATTTTGGAAAATTCAGAATAATAATAATAATCTGTATAAATAAATAACTCGAAAAATTGAATAGAAACTCACCAACATATCTCTCTCTCTCTCTCTCGTTCTCGTGTGCTTTTGGTTTTGGCCTCTCTGTCTCGCCGGAAACTGATGCTCGGCGTCGCGCCAATTCCGTCGGCAATGTGCAATCTCTAGGGTTTCTCCCTGCTTCTCGACAGCGACTCCCTCGTCCTCGTCGCGGTAGGGGGACGACTTTGGAGGAGGGAGAAGAGATGTCTCGCCAAATCACCACCTCGCATTTCCACAAATCGAAGACCCTCGACAACAAATACGTGAGTTTCTCCGCCGTTCGTCCTCGCGATCACGGGCCGGAATTGCATGTCCTGTGGCCAAGAACTGTCTTTTTTCTTCTTCTTTTTCTGCAATTCGTTCGGGGTTTTGGAATTTGTACTGAGCGCGGTTGAGTGTAGAATTGTGTGTGGAGGAGGGTGGGGTGGTGTTTGTTTGCGACAGTGTTTCTCTCGTTTTGATTCTGCTTTTGATCAGGCGAAGCTTGATGGCATTGCCAATTGCAAGAGCACTCAGTGTCGATTTCCACATTTGTCTGTGCGGAAGATGGGCTAACCCCTGGCATTTCGGGTCTTTACTTCGTTTCCCTTGTATAGGAGTCTCATCTCGGTTGCTCTTTCGACCCATTAATAAAACTATGCGTGTGAATCGCTCGTTTTACCTGTCAAATGCCATAGTTAATTAATTTCGGGGCTTGCTTACCCCTGAAAGAAGTATAGGAAAATAAGCCTGGTGGTAGGGCTTTAAGCAGATTGAATACTAATGTATGCTGTTAAGAGCAGCAGTTTATAGATATCCAGAATTTGAACATCCTTGTGGGTGAAAAAGAGAAAATTTAAACATTTACAGAAATTTTCTCCTGGATAGTCATAAATGTGGTTGTTTCATATCTGAATGTGCTTTGCTATGTAGAATGTGGAGTGATGCTTGTTATGTCCCGATGAACAAGTAAATCTCGTGATGGTTTTGTCCACTATTTTATTTTACGTGTTTTGCTTCTCTGGTTCTATTTATATCCTAAAATTGTTTTACGAATTGCCTTAAAAAAATTATTCTTTTGTTCTGAGTTTGGAGTAAGACCCATTTCAGTCTCCCATTATCTGAAAATAGTCTATGGTAGATATGTTGCATGGCCATTGTCAGTAATTATCTCTTGCTGTATCATACTTCCTTTCATTAGCAAAATGGGGAATATTAATGGCTGCATTATGTTATGTTGATTCTGAGTGATAGCAGTTTTAAATTTTGTCGTGTACATTTGATGTAGATGCTTGGAGATGAGATTGGGAAAGGAGCATATGGTCGAGTTTACAAGGGTTTGGACTTGGAGAATGGAGACTTTGTGGCAATTAAGCAAGTTTCATTGGAGAACATTGCTCAAGAGGATCTGAACATTATTATGGTCCGCACCATTGATCTTTACTATTCTTTAACTCTTGTTATGCTCTCTTTTGATAACTCAATGCGAGTAAAAGCTTACAATAGCTTCATTTCTCCAATATTTCAAAATTTTAAGCTTGTAGCCAAGGAACATCTTGTCCATGTCTTCTTTAAGCTATAAAAGTCTAATGGTATATAGGGAAAGAAGAGAAAGTTGATGGCTGAATATGTGAAATTGCTTTATGGATGGCTGGAAAATCTTGTGAAGACTACTAATCTATGGGTGGCCAGATTATTGGTTGTTGCCTGATCTGTGAAATTCAAATGCAGTTTTTTTGGTTCATTGAGCTTTCTTGTTAACGTGGAAGGTTGCAGACTTGCTGTAGTATTCTAGGAAAAACAAATAATAAATGAAAAGAAAAGAAAAAGGTACAAATGACTTCTTAATTCATTGAGTTTTCAATGTATGGGTGATTGGTGCTTGTCCACATTATTTTAAGTAGATGCTATCCTGGAAAATGACATTATCAACTGAAGGACCGGAAATTGTCATCGAGGGAACATTTGATATTGAATTTTTTTGTTTGAATTTATGTGTTTCTATCTTGATTTTTCCTCAAGGACACTGTAATTGGTACAGTAAAAGTTACTGGTCACTTATGAACAATGACATGTGGAATGACTGAATGGTGATCCCTTAGTCATGTAATGACTGCCAAGTTGATCACATATATTATTTTGCATAGAGCAGCTGTTATGGGTAAATAAATAGACACGTGCATATCCACATACGACATGACAGCGTCAGTGGATAAAATCATTGTCTCCTCTACCTCCTGAAGGGAGAGTAATTACTGCTGGAACACTCTACTAGCGTCTCAAGGAGCAAAAACCTCTCTCTTATACTGAGGAGTACCATTATCACTTATTTGCACCCTACTGGAATCACTGAACCAAGACATGTATTTCCTTTTCCGTCCTGGTATTCAAATACTGCATAGGGCAATATTGTTAATGAGCACTTGGTTTTTGGGAATGGTAACTGTGGTTGAAGTGATTCCTGACATTTTAAAGGAACATTTGCCAATATGCATTAGTATGATGCAGAATTTGTCTTTGACTTCAGTAGAAGCTCTAATTTTTCCTCTCTTGGCATTCTGACTGGCTTTGGAACCTTGAGGACTAGTTTCTATCGATGCTTCTAAGGGGAGATAACATAGTATATTATATCTTTAGGAATTAGAACTATCTACATTTCTTTTGACAATTGTAGATTTTATAAGCTGTATCAGAGCATTTTTGCCTGGAGAACTTGTTTTCTTTATATACTGCTTACGTTCACTGGCTTCAAGTCTGTCTCATTGCTATTTTTCTTTCAAAATAATCTCACACGGGCGACATATTTGACTGGATCAGCAAGAGATTGATTTACTGAAGGTACCTTTTTATTTTCTCTGCTGTAAATTTTGAATTGCACTTCTTTTTCTACATTCTGCTTTCTCGATAAGGTTATGTGTTTGCAGTGCGTCTTGTAGTTTAGAACATTGGATTCTCTGCAGGTTCTTCTACTGCTCAAACTAAGCTCTTGCTTGATTTATGAAGAGAGTGCATCTTGATGGTAGTATTTAACTTATGTGCGTTGCAACCATGCCCTTGCAGAATCTGAACCACAAAAACATTGTAAAATATCTGGGGTCCTTGAAAACAAAGACGCATCTCCACATTATCCTTGAGTGAGTAGACTCAAATAGTTCTTGTGAAGAAACAGTCTCATAGCTTTCAGCAAAAAAGGACTTAATGGTTGCTTTTTACTCAATTTAATTTCTTTTGCATAGATACGTGGAAAATGGATCACTTGCAAACATTATCAAGCCAAACAAGTTTGGACCTTTTCCAGAATCATTGGTTGCTGTCTACATAGCTCAGGTTTGAGTATATCCCTGCTTATGTTTCCCTATTTATTGAATAGTGTGTTCTAGTGCTGTATCATTCTATGTTACACAGGTTTTGGAAGGGCTGGTCTACCTACACGAACAGGGTGTGATTCATCGGGATATTAAGGGCGCAAACATTTTGACTACCAAGGAGGTAATCCTTTATAGTTACGTCAAAGAAAGATTAAATAATTTCTCAGTCTTCTGGGTCTATCAATGAGCCCATTCTTTGGCGGGAACCAGGCCCTCTTCCCTATATTTGACTTTCCATGCTTCCCAAACCTTCCATCAGTCCCAGCCCTAGCATTCATTCTGCTCCTTCCAAGTAATCCATGTTTGTGTCTGCTTTGATCTCTTCCTTTCCAGCTAACTAGTTGCATAAGTAAGAATCCAATGGGATAGATAGCTTACTACTCACATTAATTTCGTTTTCACTTGGGTACATGTTGTATTAAACATGGGTCCTGAGATTTCATTTGTTTCTTTTGTCCTCTCATGTTCCTTATTTTCCTCTGCTTTTGGACATGCAATTATCTCCTGTTACATCTCCCATGTCTTTTTTTTTCTTTCCTTCTATTACGCACTTTTGAGATTTTCCTGCCTTCATTTGTACTCTCAGGGACTTGTCAAACTTGCTGATTTTGGTGTTGCGACAAAGTTAAATGAGGCTGATGTGAACACTCATTCTGTCGTTGGAACACCCTATTGGATGGCACCTGAGGTATATATATGCTTATATATTATGTATAAATTATTCAGATTTATTTCATAAATCATGTTTATTTCAGAAAGAAGATGATATTTTTATAATTCCTGTTGTAGGTTTTGGGAGAAGTTCTGTATAATCTTGTAAGATACTCAGTGCGTCCGCATATGTGTCTGCAGCAATACAAAGTAATCAGAATTAACAACAAAATTGTTTGTCACGTTATTGACAAATTGTACCTGAATTTCTTTATCTGGTAATATGGACCAAAATTTCAAGAGCTGAATCGCAGAAATAATATAACCTAAGGTCTTTTGGTTGGTGACTCGATTGATCTGTTTCTATTTTTTCACCAGAAAATTACCCAGAATTCTGCTGGTTGGACAACTACTGTAACTCTGATGCTCTATTGATATGGCAGAAATTAATAAATTCACTGTAATGCAATTGATAAGTACGTGTTAGCTAAAATTTAACATGTAAATACATACAATTATTTTAGAATATTGGTAATTGGAGTTGGTATAGTCAGGAAATGCTTTATTTTATGTTAAGATAAGTGACTCTCGCTATGTTGCTTATATAATGCCTATTGGTAATGCTTCAAGTATTTTGTTATTTGTAACTCTCCCTGACACTGCTTGTTGGTCTGTGTTTGTGTTAGCAAATTTTATGAATGACTGCAGGTCTTGGAATTTACTAATTAGGCTAGCTGAATTACGCCTTTGTTTAAACACATTCTATCCTTTGCTTGTGATCTTGATTGTGTTATTGTTGAATATGAAGTAGAGCTCATTCTTGTGAAACTCGTGAATTCTCCAGGTGATTGAAATGTCAGGGGTTTGCGCTGCATCTGATATTTGGAGTGTTGGCTGTACAGTGATTGAACTTCTCACTTGTGTTCCACCTTACTATGATTTGCAACCTATGCCAGCTCTTTTCCGGATTGTTCAGGTTTTTTATATAGTTTTCTGAAGTGCCCTTCATCTGTTAGTGTGCTTGTGGAGAATCCTTCCTGCTTTTGAAATTCTATGAGATCAGTGTCTGGGATAATTGCAAGATACTTCTTAACATTTTACTATTTACAGTTTTTCACTTGGACTTTTGATTTTGGCAACTCATCACCCTCAATATTTTAACTCGAGCAAATTATTACACACAATAATAGTGTATAATTGTTTCCTTTTCACCTTCGACTTTGGGCAAGTTGTGATGTTTGCCAACCACTCCCTATTTTATAAGATCTAATTCCATCAACTTTGATTGTTGACATTTTTATCATTTACGCCTTTAATTTGAGCATATTACTCTGCATTTCTACTTGATATAACATAAGTTAGCTTGTCTTGCCCCTTTGTGATGTGTGTGATATCTATGTCGGGGTCATCACAAAAACTGAAGTGGTTCTGAAGTGAAAGACAAACTAGAAATTTGACAATAAAAATTTGTCAGGGAAAAAATGAATATGTACTTAAGAATTTGAAATAGCACAGATGACAAGAATATATGACGTTGTGGGTAACTGTTACACCTTTCTGCTAAGTCTGGCTATGTAAGTAAAGAAGTTTTTAGTTGGACAGGTTTACCTCCTTGGTATCTCTTCCAGCCTAATGGAAATTTCTTGTAGATTGGTACTTTATGGAAGAGTATTTTCTAAGAAATAGTTGTTTTGCCTTTCTGAAAGCATCAAGAAGGATATTGTATGTATGTTTTGTAAACATGACTTTTCTAGTCGATCACTAGGGTCAAAATAGCAATTTGGAGTTGCTTTTGGCAATCTTGATGAATCAATTGGAAGGATGTGTAGTACTTTTGGGTAAGTGGAGCACTTTTGAAAAGGGGAATTTCCAATCAATTTTTTTGTTTTCCTATGTATAATGTTGTAGAGACTTGAGCAATGAAGCACCTGATTGATCCATTGTTTATAGAATGTGTGAATAAGATATTCTGTTTGCCTTTCAATAATCTTCTAATTATCTGAGTTGTGGAGACAGAATCATTTCACATTGCTTTTTCCTTGTTTTCCCCCTCCTTAGGATGATCATCCTCCGATACCTGATAGTCTATCTCCTGATATTACTGATTTTCTGCGTCAGTGTTTTAAGAAGGTACGTGGATTTTTTCTGACAAATAAATGCTTGATCTAATCTTTTTGGAGATTTGTTCTCTCTCTCTCTCTCTACCCCCTTCTCTGGGGCTAAGCATGTAATTCAATGGGAGATGGGCTTTTTTAGTGCAAAGATAGAGGCCAGATTCAGCAATTGGGTATCTAGATTCTTGTTTTCCCTGTTCTGACATAATGGGAAATTGAAGGGGAAATCTTCTGAGTGATTCTGGAGTAATTTTGTCATAAACACTGTCAAGAAGTTAGATTATGTTTCTGTAGTAGATTCATGGCGCCATCTTGTCTAAAACATTTTTGCAGAATAGACTTCAATGGTTCTTAAAGTATCTTTTACATACACTTATTCCCTTATTGCAGGATGCTCGACAGAGGCCTGATGCAAAAACATTACTTTCTCATCCTTGGATTCAAAATTGTAGGCGTGCCTTGCAATCTTCTCTTCGCCATAGTGGAACATTGAGGTATATGCCATTACAGCACTATTCTTTATATTGGAAATATTTGTGTTTACACTCTTGCATGTAGTATCCTTTAGTACTTGGGGCTGATATCACTTGATATGACTAGGCTTGACTGAACTACATAGCTTTTTTTGAAGCCTACTGTTTGAAATCCACTTGAACTCACCCTCTTTTCTACATTGGCATCGGAGTTTCTATATATATTTTTTCAATAATGGTACCTCAAGATAGTTTATATCCAATCTTTTTGTGTAATTCTTCTGAAGACAAATTGAATTGTTTCTTGTGGTGGGGTTGCTGGTAAACTTGTACTGAAGTTGCAGATAAAAAAGAAGTGTCATTATCATAAATAGGAATATGGCCTCGTGTAGTATCTCCCTGTTAATATAATCATTTCTTTCCAGCAACTAAGATGCATGTTTCAAATTTCACGTTGCATTTACTTCACATTGAATGAAATGTAGTTTTAATTTTGTACTTTAGCAAAACCAATAAGACGGAGGAATTGATACTGGAAACCTCATCTTCCAAATGTTGAGGCTTACAAAATGGATCTAAGGGAAGAGTTCAGTCTTTCGGAGATTTTATCTTTTTGATACTAGGGCATGGTTTCAGTGGGACAGAATATTTGTGTTGAGGCCACACATGATTTCACTGACCTCAGTTATTTAGTACTGTTGTGCATGAGGCTTCCCCAACAACTATTTATTTACTATCCTAATCTTTTGGTTTGTAACACCTTTACTGACTCTTTTATAAGATAATTCATGGAAGTTCCTCATTATTGGTTCGAACTGCTACTTGGGGGCCTCTCAAAAACGATTGTGTGGTTGGTTTAATTATACTTGCAACTTCTTTTGGCTGCTGATCTTGAAATAGTTCTTTGCTTCCAGAAATATACAGGAAGATGTTTCAATGGATCCAGAAAGTGCTAATGCAGATAATGAGGGTGTCAGCAGAAGTCCTGCCACAGAAAAAGTAGAAGTAATTTCCTTGGACCTCTGTAACTCTTTTTTCTTTGTCATGTCTCTTGGGATACTTGTGCCTCTTGAGCCTGCAAAATACACTATTCTATTGCTATGTGTGCCTGCGTAGAGAATGCGTTTCTTCATGGTTATCTCTTTTTTTGTGTCAATTGTTTGTTTCCTGGATTTCAGGATCTGGCGAAAGAAGAATATGTAGAGGTGGAGGCAGATATAGGGGAATCTGATAAAGATAATTCTCCAGATCATACTGTCAAACCAGATGATACAGAAGATGATGTCTTGTCATATCAAGTTCCAACTTTAGCCATACTAGAAAAGTCATCTCTACAACTTGGTTCAGCTATGGAGAATGCTGGAAAGGAGATAGACCCCTTATGTGAACATCTGGCTCTTGGGCACCAAGAGAAGGGTGACCATGATGAAGCACTCATTAACGGTGAGATTGGATCTCCTGAATCAAGACGGAAAAAGATAACAAAAAGTGAAGGAACAGAAAAGCACGCTGAGAATAATTCATTTGGTTTTGGTTCAAAATCTCAAGAGAATCTCAAAAAGGTAAAGTTGCATAAATTACTGCATCTGGATTTGTTATACTTTGGTTGCTGTAATGTTGTCATGATGCTGGTTGTCATGTACATCTGCAAGATATGGTTCACCTTACTATTCAGTTGCATCTCTTTAGCAAAATAGATGGACACATGTCCGAAAACCCCCATAAGTTTTGCAATCAACTTCGTAAACCAGGAGTTATAACCACGAGGTTTGCACATGTTATCAATAGATTAAGTAGAGGAGGAGCTACTTTCAACTTGGATTTGTCAGTGTTAGTGCATTTAAATATCAAAAAGTTTTGACAAGGGGGCAGTTATCTCACAATTTCTTAATGTTATCAAAACCAAAGTTTACAGATATGAATCTCTTTGTTCCCCCAGTTTACTCTATGAATGAAGTTAATTTTTATGCTTCAATCTTAGGTGTAATCTCAGCCTACATGTGAGAAAGACCTGTTGATAACATTATTGTCATCTGACCTTTTGTTTATTTTTATTTCCCACTTCCTTAAGTTTGATTGAAAAAAATAAAATAAAAGGAGGGATATAATGTTCTTGCTCTAAGTCTTCTACACTTATTACAATGAAGTGCTATTGTTTATGCATAAAAATGCTGTTAGGAGACCTTTGAAGTGGGTATGATTCTCACCCTTTCCAATTCTTTGATGTTGTAATCCTCTGATTGAACATAAAAACACATTTGCATCTTGAGGTCTCAGTCTTTGAGTTTTCATATTTAATAATATGATCTAATCAGTTTTCTCAATCTTTTTAAAGGCTGCAAAGGTGCCGGTCACAAATGAATTGAGTAGATTCAGTGATACTCCTGGAGATGCTTCCTTGGATGATTTATTCCATCCCATCGATAAAACCATGAATGGTCGAGCAACTGAAGCCTCATCTTCATCAGCATCCACATCACATGCAACTCAAGGCAATGCGCAATTGACTGAAGCAGGGAAATATGACCTTGCTACGAAATTGAGGGCTACAATTGTTCAAAAACAAATGGAAACTGAAACTGAGCAGCACAATGGTGGTGGTAATTTGTTACGCCTCATGATAGATGCTTTGAAGGACGATGTGATTGATATTGATGGTTTGGTATGAGCAAGGATCTCGAGCAAATCTTATTGGTCTCTTCGTATTTCTTCTTCTCACTATTGTGCTTGTGTTGTTTTTGTTCAGGTTTTTGACGAAAAGTTGCCAGGAGAACAACTATTTCCTTTGCAGGTTAATTTGATTCCCTTTACCCACTTCGGCTATTTAGTTCCTTTTCTGCAATCTAATGTTTCCCTGCTGTCTTCCTTTTCCTAGTTCGATGCATTTGGAATTGAATATAAGATTTTTTTACGCAATGTTGATGGTCTTAATGACAAAAAGAGTGAGATTATAAGCACTTCAGTTTAATATCTGCTGTCTATTTACATTGGTAGAAGCTGAAGAGACTTGACACTGGTTCCGTGTATATTGCTCTTTTCCGCTCTAATTCTATTGCTTAGATGATGTACTTTTGAAGTCTTTGATGGCTCGAGCTATAGCAAAACCTAGTCCCCCACCAATGCATCAATTTGGCATGTAGATGTAAGTTGTTAATTGCATTTTTCATGTCTTGTAGTGTTTCGCCAATACTATTGGATTGTCCTTTTATTGGCTGTTATTAATGAGCAAGGGACAAAGCTGTACAACTGACTGGTGGTGGTTATCTGGGGAGGGCAACTGATGTGAAAACAGTCTGGATCAAATGTTGCATTTCTATATACCAAGCGTGAACAGGCAGTCTCTATCTGGCTATTGTGCTAGTTAAATAGGACTGAATTAGCAATTAAGGATGATAAGACTTCTGCTAAGCTCAACTGCAGTCTCTGTTATTGATAAAGACTTGCTGTATGGATATGACATACATATGTACTTTTGAGAATTCTATCATGCATAGAGGTTATTTAGCATCTGATGGAAATAGATAGTTGGTGGTACTTTGCTCCCATTAGGATCCATACTTGTCTTCTGGGAATAACTGACAGGTTCCTGTTTAATTAATTTATCTAATGAACATTTGTCATTTCTTAATCCAAAATTGTGGCGAGTATTTGCACTCTGTCTGCAAGTCATGCTGTAAATACAAGTGTGTGCACGTGCAGTGGAATCTGTCAGTGGGCCACTTTTTCTTGACATGAATTAATACTATCTTTGCTCTGCTTTTGCATTTCAGGCTGTTGAGTTTGGGAGACTAGTTGGATCTTTGAGACCAGAGGAATCAGAAGATGTGATTGTTTCTGCCTGCCAAAAGCTTATTGGCATATTTCACCATCGCCCAGATCAGAAACTCATATTTGTCAGCCAACATGGCTTGCTTCCCTTAATCGAATTGCTAGAAGTTCCTAAAAATCGTGTATGTTATTTGACGTTCTTGTTTAATCTTTGGTTATCCAACAGTTCGTAAAGCATGGCAAACAGTGCACTATTAAACAACTTTTCCTACCATTTGCAGGTAATATGTTCGGTGCTTCAACTTATAAATAAGCTAATTAGGGATAACACAGACTTTCAGGAGAATGCTTGTCTTGTCGGTTTGGTAAGTGCTCTAACCTTCAGGTTGTGATCTTCATCTAAATGCAATGTCCAGAAACTTTTCTATATGTAGTTTCCGCGAAAGATATTTATTAAGATTAGTATATTCAAAGTATTTTGTCTTGGATCTCATCTCTTTCTTAGAAACTTATTGTGATTTATTCACATCTGCAATGATAAGCAAGGCATGGAATTTCAATATTCTTTTGTGTATGTATTTTACTTTTTTGATTTAAATTACCATGGTATTTTCTGTCGAAATTGGATAACTTACTGGTGAGTCTGTCAAATTACAGATCCCTGTGGTAATGAACTTTGCCGTCCCCATCCCTGATCGTCCCCGGGAAATTCGCATGCAGGCAGCTTATTTTTTTCAGCAGCTTTGCCAGTCCAGGTATTTTTATGTTTTTTATTAGTATTGGCTCATCATGTTGCGATGGGAGGAGTTAAGGATGGTGATTGATCATCGGTTGATGCTTGCTGCAGCTCCTTAACGCTGCAAATGTTTTTAGCTTGCCAGGGAATACCTGTTCTTGTGGGCTTTTTGGAGGCTGACTATGCTAAACACAGGTTTGCAGTTTTTACTCTGATTACTGACTTTATATCGAGGCTATTTTAAAGCAAGGCTAAGAAGTAGGTGATGAAGGGAAAAAATGATAGCAAGTTTGAAAGGTGCGATGCAAAATAAGAACTATTAGTTTTGACAGCGATTTCTTAATTTGACGAGATGATCGATCATGGAATTGCACCCTTGGAATTATTGCCCATGAATTTGTTAGAGGACTTAAGGTTATACAACTAGGGGAAAAAAAGTAAAAAGGATTTTTCAAGCTGGACGATGTGGCGTGTTAAAGCATGTATCAATGGTCCTTCAAGATCAGTTATAGACCAATATGTAATTACTCAATCTAAATTATGAAGAGTATGTTTAAAATGTGGTGAGCCAGTGCTACACTTTTGTTCATGTAAAATGCATAACAATAATTTTTACATGACTTTCAACTTAATTTTGTAAAAAAAAAATCAGCTGCACTGGATTTCAGTTCCTTTTGAAGTATTTTTTGTGGACTTGCTTAATATTCTGTAATTTGGAAATCCAATAAGTGGAGGTTGGAAAGTACTCGATTAAGATAGTTGGAATAGGACCTTTCCATACTCAATTCCTTAATGATACACCATACCAGAGATGACACTTAATACATCAAACCATTTGAACTTTTGGAATGAAGGAAAAGCCAAGCTTCATTGATCGGTTTGGATCCTAGCATCTCTATTTTATGATAGTTTGACCAGTTTTTTCATTTGTTCATTTCTACCTTAATGCTTAGTTTCATATTTTGGAGCCTGTGAAGTAATTTATGTGTAGAGTCGTCTGGTTGCTCATGGCTCTAAAGCAAGGAAGAGTGATTACGCATAGTGGTGCAATTAGGTTGCTGATAATGTTCTCGTGCATGCCTTGGTTGTTGAATTAAGTTTCTAACAACTTGAGCCTTTTGGTTAACACTTATGATCTATATGTGGTCTGCTTCTCTGGAGATTTTGGCTTTAATTTGGGTTGTTGTCACCATCTTTTAACCTTTTGGACTGAAATTTGGAACTGTATTAAGGCGAAATGTTCTGTAATACAGGGAAATGGTTCATCTGGCTATAGACGGCATGTGGCAGGTATTTAAGCTTCAGCGCTCAACTCCTCGGAATGAATTTTGCCGCATCGCTGCTAAGAATGGAATCCTTATGAGGCTAATCAATACGCTATATAGCTTAAATGAGGCTGCTCGGTTGGCTTCTATATCTGGAGGGACTGGCTTTCCAGGGGATGGTTTGGCTAGATGGCCACGGTCTGGTCAATTAGATCCTAGCCATCCCACTTTTCTGCAGAGTGAGGCACTGGTTTCTGCAGCCGACCAACCAGATATTGTTAAGGCTAGGCACGGAATCACTGATCATCCTCTGCCAGCTGGAGTGCAGGAACCTTCACGTGTTTCAACTTCGAATCCCCAGACCTTAGATGCCAGTCAATCAGATTCCCGCCATCTTCCTGTAGACCTAGATAGGCTTCAACCTAGCATCTTAGCAATTGACCCTTTGCGAGGAGAGCTCGAACTTAGACAACAGCGCATTCCCAATAGGACATCCACAGATAAGCCTTTGAAATTGACGGATGGTGCATCAAATGGGCATTCCAGTTTGGTAACCTCTCAGCAAGAGCAAGTACGACCTCTTCTTAGCTTGTTGGAGAAGGAGCCGCCTTCCCGACGTTTTTCTGACCAACTTGAGTATGTTCGGCACATATCGGGTTAGAGAGACATGAAAGCATATTGCCTTTACTGCATGCTGCTAATGACAAAAAGACAAATGGAGAACTAGATTTTGTGATGGCTGAATTTGCAGGTCATTAATACTTTATTACTGATTCAAATCTCATAAATCTAGCCTTAATCTTCTATTATTGTGAGCCTAAAATCTATATTTTATGTCCATTATATAGCAGAAGTTACTGGGCACAGGAGGGACACTGACTCTACTCCTAAAGCTTCACATAAGACATTAAATAAGAAGACAGGACCACCTGGATCTGAGGGAGCTACTTCCACATCTGGAATTGCATCTCAGACTACTTCAGGTGTGCTATCTGGGTCTGGCGTTTTGAATGCTAGACCAGGAAGTGCAGCATCGTCGGGGTTGCTTTCGCATGTGGTCTCAACCCTGAATGCAGATGTTGCCCGAGACTACCTAGAAAAGGTTGCTGACCTTCTACTCGAGTTTGCACAAGCGGATACAACTGTTAAATCACACATGTGTAGCCAGGGTTTGCTCCTCCGTCTTTTCCAGATGTTTAACCGGATAGAGCGCCCCATACTTTTGAAGGTACATTTATCGTGCATGTACTTTTCCTATACGTCATGAACATACTAATAATTGTCTGTTTTCATTTGATCTCAAAGATACTGAAGTGCATAAATCATCTGTCAATGGACCCAAATTGCTTAGACAGTCTCCAGCGTGCAGAGGCAATTAAATATCTGATTCCGAACCTTGAACTTAAAGATGGGCCACTTATATCGCAGATACATCACGAGGTATGGACCTTTTTCATCTCTTCCAATTATACCCTTTTTCAGGCAACTTTAGTGCTCTTGCTCCTTTAAGTTTACTGAATTGGTCAGGCTTCCTTTGATTTTGGAAAGAAAATTGATCGAGGATTCCACAATGTCAATTATATATATCATGTGCTGCTTCACTTTGTCCAAAAATACTCATTGTGTAAGTGTGCTTTAGAGTGTAGGAAACTCCAAAAGTAATGTCTTGAAATGAAGAATCATACATATTGGATATTTAAGGAGTTGGACTTGTGTTTTACTGTAATGGACACCGAATTAAACTAATCTTTCCAACCGGTCTACTTGTTTTTTATAGTAACTGAAAGGTATTAATATTGGGCTGTGGCATGTTGACTCTAACCAGAGTGGTTCTGAGCAGGACTAAAGCAGACAGACTGATGCTTAGAATTTTAAGGTAGAGCAATTGGCTGAGGTTCAAAAACTGTGGTGTAGTGACTGCTCTGGACACATGAGGCGAAGAACATTATGTGGGAGATGATGCATGTTTCTTTCTTTGGAAAAATAAGTGATTTCTAGTTTCCTTTGACCTCAAATTTGCCCCTCCAGTGAATGTTGCTTTTCAACTGGTCAACACTTACATTACTGCTAAATGAGTGGGGTGTTTAGTCTAAATCCTGTTGGTTTTGTCGTCCACCAAGGCTCCTTAGAGAAGATAGTGACTTCTCCAGTTAAACTTAGGGGTTTCATTTTCTCTTTGAATGCTTGTTCAGGATGGTACTTATTAGCTATTTAGGTGACTGGTGAATTAACCACTTTACATTGGACAAAAGATCTAGACAAATGATGTTTCAGCCTCAAGCACGTTTCTTTATTCTCACTGTGTGTTCTACCAGACTCATTCAGTTTCAGTATCCAAGAGCGAAGTTAGTTCTACTGTTCAGTTCCTTCGCCTCCATGCCTTTGTTTTATGGATTCTGATTAGTTGCTGTTTACAGTTTTCCACCTTGTAATTTGCTCATCAGCTTTTTTCTTTATTTTGCAAGGTTCTCCATGCACTGTTCAATTTGTGTAAGATAAATAAGAGGAGACAAGAGCAAGCAGCAGAAAATGGAATTATTCCACACTTGATGCATTTTATCATGACAGATTCTCCACTGAAGCCTCATGCTTTGCCTTTGTTGTGTGATATGGCTCACGCATCACGTAATTCAAGGGAGCAACTGAGGGCCCATGGGGGACTTGATGTGTATCTAAGTCTGCTAGATGACGAGTTTTGGTCTGTAACAGCATTGGATTCCATTGCTGTCTGCTTGGCTCATGACAATGACGGTCGGAGAGTGGAGCAGGCATTGTTGAAAAAGGAAGCGGTTCAGAAATTGGTGAAGTTTTTCCAGAGTTGTCCAGAGCAACATTTTGTCCACATTTTGGAGCCTTTCTTGAAAATAATTACGTAAGTGTTATTTGTCTGTGACTTTTGTTCCTTTCACTTGCCTCTCCTACCCTGCAACTTGTCCAAAGAGAGGAAAAGCAGGCTTGGTATTTTCCTCTATTTCAAAGATTTTTGCTGTATGATTTTTAAGATAGTAACTCTATTTTTGGAGAGGCGGCTTCTTGCCCATGTGGACTTTATAGAAAGTAAGAGGTATCCTGTGATTGTATCCTTGGCTTTCATCTGAAGTAGATGGAGCAGGATTAAAGCTGATTTGGGTCAATTTCCTCTTTATTTCTGTGTACCTTTTAGTGTTGTGCAATCTGCTATATCTTGTGGGAGGTCATTGATTTTCTGGCAAGAAATCTGCTTATGCATCCTTTAACTTTTATTGTTTATTAAATGACCGGTATACTTCTTCATGCAGCAAATCATCCCGGATCAATACAACGTTAGCTGTTAATGGTCTAACACCTTTGCTCATTGCAAGGCTAGACCATCAGGATGCCATTGCTCGTCTTAATCTGCTCAAGCTAATTAAGGTGCGTATCTTTCAACTCCTCTCTTGCGTATGAGTGATAATTTATGTGCATGTTGCTATTTGCATAATTTGCTTAATGCGTTTCTCCATGCCTCTTATGTGTGCTCAGAAATTGGGTCGGCAGCTTTTCCCATATTGATGCATGTCTATTGTTTTACTACTAAAGTTCTTTATCTGAAATTGTTTTCATTTACCATTACGTGAACAAAATACAGACCCACTTCATTGAATGTCCAGCTGACGACTTTTTTGTTGACAATAGTGGTTGTTGTGTCCAAACATCCATTTTGGAAGATCATCTCAATGTCTTGCTTAGGCATCATTTACTGACTTCTTAGTCTTACTGTCGTAGGCTGTTTATGAGCACCACCCGCGGCCCAAGCAGTTGATTGTGGAAAACAATTTGCCCCAGAAACTTCAAAACCTGATTGAGGAACGCAGAGATGGGCAGAGAGGTCAAGTGTTAGTTAAACAGATGGCAACGTCCCTTCTCAAAGCGCTCCACATCAATACCGTCTTGTGATCTCTTTTTTTTTCCTTTCTTTTTGTCTAGTTTAATCTCTTCCTTTTGTACATTGCCTTGCCTTAGGAGGAATTGTGTGTATATGTATGTGGTTTTCCCTTTTTCTCTTCTTTTGTCTTTTTCTTTTTTTCTTTTTTCGAGTGATTGCCGGTTGCAAAGAGGACGGTGCATGCCCTCATTGATGTTGGACGCGAAAAGTCCCGATGATGGTGGCTATATTTTTGTTTGCTGGCCACCTCTTCTCTCCCTTTTTTTTTGCTTCTCCTTGGGTCATCAATTTGTGATATAATGTTTTCCTTTCTGTTAATGCAATGACTAGTTTTGTATACCTACTTCGTTGAGCTTCATCCTAGACATAATTGAGACTTGCACTGACAAATTCTTCTGATCGCAAGATCTTTCCGACCCTAAACCCTTATATATTCCTGTGGATATTCTTTGCTTTGCTTGTGGGAAGATGTCGGGGAAAAATTCTCGTCCCAGCTATCTGCAGCATTAATACTAATAATTGTGAACTCGTTGAAAGGGAGAGCCTCCTTTTCCAGCAATGCTCGATTCTTTTCCTGCATTGAAAAGGGATGAAAGAGAAGAACATTGACCTCAGAATGTAAGACTCATGAAATTAACTCGTGAAATTAGTGATTTGTTTCGTGGAAAAAGGAAATTTGAAAAATGTTTTTAAAAAAAAAAATCCTTCTTGACAGTCGGTTATAAGATCTTGCCTGAAGAGTTACTAAGAGAATAGTGGGTCTTTCTTCCACCTTCATTCGGGTCTTTCTTTCACCTTTACTCACCTCAGGTGTGGCAAACTATCCATTCGATAGTAGCCAAGTCATAAGACTTGACGTGGAGCTTTCCTTCTTCACGGCAAGGCCTCCAAATTGTCAACGTATCTTTTTCTTTCCCATTGTCAAGAATTACCAACAATTGTTACACCAAGCGAAGCTGAACGTTGGCAACTTCTCTCCACTTCCTCCTCATTACGAAGTGTTCGCTGAAGGGTCAGTGTGTGTAATAATGACTCATATTACTTAAATAATTAATCAATAAATTCTTTTTTTCATCATAAATAACATAATATATTTAAAATTTTCATAAACAATAAAATTATTTTGTTAAATTGTTTTAATAAACGATATGAATAATCATTTAAAAAAACATTTTTCAAAAATCAACGATCATTTTAAAAAAATATATTTTCTAAAAGATTTTTCAAAAATCATTAATTTTCAAACAAACGTACCGTAAGATTTTTCAACGAATTTGATAATCTATCGTATTCTATCGTATTATATGAAACGTTCGGAATATTGTGCTGCTTGGTTTTCAACAATTGCAAACCAGACAATCATAAGCAAATCACAATTCAAAAGCTCGAGATGCACTACATTTCAGCATTCCTGTTCGATCCATCTATAATCAGTCAGCTAATGAGTCACAAATCCGCAAGTCAACCAACAATGTCAAGATATTTACCACCAAACAAGTCACCCTCCCAACACAAAAAGATCGGAGCACTTCGCTATCGTACAAGCCATCGAAAGAAAGGGGAAAAAAAAATCAATGTTGCATCCGTCGAAACAGCATAATACAGCAGCACACTTTGTCGAAGTCCAGAACAGTGAGCAAATCCAAGTGCTTCCCAATTAGATGAGATCAGCAACGTTCATGGGCATTTCATCAATCTGGGTACTGTAGTATTGCTCTATATCTCTCAAGATCTTGATATCATCACTCTTTACGAAGTTTATAGCAACACCCTGCCAAAGAACAAAGGAGTAGTAGTGTCGTTTCAATCATTTACCATGCAAAAGTGTCAAAATATAATTCTTTCAGGCACGTGACCAGGGCATGATGTGCATGATACCAACTGAAGTGGACCAAACTTATAAACCTAAGCAGCACACGCAAACACACAAAATCATTAGGGGAAAGCATGGTATTAGCGTCAACTCAATAGAGCAGACCAAGCAAACCATGCTTTATAAAGTTCTTGCAATCTTACGCAAAGAAATACCCTTTTCAAACTAATACAGCAAAGACAGAAGAAGAGTATTAACACTGCGGGACAACCAAGTGGATCAAGCATCGCACACACAAAAGCCTCATTAAAAGGTGGTCCCTTGTCTTCCATTAGAGATGGAAAAACAGACATTTTTAGGAACACAATAAATGTCCTTGCTATAAAATTGAAGAAAAATCAGGCAACTTTTGTCTGCCAAATAATTTGGGGGACACAGAGTTGGCGAATAAAGTTGACCCTACACAAATCATCATGATTTTGGGGGCTAGGAGAAGGAACAGATGGACCACCCAGACTGGCGACTTTATTAAAGGAGAGAAAAGGGAAGGAAAAAAGCTGAGGTATGAAGTTAATGGACATAACTAAACTTATATTTCATGAGCAGCTCTAAAATGGAACTACAAGGGTGTCATCAAAGTGCCATATTCTAAAACCATAAGCAGCACAGCTATGTTATTAGTATGTTTTTAGGGAGGTCATTGGAGTGCCATATTCTAAAACCAATATGAACAGCAGCACAGCCATACTTCAGTATTTTTTTTCAAGAAAGCGTCGCACCACCTGGTTTCTAATCTGCCAATAATGCCTGCATTACAGGATAATTTTTCCACGAAGGTCAGAACTCCAGGAAATGGACTGCTATTACTTTTAAGAACCAAATGCCCTACCATGAAAGTTACTCAGGAACTTCGGCAGACTATTAGCATCTCTCCCATACCGACTCTCATTGACAAAAAAAGAGCCTTATAGATGCATATTTCACAGGGGTAAGGCATGCCTTGACTTCTAAGGGCATTCAGAACACGAATTTCATCCCAGACCACTAAAGGCTATTCTTTTTCTGTTTCCTTACAGATCTAGACTTAATTAATGCAACACGAGGAATAGAGACAACTGCTGACCACAATAGACCTCAGAAAATGGGATTGTGAGAAATGTTACCTTGCGTCCGAATCGTCCAGATCGACCAATGCGGTGAATGTAAAGCTCTCTGTTGTTTGGAAGGTCATAATTTATCACCAGCGAAACCTGAATAGAGAAAATTATTAGGACGGTCAATTTCAATTCATAGCTCACAATACTGCCAAGATGATTTATAAGCACAAGTTTCACTAGCAACTACATTATCCAGCCATACTATGTCCATCACTAAAGCTACAAGCGAATTAGCAATAAATCAAGATGTACCAGTGACTCTAAATACCAGAATTAATGATGGCAGAAGTAACTTGACTGATAGCCAAACACATCCATAATAGTAACCATTCAGATATATGTGTGCTTTATATCATTATACTTGCTAAAGGACAAACCTGCTGAACATCAAGTCCGCGGGCCCAAACATCAGTGGTGATCAGCACTCGTGTTGCGCCCGATCGAAATTCTCCCATAATTGCATCTCTTTCCTTCTGAGGCATGTCTCCATGCATAGATGAGACAGTGAAATTATTGCTTCGCATCTTTTCTGTCAGCCAATCCACCTATCCAAATGTGTGTGACAAAAAGGGAGTTATAGGTGACTGTTAACCAAAAAAAACAAACTAAAGCCGTAACTCTGACAGATGTATTTCCTATGCTTCAGAACTGTATTCATTTGAAAAGATGAGAGACAGTAAAGCATTGAAGTGGGGTTGGGGTAAGCCAAGGGTTCAAATACTTTACACCAAGTGCAAATTTTAGTGTCTGTCAAAACTCAGTGAAACCAGAGCAAACCATATTTTAACCTTCGAGGATTATACTATATATATTGTATAAAGTACAATTGTACAAATAAGAAAAACTCCTCTTGCCATTTGAGTATGCAACGCACATATGGCACCACTAGGTTCAATGATTCTAGTGAAAACATAGCGTAATCGCAAACTGTATGTTCATGCTACTTTCCCAGAGATATACTTCTCACCTCGATATATTTGTAAATAAAGGGAAAAATCATGCTACCAACAATAATTCAACAGTCATCCAAACATAGCATCATGCCAGAGGCCTATACTCAACCAATCAAATTACACATAAACTACCTACTCAGACAAATCAAAGGTAATGAATGAGGCTTCAATAAGACTGCACAAAAAAACTGTTCGTTACCAACAAAAATAGCTATACTTGACATAAAAGTGATGGAACCCTTACCTTCCGTTTTGTGTTGCAGAATATAACAGCTTGCGTTATGGTTAGGGTATCGTAAAGATCACACAGTGTGTCAAATTTCCACTCCTCTCTTTCCACAGCAACAAAAAATTGCTTTATCCCCTGTCATCATTTCCAAAAACAAGAGATCCTCAGTCTTCTGCTTCAAGGCCACAAATATCATGCACTTGTGCGTGCACACTAAAAATAAGCACAAGTAGTGATTACCTCCAGAGTCAGTTCATCACGCTTGACTAGGATCCTCACAGGATCTGTCATGAACTTGCCAGTAATCTCCAAGATCTCATTTGGAAGTGTAGCTGAAATCAAGACAACCTACACATAGATTCCATGAGTTTAGATTTCAACCAAGTTATTATTCCTTCAACTTCAAAGCCAACAAGCATAAAAAGCCCTCCCCCCCCTCCCCTTTTGGGAATGTGGATGCTGCATGCATATACTTGAAATACAAGCAGGACAAACGTTTTTGAAGAACTGTGACAGTGATAATCATAACTGCACATGAACCAGAGATATGCGGACCACCAAAGTTGATTTACAGCCTTAATTAACACGGAAAGAAAAAGAAGGGATCCAATATATAGAGATGTTCTAGGAAAGCCACTAAATCAATGAAATTACAACATCTGTACTACATGCCATGCATATCAAAGAATGACAACACATTCAATTCAGAAAATGAACGGGATATCTAACTGCTAAAAAAACATTACCTGAAGCTCTGGTGGAAGATATCTATAGACATCGTAAATTTGATCCTTGAATCCTCTGCTCAACATCTCATCAGATTCATCCTGGCAAATCACAAATCAAATTTAAAACTAATGGAGAAGAAAAGAAAAATTATTGATGCAGACAAAGAAGGTCAATCACTTACGAGAACCAGCAGTTTAATAGCTCTAGTGCGCAGAGTTCTCCTCTTGATCATGTCACAGACTCTGCCTGGGGTGCCAGACACCACGTGAACTCCATGCTCTAGTTTCCTGATATCTTCACCCAAACTCTTGCCTCCTATGCAAGAATGTGCCTGTATATTCATATAATCACCAATAGCGAGAATCACCTTCTCTGTCTGGGAAGCCAATTCCCTAGTAGGTGACAAGATCAATGCCTGGACCCTGCATAACCACGTGAACTAACATAAGTATCATAAATGATAAAGAGATGACATTCCACTAGGATGGGAATAAACCAATGTTCGTAGTTTTATCCAAGTGCATCGCAGAGCAAGGAATAAGAAATAAACCACTGTTTTCAGATCTATCTAAGTGCATGAGAGAGCAAAGAATATTATCTGAACGGGAAAAAAAACGCCCACCCAAGTCGTCTGTCATGCCAACATGTCAGCTTGATATACAGTAAAAAATAACAACCTATTTCCACATTGCTATAACAACATTATAGACCCTGCAAACGTAAATATTACCTCTGTTCTAACAATGCCTTTTTACACTTCAAAGGAAAGTTGAATGTTGCACAAATCAAATTCACAATGTCCGATCACAAAAAATGTGTAGTGCATCACAAAACGTTGCATTGCAGTGCAGACTCGCTGGACATTTGTGGAGTACCTAAAGGCTAAAAAGTGAAGCACTATCAGGCAAAAGGTTTTCATCGATGTGATTTTTACGCACAGAAAACGTAACTGTTTCTCTAGCCATCATAATCCTAGCTTTTCACTGTGTTCTTATAATGGCCTTCCTATAGTTCAGCGAGCATCACCAGAGAAATAGAATAGCCAATTCACAAGGGGAATTAACGTGAAACCAAAGGAACGGTCTCTGAAATTTTGTTAATCAACTCTACTATCCTTTCGAGGACACAAAGTAAGATGAAACGAGCAACAACCCTAAAATATTCATGACTCACGGGCGAGCCAAACAGACCAGCAGAATCGGCATAGCAGAGGATAATAACAACGAACGCGAACTAGGGTTTATGGGGAAACGAAGGACATACTCTCGGCTGGAGGTATCGACAATCTGGCAGACAGTGAGGGCAATCATGGAGGTCTTGCCCGTGCCGGACTGGGCCTGGGCGATGACGTCCCGGCCCTGGATGATAGGCATGACCGCCCGCTGCTGGATCGCCGAGGGCTTCTCGAAGCCGTAGTGGTAGATCCCGCGGAGCAGGTCGTCCTTCAGGTCCATCTTGTCGAAGGTCACCACGGGCTCGACGCCCGGCGTCGTCTCGAAGACGAGCTTCTCGTCGTCCGCCATCGTCGCCCTCCTCGACCGGTTCGCCGGAACCACGCTCGCAGTGGCCGCCGCTGCCATACTCGCAACGCTGTCTCCGCGCCTCTCTCTCTCTAGAAATCTCTCTTTCCTCTCTAAAATTCTCTCCCTCTCTGGAAGGGAAAAGATGAATGCCCTTCTCTTATATCCGTTAGGTTTTCACGCGGCGATAGTTATCGAGATTTACGGGTTTTTAACTTGGGATAAATATTAGTTACCGACCACAAAAAAGAACTTAGGATGAATACCAGTTAAATTTGAAATTAAAATGGGTAATAGATTAATTAAAATCCTACTTATAATAAAATGAGATAAATAATTTAATTTCATCGATTATTTTTTGGAAGATGACGTGGGTCGGTCCATCTCTATCTTGCTGGCAAAATTAAAATATCAATTTGCTTTTATCCCTAAAATTGAGAAACTCCTTGTATGTAAATAAAAAATTGTAGTTGCAACTCCAATTATGGAAAATCCATATGATTCTTAGGTTAGGAATATCTAAGCTATGTCATTGCAAGAAGAAAAGTATAGATTAGGAGAAATATATATACACACACATATTCATGCACTATATTTATATTTGGAAAGGTACTTGTAAATACCTTTTTGTTAATTGTAAAGCAAAAAGCTTTTCTTAAGTCTCGCCTTGAATTCCTAAATTAAGCGTAAATTACGTTAAGACCGTTCCAATTTTTCAAATTGCAAAACTTTGTCAATGGTTGCCATTTCGACTTTTAAATTGTGCATAGATCACTTTTAACTATTAAATTTGAATTTTGTCATGTGTATTTAAACAATCATCTAATCTAATGCGCCGTATTGAAATTGACTTTGAGAGCACATTTATTATGGATGTTCGTTAGTTAAAGTCTTTTCTTTCTTGAAAATTTTAGTAAAAGAATATTTGAAACCTTAATTTAAACACAAATATTTGACTTTGTTATATAGCTTATCTAATATATTTTAGGATGATTTTCCCATTATCTATTATTTTCTTATACTATTCTCATCTACACTTCATTCTAATGTTATTCCTACTATGTACCTAACCAAAAATCACTATTTGAAAACATATAAAAAATGTATATATTGCTCAAAATGAATTCCAATAACAAAGAGGTTATATGTCTTCTTGGATATTTTCTTATGCTTATGTTGTAAATTTCACTCTTCAACTAAGTTTTTTGGTTACTTTTTATCGAACTAATATGATAATTTGGAGATATATTGGCAAAAATTAATAAATCAAGCTGAGTTCCTCTTTTTCAATTTGAGACATAGATATTAGATATTATTATCATTTAGTGTAATTTTATCTAAAGGATGGAGGAGGCAGTTACGATACCCAAAAATACATTACAATTTTTTTTATCAATAATCTAGCAATTTAAATAGCGAGCTCCTTATTTTTTTTGATCTAGTCACATATTACTTATCAGTTCAAAAATTGTTGCTTGAGATGACATGATCTTCATGGAATTTTGGAGTAGTTTTTTTTTTTTCCAATTTGAGATGTACATAGTAATTATTGCCATTAGGCTCCGTTTTTCACGAGAATTGATGTTCTAGAAAATACTTTCTAAAAAACAATCAGTTCTATTGTTAAAATAATTAGTCAACAATAAGTATTTTCATTGTTAACAACAAATTACATTTTGCTATTTTCATAAACAATGAAAATATAAAGCATATGTTCATATTATATGATCATTTTTAAGAAAATAATTTCTAAATTATTTATTTTTCATGAAATAAATAAAGACTTGCTATAATTGCATTGAGTGAGGGAGAAAGTGGTTATGAATGGAAAGGAAATATTTTATTTGCTGGGATACATTATAAAAGTGCAATGCCTCCATAAAAATTATCATAAAGAGAGAGCCTAAACTTGCTCTATCGATCTATTTAATTAGACTTGCTTTCATTAATGTACTTTAATCGATAAGTTGTGGGCCAATTAAAATATGTTGATTGCTTCATTTTCTATTATCTTGATGGGGGCTTCTTTGCCAGAAATCATCACACCACGCACCTTGATGAGGATGCTCTATTTGGCAACTTGCGAAATAGTAAACATTTCTATTTTTTTGTTCTTAATAGTAAATTTCGTTTGGTAAATTTTTTATTCCCGAGAATAGATTTGGAATAGAATCAAAAATAAATAAAAAATTTCTTTGTTTCCGAGAACAATTCCAAAATCAAGGCTAAATTTTTTTCATTTCTTTTCTCTTCTCTTCCCTTTCATTTTCTTCTTTTTCCTTTTAGTTGTTCACCAACCCTTGATGATGCCAAGCCACGATGAGGTTGGCCTCGTCGGCCCATCGTCAGGTTAGCGTCAACTTGGTTGGGTGACACCGATTGCCTAGCAGTGGGCTAGCGAAGCTCTACCTCGCCTTAGCTGGGTAAGGTTGCCAAGCCAAGTCGATGTCAACCTGGCAGTGGGTTGACGAGGCTAAGCCTTGTCGGTGGTTGGGTGAGTTTGGCGGCTAACCTCACTATGGCTTGGCGTCGCCTAAGGCCGCAACGCTCCGACAAGGATGCTGGCACTTGTTTGATTGATTGCCGACCACCAGCGACTCAAGGAAGGAAAAGATCAAAAAGAGAAGAAAAAAAGAAAAAGAGAAAAAATATATTTAAATCATTAAAAATTAAAAGAAAATTATTCGGATTAGAAATTTTGCGACTCTTACCAAATGCATTTCTATCTAGGAGTAGAAAATTTGGATAGTTACTAAACGTTTTTAAATGCTTAGAAATTGTTCTTGGAATAAGATAAAAGAGAACAATTTTTTATTAAAAATTGTTTCTAGGAACAAAATGATTATCATTCGCACTTTAAATAGCGAAAGTCATAATAGGTTTGTCAATCTTTCTTTTTTACTTAAATGATTTGTGTATGGATATATGTATTAGAAGTCTTAAAACTTGTCACGAAAGTATAATTAAGTCCTAAAACTTTCAAAAAGTACGATGAAGTCTTAACATTTGTCATAAAAGTGCGATTGAATCCTAAAGTTTTCAAAAAGTAGCATCCAGTCTAAAATTTGTCAAATTAGTCAAATCAAGTCTTTTAATTTATAGTATTTTATGAAAGTTTTAAAACTTAATTATATTTTCGTGACAAGTTTTATAACTTGATTATATTTTTTGAAAGTTTTAAGACTTAACTGCACTCTCATTATAAGTTTTATGATTTTATTATATTTTTTGAAAGTTTTAGAATCTGATTGTACATTTTTAAAGAGTTTTAAGACTTTTAGTATATTTATCCTTGCAAAAAGTACATTCAAGATAATGACCTCAAGACACGATGGTTGTGTTCATGGACAATCTTTATCAAGGATGCATCTAGCGACAAACTTGATATGGTCTCGTTGGTCGCCATGGCAGCCTCGTCACAAGAGAGAGGGCCAATGGCGACAACGTGCAAATGTTCTAATCGTTGTTAGGCTTGGGGAGAAATTTAGACAAAAAGCAAAGATTTTGTAAGCGAAATCATGGTAGTAATTTGATATCACATGCACATTAATATCAAATAGTCACACGAGATATAGAATCATCGAATTTAAGGCTGGTAGGTAGGTATATTAGGAAAAACGATAAAAATGATTATGAAATTTAGTTCAATATGCAATGTAGTTATAAACTTTTGATTTGTATAATATAATTAACGATTTTTAATCTAATATATAATATTATTTTTAAATTAAATTGAACATATATAAAAATTTTCAAGGATAATATTATGTATTAAAGTTTAAATATTATATTAATCACATTAAATAAATTTAAAATGTAGAAATTATAATTCAAGAAACATTATGTCATCGCGTCGGTAGATTACGGTAGCGACGACTTCCCCGCGATAAGCATCGTGGTCGGTCGAATTTTACCTTCAATCCGCCCACCATCGTCGCCGTGTCTCCCCGGATCGTCATTTCTCTCGGCCCAACTAGAATAACTGCACACTCTCTCTCTCTCTCTCTCTCTCCTCCTGGATCTGCCTCCAATCCAAGCGCATTTCCGATCTGCACTTCTCTCTTTCTCCACCTTTCGCCGCACTGCTCCGCGATTCCGTGCCGGCGTGGAATCCGCAGCTCGGATCTGGTCGATGGATCTGTAGGAGGGTGGGCCCCCACTCCCCGGTCAATCCCCGCCGGAGTCTCGCACCGCCGGCGATGTTGCCGCCGAGGTTCTCGATCTTCGGGGGCGGCGGCGATTCCAGGAAGCCCGGCGGCAGCCCCCAGAAGGGCCCGAAGAGCGAGGTCGCCTCGCCCTCGATAAAGCTCCGCACGGACAAGGAGGTGTACAGGCCCGGGGATGCGGTGGTCGCGACTGTCGAGATCGTTACACCCGACGCGGCCGGCGTCGTCAAGAACGGCTCGGTCTGTTCGCTCTTGATCAAGCGTCTCGGCTTCGAAATCAGAGGGATTGAGAAGTTGGACTCGCAATGGTTCGCTACCCAGAAGCCTTCGCCGGAGTCCAGACAACGCAGAGGTACTCTTTGGGATATTGTTATTATTGATGAAATCGACGAGAAGAGATCATCGGGAATGTTGTTAGAGTGTCGGAAATTGCAAATTCCGCAGGAATTAGCTGGGGTCTTAATGAGTATTGGGCGAGGAATATTGTCCTGTATGTCTTATTTGACTCGATAGGCAGTGGCTGTAGAGCAGGTGCCCACAAGAGGAATTTATAGCAATTAATCATGGAGTATGAAGGCTTGATGAGTTAAATTTGTGGTTTACAGGTGAATATGCTTTTATGGACTGCTCAGTGCCGTCCATCGTCTCGAATCAGATTGTTTCTTGTGGCACCACTAAAACCTGTAAGTGCATTTTCTTCTCTCTGTTATTCCATTTGCATGAAAAGGTCAAGACTGTTGATGAAGAAATTCGCACAGCGAAAAGAAACAATTAAGCTAGAGTTTACATGGAAATCTGTAGCTACAAGAATGTTCTTAGTTTTCTTCCACCAGGAATCTTCCTTTCTTACTGTTGTTTCTGCATGAAGTCTGGTACTGGTAGGGAAGAAAATATTGTCAGATAGGAAGCAGGTTTTATACTTTAGAAGAGGGAAAAGTCATTTACTGTTGGTGAAAGGACTTCCACAGCTTTTTGGTCAATCCAAGCACGTGAATCTGGGAAAAAAGTTTGTCCATAAACTTAAAGTTGAGTGGGACTATAATAGAAAAGGGTTAATCCGTTTCTAGAGCAGTATTGCTTAGCCAGTCTAGATATCATGCATGCTCTGGATGTCCAAAAGATGACCAAATCTATATTATGTTTAAATAATCAACCAGAGGGTGCTGGGTTTTTTCTTGATATTTTAGTACTATCCATGTTGTCGCTTTGATTCTATAGCCTGTCTAGCTTTCATTTTACTAGCATCCCGTTGTGTGATGTTCTTCACTTGAAGCAATAAGTCTTAGGATTCCCGATGACTGAGGGATGATTTGGGATTCTTATCCAGGGATAAAAGGATTTTTCTTACATAAAAGCATAATTAAAGGGTATCACCTTGGAGTGGACTGATATGTACCTCATTTAGTTATTAATTGGAATGAAGCCACTGTGAGAAATTCTTCCTCACATGATTTTAGATGGCTCATTATACCACTGGCTGATTAGTTTCATAATATTTGTACTAGAAAGCTCAAGGTTCCATTTCACTCTTGAATAAGAAAGACAAAAACTGCCCATTGTTGTCTTGGAAATTTGTCATTCATGCTTCAGCATTCCAATTGTTATGTCCTCCATGCTTTATTAATTTCTTTGGTGTGATACGATTTTTTTTTCCATCTATCTATGTATTAACAAATCACCTTTTCTTGTTGCTGGTAGATGTGATTCGAGCTGTGCTGCCAAGCATTGTACCGCCATCATACAAAGGTGCTACAATTCGTTACTTGTACTATATAAGGACTATGTTATCTGGACAATGGCAGATTCTTGAAACTGGTCACTCTCAGAGGGAATCAGCGAAAGATCTTGCTGAAGTGGTTTGTTTATAATTCATTCTTCATATTTGTTATCTGATATAGTGTTATATAAAAGATTGCTAAATAATTTTGCTATCCTGTTCGTCATTTGAACTGTACTCAATGATCATTAGGCTGCAACTTGAAGTAGTTCCGCGTCACTACTTTACGCCTGTTCTTTTTTCTTCTTAGAATGAGGGCATGGAGTCACTTGCAACATCAATTTGAGTTCTGAAATCTCTTTTGAGCAATGAACAAGTAGCTATCTTTCTCAACCATGTCATTCTTGATTCCTGTGAGGCACTTTCTTCTGGACTGGCGATATCTCTGATTTGCTAATGATTGGCAGAGTTGGTCTTTTGATTTATTTAAATTGACATTCTTCTACCCGTTGGATTAGGAAGACCTGAATTTTGTGTGTAGGACTAATATGTGGTGAGAATCATGAAAACTGGAAAACTTGAAAAGGGGATCTAATTTAACTTTGGGAAAATATTACTGAAACTAAGGAGCAAGTGGAAAGGAGAAGGCAAGAAGTTAAGCTTGTCAATTGACGGGCTGCTATTTCTTTTTTTGTAATGGTGGTATGTCTTAATACACGCAGCGTGCTTTTTATCTTTTACTAGGGTTGACTTAATGTTCAATGAAACATAACAGTCAAGTGGACCAACT
This sequence comes from Corymbia calophylla, assembly GCA_014182845.1. Taxonomy (NCBI): domain Eukaryota; kingdom Viridiplantae; phylum Streptophyta; class Magnoliopsida; order Myrtales; family Myrtaceae; genus Corymbia; species Corymbia calophylla. The sequence goes on from CM024702.1 coordinate 4,664,127, forward strand.
TTTGGTAGATGATCCTGTGAAAATTTTTTGATCTTTCTGTAGCTAAGTTGCTTATTAATTCCACCCATGCAGTTAGTGGAAACTCTATCTCATGCTTTCGCGAAATAGTATTATGATTGCACCTTTTGTAAGGTGGAATACCACCAAATACGGAATGGATTGATGCGGTTTTAATTAAGCAGCCTATTTTCCTTTAAAGATTCTCATCGTGATTCTGATTCTCATCTGGCACAAATAAGTTAGTTTTCACAGTACAAGTTTGTATATATTTCCTTGCTTAATCTTTAAAATCTGTTTTGGTTACACTGTACCTGTTTCTGTAGATCATCCTGTTTAAGACCTCGTGCTAGCCTTGTAGTGCTCAAGTTGGTTCTCAAAGGTTTTGTATTGACTGCTTTATTTAAGGAGTTGCTATCGAAACTGTATTTCTATTCATGCAGATTGGACTGGTTCTTCTAGAGCTCAACTTACTTTTGTTTATCACCATGTGCTGACTTACGTGAATGATGTGACTGTTTAGTTAATGAGCCTCAAGGCTATACCCTGGTTTTGTTGTTGTGTAGTGTGTCCAATATGTTTCTTATTGGAGCATATGATGTGAACTACAGGAAGTTCGTGTGCCGCTACAAGTTTGGGTTGATCAGAAAAGCAGTGGGTTGTTATTGGATGAAGGTCAAAGTGAAGGTGAGTATATCTTTCGGAATTTCTTGTGGTAAGAGTTGAGCCATGTTTGCACATTATTCTTGATTATGATATGGTTTTAGCCTTCTGAATCTATATAACATGCAATCACAATAGAACTTTTTTTGTTCTATATAACAATAGAACTTTTTTTCCTTACATAACATGCAATCACAAGAACTTAAGATGTGATGTAACTCATTTGACCTTTGATGTCTGAGATTTGGATAAGGCAATGTATCCATTTTCTGTTTCTTTTTTTGTCAATTTCTTGGCTGTTTCTTCTTTTGTCTAACGTATAGTTATTTGATGATGACACTAAACCTTGTCCTCTTTGCTTCCAAGGATACTTTTTCTTCCACAGTTTTGCTAAATTCTTTATATGCTTACACCTTTCATATAAACATTTCTGTTGGATAGTATGTATCTTATCTGTATGACCAAGTTTGGTTATTTAACTCTTTTTAGGTATTGTTCCTTTGTCAACCATTCAACTGGATATTTACTGGAAAGAGATGGATGGCGAGTCAGACTGGGTAGGTCTACATTTTCCCCTTATCTGTTTTCTCCCATTGGAATTGCTAATAGCTTTTGTATTCAGCAACAGCATTTGTTGAGGCATTAAAATGAGAAGACCACTTGACAATTTAATACACTGTATAGGTTCGAGCAAATGACATATATGATGGAGTTGAGGAAGGTTATGATAGTTCGAGAGATGAGATATCATCTGTCTCCTCATATAACCCCATTAGAGAAAATATACACAGAACCTTCGGGAGTTCACTCTCCTTGCAGTCGTCTATAGCAAGATCTTCAAGCAGAGATGTATTATTTGCGGAAGGTGAACGGATGAGTCTGTCATCAAATTTGGCACTTCCTCGTCTGTCTGCAGCGGAAATCCTCCATGAGGATGATGATGGTATGTATGCTTTTTTAAGATTTATATTGTGTAATGCATATGCTGCAGACAAGTCGTGATTGGAAGTATACAATTCTGATGATGAGCAAGAAAATCAGGATGTGTCTGAAGGATCATATCCTGTGATCAGATTACTATAGTATCCTCTAAATTTTTTCTCTCGTGCTTTAGTGAGTATCACTACTTATAGAACTATAACATGTTGATAAGCTACAAAATAAGACGTATCATGTACAATAGCTTTTGAATTTGCAGATAGGACTCTGGCAATCTTATGATTTGGACTTAGGATAGGAAAATGATCCTAGAAAATTAGGAATTTGTTAGGATTGGGCCACTTTTTAGGTTTTAGATCTTAGGATGGTATCTTAACAACCATGCTCACAGTAATTTTGATAAGCTTTTCAAGTTAGCTGGTGAAAAATGAAAATCTTCTTTGTTTCTTTATCGTAATGACTTAATCAACTCCAGACAAAGCTAACTGTCTTAACTTTGCTAATGGATATGGGTGCCCATACTTCAGCTGTTGCCTCTCCAAATGATCGGTCAAAGCTTGGGAAATCTCTTTCGACAGATAACCAGGAGGGAGCATTTTCCCCTGAAGCAGGTAGAATGTGACAACATTTTTTAAATGATTGCGAGACCATTACATCTTGTGTCATAGCTGCTAGAGGCAAAAGGTCAATGAACTTATTTTCAGAAATGTTTCTTTGTAGAAGAAGGATTTATTCGGGCAAGATCCTACAATATCAGAATGGATGACCGTGTTCTGCTCAGATTCTCTCCAAAAAACTCAGACTCGACTTATTACTTCAGTGACACGGTGATGACAGTGATATGACTTGGCATTTTCCCCCCATTTGTGTTTTCTTTTTATCTCTAACAAGTCATTGTTCACAGATTGGTGGAACTCTAACCTTTTTTCCTGAGGAAGGAGCCCGGAGATGCCTTGAGGTAATTGCACCCTACGAGTGACATAGAAATAATGTTAAGAGGGCAGCTTCTGTATTCCTTCAACATGTTGATTAAAAGTTGGAGCCATTGCAGGTTTCCATAACATTGGAGATGTCAGAGACTATAAATAGGCGTTTTGTCCATCCTTCCAGGAAAAATTCACCTACCATCACGAAGGTACCTTAAATTTTTTACAGCACCATTTCTGAGACTCAAAAAGTTTAGATCCAACTATAATCATTTTTATATTGTTAACATTTCTAGTCAATTTTTTTACTTTTTAATCATGAACCAAGAATAGTGAGTCTGATATAGTAGCCTTTACATTTTTAATATAGCTCTGAATGCAACACCCAGATAAATTTTTCTACATAATCAGCCATAGGGATAGGGAAGTTGACATCAGTATCTTTGACCTGGAAGACGCGAGGACAGTTGTCATGGTTCAAGTACACAGTGTTTATGTGCTGGTGATGGAATGGTAACCCCATTTTCTTATCTAAAAAATAAGGATACTTTTGAATTCTTTGAGAAATATCTAGCGTCATGTAAAATGTAAGAAAACTGACTTGAAGAGAGGGCATGAGAGCAGAATTTGCCTTTTGGTTTTGGCAGTCCATAGTTCATGATTTACTGTCTGTGCTACACATGGTGCATGTTGTGAGTGTAATGCATTAAACTAGAAGAAAGTATGACCGAAATAATACTGGAACCAAGAACCAGATCATGAATTTAGTCTCTGTGGCAAAATTGTTGTTTTCCCTGCATCTCTCTTTATGCTGATCAAGTTTGTGTTTGTTGATTGTCACTAACAAGAAAGCCAAAAAGAAAAAAGGTAGCTGTTTTGAAAAAACAAAATTAGGTAAAGCTGTTAATTTGGGAACGTTCATTTGGCATTTGGAGACCGTTTTTGCCAAAAGCTTAAACTTGTAGAGAAAAAAAGCCAACAGGATACATCTGTGATGCTTCTTATTTCTCACATGTAGCTGGATTTTACATCTGGAGTACAGGATGTGGATTTAACCACTTCCAACAGACAACCAAAGATGAACAAAATTACAGCTGATAGTAAAACAAGCAGAATAACTATAAGAAGGAATGTCTGAATTTGAACCTTTAACATGTGCCCGAATACTGAATTAGAAAACGTTTGTTCCAACAAATTAAGTCATCAGAAAACAGGCACATGGTCTTTATCTAGCAATATAACTGAATGATGTGTCCTGCAGCTTTTTCTCTGATTAAAATTCTTGTTATGCATGTAAGTTTAATGGGCGCTTTAAAAAGAAACTTTTTCAATATTTGAATACGCAGTTCTCCCTCTCAAATTTAGATGATTCAAAGCTTAAGGTTTTTCTTTTTTGTCTTGTCAGCATAGGTAAATTTAGTAATTTTGAATTAAGAGAGATATTGAGAGAGATCAAGAATTCTCACTATTTCGTAGATTCATGGATCCAATTCAATTCCGTGGGATCTTTCATTCAAGCATTGCAAGTTTTGCTAAGTCAAAATATAAAATTACGAGAAGTCCAAAGGCGTACATGCTCATGCACCCTTCTGCTTTTGCAGTTGTATATGGGAGGCTTGTCTTAATGCATTTCATGCCCATACACCTTTTCCTTGAGGGATGATTTAGGTGTAACTGCACTGCTGGTGCTGCAATATAGCATTCTATACAGAAAAGTGCAATAGCTTTAAGTGCTGCCTATGGCTATGGCTCCCTTGGGGAGCATTGACAAAGGATTTTGATGATTGGCAACCTACAGAGAGTAGGAAAGTATTGACCAATATTATAGGGCTTCCAACTCTTAAGACACCGTTTGAAATTGTTTATCATATACTGATGCATCAAGCTCCATCAGTACAGAACATTGGTGAGAGTATGAGGGAGGTAGTTGGGTGATAATGTTCCAGCTTTGGACGACTTTTGTCCTCTAAGAAGGAGGTGATTAGAAGATCATTCTTCTTTGTGTTTTCTAAATAGAATGGAGTTATAACATATGGATCCATTTTTTAAAGAAAGGGTTAATAGTACAGAGAAACCCTGAACTAGTCCACACAAATACCCCGAATCACTAAAAATCCCTAAACTTGTCCATAGTGACACAAACACCCCAAATTTTTTTTTTGTCATAAGAAACCTGAACTAATACCAACGTGACAAGTATACCCTGATGTCACAGAAGCATAAATTTGGATTTTCTGGCAGCTGGCACCCGTTACTTCTAAAAAAAGGGGGGAGAGAGAGGCTAAGGTCAATACGGAATTTGAGATGCTAAATTTTAACATCAAGAACTTCATGTGCCTGACCTTGGTCTACTTTGAGTGCATTGATTGTTTTTTTCCCCCCATATCGGTACACTGCCAGGTCAATAAGGAATTTGAGATGCTAATTTTTTAATCAAGAACTTCATATGCCTGATCTTGGTGCTACTTTGAGCACATTGATTGTTTTCTTTCTTTTTTCTCCCATATCGGTACCCTACCTTTGATTTTCTGCTTCATCTTCTGCTTATAGGTTCAGAGCGATCACCATGAGGTCGTTGCGGATTTGGTGCAGACTAGCTTTCTCTTTTCCATCCCTATGGATGGGCCCATGTCCTTTTCCACTCCCCGCATCTCTGTGCAATGGGCTCTTCGTTTTGAATTTTATACCACCCCAAAGAACGTGGACTGGACAAGGTATGACCAAGTAGTATGAATATACACATCTATTTTTTCCCCCCTGCATGACACTCTCAAGTAATGTGAGGCATCTTGTCTGATTTCACTCAGCTACTGCATAGAAGGTGTTTTGATGTAACATTTGGAAGTTGATGTTCCCTACATGAAGGTCACTTGCGCTAGTCAGGTTACAAAATAATGTATTATTGGACGACCAGTAGTTCTCTCTTCACTTCTCTTGATGTTAGTTTCTGCTTATTTCTGGTCAGATGAGAAAGTTGAAGGCTGTGAGCCTATGTTATATCAGAATTATTGTTCCAGCTGACATCCTACTATTTGGAAAATAATCCCGTTCATGCTATGAACCCTAATCGGACCCAACTTGTATACCATTGAGTAATTGATACATTCTTCGATTTTTATTAATTTAGGTATGAGCATCCTCTTTTGGTAGAGGGAAGAGACAAAAGTGAGTGGGTTCTTCCAATCACAGTGCATGCACCTCCACCCGGACCCTCGGCTGCTCCGACCCGAAGCGAGAAATATTTCTCTATGGAACCATTGTGGGGGTCATAGTTGAAGGTAATAAGATTCACTGTTTTTCTCTTGTAAATGTCTACCATTTTGGTGAAACTAATTGTCTCCCTATATTGACATGCTATTTGCCTTTCCCAGGTTCATGGTGTTTTTTTTTGGGAAATATGGATATTTTTACTCGCTTATGGATTCTGGAATCACATCTGATTCCAATGTGGAGAACATAGAGGAAGCACATCAAGGGGGAGACAGGGCACAGCTTTGCCATTCAACATCTTTCCCATCCTTGCACTGGAGAATGGACCAAGTGTTCGAAGTGGAAATTGGTGCATTTGAAAGTCGGTGCAACTCTGCAGCCTTCGTTCTTAGCTCCATAACTAACCCATTCAGTGTGCTCTAGCTGCGTCTTGCTTAGTCACCCCATCTCATTTATGTGTCATCTTGTTAAGTTTTAAATGCTCAAGCCGTTGTTTTTCCAAGTTCCACATTTCAGCCCATCAGAGAATGGAAATTTTGCTGTTTTTTTCCTTTTGCTCTGTGAATATTGAGATGTACTTAAGCAGAATGTACATATTGAGGGTCTTATTTGTTGGAACGGTCCTTCGGCCTTTTAAACTGATCCCTCTTTTTTTCCTCAGTCAATCTTCTGTGGTAGCGAACTCTGATGAGCATTATAGTCAATCCTCACAATGGCTTTGAACATTGGCACCTTAAAATGCAAGAATGGGTCATTTAAGTAGGGACAATGCTCTGAGTTCATAATTTGACAACTCTGAACTCATCTTTCTGGAGATCTTTCCGGGCTCTATCTTCCAGGGAAAGCAGGCTTTATGTGCATTGAAAAAGCTGGCAATCTTTAAACTGTCATCAGGAAATAAAAGCTTGAGAAAAGTGGGAAAGTGACATGTTTGAAGCGGTTCTTTCCACTTTCAAGTTGCGAGGACGACTTATCTTTCAGACTTGCAATTTTGTCTCTGGAATATATCAATTTTGTGCGATGAGGTATAAATAAAGGAATTGAAATCTCATCTTCTTTTCGTGTGTTCCCACTTCCTTCAGAATTTTTGAGCGTGCGTAAATTGAAAGCAAGGTTAACGAGAGCAGATAGATGGAAGAAGGAAAATCCAACCATCCGATAACGCACGAGCTATGAAGAAAGCACAACCAAGAACATAGACTCCTAAGGAAAATTGTTACCAATGTCTCATCTGTGCCTTTTTCGATCTTCTTTACAAAGAGTAAGTATTTGTTTAGAAGCCTAGCTTAGAAACCATAGTTCATGTGGATATTTGAAATTTCGAGAATTTTGCACTTAATGCAGACTCTCAACATCACTTTTTTTTTTTTTTTTTTTTTGTACAAAATTCTATTATTTCCACTATGAGAATTTCATATTAATGTTAAGAAAATCAGTACTGCAGACTTAGGGGTGTCAAAACTGAATCGAAAAATTGAATCCAAACCAAACCAAATTGAAATTTCATGCATTTTTGGTTCAGTTTGGTTTTGGTTCGTATAACCAAAAAATAACCGTTAACTTTTCTAGTTTGGTTCTATTAACCGATCCGTACCAAAATTCTTAACAAAAATTGAACTATTAACTTAAAATCTCTCTTCTTTTTCATCCATTCTTCAATTCAATTCCAATAAGCAAAGCGAAAATAGGAAAACAGAAAAATTGAAAAAACTGATTCGAGTTTTTAGTTCAGGTTGAATTCAGTTTGGTTCGGAATCGCACCATATTGATTCAAGTTTTCAAGAAAACCCAAATCGAACCGAACCATTTGCACCTAGTGCAGACAACATCTATGTTCTTGACAAATATCATAGCAAGCAAGCCATGCAATTATTCTACGTAGAGTACATACTCGTCTAGAACAGATGTTGAACAATTGCTAAGTCTGAACACATAACTGTGATCACAGAATTCATCAACTTAACAAGTCAAGGTAAAAGAAAAAGGGGAACTTGAACTGAACTGAGGTCCAGAGGCGCTAGGCAAGGGTGGCCAGCACCGGCTAGCACTGCCGCCCCACTGGCGATGGGGTGGCGAGCTCCTCCCACCTCTGTTTTCCTTTTTTTTTGGGTTTATAAAGTAGTGGACAATGTATTGGTTTCATACTTTGAGAACTTTGATATAACCTCTTTGGAGCTCTTATTTTGGGCACTGTTTTTCAAAAACAGCTAAATGTGTATTAAAGAGATGGCGACCTTCAAACTTCGTATGGAAATGAAAGCTCGAGAAAGTAGTGAAGAAAGAGCGACATGTTCGAAGCGGTTTTTTGCACTTTCAAGTTGGACTGGATCGAGTCGCCGTATTACCCTCTGAATCCATCCGCAAATGAGAAGAGCTGCACAATCTATATGCACTTGCTTGCTTTAGCATGCTGATCAGTGTAAGATCAGAAATATCATCGAAATCGCATCTGCAGTTTCGCCACCATCGTTTTAGAGAGAGAGCCAACCCACTTGCTTTGTGTGGGCTAAGAAGAGGTCGGACTAGGAGTTGTAAGGCCGGAAAGCCAAGGAGGCTGCCGCCAAGGCGGCGGCAGCCTTGCCGGGATTTTCTGGATCGAGCTTGTAAGCGGTTCAAGGGGTCGTCAAGTCCTTGGCTCGCTCCCAAAAATAGTGGTCCGAATTGCCAGCACCCACCTGGAGAAAAACGAATGAATTCTTGAGCTTGATGGATGCAAATCGTCAAGGCTCTGTTCAAATATAGAAAAGAAGGTTGTTGAGAGAAATCAACTCTACTCAAGTAACTAGCCGCTGCATATATATACGTGAGTTTGGTCAACAAACACCACTGTGACGATGAATCAAACGGAGCCACGCGAATTCGGGTTGATCGTCGGGAGTTCATATGGTGGGATCCGACTGCCTTTTTCATTTCGAATCACAGTAGTGAGCAGAGAGGCTCACCACGACCATCCAGAGGCCCGCCGGTTCGGCACCTGGCAGGCGAACGGGGCTATATATGTACGTGGCTTGTGTACCTGAGCCCAGCGGATCCCGGCAGCGGGTGGTCCATCCAGTTCAAGCCGGCAACCTCCTTCCTGAACTTGGCTATTTACCCTTCCCAGGTTCACCATGGTTTTTTTTTTTTTTTTTTTGGGAATTATGGACATCTTTACTCACTCACTCACGGATTCTGGAACGACATCATGTGGAGAACATACATGAAGGGAAGCACATCAAGGAGGAGACAGGACAACAGCTTTTGTCATTCGACATCTTTCCCATCCTTGCACTGCAGAATGGACCAAACGTTCGAAGAGGAATTCGGTGCAACCCTGCAGCCTTCATTCTTAAGCTCCATAACTAAACCCATTCGGTGTGCCCTAGTCTAGAACATAACCGCAGTCACAGAATTTATCAACTCAAGAAGTCAAGTAAAAAACAAAACAGGGGAACTTGAACTGAAAGGAGACCGAATGATACTGAGAAACAGTATCTTCTCTTAACTTGCCAATAGTTCTCACTCTTATTACATATCTTACCACATGTGCAATCCGGGCAACTCTTGTATGCTGCAAGGCACACTCAGGAGAACTGATGGTTGAGCAATCCGCACAAGATGCTGTCCTGGTGCTTCGACGTCGAGGCGTAAGATCTTCTCCACGTAACCATCTTCCCGACCCCGTGGATCGTCTTCAGCATCTGGCCAGTCGTCTGCTCCACGGGGAGCAGACCAAGCCCATTGATACAAGCAACACAGCGAGTCCGACTTGTATCATCTCGCAATCGGAATCAGTTGATCGGGAGAAATCATAGCTGTTACTATGTAGCTAAAGCTGAGCGCCATGCATGTGATGATGATCCCCATGAGTACCATCACAACCCAGCAGAGACGCCTCAAAGGGAGGCTGCTCGCGACTATCATCATGTCGGCGAGGGATGAAACAAACCAAATTGTGTGTTAAGCAGCAAGAATTGCGATAAGTCTCCTACCCCCATTATTACCCGCCACAATTGATACCGGAGGGTTGACTTACGGCGAATATGGGATAAGTCTAGGGACGGAAGCAAATCGTCATGAGGTGATAATGGAACAAGTCCAGGAATTGCGATAGACCCACAAAGCAGCAGTATATTTGGCTCAAATTGGAATCTAGTTCATCGCCGTCACACCTGCTACGATCTATCAAAGCAGGTGTGACGGCAAATTCGACTCGAGCCAAATAGATCGTTGCCGGTGTGACGGCAACAACCTAGATTAGCCAAATATCCTGCTCATCATCAAGGTTGATCTTCATAACATTCTGCTGCAAGTAATCCACAACTCTCTACTAAAAGGTGATATGCTATCAGATCTTTCAAGAGGTGTCGACGGATGCTATATATATATATACCCCTCTGAATCAGTTACTAAGGGTGCGTTTGTTTTAATGAAAGTTCCTGAAAAGTGTTTTCCGGATTTTTTGCTATTTGTTTTTCCAAAAACGATTTGGTCAATGGAAAATACTTTCCAGTCAACATAAATATTATGTATTCTTTTAGGAAAATGAATTCCTATACATGAGAAAGGGAAAACACCTTCTCTCTTTATGAGGTCTTTAAGTCATTCCCTTTTTGTTAGTTCATATGTTATTCAATCATTTTCCAAATGTGATTCAAACGCCTGAAAACATTTTCAATCACATATTATCAAACACGAGAAAACGAAATCATTTTCATTTCCTAGAAAATATTTTTCAAAAATGGTATGATTTTTGCGAAATAAACGCACCATAAAACTCCGTTTGTTTCGCTGAGAACAATTGGCGGAAATAGTAGGGTTGCATTTGTTTGGCGGAGAGCAATTGGCGGAATAACAGTACAGTCTTCAACTACCTGCTCCTGTTGGGAAAATTTTCCGGAAAGTTTCCTTTTGAATAGCGACGTGTACTGCAACCACTCATTTAACCCGTTTATTTAGTGGAAAATAGAGTGTTTTTAGAAAATATTTTATAAGAAAATACAATTATTTCTGGTGGGCTAAAATTTGTAAAATGAAAATATTTTTCGCTATTTGGGAAGGAAAAAAATTTTATGCACATTTTTCAATAATTTTATGATTATTTTATATTTTAAAACCGATTTTATATTTTATATTTAATTTGTTTTTTCTTTTTCTTTTCTTTCTTTTTGTCTTCTTCGGCTGGCCCGGTGCACTGCAACTTCCGTCGACGCAGAAACCCTAGAAATCCAAGTCCTCCATGCGTCCTCGCTGAAATCCTCGGCTACACTTCAATCCGTAGCGCAATTGAATCAAATCGGTCCCTCCAGAAATGCAAATTGATCCATATGCTTCGGTCTTTGAGCGCTGTATCATCTCGCCCGCGCAAGAACGGCTCCTGCAGAGCTGCCGTTTAGCCGGCGAGCCGGAACCGAACTGGCGGGGGCCGCCGGCGGAGGCGATGGGAGCCGGGGGGGGACCAGGAGGCCGGCGAACCGGTCGTCGATCCCACGGTGGTTTTCATTGTCTCGCTGCTGGAGAGTGCGCGACATGACGGCAGCACCCCTCAGGAGGACGTCTATCACGCGCCGCCCGAGCATTCCACGAACGAAGGCTCGCCGAGGCCCGAGCTCGGACGAGGCTCGCCTTTGACCGGTCGCCGGACAAGACAGAAGTAATAAAAATTAAAAATTCGATTTTTTTTTTAAATGGAAAAAAGAAGAAGAAAAGAAAGAGAGATTTGAGATAAGAGGAGGTGCGTGGATAATATTTTTTTTCACTTATGGCAAATGTTTTTTTATAACCGGTTCATTCTTACGAACGTCGAAAAATCCAAAATAGATTTTCCAACATTTTTCCAGATTTCTCGTCAAACAAACTTTTTTTAATTATTTTTTCTTTCATTGGCTGGTCATCGGTTAGGGCTAGAGTCCTGTCAGGTTCCGATGAGCTCGAGCCTTGCCTAGATCACTTGCCACATGCCCGACCCCCACCCCGAACCCTCACCCCCATATTGTTAGATTGCATGCCCATCATCGCGTGGCCTTTAGCAAAATGTAATTTATGATTTTTTGATGATGAATGAAACTTTCATGTTACAGCTGCGATCCAATTAATAGGAAAATCCTTCTCCATGAATAAGGAAAATTGCAGAGAGGTCTTCCTAGCTCTGCTCTGAACTCGCTTTTCAATTTTTGAAGTCATCAATGGTAGCTTACAACTGAAATTTTGGCTTGAGGACCACCCTGTACATACACAAACATGTACTGCGACCCGAGTTTCACGACCTGGTATTGAGGGAGCTGAGTCCCCACAGAGACCCTGAGAGATTCTCAATCTGGAGCTTAAGATCTGAGATCGGCTTCTGCAATGTGTTCTTGATGACGACCTGGTGCCGGAATTACGTTGCCCCTCCATGACTCCACGAGTTCGTTATTGAGTGAAGGAACTGAGCAGGGGATTCTGTGTACAAGTTGGGAAAAGTTTAAGGACAACATTCAAATTTGAAGTACTTCGATTTAAATCACCTTCGGGAACAAGACAAACAAGTTTGTGTTACTCGAACTTGTGTAGGCCGGTGGTGTTTTCTGAGAGTGGCTGCCTGCAAAATTAGAAGAAGAATAGTTCATCTTCATCTGCACTCATGGAAGTGAAGTTCTAGCTTTGATAGTTAGAAGAAAAGAGTATATTCCTAGAGCTATGCTTGTAAAAATACGCTGGTGTATTGGTGTAAGTAATCTAAGACAATAAGTGAGTCAAAAGATGTAATAATTTAGAACATGCGGCTCAATTGAAAATAATGGAAAAAAATTCGAGAACGTCCGCTCACCGGGCGATGCTGAAGGAGTCCCTGGTCTTTGATCTTGATAGGAACCTACACCCAGAGAAGATTAGAACAGAGTTCAGTCAACCCACCCGAGGATCACAGAACAATGAATCGTCACATAGGCGCATCTGTAAACTCAAAATCCATCCCATGCTTTCTTGCGAAAGTAGCTCAAGCCATCTGAAGAACTCGAAGAGAGAGAGAGAGAGCGTGCGGCCGACCTTGAGTCCTGTCGACATTGTAGCCATCATTCTCCTGCACGCAGGCACATGTGAAGTACTCTGCTTTTGCCTGGTACTGCTTTAGAATCGAAGCATACGGACTATGGGTTGTCCATCAGCGCCTGCCATCAGAGGGCGAGTGACTGAAGTACACGAAATTAACTTGAGCTATTGGGATTATGGAACTAGATTGACTCGAAAGAATCAAATTGACAAAGAGCCGGTCTTTAATCTTCGTGAAGCTGATGCATCAGTTTGATCATTCTCGCGTAGGAGGTGCCGGATTGGACACACGCTGTATTAAAAGTAGCTACGGCTACATGATGATGCGAATTAAGACTGCAAAATCCAGGAAGTGAGCTATCTCAAATGTGATCATTGGCTAAGTTCCGGCTAAGCTAGGATCAAAAGGTGGGTCTAATGTGTTATCCTAGCCCGCCCATAGCCCCGAATGCACATTGAAATGTTCGGATCTAGCCGCCAAAGTCAAGCTGGCGGGGCCTGGTCGCCTGCCGGCTCTAATGAGCATTTACCTTGGAGAGGAGGACTTGGACACCAGCACATTTGGTGTCCCAGGAGAACTCTTTCACTCCCCAGCTGATCCCACCCGTCGGCCCTGCATTGTCAATTGCATATTTCAAGTACGTTTGGTCGCCTGTTGCTCTGTACAGCCATGTTGCCCCCCACGACAGCTCGTCCTTCTACATTCAAAAGTTGATAAACAGGTGAATAAATCTTGAAATACCGATAATTAGTCAAATTAAAATGTAATCACGAACAATTATATGTTAAAAAAAGGTTCTTTTTTTGGCTTACTGAATAGCCTGGGGATGGATAGAACTGCTGGGTGGACTCAGATCAAGTTGTCGTATTGGCCTCCGAATCTATCCGCGAATGAGAACAGCTGCACCATTTATGTGCACTTGCTTTAGCATGTTGATTAGCGTAAGATCAGAAATATCATTGAAATCGCATCAGCAGTTTCGCCTCCATTGTTTGAGAGAGCGAGCTGACTCACTTTGCTTCGTGTGGGCTAAGAGGAGTTCAGAGTAGGAGGAGCTGTAAGTCCGGATAGCCAAGGAGGCTGCTGCCAAGGCGGTGGCTGTCTCGCCGGTGAGGTCCAAGCCAGGATTCTTGTGGTTGAGCTCGTAAGCGGTTCTTGGGGTCATGTCCTCAGCTCACTCCCAGCAATAGTGGTCCTAATTGCGGTCGCCTACCTGGTAAAACCGAAAGAATTCTTAAGCTTGATGGAAGCAAAATCGTGGAGGCTCTGTTGAAATATGAAAAGGTTGTTGAGATAAATCAAGACTACTCAACTAACCAGCCGTTGTATATATACGTGAGTTTGGTCAACAAACATCAGTGTGACGATAAATCAAATGGAGCGACGTGAATTCGGGTCAATCTTCGGGAGTTCAAATGGCGGGATCCATTCGACTGCCTTTTTCATTTCAAACCCTGACCATCCACGAGGAGCAGACCCACCAAGCCCATCGACACAAACAACACAGTGAGTCCGACTCGTATCATCTTGCCAATCGAAATCAGTTGATCGGGAGGCATCATAGCTGTTACTATGTTGCTAAAGCTGAGCGCCACGCATGTGAGGATGATCCCCATGAATACCTTCACAACCCAATAGAGAGACAACTCAAAGGGAGGCCGCTCGTGAGTATCATCATGACGGTGAGGGATGAAACAAACCAAACTGTGTTAAGCAGCAAGAATTGCGATAAGTCTACCCCATTATTACGGGCCACAGTTGACACCGGAGGGTTGTTTTATCCCAAATATGGGATAAGTCTAGGGACGGAAGCAAATCGTCATCAATGGTAGCTTACGACTGGGAATCTAGGTCGTTGCCATCACACCAGCTACGATTAGCAGTTGTACGATCGTAGTCGGTGTCATGGCGGTGACCTAGATTACCATTCATCTCGAGCCAAATATCCTGCTCATCATCGAGATTGATTGTTATTTGGTGTCCAATAATTTCTATATGCCTATTATGGATTTGCACCCCTGGGATCGATAAATCTTTTGGATCTTATTAACCAAAGATATACGACTTTGCACTATAGTTAGCTCAGCTCCAATCAAGAATCCCAAAGGAATTCCAAGAATTTTTTTTATATGCTCGTTCCAACCCTCAATTCTTTTTTCTAGGTTTATCGATATTGAATCAATTGAAAGCACTTCTAAAACTTGTTCCACTTTTGGAAGACCCTGTGTTATATCACCGGATCTCGATTTTCATAATATTCTGTTGCACGATAATCCACACTCTCTGCTAAAAGGTGATATGCTGTCAGACCTTTCAGGATGTGTCGATGGGTGTTATATATACCCCTCTGAATCAGTTATTAAGGTTGCGTTAGTTTCGCTGAGAACAATTGACGGAAAAAGCAGGGGTGCATTTGTTTGACGGAGAGCAATTGGCGGAATAACAGAACAGTGTTCTACTACGTGCGGTTGGGAAAGTTTTCCGAACAGTTTTCCTATGAATAGCGACGGGTATTGCGATCACTCATTTAACCCTTTCGTTTCGCAAAAAAATAGAGCGTTTCTAGAAAATGTTTTACAAGAAAATGCAATTACTTCCCGACGTTCGGCTAAAATCTGAACGGCTCCTGCAGAGCTGCTGTTTCGCCGGTGAGCCAGAACCGGAACCGGAACCAGCGGGGGCCGTCGTCGGAGGTGATGGGGAGGGGGTGACCCAGGAGGCCGGCGAATTCATCAATTCGAGAAGTCAAGTTTAAAAAAAGAAGAAGCAGGGGAACTTGAAATGAAAGGAGACCGAATGATACTGAGAAACAATTTATTCTTTAACTTGCCATATTTCTCACTCTTATTACATGTGCGACTGCAAAGCAAGCCGGGCAACCGTTGCAAGGCACACTCAGGAGAACTGAACTTGCGGCATCGACATCAGGGCAGAAGCTCCGTGAGGCATTGAAGCTAAGAGTACGTAGGTGTAGCTAAGCGCCATGCAGGCTACGATCATTCCCATGAGAGTCTTCACGAACCAGTGGTAAGATATGTAATGAGAGTGAAGATCAACCTCGATGATGAGCAGCAGAATGTTATGAAGATCAACCTTGATGATGAGCAGGATATTTGGCTCGAGACGAATTGGAATTTAGGCTGTCGCTGTCAGGCAATGCACCTGGTACTTGATTCATAAAGAATGAACCTGCAACGATCTATTTGGCTCGAGACGAATTTGCCATCACACCTGCTACGATAGATCGTAGCATGTGTGACCACGACGAACGAGATTCCAATTTGAGCCAAACATAGTAACAGCTATGATGCCTCCCGATCAACTGATATCGATTGGCAAGATGATACAAGCCGGACTCGCTGTGTTGCTTGTGTCAATGGGCTTGGTGGGTCTGCTCCCCGTGGAGCAGACGACAGGCCTGATGCTGAAGACGATCCACGGGGTCAGGAAGATGGTCATGTGGAGAAGATCTTATGCCTCGACGTCGAAGCACCAAGACAGCGTCTCGTGCGGGTTGCTCGACCATCAGTTCTCCTGAGTGTGCCTTGCAGCAAACAAGAGTTGCCCGGATTGCACACGTAGTAAGATATGTAATAAGAGGGAGGAATATGGCAAGTTAAGAGAAGAAATTGTTCCTCAGTATCATTTAGTCTCCTTTTCAAGGTCCCCTGTTTTTTTTTTTTTTGAATTGACTTATGAATTCTGTGACTGCGGTTATGTTCTAGACTAGGGCACACCGAATGGGTTTAGTTATGTATGTGGTGTGTGTACCTGAGCTCAGAGATCATCCAGGTTGCGGGCGAGCCTTGAGGATGTAGTCGATGCCCCGGCGGGTGGCCTGCAGCGCGTGGTCCATCCAGTTCAGGCCAGCGACCTCCTTCCTGAACTCGGTTATCTGCCCTTCCCAGGTTCATCAATTTTTTTTTTTTTTTTGGGGGGGGGAGGATTATGGATATCTTTACTCACTCACGGATTCCGAACCACATCCGATTCCAATGTGGAGAACATACATGAAGGGAAGCACATCAAGGAGGAGGAGACAGGCTGTTCAGTAAGCCAAAAAAAAGATCCTTTTGTTAACATATAATTGTTCGTGATTACATTTTAATTTGACTAAATATCGGTATTTCGAGATTTATTCGCCTGGGGGGTGCCGACCGGCACCCCTCTGGATGGTCGGGGTGAGCCTCTCTGCTCGCTATGGTGATTCGAAATGAAAAAGGTGGTCGGATGGATCCCGCCATGTGAACTCCTGAAGATCAACCCGAATTCACGTCACTCCAATTGATTTATCGTCACACTTGTGTTTGTTGACCAAACTCACGCAAATACACAATGGCTAGTTAGTTGAGTAGAGTCTTGATTTCTCTCAACAACCTTCTTTTCTATATTTCAACAGAGCCTTGATGATTTTGCTTCCATCGAGCTTAAGAATTCATTCGGTTTTTCCAGGTGGGCAACCGCAATTCAGACCACTATTGCTGGGAGCGAGCCGAGGACATGACGACCCCTAGAACCGCATACAAGGTTGACCACGAGAATCCCAGGTCGAACCTCACCGGCGAGACAGCTGCGGCCTTGACAGCGGCCTCCTTGGCTATCCGGCCTTGCAGCTCCTCCTACTCTGAACTCCTCTTAGCCCACACGAAGCAAAGTGAGTCAGCTCTCTCTCTCTAAAACAATGGAGGCGAAACTGCTGATGCGATTTCAATGATATTTCTGATCTCACGCTAATCAACAGTTAAAGCAAGCAAGTGCACATAAATGGTGCAGCTGTTCTCGTCCGCAGATAGATTCAGAGGCCAATATAACGACTCGATCTGAGTCCGCCCAGCAGTTCTATCCATCCCTGGGCTATTCAGTAAGCCAAAAAAAAGATCCTTTTGTTAACATATAATTGTTCGTGATTACATTTTAATTTGACTAAATATCGGTATTTCAAGATTTATTCACCTGTTTATCAACTTTTGAATGTAGAAGGACGAGCTGTTGTGGGGGGCAACATGGCTGTACAGAGCAACAGGGGACCGAACGTACTTGAAATACGCAATTGACAATGCAGGGTCGATGGCTGCGATCAGCTGGGGAGCGAAAGAGTTATCCTGGGACACCAAATATGCCGGTGTCCAAGTCCTCCTCTCCAAGGTAAATGCTCATTAGAGCCGGCAGGCAGCCAGGCCCCACCAGCTCGACTTTGGCGGCTAGGTCCGAACATTTCAATCTGCGTTCGGGGCTATGGGCGGCCTAGGATGACACATTAGACCCACCTTTCAATCCTAGTTCAGCCGGGACTTGGCCAATGATCGCATTTGAGACAGCTCACTTCCTGAATTTTCCAGTCTTAATTCACATCATCATGTAGCTACTTTTAATACAGCACGTGTCCAATCCGACACCTCCTATGCGAGAATGATCAAACTCAGCTTCGCAAAGATTAAAGACTGGCTCTTCGTCGATTTGATTCTTTCAAGTCAATCTAGTTCCATAATCCCAGTAGCTTAAGTCAATTTCATGTACTTAGTCACTCGGCCTCTCTGATGGCAGGTGCCTGATGGACAATCTATATAGTCCGTTTGCTTCGATTCTAATGCAGTACCGGGCGAAAGCAGAGTACTTCACATGTGCCTGCATGCAGAAGAATGACGGCTACAATGTCGACAGGACTCCAGGTCGGCCGCACAGTCTCTCTCTCTCTTCAAGTTCTTCAAATGGCTTGAGCTACTTTTGCATGAAAGCATCTGATGGATTTCGAGTTTACAGATGCGCCTATGTAACGATTTATTGTTCTGTGATCCTCAGGTGGGTTGATGTACATGCACGAGTGGAACAACATGACATTTCTCCGGCATCGTTCCTTCTCTCCGTTTACTCTGGCTACTTGTACGCGTCAAAGGCCACGATGAAGTTGGAGCAGTCTACGCCATTGTTGCCGGCCACGATGGACAGGGGAGGGCTGAGACCCACCCGCCAAGACATCATCGCCGTCAGGCCTGCAACGACCACCAGTGCAAACCCATTCTTCTTGAGCCAAATTTCCTGCTCGTCATCGAGGTTGATCTTCATGACTTTCTTTCTGCTGCACGGGTAATCCACTCTCTGCTAAAAGGTGATATGCTGTCAGGCCTTTTCGAATGTGTTGATGGGTGCTATATGTACCCTCTGAATCAGTTATTATGGCTGCGTTGGAGTGGCGCAGAACAATTGGTGCCTTTGTTTGGCGAAAAGCTTATAAAGGAACATGTTTTCCGAGAAAGCATTAAATATTGTCGCTAATTTTATCTGATAAATAGGCCATGACTTTTTATCTTGAAGGAGTTACAAGACTCATAATACCAATATGGGAAATTAGTTTCGAGTGCTTTGCTCAATGCGATAGACTCACTGGTTTGCTGTCGTTTGAGCCCTCAAAATCCATTGTTTTTATGGATGTCATGCCACCTTTCCTATTGGTAGGTCTAGCTTCTACACTATTTCAGTCCTTTTGTTTGTTTTCCATACTTCTTTACTGTATAAGGTTATTCTCGGGTTAATTTATCCTCACATAGGGCTTCCGATGTGCTTATTTGCTCAAGGCGTCGAAGCCTTGCACGCATCCAACTGGAGATTGCAGGACAGAGATAGGGGCAATGGAAGCGCCTCTGTGATGAACATGCATGGGATGACTCTGTCCATATCCCACCAGGTAGCTCATAGACTTAGGATTCTTCCCAAGGATATAATCACCCTGCAGGATTCGATCGAGAATAGCGTCAGTTTGGAAAAAATTGGGAAAGACGCATATGGCTGAAGCGCATTCTGGTCGATAACATTCAGTAATCAACTAGTTATTGATGTTCCTTGGTAAGCAAGTAATTTGGAATGTGGATACCTGAGACTTGGCAAAGTTGAGAAGATCCTGAGGCTGAACTTCCCTGTCCGGACATGGGACCTTGGCCTTCGACGGGGACAAGTAGCCAGAGTAAACAGAGAGAAGGAATGATGCAGAAGACCCGTACTGCATGTTGTTCCACTCGTGCATGTACATCAACCCACCTGAGGATCGCAGAACAATGAATCATCACATAGGCGCGTCTGTAAACTCGAAATCCATCAGATGCTTTCATGCAAAAGTAGCGCAAGCCATTTGAAGAACTTGAAGAGAGAGAGAGAGACTGTGCGGCCGACCTGTAGTTCTGTTGACATTGTAGCCGTCATTCTTCTGCATGCAGGCACATGTGAAGTACTCTGCTTTTGCCTGGTACTGCTTTAGAATCGAAGCATACGGACTATACGTGTTGTCCATCAGGCACCTGCCATCAGAGAGGCCGAGTGACTAAGTACATGAAATTGACTTAAGCTACTGGGATTATGGAACTAGATTGACTTGAAAGAATCAAATCGACGAAGAGCCGGTCTTTAATCTTCGTGAAGCTGATGCATCAGTTTGATCATTCTTGCATAGGAGGTGCCGGATTAGACATAAAACTAGCTACGGCTACATGATGATGTGAATTAAAACTGAAAAATCCAGGAAGTGAGCTATCTCAAATGCGATCATTGGCTAAGTCCCGGCTGAGCTAGGATCGAAAGGTGGGTCTAATGTGTTATCCTAGCCCACCCATAGCCCCGAACGCACATTGAAATGTTGGGACCTAGCCGCCAAAGTCAAGCTAGTGAGGCCTGGTCGCCCGCCGGCTCTAATGAGCATTTACCTTGGAGAGGAGGACTTGGACACCAGCACATTTGGTGTCCCAGGAGAACTCTTTCACTCCCCAGCTGATCCCACCCATCGACCCTGCATTGTCAATTGCATATTTCAAGTACGTTTGGTCGCCTGTTGCTCTGTACAGCCATGTTGCCCCCCACGACAGCTCGTCCTTCTACATTCAAAAGTTGATAAACAGGTGAATAAATCTTGAAATACCGATATTTAGTCGAATTAAAATGTAATCACGAACAATTATATGTTAAAAAAGGGATCCTTTTTTGGTTTACTGAATACCCTCGGGATGGATAGAACTGCGGGGTGGACTCAGATTGAGTCGTTGTATTGGCCTCTGAATCTATTTGCGAACAAGAACAGCTGCGCCATTTATGTGCACTTGCTTGCTTTAGCATACGGATTAGCGTGAGATCAGAAATATCATTGAAATCGCATCAGCAGTTTCGCCTCCATTGCTTTAGAGAGAGAGCTGACTCACTTTGCTTCGTGTGGGCTAAGAGGAGTTCAGAATAGGAGGAGCTGTAAGTCCGGATAGCCAAGGAGGCCGCTGCCAAGGTGGCGGCTGTCTCGCCGGTGAGGTCCAAGCCAGGATTCTCATGGTTGAGCTCGTAAGCGGTTCTAGGGGTCGTCATGTCCTTGGCTCGCTCCCAGCAATAGTGGTGGTCCTAATTGTGGTCGCCCACCTGGTAAAACCGAATGAATTCTTAAGCTTGATGGAAGCAAAATCGTGGAGGCTCTGTTGAAATATGAAAAGGTTGTTGAGATAAATGAAGACTACTCAACTAACCAGCTGTTGTATATAGACGTGAGTTTGGTCAACCAACACCAGTGTGACGATAAATCAAATGGAGCGGCGTGAAGAATTCGGGAGTTCACATGGTGGGATCCATCTGACTGCCTTTTTCATTTCGAACCCCGACCATCCAGAGGCATGCCAGTTCGGCACCCGCCAGGCAAATGGGGCTATATATGTATGTGGTGTGTGTACCTGACCCCGGACAACATCCGGGTTGCAGGCGAGCCTTGAGGATGTAGTCAGTGCCCCAGCAGCTTGCCCGCAGTGGGTGGTCCATCCGGTTCAGGCTGACGACCTCCTTCCTGAACTCGGCCATTTGCCCTTCCCAGGTTCATCATGGTGTTTGTTTTCTCTCCTTTTTTGGAATTATGGACATCTTTACTCACTCACGGATTCTGGAACAACATCATTTGGAGAACATACATGAAGGGAAGCACATCAGGGAGGAGGAGGCAGGACAACAGCTTTTGTCATTCGACATCTTTCCCCATCCTTGCACTGCAGAACGGACCAAATGTTCGAAGTGGTAATTGGTGCATCTGAAAGTTGGTGCAACTCTGCAGCCTTCGTTCTTAGCTCCATAACTAACCCATTGGGTGTGCCCTAGCTGCGTCTTGCTTAGTCACCCCATCTCATTTATGTGTCGTCTTGTTAAGTTTTAGATGCTCAAGCCGTTGTTTTTCCGAGTTCCGCATTTCAGCCCATCAGAGAATGGAAATTTTGCTGTTTTTTTTTTCTTTTGCTCTGTGAATATTGAGATGTACTTAAGCAGAATGTACATATTGAGGGTCTTACTCATTTGTCAAAACGGTCCTTCAGCCTTTTAAACGGATCCCTCTTTTTTTCGTCAGTCCGTCTTCTGTGGTAGCGAACTTTGATGAGCATTATAGTCAATCCTCACAATCGCTTTGAACTTTGGCACCCTAAAATGCAATAATGAGTGATTTAAGTGGGGACAATGCTCTGAGTTCATAATTTGACAACCTGACCTCATCTTTCTGGAGATCTTTCCGGGCTCTATCTTTCAGGAAAGTAGGCTTTATGGGCATTGAAAAGCTGGCAATCTTTGAACTGTCATCGGGAAATAAAAGCTTAAGAAAAGTGGGAAAGAGAAAGTGATATGCTTGAAGCGGTTCTTTCCACTTTTAAGTTGCGAGGACGACTTATCTTTCAGACTTGCAATTTGGTCTCTATGATATATCAATTTTGTGCGATGAGGTATAAATAAAGGAACTGAAATCTCATCTTCTATTCGTGTGTTGCCACTTCCTTCAGAATTTTTGAGTGTACGTAAGTTGAATGCAAGGTAAATGAGAGCAGATAGATGGAAGAAGGAAAATCCAACCATCCAATAACGCATGAGCTATGAAGAAAGCACAAGCAAGAACATAGACTCGTAAGGAAATCGATACCGATATTTCATCTGTGCCTTCTTCCATCCTGTTTACGAAGAGTACGTACTTGTCTAGAAGCCTAGCCTAGAAACCATAGTTCATGTGGATATTTGAAATTTCGAATTGTGCACTTAATGCAGACCCCCAACATCACTTTTTCTGTACAAAATTCTATTATTTCCACTTTGAGGATTTCACATTAATGTTAAGAAAATCAGTACCATAGGCTAAAGGTGTCAAATCCAAACTGAAGTGAAATTTTTTGCATTTTCGATTTGAATAATCAAAAAATATCTATTAACTTTTCCGATTAACTGATTTGAACCGAAATTGTTCAGAAAAATTGAACATCAGCTTAAAATCTCTGTTTTTGATCACCCATTCTTCAGTTCAGTTCCAATAAATAAGGTAAAAATAGGAAACCCAAATCGAACAAAACCATTTACACCTAGTATAGACAACATTTCTGTTCTTGACAAATAGCATAAAAAGCAAGCCATGCAATTGGTCTACGTAGAGTACCTACTCGTCTAGAACAGATATTGAACAATTGCCAACTCTGAAAACATAACTGCAGTCCCCATATTATCAACTCAAGAAGTCAAGTTAAAAAAAAGAATGTTCTGGTTTCATACTTTGAGAACTCTAATATCACAAAATGAATGCGAAAGCGTATCGAGTTTCTTGGCAAACTAGGACGCTTATGACTAGAGCGCATTCTCGTCGATGACATTTGATGCTCAACTAGTTACTGATGTTCCTTGGTAAGTAAGAAACTTGGTATGTGGAAACCCGAGACTTGGCAAAAAGTTGAGATGATCCAGAGGTTGAACTTCCCCGTCCGGACACGTGACCTTGGCCTTCGACGCGGACAAGTAAACGGAGAGAAGGAACGATGCAGAAGGCACGTACCGCATGTTGTTCCACTCATGCACGTACATCAACCCACCTGAGGATCACGGAACAATAAATCGTCACATAGGCGCATCTGTAAACTCGAAAATCCATCAGATGCTTTCATGCGGAAGTAGCTAAAGCCACATGAAGAACTGGAGAAGAGAGAGAGAGAGAGAGAGAGTGTGCGGCCAACCTTGAGTCCTGTCGACATTGTAGCCGTCGTTCTTCTGCACGCAGGCACATGTGAAGTGCTCTGCTTTTGCCTGGTACCGCTTTAGAATCGAAGCGTACGGACTATGCGGGTTGTCCATCAGTACCTGCCATCAGAGAGGCCGAGTGACTAAGTCCATGAAGTCAACTGAAGCTATTAGGATTACGGAACTAGATTAACTCGAAAGAATTAAATTGACGAAGAGCCGATCTGAATAGCCTGAGGATGGATAGAACTGCAGGGTGGACTGGATCAAGTCGTCGTATTGGCCTCTGAATTGATCTGCGAATGAGAACAGCTGCACAATCTATATGCACTTGCTTGCTTTAGCATGTTGATCGGTGTAAGATCAGAAATGTCATCGAAATTGCATCTGCAGTTTCGCCACCATCGTTTTAGAGAGAGCCGACTCACTTGCTTCACGTGGGCTAAGAGGAGGTAGGAGTAGGAGGAGTTGCAAGGCCAGAAAGCCAAGGAGGCCGCCGCCAAGGCGGCAGCAGTATCACCGGGATTTTCTGGATCAAGCTTGTAAAAGGTTCTAGGGGTCATCACATCCTCGGCTCGCTCCCAGCAATAGTGGTCCGAATTGCCGTCACCCACCTGGAGAAAAATGAATGAATTTTTAAGCTTGATGGAAGCAAATCGTCAAGGCTCTGTGGAAATCTGAAAAGAAGAAGGTTGTTGAGAGAAATCAAGACTCTACTCAACTAACCAGCCGCCGCATATATATATATATGTGAGTTTGGTCAACAAACACCAATGTGACGATGAATCAAACAGAGCCATGCGAATTCAGGTTGATTGTCGGGAGTTCACATGGTGGGATCCGGCTGCCTTTTTTCATTTTGAATCACAGTAGCGAGCAGAGAGGCTTACCCCCGGCCATCCAGAGGCGTGTCGGTTCGGCACCCGGCAAGCGAATGGGGCTACATATGTACGTGGTGTGTGTACCTGAGCCCAGCGGATGGCCGGCAGCGCGTGGTCCATCATCCGGTTCAGGCTGGCGACCTCGTTCTTGAACTCGGCTATTTGCCCTTCACAGGTTCATCACGGTGTTTTTTTTTTTGGGAATTATGAACAATCTTTACTCACTCACGGATTCCGGAACAACATCATTTGGAGAACATACATGAAGGGAAGCACATCAAGGAGGAGGAGACAGGACAACAGCTTTTGTCATTCGACATCTTTCCCATCCTTGCACTGTAGAACGGACCAAACGTTCGAAGTGGAATTCGGTGCAACCCTGCAGCCTTCATTCTTAAACTCCATAACTAAGATCATTCGGTTTGCCCTAGTCTAGAACAGACATTGAACAATTGCTGACTCAGAAAATATAACCGCTGTCACACAATTGCTGACTCTGAAAAAAATGGGGGAACTTGAACTGAAAGGAGACCGAATGATACTGAGAAACAATTTCTTCTTTTAACTTGTCATATATCTTACTCTTATTGCATATCTTACTACATGCGCAATCCGGGCAACTCTTGTATGCGGCAAAGCACACTCAGGGGAACTGAGGGTTGAGCAACCCGCACGAGACGCTGTCTTGGTGCTTCGACGTCGAGGCAGAAGATCTTCTCCACTCGACCATCTTCCCGATGCTGCGGATCGTCTTCAGTATCAGGCCTGTGGATCGTCTTCAGCATCAGGCCTGTCGTCTGCTCCATGAGGAGCAGACCCACCAAGGCCATCCACACAAACAACATGACGAGTCTGTCTCGTATTGTCTTGCCAATCGAAATCAGTTGATCGGGAGGCGTCATTGCTGTTACTATGTAGCTAAAGCTGAGCGCCATGCATGTGATGATGATCCCCATGACCACCATCACAACCCAGTAGATACACCTCAAATGGAGGCCGCTCGTGAGTATCATCATGACGGTGAGGGATGAAACAAACCAAACCGTGTTAAGCAGCAAATATTGCGATAAGTCGACCCCATTATTACCTGCCATAACTGATACCGGAGGGTTGACTTATCGCAAATATGGGATAAGTCTGGGTATGGAAGCAGATCGTCATGACGGTGATAATGGAATAAGTCTAGGAATTGCGATAGACCCACAATTGATAAGCAGCAGGATACTTGGATCGAGGAGAATGGGTGCCATCACACCTGCTACGATCAGCAGTTGAATCCCATTCGTCTCGAGCCAAATATCCTTCTCATCATCGAGGTTAATCTTCATAACTTTCTGCTGCACGGTAATCCACACTCTCTGCTAAAAGGTGATATGCTGTCAGACCTTTTAGGATGTGTCGATGGGTGCTATATATATTCTCCTTCTGAATTGGTTGCTAAGGCTGGCGTTTGTTTTGCCGAGAACAATTGGTGGAAATAGCAGGGTTGCATTTGTTTGGCGGAGAGCAATTGGCGGAATAACAGTACAGTCTTCTACTACGTGCTCCTGTTGGGAAAGTTTTCCGGAAAGTTTCCTTTTGAATAGCAATGCGTACTGCAATCACCCATTTAACCCATTCAACTCGTTCTTTTCACAGAAAATGAAGCGTTTTTAGAAAATATTTTTCAAGAAAATATAATTATTTTTCGATATTCGGCTAAAATCTGAAAATGAAGATTTTTGCTATTCGATAAGGAAAATGTTTTTCTTCATGCACATTTTTCAATAATTTTATTATTATTTTATATTTTAAAATCGATTTTTTGATTTTTTATTAAAAAATGATTTTTCTTTTCTTTTCTTTCTTTTTGTCTTCTTCTTCGGCTGGCCCGGTGCACCGCAACTTCTATGGATGCAGAAACCCTAGAAATACAAGTCCTCCATGTGTCCTCGCTGAAATCCTCGGCTACACTTCAATCCGTAGTGAAATCGAATTGAATTGGTCCCTCTAGACATGCAAATCGATCCATTTGCTTCGGTTGTCGAGCATTGTATCATCTTGCCCTCGCAAGAACGGCTCCTGCGGAGCTGCCGTTTCGCCGGCGAGCCAAAACCGGAATTGGCCAAGGCCACCGGCGGAGGACATGGGGGGACCCAGGAGGCCGGTGAACCTGTTGTTGATCCCACGGTGGTTTTCATTGTCTCGCTATTGGAGAGTGCGCGACATGACAGCAGCATCCCTTAGGAGGACGTCTACCAATGCCGCCTAAGCATTCCACGAACGAAGGCTTGCCAGATTCCGGCGAGCTCGCACTCTGGGGAGGCCCGAGCTCCGAGCTCGCCGCTTGCCTGGCTTGCCGATCTGGCGAGCGACAAGTTTGCAAGAGGTCGGCGAGCCGCTAGATCATACGAGGCTTGCCTGCAAGCCAGCGAGCTCGAGGCTCGCCTTTGGTCGGTCGCTGGCCAATACAAAAGTAAAAAATTAAAAATTAAAAATTCAATTTTTTTTAAATGGAAAAAAAGAAGAAGAAAAAAAGAAAGATAGAGAGTTTTGAGATAAGAGAGGGTGAGTTCCTCTATTTTAACGTACTTTTTTCCACTTATGGCAAATGTTTTCCAATGACCGTTTCTTTTTCTGTAAAATGTATATCGAAAAATCCAAAAAATCTTTTCCAATATTTTTTTGGATTGTCATCAAACAAACTTTTTTTTGAATTATTTTTTGCTTTTTTCTTCATTGGCTGGTTGTTGGTTGTCACGCCTCGACTCTTAGACTTGTGACAACCCCAATTTATTTGTAGTTCAAAGCGAGACCCCAGGTTTTGTTGTCGACTAGTTCAATTTATCTTATCATTAAGCAAATGCGAAAACGATAAAAACACTCAGTCAATGATTAAGTGGGGATAGTAGAAAGATACGATAGTAAAACAACATCACATTTTATTTATCTGACAATATATATACAAGCTCCTTTTTGGACGATGTTTCAAAGGCTAGCACAAAAAGGAGACCAGGCTAATCAACGATCAACCAAAATGGAGGGGAGGGTCAGTCAAAAAGGGATTTAGTGACAGATGCCTAATTACTGGCTTTAGAAGGGTTAGACTTGCCCGACGAAGGATCTATCACTGCACCATCTAGGGGATTGAGGTTCACATGATCCCACACCTTGTCACCCGACCCCTCGTACAACATAGGCTCGTCATAGCCTCTCAAGGGGCCATACATCATACCCCCTTGCCAAGCATACCACACCTTAAAGACGTGCAGCACGTAGTGGTCCCTCTCCCCCTCATTAACCCAAATTGTCGTCACGAGATGCTTGTACACAAAATTGTGACCCGAGATAAGTCGCAATGATGACACTGGTGCTCATATTTACGGGAACACCGAACCTCACTGGGTATGGTGTTATACTAGGGCCTTGAAAATGTTAATCATGACGGAGTGAGATAAACTCAGTAAATTAAAATCCTAGGTCTCGGTTAGAAACTCCGCTCGCTTCAAGTGTAGCCTAACTAAGCAACCTAATAACGATAGCATGTCAATTGCAAAGTGACTCCTGCTTTGCTTTAACTATTAACATGTAAAGAATTTCAACCACAATATAAACTATCAGCATCAAATACAATCACAAGCGATCTCACATTGCATTGGCATACGTACCTTGCAAAATACAAGCCATAACAATTTCAACAAGAGATTCACATAATTAAAACACCCATTAAACTTTCTCGTACTTCAACATTCACATGTATTTCGATTATTACAACCCTTGGGCCACAGCACAACCTTATGGTTGGCGGTCTATTGGTTCAAAAACCAGGTATGGTCTTCCCACAGGCACGGCTATGTCATGGGTCTCCCCCCAAATGGCATTTTCGAAGGAGCATTAATTTGACATCTACTGCAACTTAGTATTTGACCACTGCAAAGCAACCAATAAAATCGAACGACCTAAAAGTCATGGCACAACCTCAAAGGTTAGCGGTCTTTTGGCAGTGCCGAGTATCCCTTTTATGTGACCATGCAGCACAACTATCAACCATTTCATTTATTTATTTTCTCTATAACTAATGCAATCATGATTCGTGCTCACACAACATACTATTGCAATTAACACACGTATAATGCAATACAATGATAATCAATAGTCACATGAACTTGCATAATTCAACAGTTTCATATACAACCAACAAACAACAATTTACGTCATAATTTAACAATCGGTCACAATCAATTAATGTCACGATAATCACATGCTATTCAAAATAGTTATCACCACTAACCATTCCCGTAATAATTGACAATTACCGATAACTTGTCCATTAATAAGTACTTCGATAATTAGTCACGTGTTTCAACCAAATATCGATAATCAATTATTCCCATAAATAATTGACTACCTTAAAGTAAGTATAGACTATGATTATATTGCGAAAATACTCATTAATATTGTATAAAACACTTTAGTTAATCATTCCAATAAATATCTAATTGTCACAAAATAATTACAATTATATACCATTCCATCAATGATTACTTAACAAAAGTAATTTAATTTCATAAAATACTTCCTTAATTAATTAAAGGCCACTCAATATTATAGCATATATAAATAACCATCAACCTTAGGTAAATAAGCAATAATTAAATAAATACAAACATTTCTCAATGTAATCAATTATCAATAAATAATCATAAGAAATAATTAATTATTCATAAATAACTAATAATTCGAAATTAATTCATATCATAAATAATTAATTAATTTCCATAAAATAAAATAAAATAATTAATTATTCCCATATATAATTAACCATAATTAATTAATACTAATCCTTCATTAACCAATTTAATTAACCATAAAGCAAGATTATTATGATAAAATAATGCTAATTAATCATAATCTCAATTAATTAATAACAAAGCATAATTAAGCTACAATTAGCTTATCATAATCCAACTTAAACATAATTAAGGTATATAAATCATACTTAAGCATAAATCATCTTGATTAACCTCTAATCACACTTAAACTTAATTAAACCACTTCTAAATCACAATTAACCCATGACTAAGGGATTATAAAATTAATTCACTCACTAATTAATTTCGGCGACACTAGGAGGATGGCAAAGATGAGGGCTACACGAGACTAGTTCAGGGACAGGATGGACAACGGATGGTGGCTGGATTTTGGGGAAACAGTGGTGAGCTATTTCTCGGAAAATAGCAAGCAGCGACATCTAGGGACTGGACGGGCGACCGACGGTGACAAGTGGCTACTGGCGGGTGATGGCTGGACTCCAGATGACAGTAGCTGCATGGTGGACAATGGTAGCGGCTTCGGAGGATGACAACAGGGGTGGCATTGGCAGTGAACAGTAAGGAGGCGGTGAAACAAGAGAGGAAATGAGGGAAAAAGAAAGAGAAGAGAGAGAGAGTGAAGAAGCAAAATTGGACAAGAAGCTTTGGAGGCTTGCTCACCAAGTTTCATTCACAACCAAGCAAATCTAAGCAACTAAGGACTACACAAAGCAAAGCTTCTAGAAGAGAAACCATGGGCTGAAGAGAAGGGGGAAATAGGCCAGCTTGGGCCCCTATTAAGCTGTCCTTGCCAGACGCTAGGCCCATTGGGCCGCTAGCCTTGGGCCAGCCCACTTGCGAGCCCAGATTCTCGGTCCAAAAATCCATTTCTGACCTCATCGAAAAACCCGAGAATAAATGTTGCGACGTTCAATTATTTAGTCATGAAGTCTTTGAAAAGTCGATATTCGAAATCATATTAAAAATCAAGGTTAAATTGGATCAATAGCAACTTAGTACGATTTAGACCATTAGGCGGCCTCTTAGGGTTTTCCTCACATTTGACCCTTGGTTGATAGCTTTTCGATTCATGTTTAAGCCAATTCTCAAACTAGGGACGACTCTCAATTGTCATGTAATCCTAGGGGTTTAATTGATTATCCTAAGTACAAGGTCAAAAGGAATCGGTTTAACGTCGTTCGTAGTTCAAATCGAAGTCGTGTGGAATCACCTGCAATCCGGCTTCATACTTCTATCGAATCGATTTATTTCGTTCACTAATGGACCGTAACAATGTGGTATTGTCCCCATTGGATCCTTATGGTTGAATGGTCTAATCCTGATTGAATTTGCTAGTCGTACGTATATCGATCTCTAATTAGACTTCCAAAAGGTCCGTTAACTCATGAATGATCAATTCAGAGTAATTGTACTAACATGGCATTAACTAATATCACAATTTCATATAATCCCAAAATATGGTCAGAATTCAGGACATCACACTGGTCATAGACGGATTGGAGTCTTGCTAGGTTTCGGCAAGCTTGAGCCCCGCCCATGTCACCCGCCACATACCCGATCCCCACCTCAACCCCCGACCCCCCATCATTAGAACGCATGCCCATCGTCCTGTGCATGGCCTTTTGCAAAATGTAATTTATGATTTTTGATGATGAAGGAAAATTTCATGTTACAGTTGCGATCCAATTAATAGGAAAATCCTTCTCCATGAATAAGGAAAATTGCAGAGAGGTCTTCCTAGCTCTGCTCTGAACTCACTTTTCAATTTTTGAAGCCATCAATGGTAGCTTACAACTGAAATTTTAGCTTGAGGACCACCCTGAACATACACAAACATGTACTGCGACCCAGGTTTCACGACCTGGAACTGAGGGAGCTGATAGATGTTCTTTTCTTGGGTGGATGTGAGTCCCCACAAAGACCCTGAGAGATTCTCTATCTGCAGCTTAAGATCCGAGATCGGCTTCTGCGATGTGTTCTTGATGACGACCTGGTGCCGGAAATACGTCGCCCCTCCATGACTCCACGAGTTCGTTATCGAGTGAAGGAACTCAACAGCGGATTCTGTGTACAAGTTGGGAAAAGTTTAAGGAGAACATTCAAAATTTGAAGGACTTTGATTTAAATCACCTTCGGGAACAAGATAAACAAGTTTGCGTTACTCACTCGAGCCAGTGTAGGCCGGTGGTGTCTTCTGGGAGTAGCTGCCTGCAAAATTAGAAGAAGAATAGTTCATCTTCATCTGCACTCGTGGAAGTGAAGTTCTAGCTTTGACAGTTAGAAGAAAGTAGAATATTCCTGGAGCTATGCTTGTAAAAATACGTTGGTGCATTGGTGTAATCTAAGATGATAAGTGAGTCGAAACATGTAATAATTCAGAACCCGCGATTCAACTGAAAATAAGGGAATATAAATTCGAGAACGTCGGCTCACCGGGCGATGCTGAAGGAGTCCTTGGTCTTTGATCTTGATAGGAACCTACACCAAGGAGCCACATTAAGTAAGCAGAGAACATTATAACACAGTCAAATTTCAATGCAGCTCAAGTATCCCCCCAGTTCTCATTGGTTTGATGCTATTTTGACAGATATCCTGAGAATTTTACCTGGCGCTCCGTATGCGCTTTGTAGCTTGGAGAAGAGGCCTACAAGCGGAGCGCAGGCAGAAAGTGTGGGCTCGGTTTGCTCGTAATTCGATCTATCATCGTAGAACCCATCGTTCTTGTCCGGACCGCCCACGAGGGCACCATATATCATGTTCGGGTTCCCTTCAGGGCGGTGGTACCACGCATCAAAGCCTTGCACACATCCGACTGGAGATTGCAGGACAGAGACAGGGGCGATGGAAGCGCCTCTGTGATGAACATGCGTGGGATAACTCTGTCCATATCCCACCAGGTAGCTTATAGACTTAGGATTCTTCCCAAGGATATAATCGCCCTGCAGGATTCGGTCGAGAATAGCGTCAGTTTGGAAAAAACTGGGAAGGACGTATATGGCTGAAGCGCATTCTGGTCGATAACATTCAGCAGTCAACTACTTATTGATGTTCCTTGGTAAGCAAGTATATTAAAATGTGAATACCTGAGACTTGGCAAAGTTGAGAAGATCCTGAGGCTGAACTTCCCCCTCCGGACAAGTGACCTTGGCCTTCGACGCGGACAAGTAGCCAGAGTAAACAGCGAGAAGGAACGATGCCGAAGACACGTACTGCATGTTGTTCCACTCGTGCATGTACATCAACCCACCTGAGGATCACAGAACAATGAATCGTCACATAGGCGCATCCGTAAACTCGAAAATCCATCAGATGCTTTCAAGTAGCTAAAGCCACATGAAGAACTGGAAGAGAGAGAGTCTATGCGGCCGACCTGGAGTCCTGTTGACATTGTAGCCGTCATTCTTCTGCATGCAGGCACATGTGAAGTACTCTGCTTTCGCCTGGTACTGCTTTAGAATCGAAGCATACGGACTATATGGGTTGTCCATCAGCACCTGCCATCAGAGAGACCAAGTTGCTAAGTACACAAAATCGACTTAATCTGTTGTGATTATGGAACTAGATCGACTCGAAAGAATCAATTGATGAAGTGCTGATCTTCAATCTTCGCGAAGCCGATGCATTGGTTCAATCATTCTCGCATAGGAGGTGTTGGATTGGACAAGCACCGTATTAAAGGTAGCTATGGCTACATGATGATGCGAACTAAGATTGAAAAATCCAGGAAGTGAGCTATCTCAAACATGATCATTGGCTAAGTCTGAGCTATCTCAAACATGATCATTGGCTAAGTCTGAACTGAGCTAGGCCCGAAAGGTGGGTGTTATCCAAGGCCGCCCATAGCCCCGAATGCACATTGAAATATTCGGACCTAGCCGCCAAAGTCGAGCTGGGCGGGCCCAGTCGCCCGCCTGCCCGCCCGCTGGATCTAATGAGGATTTACCTTGGAGAGGAGGACTTGGACGCCAGCATACTTGGTGTCCCAGGAGAACTCTTTCACTCCCCAGCTGATCCCACCCATCGATCCTGCATTGTCAATTGCGTATTTCAGGTACGTTTGGTCCCCTGTTGCTCTGTACAGCCATGTTGCCCCCCACAACAGCTCGTCCTTCAACATTCAAAAGTTCATAAACAAGTGAATAAATCTCAATATACCGATGATTAGTCAAATTAAAACGTAATCACTAACAATTATATGTAAAAAAACAAAGGATTTTTTTTTTGGCTTACTGAGTAGCCTGAGGATGGATAGAACTGCTGGACGGACGGGATCGAGTCGTCGTATTGGCCTCTGAATCTATCCGCGAATGAGAAAAGCTGCACAATTTATATGCACTTGCTTGCTTTAGCATGTTGATTAGCGTAAGATCAGAAATATCATCAAAATTGCATCGGCAGTTTCGCCACCATCGTTTTAGAGAGAGAGCCGACTCACTTGCTTCGCGTGGGCCAAGAGGAGGTTGGAGTAGGAGGAGTTGTAAGGCCGGAAAGCCAAGGAGGCCGCCGCCAAGGCGGCAGCAGTCTCGCCTGCGAGGTCCGAGCCAGGATTCTCGTGGTTGAGCTTGTAAGCGGTTCTAGGGGTTGTCATGTCCTCAGCTCGCTCCCAGCAGTAGTGGTCCGAATTGCCGTCGCCCACCTGGATAAACCGAATGAATTCTTAAGCTTGCTGGAAGCAAATCGTCAAGGCTCAGTTGAAAAATATGAAAAAAAGGTTGTTGAGAGAAATCAAGACTCTACTCAACTAACTAGCCGTTTCATATATACAAGTGAGTTTGGTCAACAAACACCAATATGATGATCAATCAAACGGAGAGACGCGAATTCGGATTCAGGTCGATCATTGGGAGTTCATATGAAGGGATCTCATATGATGGGTCGGCCATCGAGAGGCGTGCCGGGTTCGGCCCCGGCGGGCAAATGGGGCTGTATGCATGTGGTGTATGTACCTGAGCCCAGAGAACGTCCGGCTGCGGGTGAGCCTTGAGGATGTAGTCGGTGCCCCAGCGGATGGCCCGCAGCGTGTGGTCCATCTGGTTCAGGCCGGCGATCTCCTTCCTGAACTCGGCCGCCCCCCACGCCAGCATCGTGATGGTGAACGCCATGGGAAGCCCGAACTTGACGTGGTCGCCGGCGTCGTAGTAGCCTCCGACCAAGTCCACCTGCAAAGTTCAGATCATTCCCGCATCTTCTTAGCTTTGCATTACATATGAATGTGACTGTAAGCATCTAGCAAAACGGGACAGACCCCTTGGGAGAAGCCGTCGCGGAGGGCCGAGTCGCCGCGCCACTTGACCCGCTGGTCGGTAGGGAGCTTCCCCGACCTCTGCGCTTCGAAGAACATCAAGCTCTTCTCCACCGCATCCCCATAGCCAGCGGCCATGGCCGAGCAGCTGGACACGGTTAGTGAGATCAATATCGCTGCCGCCGCGACCGCAAGACTCGCCATGAGTGACTTCATTGCTATCTCCACCGTGATCTCCTCCCCTTCTCCTCTCTCTCTCTCTCTCTCTCTCTAAATTTCAGCTGAGAGAATGTGCATGAGCTTGATCTTATATAGAGAGAGAAAGTTATAGAAAGAAAGAGAGGCTTGAATGTTTCTTGGTGGTGGTGGTAGCCTTCACGTTGTATGGAAAGAAGAAGGAAGTCTGGAGCTGCCCACGTCGAAGCGTTTGCGAACTGGGATGAAGATGAGTGACGTGTGTCCATCTGGGCCGTCCATCTAGTCACCGTGTCGGGTAATCCAACGAGTACCTTATTAGGGAGTTATAATAATAGGATAATTAATTAGAGCATTTACCGATAATTATAATACGTTTTCAAGATTTTCAATTTGGTAGGCGACCGAAGGACAAAGCGAGCGAAGTTGAGGTGCACACGTTTGTGTTGGCAAGAGTTTCATAACGAGAAGAAATAAATGTTGACCAAGAAAAAAATGATAAAGAAAATATATTATTTTTTTAATTAGGAAATGAATAAAATTGTTATTGCTAGGGTCCCAGACATTCTGACTTAAATTTCGATTCTGTGACGTATGTATGGAATAAGAGATTATTTCATAGAGTTTTTTGCTTATCTTCATAGATTGTTCAGTTAGTCTAACTTTACGAATATTCATCCAATTTGTATTTATTCGTCTTGTTGATGATTTAGTTATAGCTTTCGTAATATGGGAGTTTAAGCACTCGATAAATGATTCATTTCCTAAAATTCCTCTAATTTTATAATATACCCTTTTTCGCCTTTTGGTAATGTAATTTATGAATTTTGTTCATTCACTACCCTTTCGAGTTTTTTAAACGACTTTTGATTTTGTAAAAGCCTCTTTCCTAAAATAACTTATGGAAAGTCAATCGTAAGATAATCTTTAGTTTCGTAAATTTCCATTTCAAGTAGATTTTAGTGATTTATCTTATTGTATCACAAAGTTAAATGAAATATCTTTAGTTACCCTTTTAATTCATAAATTACTTTTTGGTTGCATAAGTTGATTTTATTCATTTGTATTTATTGCCGATAGTATCTTTATTGTATGGTACGTGATAAATAAAGTTTGTAAAGTGCCTTTCGAGTTCATAAAACACTTTATGGTTTGTAAATTACAATGTTGTTTTTGCGTTAAACATTCATTTCCTCAATGACGGAACAAGTTTATAAATAATCTTTCTGGTTGTAGGATTTTTTTTTTTATATCGTAGATTACCTCTTGGGCTCGTAAATTTTGTAAAAAAAATCCTAAAAGTTATTAATGACATTTATTAGATTGTTAATTACCATAAGTCATCTGATAAAAAAAGATTAATACCACAAAAAACTCCCAATTAATACATTGATAATAAATTTACTCAAAACTTATTTTTATCATAAAACTCTTAAATTGGTACATTTGCGACAAATTTATCATATTTTAATTTTCATTATATTGGATTAATTCTACGAAAAAATACAAAGTGGTATACTTTTGACATAAACTCCACATCGGTATACCAACTCAATAATTTGACAGTAAAAATTAATAAAAATTAATTTATTACATATATCGGTTTATATATTAATTTATAATAAATTTATCACATTTGTATATATTTCGTCGTATTAAAGTAAACCAAAGCCATGGAAAAATTTTGTAAATGGAATGTGGGTAGAGATGAGCGATTCCAGGTTCCTTACAGATTCCGTCTAGAACATAGAACCTACCTTCGAGTAGTTTCTCATTTTTTGGAATCTGGAACCTACCCATCGGAACATAAAACCTGGACCCTACCCTATTGTAGGTTCCAGGGTCGATTTTAGGTTCCAACAGGTTTTTTTTTTTGTCTTTAGT
Source organism: Corymbia calophylla (assembly GCA_014182845.1). NCBI lineage: Eukaryota > Viridiplantae > Streptophyta > Magnoliopsida > Myrtales > Myrtaceae > Corymbia > Corymbia calophylla. Next base: position 4,700,870 of record CM024702.1, read on the forward strand.
TAAGCAACATAAAAATAAACACAATAATAAAAATGAATAAAGATTTTATTATCGATTGTCGAGAATGAGTGTTTATACGCACTTGTTGAATAGTATTAAGGAAATTTTGTGATTTTAATGCACCTGTTACTTTCTTGTATTATATAGAATCATTATCTTAAAAGAAGCAATTGGAATTTCCACTAGTCTGATAGTCTACGAAAATAAAATTTTCAATCATAAAATGGAAGTTTAGACTAGTGGTTTCGAATTATATACTTATCATCAAAACATCATGGAATACCTCAGAAAAAATAAAAACTTGTACTAGGTTCTAGGTTCTGGGTTCCAAGTTCCAAGTTTCAGGTTCCAGGTTCCAGGTTTCACTAATCGAAAATCTAGAACCTACCATCGAGTACAAGTTTTGGAACCTAAGACCTACCCTACATACCTAACCCTAACCTACAGGTTCCCACCGGCCATACTCGGGTTTCGGTTACTACTTTCGAACCACGCCACCCCTAGATGTGAGCCCGTTCAAACGGGACCCAAGAAAAAAAAAAAAAAAAAAAACCTACCGCCTCCTCTTCCTAGTCCTACTCCCAATCATATTTTTTCGAAATAGAAAAAAAAGGAAAGTAAAAAGTTTTTAGCGGACGGAACGTAATTTCAAGCCGAGCCACCGACGACTCCTCCCTCCATCCAGGACGCCGTTTCAGCTTTTGTCCTTGCTGACCGCGGCCGTGACGTAATCGCCGCCGAAGCCTCAAGCCTTTACATGAACCACACCGATCCTCGCTTGCTCCCCAATCCAGTATCCACCGACTTCCGCAACCTTCCGATTCCGATTCCGATCCTCCCGAACCGCTCCGCCGCCGTCATGCCCTGAAGCCTCCGCCGTCGGGACCGGCCGAGCATCTAATCGCCCGCCCGCCCGCCCGCCCGCCCGGGAGCGGAGACATGGCGGCCCCCCGGCGATCTTGATCGAGGACTTCGGCCAGAAGGTCGACCTGACGCGGCGGATCAGGGAGGTCCTGCTCAACTACCCCGAGGGCACCACTGTGCTGAAGGAGGTGATCCAGAACGCCGACGACGCCGGCGCCACCACCGTGCGCCTCTGCCTGGACCGCCGGGCCCACGGCTCGGGGTCGCTCCTGTCGGACTCCCTCGCGCAGTGGCAGGGCCCCGCCCTGCTGGCCTACAACGATGCCGTCTTCTCGGAGGAGGACTTCGCCAGTATTTCGAGGATCGGTGGGAGTAGCAAGCATTCGCAGGCCTGGAAGACTGGCCGCTTTGGGTACGTGCGCCCGCCGCATTATTGCGGAGTGTGAAATTAGTGTATGGATGATGAATGTGGTTGGAGTTTCGTGCTGAGTTCGGTATTTCCTCGAGCAGGAGTGGCTCTGTTACTGTAACATGGAAGTGTTACGAGTTTACTGATGTGGAAGAGAGTGGAACTGAAGTAGCTTGTTTGAAAATACGGGAATCCTGTAGTAACAGTAATTCTCCTATTTGTAAAATACCTTTTGAGATTACTAAGTTATTGATGCATTACTGGATCCTGCAATGGGATGAGTGGTTCAGCTGTTGCTAAATGTGATTCAGCAGGATTATGAGCACTGAGGACAATGCAGCTTTTGATCTCTTGCAGTCCTGAGCACGTCTTTTTTGGACTTCTAGTGCATGTGGAAGATGTGTGGTCTGATTTAGAACTATACCTGTCGCAAGATTTCTGTTTGGCTGTCCTGAGAGAATCACAATATGGGTTCGAACTTGGGTAGCAAGCTGGGTATATGGGTTACTAATAGGTGCAGTTCACATCATATGGTTCAGTCATTCGCTAGAGATTGTGTACTTGTTTTCTTCAAAAAGAAATAACTCATTTCAGAAGCATGTTGGTGAATAGCGTCTTGCTAACTGTTGTCCTGGGGCACTTGTTAAGCATACTCAATATGGAATACTTCAATTTTTAAGTCATCTACATCGCACGAGTAGAGTTAGTGCATACAATTTCCTTGATTGGACGTGTAACGAGTGTCTGTCCTAAGTGGCAACTTTTAACAAGGTTCTGGTGCAAGTAGATATCTGCAGTTTCACACACCTTGTAGATGGGGATATCTTTTCTTTGTTTTTTTTTAATAATTTGTTGTAGAGGAAGTTTACATGAGAAGCACGAGATATCATTTATCAAATTGGTTTGAAGAAGTACTTTGTGTCGACATGCAGAGTTGAGCTAGGTCAATTCTTATGTTATATGAAAATAGATTAGCAAAATTAGTCCATCTGCAAGTAGAAGATTGGTGTTTTTTGGCGAGAAAGTTCATGAGCAGCACTATAAGCCTAAGGCTATGTCACATAATCATGAAAGTAACAATCTATAGTTGCTGATGATGCAAGCAATTGGTCAATCATAGACTAAAACTAGCACAAGGACATATACTGTGAAACAATAGCGACCAGATTAGATGCCCAAATTGAAGTTGAAGCGGCAATCAGGTCTCCATGGCATCATTGATTTTAGCTTTAGATTTAAATTTGTGCCTTTGTTGGGTTTTGGGTATCCATCTGGACGTGCCTTCACAGATTGACAGGCGTGCCATTTGGAATTTATCCATCCGGATGTGCCTTCATTGAATGACAGGCGTGCCATTTGGATTTTGTTTCCTGTCGTATATCTTTTATGAAGTGAAAGATCCATTGATGTTCTATTTTATGTCAATGTTCTCTATTATTTAGAAGCATTAGTCACATTCCATTGATTTTTGAATCTTTTCTTGGCTTCGTTCTAACTATGATTTTGACACTCAGGGTTGGCTTCAATTCGGTGTACCATTTAACTGATATGCCCTCTTTCGTGAGTGGGAAATATGTCGTGTTGTTCGATCCTCAGGGTGTTTATCTTCCTCAGGTGTCTGCAGCAAATCCTGGAAAAAGGATCGACTTTGTCAATTCTTCTGCTATTTCAATATATAAGGATCAATTTTCTCCATATTGTGCATTTGGTTGTGACATGCAAAGTTCGTTTTCTGGAACTTTGTTTCGGTTTCCACTGAGAAGTGCAGATCAGGCTGTCAACAGTAAGCTTTCTAGGCAAGCTTATGAGGAGGATGATATCCGTTCAATGTTTGCTCAGCTGTATGAGGAGGGAGTTCTAACACTGCTTTTTCTTAAAAGCGTTCTGTCTATTGAAATGTATATCTGGGATGTTGGACAACCTGAGCCTATGAAGCTTTATTCTTGTTCTGTTTGTTCTGCAAATAGCGAGACAATTTTACATCGTCAGGCGTTTCTTACCATGTCAAAATCAGCTGATTCTAAAGAGAGCGAGATGGATTCTTTCTCACTGGACTTCCTGAGTGAAGCATCCAATGGGAATAATTTTGAGAGGAAGATAGATACATTCCACATTGTTCAAGCAATGGCATCCAGATCTAGTAGGATTTCTTCTTTTGCATCAACTGCGTCAAGAGAATATGATATGCACCTTCTGCCGTGGGCATCCGTTGCAGCCTGCATATCACCATCTAATGTAACTCGCAGTTCCTTCTCTCTCAACATAAAGAATACTTATTCGCAGCTCTCTATCTATTTGGGGAGTGTGTTATGGGAGTCCAGGATGTACTTATTTTTGGAGGAGCTCTCGTGTAGAACTTGCATTCATTTTGTACATTTTGTTGATGTCTTCAAGGGGATAATGTTACCAGATTCCAAGTTGATCTACAGCCAATATCGGCGTGATTTTATAACTAATCAATGGTTGGGAATTTAGTCAGTGAGGGGATGTTTTGCCGTCACTTATTTACATAGACTTGTTATCTGAGCTTTAAATGGGATATTAGCTGTTTGACTGTCTTTTTACTTCTTTCTGAAAATATTTAGTAGAAGAAGAAAATTGAAAGTGCGCCCTGCAGCTGTGCTGAAACGTGTTTAAAATCACATCAGTTTTTAAGATCAAATCAAGTCAACGAAGTTCCTGTTCACTTCTGTCAATTGGAATAACTGGGAACATTGATTGTCACTTGTAGAATGTGTCATCTCCTTTAAATATAAATCCTTTTATATGTGCCATTTCAGGGAAACTTTGGTACTTTTCTGCTCATTTTTGCCATGCCAGTTTGCTAAATAAATGCCCTTGAAACTATCTAAGTCTCTCTTTGCTTTCACGGTTCAGTATCTTCCTGAGGAGCTTCCTTCAGAGAAGTAATTCATGCTTTTTATTCTTTAGCAGACAAGTGTTCTCAAGCTCGGTGGTGCATTTTGTTTTCTTCCATTGCCTGTGAGAACTGGACTGTCAGTGCAAGTCAATGCATATTTTGAGGTGTCATCAAATCGTCGTGGAATTTGGTATGGAGATGATATGGATAGAAGTGGGAAAGTTCGTTCTGTCTGGAACAGGCTTCTTCTGGAAGATCTTGTAGCACCTATTTTTGCGCGGTTGCTACTTGGTGTTCGACAGGTACTTGGTCCAACTGATTTATACTATTCCTTATGGCCTGTTGGTAGCTTTGAAGAGCCATGGAATATTTTAGTCGAGTACATATTCAGAAACATTGCCAATGCCCCTGTGTTATATTCTGAGATTCAAGGAGGAAATTGGGTCTCACCTTCTGAGGCTTTTCTTCATGATGCAGAATTTGGTGGAAGTAAAGAACTTGGGGAAGCCTTGATTAAGCTAGGAATGCCCATTGTCTCTTTGTCCCATCAATTGTTTAATATGATCTTGAGTTATGCGTCCATTTTTCACCAGAAAGTAGTCACTCCACATAATGTACGGCAGCACCTGAAAGGATGCAGAATTCTAGGATCCTTGAGCAAATCCGCCAAACTTGTTTTGCTGGAATATTGTCTTGAAGACTTGGTTGATGCAGATGTTGGCACTCATTTTTGTGACATTCCTTTGCTTCCTCTTGCAAATGGGGACTTTGGTTCGTTATCAGATGCCTCAAAAGGGTCAAGTTACTTTGTCTGCAATGAACTTGAGTTCATGCTGCTTCAGAAAGTCTTGGATAGAGTGATTGATCACAATATCCCTCTCCACTTACTGGGCAGACTTACATCTATTGCTAAATCCTCAAAGGCCAATCTTACTCTTTTCAGTATTGATTATCTCGTACAGTTATTTCCCAGCTTTGTACCTGGGGATTGGAAGTATAAGAACACTGTGTTTTGGGACCCAGAGAATTGTCGAGACCATCCAACTCCCTCATGGTTTTTGTTGTTCTGGCAGTATGTAAAAGCTGAGTGTGAAAAGTTGTCTCTGTTTAGTGAATGGCCAATTTTACCATCCACATCTGGTCATTTGTGTAGAGCTTCTAGAAGATCAAGGCTGATCAGGGAGAACAATTTGAGTGACAAGATGAAAGATATCCTAGCAAAGATTGGATGCAAGATACTCAATCCTGACTTCAGGGTTGAACATCATGATTTGTCACACTTTATATGGGAAAGTGACATCACAGGTGTTCTGGAATCTATTTTTGACTCTATCTCTCTGAATGGTGGAATAACTCAAACTTTCCAGAGTGTTGGAGCAGAAGAAAGGGATGTTCTTCGAATATTTCTTCTCGATTTTAAGTGGTACATTGGAGGCCGTGTGAATGATCTTGACCTTCAAAAGTGCAGGAAGCTTCCAATTTACAAGGTATATTCGGCAGGATCTGACCTGAATTTTGAGTATGCTGACTTAGAAGTTCCTCATAAGTACTTAGCCCCTTTGGATGTCCCAGAGAGCTTTCTGGGAGTCGAGTTTGTTATGATCTCTTCAACAACTGAAGAGGAGATCCTTTCAAAGTATTATGGAATCAAGAGAATGGGAAAGGCACGTTTTTACAGAGAGCAGGTCTTTTGTAGACTCAGGGACTTGCAACCTGAAGCCCGTGATGGCCTTATGCTGTCGGTGTTGAAGAATCTGCCACAATTGTGTCTTGAGGACCCTTTTCTGAGGGAATGCTTGAGAAGTTTGGAATTTGTTCCAACCAAAAGTGGGTTGATCAAATGTCCTTCAGTCTTATATGATCCTCGCATAGAAGAAATATATGCTTTGTTGGAAAATTCTGATTGTTTCCCACATGGTTCTTATCAAGAATCTGAGATTTTGGACATGCTGCAAGGTTTGGGTCTAAGGACATCTATTTCCCCTGAGACAATAATTGAGAGTGCTCGACAGGTGGAGAGGTTGGTCCATGAGGATCCACAGAAGGCATATTACAGAGGCAAAGTGCTGCTTTCTTTTCTAGAGGTGAATGCAATGAAGTGGCTGCCAGATAAGTTGGAGGACGAACAGGGAAAGGTAAATAAAATAGTTTCTCTTGCTGCTACTGCATTCAGGCCTCGCAACTTGAAGTCTGACCTCGAAAAGTTTTGGAATGATCTTCGAATGATCTGCTGGTGCCCTGTTCTGGCATCTGCCCCATTTAAGTCTTTGCCATGGCCTGTTGTCTCTTCCAATGTGGCTCCTCCAAAGCTTGTACGTTTGGAGAGAGACCTGTGGCTTGTTTCTGCAAGCATGCGGATACTGGATGGGGAGTGCTCATCCACTGCCCTGTCTCATGGGCTTGGATGGTCTTCCCTGCCTGGGGGAAGTGTGATTGCTGCCCAACTTCTTGAACTGGGGAAAAATAATGAGACTGTGGATGACCTGGTGCTCCGGCAAGAATTGGCTTTGGCTATGCCAAGGATATACTCATTATTGAAAGGTCTGCTTGGCACAGATGAAATGGACATTGTAAAGGCTGTTCTTGAAGGGAGTAGGTGGATTTGGGTTGGAGATGGATTTTCAACAACAGGTGAGGTTGTCCTTGAGGGTCCTCTTCATTTGGCTCCTTATATTCGTGTCATACCTGTTGACTTAGCTGTGTTTAGAGAATTGTTCTTAGAGCTTGGTGTTAGGGAGTTCTTGAAGCCTGTCGATTATGTTAATATCCTACACAGAATGGCAATGAGAAAAGGTTCCTTGCCTCTTGATCCCCGGGAAATCAGGGCTGCCATTCTGATTGTGCAACATCTATCTGAAGTTCAGCTCCAGGAACAGGTTAAGATATACTTACCAGATGTCTCTGGCAGACTCTTCCCTTCAAGCGAATTGGTTTATAATGATGCACCCTGGTTCTTAAGCCCGGATTATTCTGATAGCTCATTTGGTAGTGGATCTAGCTCTGTCTTAAATGCAAAGACAAGGGTTCATACATTTGTTCATGGGAATATTTCCAATGATGTTGCAGAGAAGCTTGGTGTTTGTTCTCTCCGGAGGATCTTGCTAGCTGAGAATTCTGATTCCATGAATTTAAGTTTATACGGAGCTACTGAAGCTTTTGGACAGCATGAAGCCTTGACAACGAGACTGAAACATATTCTAGAAATGTATGCAGATGGACCAGGTGTCCTCTTTGAACTGGTCCAGAATGCAGAGGATGCGGGTGCTTCTGAGGTGACATTTCTCTTGGATAAAACCCAGTATGGGACTTCTTCTGTTCTCTCTCCTGAAATGGTAGAATTGCAGGGCCCTGCATTGTGCTGCTTTAATGACTCTGTTTTTAGTCCACAAGATCTATATGCTATCTCACGAATCGGTCAGGAAAGCAAACTAGATAAGCCTTTTGCTATTGGGAGATTTGGGCTGGGATTTAATTGTGTATACCATTTTACAGACATTCCTGCATTTGTTTCGGGGGAAAATCTCGTGATGTTTGATCCCCATGCTCGTAACTTGCCCGGGATCACTCCTTCTCACCCAGGCTTGCGAATAAGGTTTGCAGGGAGAAATATTCTGGAACAATTCCCTGATCAGTTCTCTCCTTTCTTGCACTTTGGCTGTGACTTGCAACATCCATTTCCTGGTACTTTCTTCCGCTTTCCCCTTAGGAATGCAGCTGTTGCTTCTAGAAGCCAAATAAAGAAAGAAACTTACACTCCTGAAGATGTCATGTCTCTCTTTGTTTCCTTCTCTGAGGTTGTTTCTGATGCTTTGCTTTTCTTACGCAATGTCAAAACTATCAGCATTTTTGTCAAGGAGGGAATTGGTCATGAGATGCAACTTTTCCATCGTGTGCAAAAGCATGTTATCCAAGAACCACAAGCAGAACATCAGGCATTGCATCAGATCTTTAGTTTTATTGATGGAAATAAACACGATGGAATGGATAAAGGTCAGTTTGTGAGAAAATTGGTTGAATCCATCGGTAAGGATCACCCTTGCAGATGTCAAAAGGTTATTGTCAGGGAGCAAGGCTCCTGTGGTGCTCTATCACACTTCTGGATTACCAGTGAATGTTTGAGTAGTGGGAGACCTAAGGACAGCTTAGCAGCCTCTACTGGCAAGTCTGCTAATTTTGTTCCTTGGGCTTGTGTTGCTGCTCGTCTACATTCTGAAACAGTTGAGGATAAAAGTGATTTTGATTCTTGGAAGGATGATGCTTCCTTGATCACCCCGGAGCTATTTCAAGTAGCCGTAGCATCAACTAAGGGAAAGCAGGACTTTGAGGGCCGTGCCTTCTGTTTTCTTCCACTTCCTATCAGCACAGGTCTTCCTGCACATGTTAATGCATACTTTGAGTTGTCATCAAACAGGAGAGACATTTGGTTTGGGAATGACATGGCAGGGCATGGTAAAAAACGCTCTGACTGGAATCTTTACCTTCTTGAGGATGTGGCTGCCACAGCGTATGGTCACTTGCTTGAGAAACTTGCAGTGGAGATGGGTCCATGTGATTTGTTCTTCTCGTTTTGGCCAACGGCAGTAAGATTAGAACCTTGGGTATCAATGGTGCGCGAACTTTATGCTTCCATTGCAAACTTTGGTTTTCGTGTACTGCACACCAAAGCTAGGGGGGGCCAGTGGATAGCAGCCAAACAAGCTCTTTTTCCTGATTTTAATTTTCATAAGGCACATGAGCTTGCCGAAGCATTGTCCGATGCTGGTTTACCTTTAGTGATGGTTTCTGAGCCTATTGTGGAGAAATTTGCAGAGACCTGCCCTTCACTTCATTTCCTCACACCTCATTTTCTAAGATCCTTGTTGATTCGACGGCGACGAAATTTCAGCAATAGGGATGGAGTTATTTTGACCCTCGAGTATTGCTTGCTTGACCTAAATGGAACGGTTAAAACTGAGAATCTGTATGGTTTGCCTCTTTTGCCTCTTGCTGATGGTTCATTTACAACTTTTGACAAGAATGGGATTGGGGAAAGAATTTACATTGCCCAAGGAGAAGAATTTGGCCTTTTGAAAGATTTCCTTCCACGTCAACTAGTTGATTCTGGGATTCCAGAAGAAGTTCATGTTAAGCTCTGTGATATAGCTAAAAGGGGAGACTCAAATTTGTCATTTCTCTCAAGCTATTTACTTGAGAAACTTTTTGTGAAATTTTTGCCAGCAGAATGGCAGTATGCTACACAGGTGAACTGGTCCCCTGGTCATGAAGGCCACCCAAGTATTGAATGGATGAATCTATTTTGGAGCTACTTAAAATTAAGTTGTCATGATCTGTCATTGTTTGCAAAGTGGCCCATACTGCCTGTTGGCAGCAATTTTCTTTGTCGACTCACAGAAAATTCCAATGTGTTAATAAATCATGGGTGGAGTGAGAATATGTCCTGTCTTTTGGTGAAAGTAGGTTGTCAGTTCTTAAGACCTGACGTGACAATTGAACATCCTCAGCTGGACAAGTTTGTGCAACCTCCAACAGCGATTGGCATATTAAAAGCTTTTATTTCTATTGCTGGTAAGCCCGAGAATATCCATAGCCTTTTCAGTGATGTGTCAGAAGGTGAGCTACATGAACTGAAGAGTTTCATTCTTCAGTCCAAATGGTTTTTTGAGCAGCAAGTGGATGACCACCATATCAGCATTATCAGATCCCTCCCAATTTTTGAATCTTATAGAAGCAGAAAACTTGTCAGCTTGAATAGACCAATTAAATTGCTTAAACCTAATGGTGTATGTGATGATCTCCTGAATGATGACTTTGTGCGAACAGAGACAGAGAGAGAAAAAATCATTCTGAAAAGGTACTTAGAAGTTCAAGAGCCGGAAAAGTTGGAATTCTACAAGGATTATGCACTCAAGCACATGTCAGAGTTTGTTAATCAGCCAGAAGCTATATCAGCAATACTGCACGACATTAAGCTTTTAATTGATGAGGATAATTCTATTAAATCAATTCTTTGTGTGATACCTTTCGTTTTGGCAGCAGACAGATGCTGGCTTGAGCCATCCAGGTACTTTATTGAATTATTCTTGATGACCTCTTTTTAGTGCTAGTGGATGTGGTTGAAATCTCTCAGGGATGTCTTAAGTGTGTTTTGAATGTTCTATTATTCTCTCCTAGCATTTTATTAAGCTTTAAGATTGATTTTTCTGACATGGTAGAGAGTTGAGTTTCAATTGTTTGTGGTCCATAAAATGCTGCACCTCTCATATGGTTTTTGCTTATTTTGCTCCTAATTCATCAACTCCCAAGTCCGGTCTCCATTTGGTTTCAATTTGGCATGCGTATTTGGAGGCTATTACACTATGACATTGCTTGTATAGAAGATTTATAATCGCCTTTTATGTATCAATCTCCCTCCATCTAATAGCTTATGGTTTTAGGGTGGACTTTCTAGCAATAAACACTACTTAGCTAGGTTATTTATTATAGTTACCATTGTTTTCCTCGTACTTCATATGCTTATCATACATGCCATTTTCTTTATTAAATGGAAAGGTTGGTTCAGGGTGCTGTTGCTTACTAAGAAGGTAATTGGGGTGTATAAATATATGTATATGTTTGTTTATTAATAAAAGATGTATATCTGCAATTGCAATTTTCTCTCACTTATTATTTAAAACTAATAATATATTTCCAATTATTTCTTATGGACATAACTGCTACAAGGTAAGACTTTCTGTCATGGTGTGTTCCTAATTAGTGGGCAATAAATACATTGAAGTCAACTACTCTATGCTTTCTTTTAATAACTAGCTAATATTTTTTCAGGCTTTACGACCCTCGTGTGTCTGAGCTGCAGAAGGTACTGCATATAGAAACTTTCTTTCCTTCTGAGAAGTTTTCAGACCCTGATATTTTGGACATCTTAGTTGATCTTGGACTTCGAAGAACGTTTAGTTATACTACTTTGCTTGATTGTGCAAGATCAGTATCACTGCTCCATAATAGTGGAAATTTGGAGGCTCTTAAGTATGGCACAAAGCTGCTTGGCATGCTAGATAATATAGCATGTAAAATCTCAGGTGATGGAGGGGGAAGATCTTCCAATGAGTTCTCCAATTTGAGCACACTTCCTGGCGACGGTGCATTTAATGGAAGTAATGATAATTTTGACTCCAATGGAGATGAAGACAAAGTAGACCCTGTTTCATTCTTTGACACAGTAGTTGATGATATATCAGAAGAAGAGTTCTGGTCTGAATTGAAGGGTATTGCTTGGTGTCCTATTTGTTTGGATCCACCATTTGAGGGCTTTCCCTGGCTGAAATCCACCATTCAAGTGGCTGCACCAAGCATTGTGAGGCCTAAATCACAGATGTGGATAGTATCTTCAACAATGCACATACTAGATGGTGATTGTTACTCAATGTACTTGATAGGTAAACTTGGTTGGATGGATCCTCCAAATGTAACAGTCCTACTGACGCAGTTGATTGAGATGTCCAAGCTTTATGGTCAACTTAAATTACATTCTTCTGTGGAACCTGATTTTCGTGACGCTCTGCAAAAGGGAGTCCTATCCCTCTATAGAGAATTGCAAAAGTACATTGGTACTGATGATTTTGAGGTGCTAAAATCAGCACTTGATAGTATTTCCTGGGTCTGGACAGGAGATAGTTTTGTACCAGCTAGTGCCCTGGCTTTTGATTCACCAGTGAAGTTCTATCCTTATCTATATGTTGTTCCATCTGAACTGGTGGAATTTAGGGACTTGCTCTTGGCATTAGGTGTTAAACCTAGTTTTGATTTTCAAGATTACCTTCGCGTGCTACAAAATTTGGGCAATGATTTGAAAGGCTCTACACTATCATTAGATCAGTTAAACTTTGTTGTGCGTATCCTAGAAGCTGTTGCTGATTATTGCTTGGATATGCCTCTCTCTGAGTCATCTAGAACCTCCATCTTGGTTCCAGATTCTTCAGGAGCTTTGAGGTGGGCTGGGGACCTCGTTTATAATGATGCACCTTGGATTGACACTAGTAATCTTTTAGAGAAACGATTTGTGCATGATTGTATCAGCAATGATTTGGCAAGCAAATTGGGCATCCAATCACTTCGCTGCCTCTCATTAGTGGATGAAGAGACAACTAGAGATCTACCATGCATGGATTATGGCAAAGTAAAGGAGCTTTTGGCCTTTTTTGGGGGTGATGACTTTTTATTGTTTGACCTTCTTGAATTGGCAGATTGCTGTAAGGCTAAGAAATTGCATCTGATAATTGACAAACGAAAACATGCTTGCCAGTCTCTGATGCAGCATAATCTTGGTATGTCCAAACCACGCCTATGCTTTTTATCCAAATTCTTTCTTTCTTGCCTAGGACATTTCCTTTACTTCCAAAATGGAGGAAATTGCTTTTTAGATGAGTATTGAATAGAATTGCCACACCCATGAGATCCTTGCCTGCATTTTCTAGGTTTAGTTATGATGGTCATATCCTATGGCAGAGACTGCTTTCTTTCATGTTATTTTCAATGGTGCTTATATTTTTTAAACAATTGCAGCGGAGTTCCAAGGTCCTGGTTTAGTGGCTATTCTTGAAGGGGTTACTTTGAGTACTGAGGAAATAAGCAGTCTTCAACTTCGCCCTCCATGGAGGTTATGTGGTGACACCCTAAATTATGGTTTGGGATTGTTAAGCTGTTACACTCTCTGTGATCTTCTGTATGTCATCTCTTCGGGCTACTTCTATATGTTTGATCCTCGGGGTTTAGCTCTTGGTGCACCTTCAAGTTTTGCTCCAGCAGCAAAAGCTTTTTCATTGAGAGGTGACGTATTCTGTTTTGTGCTTTTCTCATTAATATCTTCTTGTGGCACCTGACCTCATATCCTTTTTTGGTTCAATGTGATTTTGTTCCTTCCTTCATCTGTTGTTAAAACTAAGTGATGCTATGGACTGGTGGAGATAAACTGTATGATGCTATGAGCTGATGGGTTTAGTAAGTCTTATATTCCCAAAGGACAGCAACAGTAGTAGAGAAACTGCCTCTGGTTATTCTTGCTCTTTTGTCAGCTTGCAAGGCTAATTAGTCTACCTGTCTTTGACTGTTGAAAATACAAGCTCAGGCCACATATTTCAGTGATTAACAGTTTTCCTGCTTTAGGGGTATTGAGGGACTTTTGGCTGAAAGTAGTACAGAGCCCACTACCACCTTAGTTAATAGTCATTGTTATCATAAGGTGAGTCTCCCCAGTATGAGAACTAGGATATGCACACTATAAGTCTTAAAACTTGTGTATGAAATGCTATTCAAATTGATTCCTTAATATTTTGGTAGGATAATTTAGTGTTATAACTTTATATCAAGGTGCTGTGCAGGATATGATAGGTCTAGCCAGAAGCAATAGGCAAAAGTCTTATTTGACAGTTTCCATTATTTTTAAAATGTCATGTGTGTGCAGGGGAGTAAGAATAAGTAAATTGAGGTGATTTTACTATTTTTTTGTGGCATAAGTACAGCCCGAGTGCCAAAAGTTACAAAAGGTACACTTAAGTGCCATTTTTCAAAACAAATTGATCACTTCAGTGCCAAGTCGTTGGAACCCTCCCAAAATTCTACGTGGCAATTTTTTATTAATTTTCTTGCCTACATAGCTCGCCGGAAACTGAGTCAGTGAAAAATCAGCCAAAACGACGTTGTTTTGCGCGACGTGAATTTTAAAAATTATTAATTAAATAATATAAAATAATTTTAAAAATATATTATTATAAAATTGATTAATTTTTAAAAAAAAAAAAAAAGAGAGAGCAGCCCTCGCCGGATCCCCTTCCTCTCTCTCTCTCTCTTTTTTTTTTAATAAAATCGATTTTAAAAAAAAAATTTAGTTTGACTTGGCAATTTTTTTTGTTAAAATTGCCACGTGGATTTTTTATTTTGAAAAAATGCTCCGTCAACAAATGAAGTCGTCGGAAAATGGACACATGGCAGTTTGGCCGGAATTTTTCACCGTTGGCACTTAGCTGATCCCTTTTACTCCGATTTTAGCACTTAAGTGTACCTTTTGTAACTTTTGGCACTTAATGTCCCCCCGTGCCAAGTTTTGGCACTCCAGGGATCCGTACGTCATTTTTTTGTTTATGCATCATTGGTGGACTGTGTGTACAAATCATGATATTTTGCAACTTTAAATGAGGGATTAGGGATTTTTTAATTCCAGCAAGGGATTTAGGTTCTAATTCAATGGCTAGAAAAAAAGTAGTTTAATTGGGGCAAATGGAAGAGTTTATGCTGTTTATTGCAAAAGAAAATGTAAAGGATTTGCTTATACAGTTGTCAAAAAAAATTGGAAGAATATGAATATTATCATGTCCCATGCACAAAGATGGTTACCTTTGTGAAAGTCAACTCTTAGTTGGATGACATTTGTGATTTCTATCCTTGAAGTCCCACAACAAGCGCCTTAGCCTATTGTAGTCTACATTCAAGCTTTTTACATTCTAATATCTGGGGAGCTGGATGTGTAGGTGTTATACCTTCCTCAGTTTCAGAAGAGATGCAGCAGGATCTTCTTATCATGGATTCGCATTTGTTTCCAGCAAAAAATTGTATAGTTACCAGATAAAGTTGACTTTACAACCTCTTGTTGTAAAAGGTTTAGCTATTAGAAAAAGTGCAGAAGTTACTTATACCTTTAACACTCCCCCTCATGCGAAGACTGGCTGAGATTCAGTATTTTCATTATATATGGGAAAGATGATCTCTTGTCGTGTAACCTGCTTTTTTTTGCCATCATTGATATTTTTGCATCCCAATCTGTAGATATTTCTGATAGTTCCTTTTTTGTAGAACCTTTACTATTTCAATATTCTAAGATCAATTTACCCAATTGATTGGATGAATGCTAATCCTCTGGAACTATGTGCTTTGCTCTTCGTGCTAATAGCTGAATTGTTGAAACTTACTGCTTGATGGCTTTTCAGGCACTAATTTGACTGCACGATTTCGTGATCAGTTCGGTGCTTTGCTGATTGATGAAGATGAATTGTGGTCACCATCTGGTTCTACTTTGGTCCGCATGCCCTTTTCACAAGAATGCATGAAGGATGGACTTGAAATGGGATTAAAGAATATCGAGTCGAAAACCGACAAATTTTTGGAGCATGCATCGAGAGTTCTTCTGTTTTTAAAGTCAGTCTTGCAGGTTAGGAAACAGTTAACTACATCGCAGATCTCTCAGGTCTCAGTGATGCATTACCTTGCTTGTACTGTTAAATTGACTTTTACATCTTGACTCTTAACATGGGCAAGCTTTGATACTGCAAGTAATGCTTTTGAAGCCTTTTCTCATAGAACTGACAACTTTTTTGCTGAGCAGTCACCAAAATTTTATAAAAGGTTCAGAAAAGACATCAAAAAAGGCTTCCCAAGAAGTTTTAACTAATGAAAGAAATGTTTGAAATTGGTTTTACATCATTGGGAGGATTTTTCCTTTTTGTATTTAAAAATTTGTTGGATTGAATTACGATTGCAAATTTACATATCTTACATACTTACTTGAGCTCCTTTTCTAGTGGCTTGACAGAATAATAATTCCTCATTCTAACCGTAGAATGAGCTTGGATTGTTGAGATATTTATAGGAGGAGCTTAGAATTTGGTTGCTGAAAGCATAATGTCTGCAGTGCAAATTGCCACGTGTTGGAGTTCAGGTGTAAATTGCAAGTTCCACATTAATTGAGGGTGTTCGAATTTATTGTCCTTCAAAAAGCGGTACTAGTTTTGGTAACCAGATCCATCTGCCGAGTCTGTCTCCAGTTTTTCATGGTTGACAAGTCTTACTTTTCCACCCGTTTCAGTACAAATAAAACAGTGCCATACTTTAGGGAAGCATTTACAACACCTCTTCATCTACATGCTCACTCATTCCCTCTTTTATGATAACTCAAGAAAATTTCATGGTGTACCTTTCCAATTTCTTTGTCTGTGGTTGGTTTAACTTCCTTTAGTTATGTAATTGGTGCTTGGAAGGTAGCAATAGCTTGTGAAATATTTAGCCTAGAACTACTAAGCTGTTTTAAGACATACAGAAAAATTGCCTTCCCAATGGTCTTTAATGTTGCATTGCTCATGGCACAAAGTGCTCGGCAATGAAATGCAAACGTGCACATGTATTGTAGAGATTAGAATGCTTTGTTGGATTTACGGTAGCTCAATTTTTGCTAAGATTAGAGAAGCTCTTTTAAGGTGGTTTTCACATGTGGAACGACTACCTTTGGATGTCTAAGGAGAAGATGTGCTCTTAAGAAGGAAACTTAAATATAGAATGAAAAGGACAGATAAAGTTAAAGAGAAAAAAGAAAAATCAAGCGCTTAGATCTCTTAGTTAATACACAATTGAGTGCATGGTGAAATATATTTAAATAGCTGACCACTTTCCATTGATAAGGCTTTAATTGGTGTTGTCTTTATTGTCGTTGTTGATCATCTATCTGAGACAGCTAATTAAACTTCAAGCTTCTTTTGGAGTTGAGGTGGTTTTATGATGGCTTCATCAATAAGATTAGCATTTTGGAGGTTCCTCCTGGAACATTTTACATATCTAACAACATCAAGTGGGGAAAGCAAGCAGACTCCAGGGTAAATGCTATTAAAACAGAAGATAGTCATCTTCACGCCTAATGGTGCAGTCATGCGGATCTTTTTCCCTCAAGTTGTAGTTAAAGTAGCTGTCAGGTATAGCTGAATGATCTTAATCTAAGCCTTAAAGACATTATATACACACCCAAAAAAAATCAATGGGCTAGCCAATGGAGAGCTGCTATTGACAAGTCTATTAGGGGGAAAAGATCTTTGTAAATGAACTCACTGAAAGAAGGCATTAGGTATTTTTGGGAGACACACATGTTCTATCTATGTGGATGTATCCACATGATGGTATTCTATCTTAGGCACCACTTCTAGTGAAGTCCTTGTGTCTCAAACCTGGATTTGTAAGACCAGAAACCCTGACATCTGTTAACAGTAATTTGTCAGAGTGACAGCAATCATGTATCTATTGATTCTACACCAGTAATGCATATTTGTTGGACAACCTTCTATGTAATGTGATCTTCCAATGTCTAACTTGATGCGTGCATTTAAATAGGTGACAATCTCAACATGGGAGGAAGGAAATGCAAAGCCATCAGAGCAGTACTCAGTTTCTGTTGATTCATCATTTGCTGTCACTAGAAACCCCTTTTCAGAGAAGAAGTGGAGAAAATTTCAGATATCAAGGTTATTTAGCAGCTCCAACACAAGTACAAAAGTTCAAAGTATAGATGTGATTGTCTGCAAAGGAGCTACTAGATTTGTTGACAGATGGCTTGTTGTGCTCAGTCTTGGCTCTGGCCAGACTAGAAATATGGCTCTTGATAGGTATTCTTTAAGCTTCACTGTATTCACAACTTCTTTTGATTTACAGTTTGAATTGGGGATGTATCTCTCTCTCTCTCTCTCTCTCTCTCTCAGTTCTTGGATATTGGTTTCCAAAGAAGCACATTGATCCTACACTCTGTTTTTTGTGTTATTTTATGTCATTGAATAAAAATTAACCCCTTGAAAGTCAGGTCTTACATATGCAAGTGGATATCCCCAGGGGCAGAGTATGGAAGTGGTGGTTGTTGAATTTCATCATCCATCTATTTGATACAAAATACTGCCTGTTTGAAAAAAGCTTTGATTGCCAATGTTTTAATTAAAAGCAGCTTAAGCAATGGCATTTTTGGTGTGTGAAGTGGAGCATGTGTAGTATCTCTGAGTCTTAGGATGGTAATTGGCTGATTGGTCAGGCATTGGATTATTTGACTGCCAAAAGTGCTGGCTGATTGTGGCAACAGTTGGCCGGTAGTGGCAGCGCACAGTGGATGATGTCAACAACCAATGTTTGCATCAGCAGTAACTAATCCTTGATGTCACTGTGTCTGTGGTATGTGAATTACCAACCTTGAATGAGCCGTTGAACTTTAAAAAGAAAAACTCTTTTCTCATAGTGTTGGTGCTCTGCATTCCTGATTGTTTTCCCCTCCTTACTCAGTGTGCAGTATTCTAGTTTGCATCCCTGTAGTTCCTGGATGTTATTCTGGATAATATAGTCTTGGCCAAGATCTGTAAAGAAAGTGTTTCTGGTGGTTTACACTGCTACTTATTTGCCATTCTTGAGCTGTGTATTCAACAAATGGGCACACTCTACTTCATGGTTTTGTTCTGTGGATTTGCTAGTTAATGAATACTGTATATCTTTAAGTCAGTGTCCTTTCCAACTGTAGCTTTTCTTCGTCCTGTCTGCTTTTCTATTTTTCCTCTTTCTATTCACATCTCTGTAGATTTTGCAATATATTTGTCAGAATGGAGTCTTTTTACATGAATGATAAAATGCAGGAAGTATATGGCATACAATCTTACACCTGTTGCTGGAGTTGCTGCGCATGTATCCTGCGATGGTCATCCTGTTAGTTGTCCAGGCAGCTCTGTTCTGTCACCTCTTCCTTTGTCTAGTGATATACACTTACCGGTCACAGTCCTTGGTTGTTTCCTCGTCTGCCACAACAAAGGTCGTTATCTCTTCAAGTACCAAGATAAGAAGGAATCGGTTGATGCAGTGCTTGATGCTGGAGATCAGTTAATTGAGACTTGGAATAGAGAATTGATGTCATGCGTCCTTGATTCTTATGCTGAAATGGTGATGGAATTGCAAAAGTTGAGGAGAGAACCTTCAAGTTCTGTTATAGAACCTGGTTTAGCCCATGCACTTAGTTTGTCTGTGAAGGCCTATGGAGATCAGATATATTCTTTTTGGCCGAAGTCTGCTCTGACAGAACAACGTACCGGTGAAAGTGGTTCGGTAGCAATTAATGGAACCAGAGCTGATTGGGAATGCATAGTGCAGCAATTGATAAGGCCCTTCTATGCTCGTGCAGTTGACCTCCCTGTGTGGCAGTTATACTCAGGTAATTTGGTTAAAAGCAAGTGAAGGAATGTTTCTTTCACAGCCTGGGAGTGCGGTGGCTGGTAACTTGCTTCCTGCCACAGTTTGTGACTTTGTCAAGGAGCAATATCCAGTTTTCTCTGTATCATGGGAATTAGTGGCTGAGATTCAGTCTGTTGGTGTTACGGTTCAAGAAATTAAACCGAAGATGGTGCGTGACCTCTTAAGAGTTCGTTCATCATCTCCTGTTCTTCGGTCTGTTGACACCTATGTGGATGTTTTGGAGTACTGCTTATCAGATATTCATCTCACAGAACTGACTAATTCTAATGACGACAGTACATTAGTGGGAGGGAGTAATAACCATTCTCCTTCAAACACATCTACTTCTGCAGGCACTGGTGCTGCATCTTTGTCAGTTTCTAATTTCCGAAGTCCAAATGAATCTACTCATGGTGCCAGTAGTTCTGGAGATGCACTTGAAGTGGTGACAAGTTTGGGGAAAGCTTTATTTGATTTTGGTAGAGGAGTGGTTGAAGATATTGGTAGAGCAGGAGGGCCCTCAATTCCGAGGAACAGCAATTATGCTATTTCTAACTACAGCAATAGGATTGTAGACCATAGATTGCTTTTAGTAGCTGCAGAACTTAAAGGCTTACCATGTCCAACAGCAGCAGAACATCTTACTAGGCTGGGGATCACTGAATTGTGGCTTGGAAGCAGGGAACAACAAGAGCTGATGGTTCCTTTGGCCGCAAAATTTATCCATGCAAAAGCAATGGATCGATCTATCTTGATTGAAATCTTTTCAAATTCCACTCTTCAGTATTTGTTAAAATTGCAGAGTTTCTCTCTTCCACTGCTTTCTAGGCATATGAAGTCACTTTTCCATGAGAATTGGGTGGGTCGTGTGATGGCGTCGAACCTGGCTCCCTGGTTTTCGTGGAAAAATACACCTGGTTCTGGTACTGAGGAAGGTCCTTCCCCTGAATGGATAAAACTTTTCTGGAAGAACTTCAATGGCTCGTTGTCAGACCTTTCTCTCTTTTCTGATTGGCCCCTAATACCTGCTTTTCTTGGAAGGTCAATTTTGTGCCGTGTAAAGGAAAGTCATCTCATCTTTATTCCTCCACCACTGACAGATCCATCTTCCCTGGAAATTGTTGATTCTGAAGATGATAAAACGGAATTGGTACTAAACAGCCCTTCTGAATCTCTTTCAACTCTTCCCTACATTACTGCATTCGAAGTTGCAAAATGTAAATATCCATGGTTGTTGTCCCTGTTGAACCAGTGCAATATACCTACATTCGACACAGCTTTTATTGAGTGTGCTGCTTCTTGCAACTGTCTCCCACCACCAGGTCACTCGCTTGGGAAAGTCATCGCTTCCAAGTTAGTTGCAGCTAGAAAGGCTAGCTATTTTCCTGAACTTACGTCCTTTTCGGCTTCAGACAGAGATGAACTCTTTAGCCTTTTTGCTAATGATTTCTTGTCTAATCGTTCCATCTATGATACAGAAGAACTTGAAGCACTACGTTTGCTGCCTATTTACAAAACAGTTGCTGGAGCATATTCGGGATTGTGCAATGAAAACCATTGTATCATATCTTCTAATTCATTTCTTAAGCCCTCTCATGAGCGGTGCCTTGCTTACGATACAGAATCCACTGAAGGTCAATTACTTCGAGCACTTGGTATTCCTGAGTTGCATGATCAACAGATTTTGGTGAGGTTTGCCTTACCTGGGTATGACAAGAAACCTCAGGCTGAGCAGGAGGATATACTTATCTATATATACATGAATTGGCAAGATATCCAGGTGGAATCTAGTGTAATTGAGTCTTTGAAAGAGACTAAATTTATCAGAAGCGCTGATGAGTTCTCCCCAGATCTTTTTATGGCTAAGGACTTGTTTGATCCAAGTGATGCATTATTGGCATCTGTGTTCTCCGGAGAGAGGAGGAAATTTCCTGGAGAAAGGTTTTCTACAGATAGTTGGCTTCGAATCTTACGGAAAATAGGTTTACGAACTGCGACAGAAGCAGACATAATGCTTGAATGTGCTAAAAGAGTGGAGTATTTAGCAACTGAATGGATGAAAGGCGTAGGGGATTCAGATGATATTGGGACAGACTTGGTAAACACTCAGAATGGCGTTCCTATGGAAATATATACATTGGCCGGATCTGTTGTTGATTCTATTTTCGCTAACTTCGCTGTCCTATATGGTAACAACTTTTGCAATAATCTAGGCAAGATTGCATGCATTCCTGCTGAGCTGGGTTTTCCAAGTGTTGCTGGCAGGAAAGGTGGCAAAAGAGTGCTTACTTCATATAGCGATGCTATTCTTTTGAAAGATTGGCCTTTGGCTTGGAGTTGCTCTCCCATTTTGACCAGACAAAGTTTTATTCCACCTGAATACTCTTGGGGAACACTTTGCCTAAAAAGCCCTCCGGATTTCTCAAGAGTCCTGAAACATTTGCAGGTACAATTAATTTGTTTGAATTGGTTTAACTTTTGTTCTTCACGCAACTAATGATAAAAGTGAAAATGTTGGTCTAGGTTATTGGAAGAAATAGAGGTGAAGACACACTTGCTCACTGGCCAATAGCATCTGGCATGATGACAGTTGATGATGCAACCCTAGTGATTCTAAAATACCTGGAAAAGGTGCGGGATTCCCTTTCTTCCTCAGGTATTGTCCTCTTCTATTCACGCTTAAAAAATTTTCATCCAAAATTATTCATCACTGGTAAAAGTGTAGGCTTTTTAGCGTGGCTGTGAGATGACTTAATTATGCAGACTTTAATTCTTCTGTATTCTTACTACCATGGCAAACTTAATCATGTGGCAGTCAACAAATATATCTGTAATTTTGGTTACTCCTAAAATAATAATGGGTATTGTTGATCCAGCTGTACTTTTCTAACTTACTTTATCAATTTCTTAGAGCTGACTTACGGTATCCATGTTCCCGATCCAACAAAGTTTGAGATTGAGAATTCTCAATTAATTGGGCATTATTTTCACATTGGTAGTTCCTTGTTGACATTTCTCTTGTATCTAAATTTATACAGAACCTATCTTCTATATTAAAGTTGTGTTCTGAAGTGCAAAGGAAACTTTCAAACATGGATAACATTTTTCCAGTGGTCATTGTACTTTGGGTCATCTGCATTTGGTTCACCAAACTTCAATTTCATTCAGTAGATCTATTGAAATTTGATTGACTTGCAATTGATACACTCTGGATGTTAGAAAATTCAAGCCAAAATTTAAGCCGTTAGTTGTAGGAAGAATTCTTATATGCAACACCAATGAAACTCTGTCTATTAGTGATATAGGATAATACTTTAACACATCCTCTTACATGTGAATCGGACTAATATTGTATGGAATAATGCCCTTGGAAATGAAGAAAGGACAGCCACATGGGCAAGATATACCTAGAGCATTAATGATGTAGAATATCATGTCAGAAAATCCAATTTGAGAGCTCAAGCCATCTGGTGGAGGGACTATAAGGCCCATTGAAACCTCGTATAGTGATGTGACAATGATAAAGTCACTTTAGTTTTGTGTCCAATTTATGTCCATCCCTAGTGAGACCTGTTTATTTAATTGTGTGACAGCTTCAAACACAACAAATTTAATAAACAAGTCACAGGACGACCTTTTTAGCACATCTAAACAATCAAAATATCTAGAGTTTGAAGTATTGTTGTAAAATGAAATGGGTTTAAGGTTTTATGGACTTCACCTGATAATTTTGTGTTTTTGCCCCAAAATGAACATTTTGGCAATATTATAGGTGAGTTCCAGTTCTGGTGTGCTTGTAAACAAACCCCAAACCTGTGCCAGACCCAATATGATTTTTTACATTGCACTCCAACCCACTCCACAACCTAAAATTTAAAACTCATTATAAGCTTAGCCCAATTAAATTGGCCTACTTCCATCCATAGAAAGAGACACATTAAATATATTAAACTATTTATCCAAGCTGACTAAATTTTTCAGTCGTAGAGAAGAGAATGATACTCAACTCTTTATGTAATTTAATAATGTTGAAAAGGCCTTGTTAATCCCACCCAAAAACATGCATATGAAGAAGCTATTTCGTTGTGAATGAACAAGATAATTAAAAACGGTGTATAGGTAAAATCACAAATATTGACACGGGCACTTTCAACATAAAAGGGGAATCTTTTGTTATAACAAAAAAATAGCCATGCGCATTGCAGTCAATGCTTTGAAAATTGAAGGGTACTACAGATGGTCAATTTACTTTGGTCTCTTGGATTTAGGTCACTCAACTTTGATTTCCATTAACTCCATGGACTGAATCTTCGCTACTTGCTGCTGATGCATTTTGGCCGTTCTCCAAGGATATCACCAGAAAGATGACTTGTCTACTGTTGAGTGTGGTCTAGTATATTTCTCTGTATGTTGTTTGTTATCTCATTAGAGTTGGTTTATTTAGTGCAGAGAAACTCATGGGGATATATTTGTGCTTTTTAACATATACATCAAATAAAAAGAGGGTTTAAGGCTTTTGGGCTTCAACTCGCTCGTTTTAATTCACTCTTGATGTGGTCTTGTCCATTTGTATTCTCTCTTGCAAAGAAAGCTCTGGTTTGGTTCTTCAACAATCCAGCTTTGATGGATTAACTGGTTTTTGCTAATCTGAACAGAACTAGACCTTATTTTCACGTTAGCATTAGCCTTGATCTTCCTTTTCATCCTTATACATCATTCTTCTATGAAAGGATGGGATAAATAAAAAATTCTTTGAACATGTTAATGTTAAGGAGACTAGAACTGGTAATAAGGTATGGGTTGGTCAACAGCCACAGGTCAAAGTTTGCATTCCCATGTAATATCTTTTCTTTTGTCACGTAAGTGGTCATAATAACTATATACCATATGTTACAAAATATAGGTATTAAATCGTGAAATATTTAGACCAAAAAAAAGGCGAATTATCTATCAGCTTAAGCATTTTGGTTGGTTAGTTGTGGTTTTACAAAATTTCGAATGGTATTATAATAGGAGGTCCAGAGTTCAAATCTTTCTAAGCCTTTAAATTTATTTCCCAATTTACTCTTAGGCTCCTCCAAGCCAATGCATGAGGGAGAGTGCTACATGTAATTATTAAACCCTGCCTTACTCAACATTTTAAACTTTAAGGTCTGTTGGTTGTGATCCCAGAAATGTCACGGATACATGAAAGCAAATACTCATGTTCAAGTATATGCATTGATTGCATTGACCATTTTTTTGGTGTTTTTGCCACTGTTGAGCATAATGATGCAAGTTGTGTGCATTCAATAACATTAGTCTCCATGCCTATAGAATTCACTGTTGATACGTGCAAGCTTTCTTTATGTTTTTGCTTTCCTGATTTTATTTTTGTACTTGCAGATATAACGGAATTGCAGAAGGTGGCATTTTTGCCTGCTGCCAATGGTACACGCTTGGTGACAGCCGATTCTCTGTTTGTGCGTCTCACGATTAACTTGTCCCCATTTGCTTTTGAACTTCCTTCTATATATCTTCCTTATATTAAGCTTCTTAAAGATTTGGGACTTCAAGACATGCTTTCAGTTACATCAGCAAAGAGTCTTCTCTCAGATCTCCAGAAAACTTGTGGATATCAGCGTCTAAATCCCAATGAACTTCGTGCTGTAATGGAAATTTTGTATTTCTTCTCTGATGGGATTGTTGATGTGAATGTCACCGATGGCATTGCGTTGAAATCAGAAGCTGTAGTCCCTGATGATGGCTGCAGACTTGTGCACGCACAGTCATGTGTATACATTGATTCTCATGGCTCCCAATTTGTCAAATATATTGATACTTCAAGGTTAAGATTTGTTCATCCTCATATTCCTGACAAGATATGTGAAGCCCTTGGCATCCGAAAACTGTCTGATGTTGTTATTGAGGTAAAATGATATCGTATTTATTCTTTTTATGCTAGTCCATTTCTTTTAGCAAGAAATGCAAGTGATTTTTGGATTGCTTCTTTAGCGGAAATGGCATATTTTTGCAGGAACTCTGTCACAGAGAGCAGTTGCAAACTTTGGACTGCATTGGATCAGTTCCTCTGGCAGCCATCAGAGATAGATTCTCCAGCCCATCTCTTCACAGTGCTATATGTACTGTTGTAAAAAGCATGTCCAGATATCTACCTGCGCTTAGTCATCTGAATTTGGAACTCATACAAAAAACCTTAGACACTGTGGCAGGAAAATTGCAGTTTGTAAAGAGCCTCAATACTCAGTTTGTTCTTCTCCCAGGTCATATTGAAATTACACGTGTAGACAAGGAATCCTATTTTCCTGGGTGGGAGGGTGGATCTCCACATCGAACCCTTTACTTTGTTGACCAGACTAAGACCTGCATTATGATCGCAGAGCCCCCAGCATGTATTTCTATACTTGATGTCATTGCAATTGTTGTGAGCCAGGTTTTAGGGTCCCCTATACCTTTGCCGATTGCGTCATTGTTTTTCAGTCCTGAAGGTTCTGAATCTATCATTATTGATGTTATGAAAATATGTTCCGACAAGAGAGAACTTGAACAAAGGCACTGGAGCAATAGTTTGCTAGGAAAAGAAATACAACCTCAAGATGCGACACAAGTGCAGTTTCACCCGTTGAGACCCTTCTATAGAGGAGAAATAGTGGCTTGGAGGTTGCAGAATGGAGAAAAGTTGCGATATGGTAGAGTTCCAGAAGATGTAAGCCCATCGGCTGGGCAGGCATTGTACAGATTGAAGGTGGAAACAATGGCTGGAGTGACAGAACTGCTTTTGTCTACACAAGTCTTCTCTTTCAAAAATATTTCTATGGGAATTGCAGTTTCATCAGCAAGCTTACAGGATGATGCCCCTGCAGTTATGCGTAGGACTCATATAGGGATCTCAGAAAATTCTGGAATGGAAAGAAGGAGATCCTCACAGGTTGGCTTAGTTCTCATGTGGTACTTGGTCAATATTATAGATTCTTAAGTGCAGAAAACTCTGCTGATCCTATTTTGTGACAACTGGCGACTCTGTAGTGGGGTGAAATTAGCTGATTAAAGTTTGAACTTTTACACTGCATTTTCTTACATTCAACTTTGTGCCATACACACAGAGCAAGAAATCATAGTTTAGTTATTCTTGGGAAATTTGGAAAACTCTAGAAAATAATTATTAGAATGGACTAAGGAATAAGCAGTATAGCAAGGAGAGCATACTTCCCTAATCTGTGCTATCTGGACTTGGGTATCTTTTGTTTGTTTTTGATAGGATGGTTACTTTCAAGGTTTTATGAAAAGCAGTATCCTGCTGTACCTAAGCCAAGGATCCTTCATCAGTTATTTGATTGCTGGAAAAGCTATTCCATCTTTTTAAATGCTGCCGATAATTTCCATGTACTTCGTGAAGCATAGTCCATGAAAAGGATTACTTTTGCAGGCTTGATTTTCTTGACTGTAGCTAATAATGCTTCTATTGTTGGCATGTGCAGTCTGGTCAAGAACTTCAATATGGCCGAGTTTCTGCTGGAGAGCTGGTTCAAGCAGTTCAGGAGTTGCTTTCTGCTGCAGGGATTCACATGGATGTGGAGAGGCAGTCTCTCCTGCAAAATACCATATCCTTGCAGGATCAACTCAAGGAATCTCAAGCAGCACTTCTACTTGAACAGGTTTGAGTGGCATGTTTGTTCTGCACCTTTCTCTAATTAGCATAGGTATATGATGCTAGTGTGGTAGAACTATGCTTCGAACAACAAGCTAGTCTTTATATATTACACCAGGGCCTTGGAGAGTATCCTTTAGCTACCAAATGAGCTTTCATCCTGTCAACTGAAGCATCAGGGTTATATGTCACTGTGTAAACTCACTCACAAACAGCAACAAACGTGTCAGCAGGGAGGTGCACAAGTTCTTGAGTCCTCAATAACAGCCTGATGCAGATGCAAAAGGGCTTCAGAAACATATGAAAGAGTAGAAAATAGGAAAGTGAAGTAACGGATGATTTGAATGAACTTGATAACGGATACAGAACCAGGGAGAAAAGTGACATAGCAATTAGTTATTTACTTTCCAACATAAGATTAAATAGAAAGAGGGAATATATTGGATAGAAGATAGAGACAAGGAAGAATCCGGTTTCTCTGTTTTAATTGCACTAGCAGAAGTGGTAGAGCGAGCAGGAAGGGTGACATTAGAAAATGACTCTGACCAGAAAATTTTGGAGAAAACACCAGAGGTACCTTACGTATGATTAGTGCAACCAGGATTGATCACCCAAAGCCTGTTCAGATGATAGAAGATGAAAGAGAAACAATAGGCTTACCAATATGGGTTAGAGATGCAGTAGGAAGAGAGGCTTTCTGAGTTGCTCGATAATGATGGAATTTGGTGTACGCGTCATCCAAAAGGTGAACGATGCACCTTAGGCATTAGGAACTAAAATTATCTGCTGCCAGAAGCATTAAAAAAAGTGCACAATGAAGGGGAGGATGCTACCGTTATCAAACTTAGGATGTATACGAATCTTAAAGGAAAATATATGTTATTTAAATTAAGTATTTGTAGAGCAAAATACTGGTGAGCAAGAACATTGGTGTTGCAGGCTTAACTAGTGCAGAAAGAACCACAGGCTTCTGCTTGAAAAGGCTAAATGGTGTTTTGGTCGTGAAATTTTTCTTGACTCTCCACTATGGCTGAACCTTCTTAGATAAATGCAGAAAAATGGTCTTTTGAAAAGATGAGGCACTTCAGGGTTTATAAAACTTATTGAAGCGTCAAGTTTAGCACTTCTAACCCTTCGTGCATGATTGGTTTATAGCCAAAAGTGCGCTTTTAGCTGGATGCCTTTGGTTAGAAGTGAGAAGTCATGGCCTCACCCCACCTAAGCACCTATCCACACAATGTGAGTGCTTTTGAGTACATTGGTTTACACAGAGAATATAAGCTGACCATCATCTATGAAGTTGTGTAGGTGCTCCTGAGGCACATGCGCTTCGATGACCCCAGTAGTCTACTAGTACTACTCAGTAATGGTTCTTGAGATTCACTTCTAGCCATTGTCACAAGCAACTTGTTTTCAGTCTATCAAAAGCCATGCTCCCTTGTCTAGGTCGATTCTCTTGGTTTTTATGTTGTGAAGAGTATGTCAAGTCAAAAGAATTTAGCCCAGAAGATTGAGAAATTGGATCAGTGATGAACACGGCAATATAGACAATGGCTAGTATTAGCTGGTAATCTCCGCACCTTTTGCAAATTCTGAATGAGCCTCCATTGAGAGTGATGATGTTTAATTTGTCGTATGGGACATGGAGAGTTTACTTGACTTGACATGGCAGTGAACATCAACTTTTCATAATGGTGTCAAAACTGGTCAATCTCTGTCCAAACAGGGGAAATACCAAGACTTTGTTAACATGGTCGTATATCCATGGGCATAGTTCAGCAGTGTTCTCTGTAGTGGATTTGGCACTCTTATATGCACAGGCCTCATAGGCATCATTTGAAGGGGTGATTTGTTTTCATAGAAAGTTACCATAATGATACATGGTCAGATTGTATTAAGAGTGTGTTCCTGCTAAAGCCATGAAAGTCACCTATGGGCCCTCTTGAGCTGTCATTAAACTTTTATTTTGAATTTCTTGTCTGCCTGTTCAGCATTACTGTTTCCATATGATATTCCTCTTAATGAAGATGCACAATCTTATGCATATTTTGGTCCACCCATGGCACCATTAAATAAAGCTAGATTATTAACTGCAGATCATAAAAGGTCATTTCCACAATAGCAACCTATGTATCTGCAATGAAGAAAGCGATCCATCGTAAAATTCCATTGACCGCATGATTTATCCCTGGTGTTTTACTCTACGCATGGGAATATCTTTTTTACTGAAAACCAACATGATATCGACTACTTTTAGTATTATTTCTGCAGGAGAAGGCTGATGTGGCTTCTAAAGAAGCTGACATGGCCAAGGCGGCATGGGTTTGTCGGGTATGTTTGAGTGCTGAAGTGGATGTTGCCATCGTTCCCTGTGGCCATGTCCTCTGCCGTAGATGCTCGTCTGCTGTCTCAAGGTGTCCATTCTGTCGTCTTCAGGTGATGCAAACCATGAGAATATTTCGGCCCTGAAAATAAGATCCAAGACTGAAAGTATGGGCATCCTCACATACTCTTTGCTGCATAAAGGGTATGGCATCTATAGAACTGTTAATAGGTGAAATTTTCATGCGAGCGAAGTGGTAATTTGTGAGTGCATATTTAATATCGTTAGCATCTCGATTAGCAAGTAAATATTAGACGAGGTCATCCTGTGGTTCTAGCTATATAGAATTCTTTCTGTGCCAATTGCTGTACAGTAAATATCACCGGTCGATGTACAGAACGTAGTCTGAAGTACATGATATAGACAACGGTATAGAAATCGATTTTTTGTCGATATTTTGGGGACCTGGGGTTGTGGCGTGAGCATGCTCACAAATTTGTAATTAGTGATTTGAGAATCAGAGATGGCAATTTGTTGGCGTTAAATATGAAATCGGGTCAGGCAAGCCACGCAGCAGACAGATGCAGCATGAACGTATGTTTCACTAATACCTGGAGTCTTGTATAATTTCAGTCGTTTTCGGTTGGACTTGATTGGAAGAGACCGAGTCACCCTCGTGTATTGTCTCCTTCAAGTTGTGTGAAATCTTCATTGTGATATGAGTAAACAGCATGACAGAGATTCATTTGAGAAAAGGTCTCCAAAATAGATCATTTTCTTTCTAAGCAAACAAATTAATCTTGTCATCTTGCTCAATTCATAAGCTCGTGTCAACCCTTACTAAATCAGCAAAAATTCAATAATCAAGACGACATGAGAAAATACATGTTCATATTAATATATAATAGTATATATTAATATTTATTGTGAAGACATGTCGAAGATAATTATGTATTGCATAATTTATTTTCTTAGTAGTGGTATTTTCATTAGTTGCACTCAAATCTGTATTTGAAAGGCTTATCTGTCATAACAAAAAAAGATAAGAATGCGTGATTACATGCAAATGTGTATCTATTTAAGGTAAGTTTGATATTCAGCTTACAAATTCCACCGACAGGACATTTGCATTCGGTTCGTGCTATTTTTTGTATTCTCTATCATGGTCGTAATAGCTACTATCATGGTCTTGTTTGACGTGATTATTATAACCAAATTTTGTCCAAATTTGAAACCGAAATGAAAAAGACCGAGATGGAGTTTGGACTTGATCGTGGGACTTCCCACCCCTCGAGGCTCGGCCCGAGCCACGGTGACTCGAAGAGTTTGTGGGCGGGTCAGGTTGGGACATCAGGATTTAGCGAGAAAAACCCGGTTTCGGTCCGGTTGGGTGCCATTTTTTTTGTTTGGTCGAAAAAAAAAAATCTCTGTACAATAAAATATTTATGATGGACGGGTTTGGACGGAAATTTGAGCCTCATATTGTGACCCGAACGGGACCCGCTCAATGTTCATCTATTGACTAAACGGGCCTGGGCAATTAAGGCCCAAAGTGCATATTCTACATACAGAAATCGGGCCCATCTAAAGGAAAAGTCTTCCTCGTTAGTCCTCGCTGCAATTCGATTTTTGGGGAGGGAGAGAGAAAGAGGGAGGAGAAGGAGAGAGAGAGAGAGAGAGAGAGGCGATGGCTCGGCAAGCCGCCACGAAGTTGATCGGCTCAATCGCGTCGGAGAAACCATCCTCTCTCCTTGGCTTGGCCCGGCGGTATGCGGCCGCGGCGGCGGCGCCGCAGCCGGCGGTCTTCGTGGACAAGAACACCCGCGTGATATGCCAGGGCATCACCGGGAAGAACGGCACCTTCCACACTGAACAAGCCATCGAGTACGGCACGAAAATGGTGCCTCTCTCTCTCCCTCTCTTACGCGGACATAATGGCACGCTCGCATGCACTTTGTTTTGTATTCCTTCTGATCTTGACGTACTAGGAGAATGATTAGCCTTTTTTTTCCCCATTTAGAAGGAGATGTGATTTGGTTTGATCTTTGACGTAAGAAGCTTGATCTTGTGCCGATGAGTTCGCTTAATTTTGCCTGGTGAATGAGGTCTCGATTGATAGGTATGGGGAGATCAGTTGGCGATCTGGGGTTAGGTTACTGTTGTTCTTCCGGGCCGCAAGGTTATTCGGCGATGTTGTTTGATGCTTGTTTTATGCATCATGCGTTCAAAGAGTTGGAAATATGACATGGTTTGTAAATCGCGATGGGGGATGCCTCCACATCTGCCTGTTAAAGCTCGTGGACTGGATCTTTCTGGGATGTCTTAGCTACTTTATGCAGTTGCATCTTATGGATGTTCCCCCATCAACATTTCGATTTGTTTTAGTTGGGCTTTGCTGAACGCACATTTCAAATGCTACCATTCTGCTCTGGTAGTTTATGCATTTGACAATACATGTGGTAGCAGATTCGATTGTACTTTTGAATGATGGGAACTGGTAACATAAATTGCCTAGCCTACTTGAGCAATGTTATATGTGGCGATTGTTGTTATCCAGTAACGAAAAAGCCCGATGTTCAGGAAGAAGCAGAATCATTACTGCATAATCATTGGATGTTCGTGGTTACATGGAAGAGCCATGAGAAGATGCTTTTGGATATTGATATGCATGCTTGGTCACTCATTTGTCTTACCGCGCCGTTGAAGTTCAAATGTTCCTTAAATCTTTACCTTTCCTTACCTTGATTATTGTTGGAGAAGGCTCTATTTTTCAGCTCATCTCACTTTTGTAGCTGATGGGTTTATATGGCTATCTTGTTGCCTTTAACTCAAAGCTGTTTTTTAATTTTCATGGGATAAAATTGTATATAGGTGGGGGGTGTGACACCAAAGAAGGGTGGAACAGAACACTTGGGACTTCCTGTATTCAATTCAGTCGCTGAAGCAAAGGCTGAAACCAAGGCTAATGCTTCTGTCGTTTATGTTCCTCCACCGTTTGCCGCCGCTGCTATTATGGAAGCAATGGAAGCTGAATTGGATCTTGTCGTGTGTATTACAGAAGGGATTCCACAACATGATATGGTAAGCTAAGGTTTACCTTATATGACACTGCTTTTATGCAGCCATTAGGCAATTATTCCTGAGAGTTGTATTGGTAGCATAAAGTGTCTTGGTAATATTCTACATGTTAAGTGATAATATGTGGGGATTTTCTGACTCTTCCTGCTCATCTAGTAAATAATTCTCTCTGAAGGACAAAACAGTAGGATAATAACTCGATTGAATAAAGATCTTAGCAATGTTGAAATGATTACTATTTTGTTCTTACAATAAAGTATTTATTCATACAAATATATATCAGAAGTGGTGGAATTAAAAATTTTCATCCTTTGCTTTTCATAATTGTTAAAGCTAATGGTTGCAAATTTCAGGTGCGAGTCAAGGCTGCTCTCAACAGCCAATCGAAGACTCGGTTGATCGGGCCAAACTGCCCTGGTATCATCAAGCCCGGGGAATGCAAAATTGGGATCATGCCTGGATACATTCACAAGCCTGGTCGTATAGGAATAGTTTCTCGATCCGGTACCTTGACGTACGAAGCCGTAAGTCTCTTTTTCTTTACCACTAGCAGGTTATCTTTTCATAACTCAATACATTCCAAAGTAAGGATAGATGGTTTTGGTATGATATGGCAAGGTGATACACTGCCATTTCTTTTTGAGTTCATGAGAGTGTAAATCTTTCTCCTTGGCCCCAAGGCACACATAATTGCTTCATAGGAACACGTGCATGCAAGAGCACTCACATTACATGTGCATAACTTGAGCATTTTTAATGGCAGGATTAAAAGTTATGTTCTTTGTTTATTAGATCCTCCTACCATAAAGATATTCTTCTTTTGCCTTTGTTCCCTTTGGCTCTTCTGATCTTGAGATTTTCTATGCACATTGTTTGTTGGCATGGCAACTTATTAGATTTTTTTGTGGGACTTCTTTATCAAGCTTAGTACATTTATGGTATTGCTGACATAAAAAATTTGCCTGAATTCTATATTCAGTATCAGAAAAGGATATTTAGCCACTTTTAGCAAAGTATCTTGGCCGAAACACTTAGAATTGATTTGGTTTTGAAATCCCAATAGACTTGATGTTTACAGTCCTTAACCTATTTTACTAATACTCTGAGGGAACAAAAAATAAAAAACTCTAGTCTGCTAGCCTTCCCTGGTTCAGCAAATTAAGAGGAAGTAAGCAGTTGCTCTGCTTTGTATTAGTTTTAGTGGGTTGTCCTGAGTTTTGCAGATGCCTGTATTCCACACACATTTTACTTTACAAAATTCCCTAGAGTATGTGAGTTTGAAGTGTTAAATGTGGTGGTTGAGAATTTGTCACTGAATCAGATGGAACTCACTCAATAACTGATCAAGAGAAAAAGAGAGAGAAAATCCAAACTTATATAAAGAGAATCAAAACACATAGTAACCCTCATACTCTGGGTGTCCCACTTCCATTAGCCAGTCTAAGGATGTAAGCATTTCTTGTGGGATAACAAAAAATATGTGGAGAAAATGAAGTTTTATTTACTTGGAGATGCATGACAAACTTCAGCTTACAAGTTATTGAAGCTTTGTAGGATCACAAACAAAAGATGAACTTTAGTTTTTCTAGTAATTAATACAACTTGATAGTATTTGAGAATATAAACAATTATGTTACTCAATACCATAAAAATTGGTTCTTCGAGAGGGAGGACCAGTCTTCAAATTAAAAACTGCAAGTCTGCTTCTGAATTCTACTCAGAAAATAAGCATATGAAAAGGGAAGTAATGCTGTTCACCATCAGAAAATGCTGGATAGATGGACCCTTCAAATCTCTTTCCATGATATGAGACCTCCTGTCCTTGTGCATTCTCATACTTTTGCGTTGTTTAAACAGCAAATTATTTCTGAACTGCATTGAAATTTGAACTTTGAACTACGTAAGAATTTCTTGCCCATGGGTTGATCCTCACTTTCTAGGCTTTTGCAACTATTGGTCCTTTCAGTGCATCGTTTGGCAGTTGGTGAAGAAATAAGCAAATCCACAGTTATTGCCCTGATGGCTGGCTTGAACCATGTACACATATATCAGAAGTTTTGGTTTAGAATTAGTTGAATGGGGGTTGTCCATTGTGGAAGTTTGTGTGCAAGGGTGAATCCTGAGATCTTTGATCACCTCTGGCCACTAGCTTCTGAAAATTCTGCTGTAGGTTGAGTTCCACATGTTTATGTAAAGGTGTTTGATTTCATTAGTCTCTCTGTACATCTTCATGTCAAGACAGATTGACACAAAACTGACTCTGTTCATAACTCCTTGCAGGTTTTCCAGACGACTGCCGTTGGGCTGGGACAATCAACTTGTGTTGGCATTGGTGGCGACCCATTCAACGGGACAAATTTTGTTGATTGCATTAGGAGGTTTCTCGTGGACCCTCAGACAGAAGGTAGATTGCATGTCTTTTATCCATATAATTTTGAAGTTTAGCTCAGTGGACTTGTCTTTCCTTTTGGTTGATTGGTTGATTTTATTAGAGTTCTTTTGAAGTTCAATAAAAAAAAATAACTCTTGAACTTTATCTTGTACAGGCTGCTTGCATATAGATATCTACCATACAATGATTTGATTACTCTATCTAAGTTGCCTTACTATTGTAACTCTGGTAGCAGTTGTTGACTAATGAGAAGGAAGAATGCAATAGATTTGTAGGTAGTTACTCACCAAGTTGTGGATTCTTCAGGGATTATTCTGATTGGAGAAATTGGTGGCACTGCAGAAGAGGATGCTGCTGCATTAATTAAGGTCAGAAATTATAGGTCAATTCCAACATAATATTTGCAGTTTGCTTAAATTTTTCAATCTAAAAAAGTAATGTTGTCAATTATGGCTTGCTTCATCAA
This sequence comes from Corymbia calophylla, assembly GCA_014182845.1. NCBI lineage: Eukaryota > Viridiplantae > Streptophyta > Magnoliopsida > Myrtales > Myrtaceae > Corymbia > Corymbia calophylla. The sequence continues at coordinate 4,735,913 of CM024702.1, forward strand.
ATAGCTTTTACTGCTGTACTATAGTTTTTGCATGTATACGTATATCCCTATGCACATGTGAGTTCTGTAATCTGGCTCTCTTCTTTGCTTAATCAATTTCTTGCTTTTTTTCTTTTCTGTAAGACATGAATTTCTACTTCTTTGCGGTTAATGATATTGCTGAGAATCCCATGTAGCTCCTAGAGCATACAGTCAAAACTCTAACTTGCTTACCTATGTGGACATGACAAATTGGCTGCTAGCGGCAAGCAAGATAAATAGTTAGCATGTTATAATTATGAAATAGATCAAATTCAGTAGTAGGCTCCCCCTTTCTCACTTCTTGGTTTACTTTCTGGGACATTATTCCAATTTCCTCTCTCTGTATGTTGTGATTGAGAACAGTCAAATGATGCTGGAGGAAAATTATTAGCTAAAATTTTTTCTTTACTGCTTGTGTTGCTTTCTTGAACTTATGGACTTGGGTACTTCTTTACCGACTGATACCCCATAAGAATGTACTTCATGGAGTAAAATTTTTTCCATGTCCAGTTGCATTATTTCTAAATCTTGGTGTGAAAGTGGTAATTCGGCACATTTGATTTTGTAATCTGCTTCCTGGAATGCAATATGGGGTTTTTCTGAAATACAACTAAGATCTGAGACATCTGAAGGATAGTGTTTACTATTTCCACAGTCTGCAGGTTACTTCTATATGTAGTATACTGCCATCTTATTCTTTCTAGTCTCTGTATCGGTATCTTTACTTAATGTGATGTATCAAACAGGAAAGCAAGACAGAGAAGCCTGTTGTAGGATTTATTGCTGGACTGACTGCTCCCCCTGGGCGTCGTATGGGTCACGCTGGAGGTACTTTTTCTTTCTTTTTCAAGCTCTGAATGCATTTCATGCTCAGATTAATGGTATGCGTTTTAGCTTTGTTGAACAAAAAAATTTTAGTAGAATTGGCACTTTCTAAGTATTCAGGAATTATACAGAGGGGAGCATGGCGGGGGATAAGTCCTATTAGGAACTTTAGCTTATATGTGAACTGCCCAACATAATGTCATCCAGTGCTTACTCTATCTTGATTATCCCTTTTCCCTCCAAGCATTCATCCTTTAGACCAGACCTTCCAAGTCCTCATTTATAATTTTATACCTGAGTCTGTATCTGTATCAGTCTTGCTGGTGAAGCAAACTGTTTTCCTCCTCAGACTCTGCTCTCTGTAATTCCTACTCTGGCTTGAACAGTGGCTTCTATTATAGGTGAACAGTGACATCTAAGAGGTCTAGGGGCAAGTGCATCTAACACCCTGTGTTCCCCGAGTCCCAGCCTTTTTGATACTTACAGTTACTGTCTCCTTATCAGATCCTATTAACTCTTTGCTATCTGCTTGCTTTACAGCTATAGTGTCCGGAGGAAAGGGCACAGCTCAAGACAAAATCAAGACTCTCAGGGAAGCTGGTGTTACAGTGGTAGAGTCTCCTGCAAAAATTGGTGCAGCCATGTACGAGGTCTTCAAGCAGAGAGGCCTTGTCAATTGATCTGGTTCACTGTCGGCATTTTTCACTATTTAATCTTCATCTTTGGAGACGTTTGTTCTTTTCATGCTTGGGGTTTCTCCTTTTGCTAATGCAAATCATCAGATAAATAAACAATATAGACGAGCGAGGACTGACCAGTGTTGATACTGTAATGTTGGATTAATTATGTCATATTTATCCCCCTCTCTATTGAGGGAGAAATTTTTTCCTTAATACATCAGAAAGCACTGACGTTGGTCATTTTGTTTACTGATGTTTTCCTGTGTTCTCCATTCTCCACTTTCTTTTTCCCTTGGTGAGTGAGATTCTTGGGTACGAACTCATCATCAAACTTAGCTTTAGGCTAAGTTCCATCCATTGCCATAAATCACAGTGGACGATTTGGCTTTCAAAACACCCGCCGGAGTTTGATGTAACTAAGGATTTTTACAAAAAGTAGGCACCCGAAGGATAGAACTAACGGGTTTTTCCTTCGGAATACCGTGAGCCGGTTTCGGTACACTCTTTGAATTAGAATTTTGATCAAGTGGCCATGGTGAGGGTTTATCAAGCATCCCCATTCTCCTCAAAATGCCTATTGAACTCCTTTGAATTATTGTAGGAACGCTCGTTGTCTGAACGATGCTTCACGAGTTGTTTGGCGACCGATCTAACATAAGGTAGACAATGGTGACTTGGAACCGAATATGCTTTATCCTTTCCAAAATATCCTCCGATGTCCTGTTGTCAATTTTTTGCCCCTTTAAAACTTGAACGTCCATCGGTGCATCATAATTGTTAGATTACGTCGATATTTCTTTTACAAGGCTCGTGAAGATCAATAATATTTTTTTTACAAGGTTCGTGAAGATCAATAATTGTGATGTGCGGGATTCGTATGAATTTAATTCATGTTAGAAATTTCCTAAGAGAAAAACAGTCCGCCAATTATTGGGGTGCGATACTTTTTCTGTATTTCTTGATCCCTCGTGTTACAACATGTTGTAGTTGCCAAAAAGTGTCATATGTGCTAGTTGGAGGACATGTTAACTAGTTCGTGCAAAAGAATGTTAAGCAAATTCAAATACATTATAAAGAACAAATTATATGTTAGCTTTGAATCTCTTATAATTAATTTTTTAAATTTTTCATTAAATTTTTGAAAGTTGAAAAGACATTTTGTGTTAATAGCTATGCAAAAATCCAAATTTCAATACTTCATAAAAGTAGAACGTAGAAAATCACAAAGAGTTAGAGCTACTTCAAGAAGACCATGAAATTGTGGATTTTCATTTTCAAGCATATGCAGTAGATTATGCAAATTCGTTTTCTTTTTGCCAGGAGAAATCGATTAAAGAAAAAAAAAAGGTGAAGAAATAAAATGATCCAGAAACTTGGAGGGCGTTGGGTCCCCCATCCAATTGGATTTGAGAAGGAGGAAATCGCCCGCGTAGCCGTTGATAGAGAGAGAGAGAGAGTGAGAGAGAGAGAGTTACCCACTCCCCTCACCGGATAAGCGAGCGAACCACGCTCGAAGAGAGAGAGAGACAGATAGAGAGAGAAAGAGATGGCCATCATCGCACTGAAGCCATCCTTGACCTCCTTCTTCACCGGCAGCGGCGCCACTCCTCGCCTCCTCCAGCCGCCGTCCTCCTCCTCCCGCCTCCTCACCAAAGCCTCCTCCTCCTCTGCTTCTCCTTCTCCTTCTTCGTCTTCGTCGTCTTCGTTGGAGCAGTCGGCTTCGGCTCCCGTCGGTCGCAGGCAGTTCGCGACGCTCACTTCCCTGTCGCTAGCCGCTCCTCTCGTCGCTCACCCGGCGGCGAGGGCGGACGACGACGGCCTCTCCGAGTGGGAGAGAGTGTACTTGCCGATCGACCCCGGCGTCGTCCTCCTCGACATCGCTTTCGTCCCTGACGACTCGAGCCACGGTATGGCGAACTGCTCCTCTTTTTTTGCGTCTGTTCCTGAATGAATTGCGCTTTCGGCCTCCGTAGTGCTCTGAGAGTTTTCGTTGTGGCGGAATCCTAGGTGGTTTGGTTTGGAAGGTGTCTCAATCTAGTTGAGCTTTTGGCATTGTTGTAATTGTGAAACTTAAGTGCTAAGCATCCTGCTGACAAGAATTTTATGCGATGGAGAGAGTCCGTTAGCCCATTGTGGAAAATAGAAAGTGGTTTTGTTGTAACTCGAAATGTAACTGGAAGCGCTGTTGAGAACATTTGGAGATAAAATGTGCTTCTATATATTTTTCATGTCTGATTTCTGTTTACGTTTATTGAAGGATTGGGCAGCTTAGGTGATGTATGAGTGAGCAGAATCATACTAGCTGCTCAATTTTATCCACTGATTGCCTTTGTTGCCGATGTGATGCTTAGGTTTTCTTCTGGGGACCAGGCAGACCATTTTGGAAACGAAAGATGGTGGAAACACTTGGGTTCCACGTTCGATACCTTCGGCAGAAGATGAGGATTTCAACTATAGGTTTAATTCTATTAGCTTTAGAGGAAAAGAAGGATGGATTGTTGGAAAGCCTTCTATTCTTTTGTACACCTCAGACGCTGGAGAAACCTGGGAGAGAATACCGTTGAGCTCTCAACTTCCTGGAGACATTGTATGAGCTCCTATTGTTTAAATTGCTCTGTTAGAGAGTCTGCTTTATGATCCACCTCTATGGGGAAGGTAGTGATATTGTCGACAATGATGATGTTTGAACTCCAGGTATTCATCAAGGCAACTGGAGAAAAAAGTGCTGAGATGGTGACGGACCAAGGGGCAATATATATCACATCGAACAGAGGCTATAACTGGAGGGCTGCGGTTCAAGAGACTGTTTCAGCCACCCTGAACAGGTCAGCTTCCACTCCAAAGATATCTTAGTGATTGCCTTTCTTTATCAAAATTTGAAATGTCAAAGCTTGTCCATATGGATGTAATATTTGCCTCCCCTGTATAAGTGAATGCGATTCTACTTAATTGGGATTGTCATGCTTCTTTAAGAGAAATTCTCAACTGCTGACTTTGATATGCTTGTTTTAACATGTCAAACTCTATGAGAACTCTACACTGCATGAAGAATTGTTATGACTTCATGGTCAGTGCAATTGCTTGATACATGTTGCAATTGCTTGCAGTATAGTTACACTGCTTTGAGAAATTAGATTTACTCTCATACTTTCTATGTCATAAACTATTTTAATTAATTAATTGATTAATTATAATACTGTTCTTACGTTGTGATTGCAACTTCTTCTTTTTTCAGTTGGATAAGCTAGATGTTTCTATAAAATATTTTGTATGTGCATCAGTTTCTTTCGATCACATCCTTCTTAGTTTGTAAGTCAGTGTTTGTTGGGAAGGAAAAGAAATTATTGCTCAAAGTAGAGCCACATGTCTAGTTGTTCTTGGAGAAATTTAAGGTTTTTCACTCAAAGCAAATTCTACTAGCTTGAAATTTCTGCCTCCTATAGATACTGGTAATTTGTAGTCATAACGAAGACTTTGGTTTGTAGCCGTAAGCTTGTACTTACTTTGTTCTTTAATCAAAGATAGAATTTGTAAAAAGATTTCAGTCTGTCAAGTTAACCTCATTGATGAAGAGGGTTATATAATTTTGTTGTATATGCAGAACAGTTTCCAGTGGGATCAGTGGTGCGAGTTACTATACTGGAACTTTTAACACGGTTAACCGGTCACCTGAGGGAAGCTATGTTGCTGTCTCTAGCCGTGGTAATTTCTACCTGACTTGGGAGCCTGGGCAGGTACTTTTCTGGTTTTGTTTTTGTGTATGAACATGCTATGCCAAATTTATGATTGACAATGTTGATGAGACCATATCTAGCTATGCTTAACCAGGATGCCGTAAGGGCAACCATGGGCCAAACACTTGTATGATCCTTTGTTTAATAACTTAGAATTTAGGAATGTTCCTCTGAAATTGTTTGCTGTACTTAGTAAGTTTTTTATCGCAAACAATATCTCTCATCAGGATAAGTTTGTGGAAAGGTCTTCACTGACAGAAAATTGATTGCTCAGGATGCATGTGTGAGGTCCTTGTTAGATGTAAAGATGTATATTAGTGACTTGTCATACACATATCTCATTTTGGAACCCCTTGTACCTCTGTTAAGCACTGAAGTTGTTATCTATATGATCCATCCCTAATTCTCGGTCTCTCGTGCTGCCTAGTGAAAGTTTGATCAAAAGATTGATTGGGATAATAACACACTAGAAGGGATTTCATTGTTGGTTGAGGAAGCATTCTGCTGGAAGTCACTGATCTAACTCTGAATTGTTGGAGACATTTTGGCGTGAGATATGCTCCCTGCATAGAGAATAGAGAGGGAGAGCAGGTTGCCGTTGGCAATTTGAAAACTGATAAGTTGCTTTCAATTCTTTCATATATCTGGGGAAAGCATGAGTGCTTAACTTTTCAGCACAGATGCAGGATATGCCATCTGAATGGGTTTTAACTGGAGAAAAAAGATAGCTCGCTGCCCTAGGCATTATACATGTATTTTTTGCTTAAGCTGAGATTTGAACCCAGCAAATGCCCTGAAACACACCCTGCCCTGCAAAGAGGACTGAATGCCTGTTGGCCCTTAGGCAGTATACATGCAGGATATATGCAGTGATACTGCGGTGGTGTTGGGCTTAAAGTTTTTGGTTGGTGTAAAGATCCAGCGAAGTCTATACTACACAGCCTTCTCAATGCAATCAAAGATGTCAGAACTGATGCTTCATAGATTTACTATTGGTATCTAGAAATGATGGCCTATTGAGAAAGTACAAAGAAATGATCTAATCAAGGTCAAATTAAAATAGTCGAGGTCAAACTAAAATCACTGCAAATATTGTATCATCCATGTGGAATCACTTCCTGAAGTTTCATTAAATGTTACCTTGCCCTTTCTGGTTAGTATTGCATTACACTCTAGAAAGTTGAAATCACATTTCTTTTCATTTGTCATTCGTGGAGTAGCCGTGTTGTGTGTTTCATTGATTCCTATTGAACTTTGAGATCATTGCTTACTCCATCCCATGATTTTCAGCCATTTTGGCAACCCCATAATAGGGCAGTTGCAAGAAGAATTCAAAACATGGGATGGAGGTCAGATGGCGGTCTTTGGCTTCTTGTTCGAGGTGGTGGACTTTATCTCAGCAAAGGCACTGGAGTAAGTTAATGGAGGAATGTTATGGGCTCCAAATGAAATTATTTTGAATTCTTTGACTCTTGCACATTTAGCAAACTGTTGAGTCTTTGGCGTAGTGTAATGTTGTAGTATCAATTTAGTTGAGTGGAAAAAAAAATGCTTGGTTTTCTTTAACTTGATCTCATGTTTACTCTCAGATCACGGAGGACTTTGAAGAGGTCTCTGTACAAAGTCGTGGTTTTGGAATTCTTGATGTTGGCTACCGTTCCCCGGTAATATTTTGCATTTAATTTAAGTCATCTTGCTGCCTAATTACATCTGTGCTTTCCAGTGACAGGTCGTGCCATTCCTAGTCTGGTTCAATTTAAAACATGCAGATGATTTCTTTCTCTACATTTATCAACGAAGTTAATTCTCATATGCAAAAATCAAGGCTATTAAATTACAAGATTTGCTACAATGGACATGTATTTTTAGGACTTTAGTACACATAAGTTGTCTAAGATGATGATTATGCGTTATTCTTCAAATATCCGATTCACATAACCACCTATAATATGTATTAATATGCAATGCAACCAAATTTTCATAGTAAATATACAAGATTTAAACATTAAAAGTCGTGTTGTTTGAGCAATATCAACATGTTTTTGATTTATGACAACATATAAGCCTTTAAGGTTGCCTGAACCATTGCCTGTTCCAGTTATTCGATATGTCTTTCCAGCACTAACATAAACACATAAGTCTTGTAATAATTGAAATTTAAATGAAGAGAAATACTCTACTTGAATGGAAATATATGATCTGATGCTAATCTCATTCTACTATCTTATGAAAAGTTTAGGGATGAAATCTTTCTAGTTGCATTGAGAGTCACCTTTTAGCTTTTCCTTCTCCAGCTTTGTTGCTAATAAAAACATTGTTGATCACAGTGTTGACATGAAATAACTCCTTGAAGATACAGGTTCTGTGATTCATATTGCCACTCTGATATCACTGCGATATTATTGAAATAGTGGAAGCTTTCTTGCATGAAATTGCTGTTCGAGGTGTTATTGTCAGAACTTTCAATCATTTGGCCACTTAACAATGATCATTAGATAGAAACGAACTGTTGAGAGGCTTTGCAGAGTAGAACCTTTAAAAGGAGAAAACAAGCATCAATATGTGCCTTTTTCTGTCATTTATTAGAATGGTTTGGTCTTACGAATTTTCACCAAAGTGTGTGATCTTCCTCATCCATCCATCATTATCATCATCATCATGTGCTGATCATATTACTATTGCTGCAGGAAGAGGCTTGGGCAGCAGGGGGTAGTGGGATTCTATTGAGAACAACCAATGGTGGAAAGACATGGATTCGTGACAAAGCTGCTGACAACATTGCTGCTAATCTTTATTCAGTAAAGTGAGTTTGTTATTTATTATATTTGAAGTTCTTCATAAAAAAGCTTGTGATATGATCTCAGAAAATCTATTCCTCTTAATTTTTACACATTTCCAGTATGTTGGCTCTTCCTGTGCTTTCTGTCGGTACTCCATCATTCCCTGTGCATGCTATAAAAGCTCATTAGAGCTGAAGTTACTCTCTTAACTCCTTTCTTACATATTTTAATGTTCCTTAATGACATGATTTTGCTTTTCAGAAAGTTTGCCCCCAAGTTTGGCATCTGACATTTCTCCTTTTCAGGTTCATAAATGACACGAAGGGATTTGTGTTGGGTAACGATGGTGTACTCCTCCGGTACCTGGGATAAAGTTGCATCTTCTAGGTGCTTCAGAGTTTGTGATGATTTTCTTTCTGAGCAGCCGATACACCATCTTCTAGTAAGTAAATAGATTAAGTTATCTTTATTTGTATGTTGGATTGTCAATCTGATTGTGTCCATGGGGCCAATTTGCTTCGTGGTCGGATGACCATTCAAGAGAAGAGATTGAACAAACTTTCTTTCAGATGAACAGATACCCTTCACTTATGTCTGGTTTTGGGTCGTACTTACCAATTTTTATTCTTCAGGCCTGTATTGTCTTGTATTATAAGCAGTTTTGTAAGCCTATATCTTGCTGATATGCTCTTATACCCTTTATAACTTTTGACTACATCCACCCAGCATTTTGCTCTTATCGTCATTTCGACAAGTTTGGTGAACATCATCTCCCCCAACTTTAGTAACAGAATCTTTTGTAGCTGTTCACACCAATCTGGATAAAATACTTTGAGATGCATTGTCGAGATATTGTGCTTGCGTAGTGAAGTGCCTTCCTCCTGAGGCCAACAAAATATCATGAGCATTGACAGAATCAGTCTGACTACTTGTATAATGTTGCATTATATATAATTTCTGTTGCACCCTGGGCATCAGCAGCGCTGGCTGGGTGTGGTGCTTCGGCTCCATACTCTGGTGCAGGGTTTGAATCCCCACAACCACAAAGCGCCAGACTCACCCAGTTTAGAGGTGGAGCCATCTAGAGCGTCATGAGGTTTTCCTGACGCAAATAAGGATGGCATGGGCTCCCCATTGTTGTCAGATATATATTTCTTTGCCCGCTTCTAGATAAACATGAATCATATGCACCATGTAGGACTCTAAGTGGGAAATAAGTAAAATCTGAAAATAACTTAAATAGGAGTTCTCAATGCCCAAACTTCTATATTGATGGGTTACTCGTTTGTTGTTGTACATAGTTGAAGTTGATGCTCATGAATGTGTCTCTCGTGGTACTTAACTTTATGTTTGTGAATTTTTTGTGGCGAGACGAGCAGTACATTTTTTACCCTATTAATGATTTGATGTTTGTCCATATATTTCTCATTGAATTTAGATTTTGAAAAATAGATAAAGAGAGTGTATAAAAACGTTAGTCTTTTTATTGAGTTTAAATTTGGAGAAAAGAATGAATTGAAGAAAGTATTTTCCATTAAACTTTATTATCTTCTATTCTCGATGTTTTATTTATGTTAGGTTTAAGTGCTAGAATATGGATTTTGAGCTAATCACAAGATGGTGCATAATGTATCAATGCACAGCAATTCTTTTGCAAGTGTAATTGTCCTATTAAATTCGGTTATGTTTTCATGAGCAGGACATTAAACTTTAACAATATATTAGTCAATTGGATGAGCTAGATTCGTGAACTTCAACTTTTGCAATATAATATTTTTATCTATTTTGTCTACAAATCAAATACTTGAGTTTAAAGTTGAAAGAAGAAGCGGTAAAAATAAAAAGTTGAAAGAAGAAAAACAGAAAACGTGAGAATATATTTCATTATGTTCTTAGATATTATAGTTTACTTCATATGATCGAAGACAAGACTTCCCCTTCTGCCTTCCTCCTTTGACCCCGCTATCTCCTCCCCCGCCAAAGCAATAGCGTCAAACCTCTCATTAGTTGCCTGCAATGACACGCCTCAGGTAGGCTCTCACGGATGTGCTGGTGTTGTTGCCATAGTTAGAGTGGATGCGGTGGTGATAATGTCATGGCTGGTGACAATGCGGTGGACTGAGAGAAAAACCAGGAATTAATAGAATATTAATATAAGTAAATCACGTATTTATCAAACAACTTAAATGTTTAAAACATTTACAGTGATCGCACAACATCTTGCATATAAAATTTTTTTATGTAGGCGAATCTACAATTTAGAAAAAAATAAATTTGATTTATCTATTATTCATTGGATAGATTGGATTTGAGCATACTTACATGGATAGGTAGGTGCCAAAAAGGAAATTGGTTGTCTTGACTTATCCATTGAGTCCTCGATAGCCTAATCAGGTCTACGAGAGAATGAGCTTCCAAGCCCATGATCTCCTCTAGATTATGATGGTGGTGTGTTTAAGTCCAATTGATGGCAATAAATGACGCGGCATTGACTTCTCATTTCTATTTTTGGGTGGGGGGCTGGGATTGATGGTTCGCATCTGCATGCCTATTTGCATCATTTTAATGATTAAAAAATACCGTTAATGTAGTCACAATATGTTTCCAATTAAAATGTACTTGATGCGTATTGATTTTGAGTTAGGTCGTGTCATGTTCGATTTGAAAGTTTTCAAAATAAATTCGTGTCAAATCTAAGATATAAAAGACATGTTAACTGCAGAATTGAAGCATTCATTGAGGAATGATTTTATAAATAAAGCAAATCTTATATTTATTAGATGGTGAGTTGATTTCGCAATCTTATTTCATTCAATGAAAAAAAAAAAATTTCCTCAAGAGTTATCCCGCAAAGGCCATTCATTCATCACTTTAATTTTGTATCGAGGCCTATATTATCCGAATATAATTTCACATTCTCAAAGTCAAAAGGCCAGTCCTTTCGGATCATGGTTGGAATTCAATAGATCCGACCCAAAAGGAACATTCATACGCATTATGCCTTAGCACAACTGTTGGGATGAATATTTTAAAACGATTTTTTAATTTTTCTTAAGCATTAATTAAGCAACCAAACTGTTGAAACTTCTAGTAATTGTAAACTCGGTAAATTTAATCGATGAGGGAAAATATTCACTCTTAAAAACATCAAAAACATTTTATCTAGAGAGAAAAAAATTGCGTGATAAAAATTGTCACTTTTCTCTTATTACTTTAACAAAATATCTTTTTTATCTTTTAACTATTATATAAATAATACAAATAATCCCTAAACTTTGATCAACTATACAACGCAATCCTTATACTTTAACTTAATATATAACGTTATCCCTGAACTTTCAAATTTATGAACTTTTAGTATATATTCAATTTTATCCTTAAACTGGACGAAAATATATTAGGCTAAGATCCAGAAATTACGTTAAATAAATTTAAAGTTCACGAATCATAACATGCTTGGCGAAAATTCAAGAATCATTTATGCTACTATCTCTTTGATTATATTAAAAGTAAATCATGGAAAATCTATTTCTCATAATATATTTACATGACTCCCTAATTTTTTTTTTCTTAAAAAAGAAAAGAAAAGAGCATTCAAATGATTTTCGTTTGTTCTCCCTAAATTGGAGGAGAAGGCACAGCTCTCCTCATAATTTTCAGTTCCAGCCCGCAATCCATGGAACCAAAGTGAAAACCAAAAGATACCATCTTCTTCCCCATTCTCTCCCTCCCTCTCTCGTCCCCTTCCCCTGTTTCTACCTCGTTTGCTCCCGATCTAGGGTTTCCATCTTCCCATCGAGATCGAACCTCGAATTCCGTTTTCGGTTTCCACATTGTCCGTTCGCTCTTCTCTCTGCAACATCCCTGAGGCTTCTTCCTGCTATTCCTCGGCTATCGGCTTGGAGGTCGTTATATACGTTCGATCGCTCATTCTGTCTGTTTCCTCGATTCGTCATTGTGGTTTTTTCTTGGATGGTGTATGATGGCGAGAGAGAGGCGGAACGGGAATCGCGCGGATCGCGACGAGTTCCTGTTCTCCGACGGCGGTAACGCCACGGATCGGATCGCCGGCAATGGAGACGATTTTTACGGTGGAGACGGCGATTCGCCGGCTATGAAGCTGTATCCGGTCTCGCCGGGATCGCCCTCGCAGCTGGCTTCGTCGTCCTCGTCCGGTGGTAATTACATCGAGCATCCGGTTTCCAAGTTCGACACACTTGCCGGGGTCGCCATCAGATACGGTGTTGAGGTACGGATGCTAACGTGCCTACGCTTTTGTTAATGGAATGATAGAAATGAGTGTCGGAAGGGACGATTCGTCGGCCGGTGGCACTTACGTGGGTGATTGTTGGATCAAAATACTCGAGCTTAGAGTTGATTCTGATTGTGATCCTGAGTCCATTGGATTATGAAATGCGCTGAGGACACCTGATATGCGGTTTTGTGATCAATAAGAATAAAAAATAGCAAGGATACCCAAGAGGTGAGAACATGAATATCTGTAACGAAATTATCGCTGGGAGACTAGTTTGACTAGATTAATGTTTTGATGGCCCTCCTGTTATTTCAATTGCTGATTTCTCACATATCATTTGACACCTCAACGAAGAGCAGGCACCTAGCAAGCCTAAATATGTTGTCCAGGCTTAATGTATGCGCATTACATATTTATCAAGGGATATGCATTTTATTGTGTCCCTTCTGATTTTCCTTCTGTTACCCAAATGGTGGTCACTTATGAAGGGAGCGCTTCTCCATTGATACCTTCAGGTGGCTGACATTAAACGATTGAATGGCCTAACCACAGATATTCAGATGTTTGCTCTCAAGTCACTCCAAATTCCTCTGCCAGGAAGGCATCCTCCCTCAACATGTTTGTTAAATGGTTCAGATACTCCAGGGTACATAATCCTTTCTTTTCCTTATATTGCAGTTATTATAGTAGCTTGATATACATCACACTACAGCTTATGCAGAGGTCCAGTCTCTTCTCTTTTCTGTGTACACACATGGCAATTAGAATATAAAGTACTTTTTGCCGGCAACCAGAGACAATTCCAGAAGGATTAACATTAGTTTAAGTTATGGTTGTAGTTGCTGTTTCGAAGAAACTTATGAGACAATTTTGCAAGTGAAAGGCAAGTTGCGATCAAGCAATGTCCACACAGATTTGTTCATATGACTGACTAGCCATAGTGGCAGATAGGACTTTTCAAACAAGAACATGTTGAATCCTCAGGGATTGCTTTTGGATTTTTTACTACTATTAGTATGTGGAACTCTATGTAAATTGTGTGTACCTAAACCATCTCATAATTACAAGATTGACAGGTTCTTATAGTAATGTAGGTATCAGGTATTTCATGGAAGAAGAAAGCTAGTTTAGATTGAGAAAGGAGAAAAATTTGCTAAGAAATCCAAATTACTATGTCTATTGTGTGGAATTGGAGAAAGCTAGATTTTGATTGGCTTGACCCATTTGGTCCCAAAGAAAACCCTACATTTTACTGTATGTGTCCAAAAACCTAGTTGCGTGTATATGCCATAGAATATGTTGAGTTGACTGTTCAGCACATCCTAATAATCCAAGCTTAACCTATTTCATAACTAAGAATAATGCCCTACCAAATTTATTTTTTCAGGTGCAGTTAAACATAAGAGCTAACCTTTGCTTTTATGAGAATGAAAAAGTTAAAGTTTCAAGTTAAAATGAAAAAAATTGGAATTTTGCTTTTTCTTTTAAAGGGAAACATTTTTCAAACTAAAATCATAGGTTGGCCATATCACCATCTGATGTTTCACAATTCTCCGGGCTTGACCTATTAAATTGCAAAAATTAAAGCCCTACCAAATCTACTTTATCAGGCGCAGGTAAAGATTAGAGCTAACTTTTGTATTTACAAGGAAGAAAAGTTAATTTCCAAAAAAAAAATTGGAATTTTGATTTTACATTAAAGGATAACATTTTTCAAACTAAAATGGTATGTTGGCCATACCATCTTTTTGATTGGATTTTATTCCTTGCAAATGTGTACAGCCGAAATAGTCATTGCTCTTTTCTGTTGGTCGCTCTTTTCTATTGGTAGCAGTTGATTTTTTAATCAAGTCAACATCATTCATGCTACTTGGTTGCTTGTACAATACTATAGTTTGCATCTTTACGGTTATACTTATATTCATGGTAAATATGTGAGATGGTTCATGGGAGATGTTTTTGTTGGGATAACAAAAATTAGTTGACCAGAGAATTCTGCATTTTTTATTTTTAATGCTTGGAGGTTTGAGGAAGTATCCTCTCACTAACCAACACCAAAGGAAAAAATGGTGAAAACTGTACTCCAGTAATTACCTTGAAGACAAGGTTGGTCCTTTTTTTTTTGGGGGGGAGGGGAATAAGAGACAAGCAGGTTCGCGACTCTGTTTTCATCAGATTGGTGAAATTTCCTGCTATAAATTGCTTTGCATGTGAGTTTTTCACTTTCTAATCTTTTGTTTTTCTACCCATCTTGCTGTTCATATAATTAGTAAGGCCTCTAAGCCTATTCAAGTAGCACATGAAAATGTTGAGATATTTAAATACTAGATTGATATTTAATTCGTATACTTGTTTCATTTTTCTGTAAAATCAAAGAAATATATACATATAAACTGAGGGGCCATTAGCTCCAACAAGTCCAATGCTACATAATTTGTGGCACAAAAATTTTAAGGCAGGATAGTGATGCTTCAGATGGTTGTCAAAGTTTCAGACGTGATGCAGAGGCTATTTTACTTTGTTGATTAAGGATGTGACTTGGCAGTGTCAGGTCGTTGTCGCTCTCGTAAGGTCATGTCAGTGTTGTAAGGATGTTCCTTAGATGCTTCTCTACTGAAGCTAAAGCAAGGGGATCGGATTTGTTCTTATGATCAGAAATTAAAGTGTCAATTTACATTGGTCAAGGGCATCAGTAATATCCAAATGGCAATTACATTGTCTCTAGGTTTGATCTATCTGGCGATTTTCAAGTTAAAGATGATGAAAGCACTACAGTATATCCACAGAGGGCATTCGATTGTTTCGGTGAGGTTCCCATCCATTGGGCTATTGTGAACCTTCGCTCAGAGTGATTTTATAACTTAGAATAGTTTTTATTGTGCTCATCATCGGCTGTCTAAGAATCCAGAATCTGAGCTAGCCATCATACTCCACTTTGGATTGACGGTTGCATAGTACTTTCAAACTGTCTTCACTGAAGGCACTTATTACATAATCTTCCAAAAACCATTAACGTTGAATGCCACATGATGCTGCAGCGGAAGTGTTATGTTACAAATTGTTTGATGGATAATCTGATTAATCAATCAAATTGTTTTTGCAAAGAATTAGAATATGAAGTCTAGTGTCTGATGCCGAGAGTCCCAAATTGAATTGCCTCTTTGGATATTAGTTGTTCTCTATGGATGTAAACCTTTACTCTAGAGGGAACAAAATAGTGGTAATACAGTTAGATGCAAGCAAAGTCAGCAGCTAATGTTTGTTCTATCCTGACTCATGACATTTGCTCATGTATGTTGCAAATCCAAGGAAGTATACAAGTTTATTTCCCTTTTTATGATGTTCTACATATCATTTTTCTTGGAGTTGTAAATCTTGATACATATCTCGTCACATGGAATCACTGCCTTATTATTTTGTAATTTGTGCAGAAGGAGCAGCTTTGAGCAGACCCCACCTCGGCAGGGCCATCACAATCTTTTTGAGTCCTTCCACACCCTAAGAACGAAGACTTTTCAGCAGAGTGTTTCCCCTGCTATGAGTTCATTACAAGGATATTATGGGCTCAAATCAGATGAGAAAGCCAGATCTGAAGGTTGTGAGATGGCAGTTTATAGAAAAGGAGGTTCTCATTATTTAGAGGATGGTCCATTTGCCAAATCCTTGCCAACTTCTAACCCACCCATAACCCGTCATAGGAAGAGCAGGAGTCTAGTTAACACTCTCCTTGATGAAAATGGTGAACTCGTCAAGGATTTAGCATTTGCAGAGGACAGAGAAGGTGAGTCTGAGAGATGGAATGACAAATTGATCAGACGGCGTCAGAAGTCGGAAGCGGATTTTTTGTCCAAATCGAACATGCCAGAAATGTTGTTGGAGGATAATAGTGGTGGTGGGTTTTCAGCAACATCAAGTAAGGGCTTAGCTCTGAGATGCAAAGCTGCAAGCCGAACTTCTGTGGCCAGTGATGCAGAAGCAGGCAGTTTGAATCCTATACCTCTAGGGTTAGGGGATTCAGTCGTGTTCGATGGGTTGACTGTTGTGAGGAAGTCATCAAGCACATCAAATTTGCAGGATCAGGAAAGCAATAGTAGCTTATCATCCATCTGGCCCACATCTAAGTGGAGTTTGAAGCCAGACCTGCAGGTACTTTCAACTGTGGCCAGAGCAAGACCCATATTTGATGGCTTGCCAAAACCTGGCCGAAGAAACAAAACTGCACTCGATTAATGGCTCATAGAGGTAAATAACTCACTTTTCTGGTTCAGATCCATTTTTGGCCACAGCTTTACACACATAATGGTAAATAGAAGGGGAGAGAGAGAGAGAAGGATAAGAAGTTATACGATACACGTCAATCCTGTTTTGTGTTCAGAAGATAGTTGACATATGTATATTGCGCCAAAATGTAGTTAGTTTGTCAGGGGCATTAACTCTGGATTTATTTAGGTTTACTTTTGTTTTTATGTTTGAAGTTGAATTGGACACTGTAATCTGATTGAACATCTATCGTTGTATGATGTTATGTTCAAAAGTCAAGGGGATTTTAGAGGTAGATTACACCATGGTGATCGATGAGACCCCGAGCTCACTGCTTTTTAACTTTTTGAGTGCTCCTGCTTTCTCACGCTGTCTGTTCACCCTCAATAGTGTTATTTCGCTTCCTGTGTACAAAGGTTTAGAAGCAAATGTCAGCAAGATGCGTGCTGAGAAAACATTTAGCGATGTTCATGAGCCTGCCCACCTGCTGGTGATTTGAGCGACAAATCTATGTGAGCTGTGAAATTAATGAAAGTTGCATGCACGAGTCCCAGGGAGTATGGGACTACTTTGCATGATTCATCTCTGCATATCGGTGTATGTATAACACTAGGGACGATATGAAGTGTGGTAATAGTCAAATTTCAGAGGCTGGGCTTAAAATGGGACAATTCTCACGTTGAGTAGTGAATTGTTAGAAACCTCAACTTACCAAACGGTTCTTGAACAGCTCAGCATTTGAGGAATTACCTTGGTACTTGCGATGAGAATTTTTATCTAAAGACAATTAGAGTAGTTGATCGTTAACTTGTGTGAAATTCACCAATCAACTAACAGTGCGGTAGGACCGACATTTAAAATGGAAGTATTAGGCAAAGCTGAAGACTTCCAATGTGCGGGCATAAAGTTGAACTTCCAAGCATTTTATATAGGCCAACGCTGTGATCAGAAGGCGTTCATCCTGCCAAATTACACGGTCAAGATTGGGTTTGGAAAAGCTGATTTTGTGGAGGAAAAAAAAGAAAAAAGAAAAAAGAAGTAGGTTTGGAATAGGAGACTTTGTGGAGGAAGAAAAGAAAAGAAAAGAGAAGTGAGAAATGACGAACCTTTTTACGTTTAATGCGAAAGATTGGACGAGGTGGTAGTGTTATTCATACATAGTATTAAGGTAGAATCCTACCATCGAAGGGCTTTACATTTTCCTTTTCTCAGCTCATGATGGGTTCTTAAACCAGAGAAGTAACTTCATCAGGCGATCTAAACTTTACTACCTTACCATTCATCACAAACTGAAAGATTCAAAAGGGAAATAATCACATCCCAGAAGTGGATATCCCATCCTGAAAGACCAACAAGGGTGGGCAAGACAAATTACTGAAGAAACTGACTTGTACTCTTAGTACCACCAGCACTGCTTTGGACTGTCAATTCGACTAGAATTCACTCAGTCAGCAAACAGCAAATAGAAGAACAGATATCCCAAGAGGTTCAGTCAAAAGCTCATATTAGTTAGGCAACCAAACTTCGGGCTTTAAAACTGAAAGATTCAAATTCTTCGTCTGCCTTACAAGATGATCTCTCTATTACCTGGTCATGCGCAAGTACTAATTCAATCCAATGGAAGTAAAAGATAATTCAGATGATGACAAGACTCCATAAAGAAATGAACCAAAGGGAGAAAACTACACACAACAAATTTTTTTTTTCCTTAGTTATATAGAATCAAGACGTGCTAAGAAGCTTCCTTAAAGCTTTTATGAATTCAACTTTTAAACTGTCCATATCATTCACAACTCTGTATCTTCATAATCAGTATGGTGGACATTTTTGTCTAGACTGCAAGCAGATTATAAATACCTCAGTTGCAGCATCACTCTCAGATCACGGCATCATTGTAATAAAAGGAAAAAAAAAAAAGAATTACCACACACAATGCCAAACAGACAAATATGGCAATCAAGCAAGTCCAGAAGAAACATACTTAATTGGAAAGCCACCCCCCCAAAAAAAAACTCCGTAAGCATACCCATCTCCAAAAGCACACCTGGATGACCTTGGCCTGACTACATAATTAATTATATCTGATCATAATGCAAGACCCAGACACATCCAAGAAGAGAAGCATCTAGTTAATTATGTTAAATAGAGCATTCGAGCATATATTAACACAAATTAAAGAAATGCCAAAGATGATTAGATCACAATGCCATTCATTACACGTGTGCTGGGGGGCAAGCAGTTATAGATGCATATTAATATCATAATTATCAGAATTGTTAAGAGAAAATTTAACCAATGCAGTTCTAAGTGCTCCTACTGCTGAAACTACATAACCAAGGCGAAGTCATCAGCAGAGCTAAAAAGTCGTGCCTAGTGGAGAACAGCATCTTTTCATCTGACAGGCTACAATTATCATTCTTTTAAATGGGATAATCCAAGCCATCCATGAATTGAACCAGAATGAGGTTTGCCTCTTGTCATAGTTACATATGCATCTATAGAACATGGAAAGGCAGGATTGGTGATTTACTTGGATCAGATGGTAGGGTATCACCATGCAATGGCACGGGAAAATGGCAAGATGGAGCTCAGGCAGCAAAATGTAGGCTCGAGAAGGCCAAGAAAACACAACGGTCCAGTTCCATGAAGCCATGTGACAAAGGGTTCGAGACTAGCAACAATATACGTTTACATGAGCAATAATATAACCAAATTCCAGAAGAGAAGAGATACTCCAGAAAGTCCATGAACTAGCTAAATCACATCTATGAGACGACTAAAGGCATTCAAAAATATTTGATCATGAAAGCTTTCATGGAGAAGATAAGATGGAAAGTTGAATTGCCAACTATTCTTTTTCATTTCAAAAATTGTTTCTTGTACAATATACCTGCATAATTACAAGTATTGAGAACAAGATGTACTAACCAAAAAACATGGGCCTATACATGGATTTTCCCAGGATACATCTGGCAGGAAAGACTACAATATACACCGTCCTGCAAGTCTCAAGATACTTCAACACTGCATTTAAGTGGTTGAAGCAGTACCTCAATTTGAAGCAGTCCAAATTGTTTAAGTACCTGCAACACTGAGATTACAAAACCAAAACATAAGACCAAAACATTTCCACAAGTGCATCTGTTTTTATATGTACATACAACTCAAGTAAAAATCTATCCAACTCATCTGATAGGAACTTTACAAACAATACGGTACATATAAGCAAAAACATCAACTGTTATGGCAAGTGAACATCATTGGGCTAGACTGAATTAGGTTATTTTTTATCAACACGATTCTGAAAGTCTAAAACAATAGACTCCAGTAAAATATAAGTAAAAAAAGCACATTACATTTTTTAAAGGAAAAAAGTTATGACCAAAAACTATCCTGGGCAGCCTAGTTGTCTAATTCTACTGCCAAAAAAAATGATGACTTTCATAACGAGGACTCAGAATTCAATTGCAAAAGTAGTCAATTAAGCAAGACAAAATGGTCTCCATTGAAAGCAATGTTAAGCTTCACATGCTTGTCCAATTTTTTCTCCCAAAAGCTGATATTCGTGCTTGGCGTCCAAGGACTCTTAACCATAGGACACACTTGAGAAGACAGGACACGAGGCCCAATCTTTTACAGCCATCTCCTTTAACACTATCACACAGAGAGAGAGAGCGAGAGAGAGTGTGATCTTGACAATGGAATAGAAAATATTGGGACTAAACAGGATAACTGTGGCAGTAGCAGATTTCTCTATCAAGTAACTCACCAGGTTATTTGGAAGTCTATTTTCACGTTCTTAAGCTGGTCTCCACATATTAAGGGCAGATACATTTGGTCTACTTTGCATCATGCTAGGACCATGACCTGAAAAATTAATAAATAAAACAGTCATTCTAGGAAATCATTGGAGCCTAAGTGTAATAAAGGTAAAAAAAATTCACTGGAAATCTTAATCCAGTTGTCCAAAATCATATCACTACCTGGGGCTGGCGGAGCAGCTGAATGATTGTTAGTTGATGAATGCTGAAAACCCACATTATTCATTGGTGGTCTTTCAAAATGAGGCCGAAAGTAACCTGCCATAGTAACATATGGTGAGGTATAATATAATAAACTGCAGAATGTCTTCTCATTAAACAAACATGTATCTTAGATAACTTGCATTTTCCCAGGGACCCAAGAGACAAAAATTTTGAGCAAACTTTATTGGCAAGAAGCACATGGGAATGTAAAAGACATTTGAAAATGTGAAAGTTGAGCATGCATGTGAGCATTCAACCAAGTAGTCCACCAACAGACAAGCAGTTCACTTGTATTGTCCAAAATATCAAAGGCAGTTCAAATTAGGCATCCTCAATCAAGCAATCATTTCATCTCGCCATGCATGTATGGAGGACATTCCAGATTGTCTACACTGTTGACAATAAACAGCCCAAAACTTGTCAAGAGAAGAGCTAAGAGGAATGGAGATTTGCTCCACTATTAGACATCTGGATGGAGAGTATCTCCAAACTCACATCTCTAACTTTCATTCCTAAATTTCTTAATACCAAATAGTTGTTCTTACATTACTGGTGAACTTGAAAGACACCAAAAGTTGGGTGTAGAACTAGTTAAACAATAACCCCCTTTGATTATGAGAGCCATAGAATCAATAGAAAAGAGGTTCGAAGGAAGACCAAGGAAAAAGAAACGAAAAGATTAGACATACATCAGACTTATATATATTCAAGCAACTTTAGCCATTCAAGCAAAGATAAATGCAGCTTAAATGATAGAGAAGACCTTACGAAGAAAGAAAGAAATCTTACAGATAAAATAAGAAACAAGAATTTCATATTATACAAGTCTTCAAATGTTTAATAGTTATGATATGCAAAAGGAAAGAATACAGGGCATGAAGAAATGTGAACAATTGCGTAACACCAGTTGAAAAATATCAAGTGAAATTCATGCTAAAAGGGCTGCCCAATGTTTGGGTTCCCTTGATAAACATACATTTAAGTCCAAAAGCTCCCGGTGCACATGAAATAAGAATTCAAACACTTACTAGCATAACCGTGATTAAAATTAGAGTAACTTATCACGCAAACATAAAACATGATGTGCAACAAAAACCATAGTATACCAGTAAATTGCACACAAAATTGTTTAGCACTACAAGGACACTAATAGACAAATCAACAATAATCATACAGTACCTTCTTGAGGATAAACTCCACCTGATCCTGAAGAACCTCTTGCTCCATTTATCCAAGGACCGTTCTGATTATCGGTATTAAATTCACCAGGGTTCATTCTCCATGGTTCATCAGCACCAAATCGCCTCCCGCTATCAGAGGGCGGCAAAGCAAACTGATGAGGGTATGGGTGCTGAGGATGTTGCTGAAGGGGTGGGTTTGCATATGAATAATGAGTTGCCCCAGCCTGAGGTGGCACAGCATGCAAGGGTCTTTGAGCATAAGGCCTGCTTCCTTGTTGAAACTGTTGATTGGCTTGAGAAGCTTGAGGATTTAGATACGAATCACCATGCCCATAATCCGGCAGCCTTGGAACATTAAATCCAGAAGATTCTTGACAGCTGCCACCAGCCGAAGCAAAGTAAGATGATTGCTGCGTTGCTATGTCACCCTTTGCAGAAGCATCATGAGGAAGGCCATGAGGATTATTTGCAGTCATTTGCACTGACTGGTTTCCCTGCAACACGGAAGTGTGAGCCCAAAGGTGAACTCTAATAAAATAACAGGACCAAAATAAACAAAGCTTACAGTAGGGGGAGCACAGTATTCACGAGGAAGAGGTGGTTGATACGCCAAATGTGGTGAAGAATGGAATGACGATGGATGTGACACAATTGACTGAGATGGAAGTGAATGGTGAGGAGGCATTGGTGTTTGGGTTACCAATATAGGAGGAGGCCCCAAGGGAGGTGCTGGAGGAAGAGGTAACTGTGGCGGGAGAGATGGCTGAGGTGGTGGTGGTGGCGGTGGCGGTGGCGGAGAGGGGGATAATGGCGGTGGGGGCGGCGGTGGGGCAAGCGGAGGAGGAGAAGATGGCAAAGGAGGTGGTGGAGGGGGAGAGTCAAGTGGTAATGGCGGCGAGCCCTCTGAAAGAGAGCTGAACTCAACAGAATTCTCGGGGCCAGATACTTGCAGCACGTCAGATCCAGGCTCCTGTGATTCCATTTCAACACCATGCGGGATCCAGGGTTTTTCTTCCCTTGGAGGCCCTGAAACATCCTCCATTTCAAGCTCACCATCCACGTCCTCTAAGATGCAATGTCTCCTGTCATTTGGAGTAACTTCAAATGTTCTTTGCTCTGCCGATCCCAGGGTGGACTCGACCGGTGACACATCAATTGTTTCTTTACAAGGAATACTAGGAAGATCTTCATGGTCTTCTTCCTCATCATCATCATCTTCAAATACATGAGATGGTAGAAAACCAGGCAACTGAAATGTTTCATTGCTGGTACAAAAGTGAAAGTCAAATGATTTTTTATAATACAAGGTCGAGGTTAGAAAACCAAAAGACCCATAAAAACACTGCCACAGTACCTCATGAACTTCAGAAGTAAAACAGCATGTGTTAATGAAACAGTACATTCCAATAGAATTCAACTAGCAATCAAAGAAACAGAAAAATAATTACCAAAAATTAACAGTAATAAATGCTACATATTCTAAGAGTCCAGCAGAGTATTGTCAAAAATACGGAAACCGATATCACCCAAATTACTAACGGAAAGCAATGTTCTGATGATTTTCAGCAATCAAAAGAAACTAAATTTTATGACTTCCCCGTGATCTTTAACCCTCCATTCACACCTAAGTAATTGCTTGATAATCACATGTCTATCCATATGGTGAAGGGTTCCTTCAATGCAGGAGATTCTAACAAATGGTATCCCATAATCTGATCTATCGGTTGGAATTCTGACCATAATCTTAATAAGCTTACCATAGCACTGATAGTTCCTCAAATTATGGACAACGCTCTCTCTGGTCAATGCAAGGCGACAACAACTGGGATCTGAGGGTAAGAATCTAAATATGGCAGGATTTCATGGGGAAAGAGGATGAGTGTGAGAAACTATGACTCTTGCAGTCTACTGTCCACAGCCCACGGCATGTTAACACACTTGCACAAGCAGCGGAAAGTAGTTAAGCTAGTGCCAAGCATAGACTGTAACCTAACCACATATAACTTCTTTTTGGTAAATAGTTAGATAATTCACTTAAGAGGCACCGAAGGGGATGGCAAGCCATTTACAAACCTAAACACATTCAACTTATATAAACAACTTCAGCTTTGGGAGAATATAGACCATATGTCCTCTCCTTTTCCCAGGCAGAAATCAATTATGGATCATAAGGGGATCTTATGGCCAAATTACGTTTAGGTCTCACTTCAAAGTTATATGGGATTCCGCAATCTGAAATAACAAAACTGAATAAAAAGACTGCAAACCAAATAACACTTCAATGGCTAGAAATTAATTATAACTATAGGCATTAGGCCAGGCTGAAGAGGCAGGAGGCAAGGCTCCATACACCTCAACCAGCATTGTATATTTAGGAGAAACAAGAAGTTCAAAACAAGTGATGGTTTCCCCTTTTTCCGAATTCCTGACTGTGAAACCCACTAAGGAGAAGTAAAATGTCCAGAGTCTGTGTCTTACCAACTTCCTCAAGACTAAACAAAAAAAATAATTGAACTGATGCCGCATGTCCAGGTCTCAAAGTATAATACAGATACAATAACAAAAGTTGAGTAAAGCAGGAAGCCGAAATTTGACATGAGCAAGCCAATGCAGATGGGTAATACCAAGAATTATCCACAAGAACCTAAGCATGCATATTGCTCATGCCGAACCATCAGATTTCTCACTGTTTTGCTTAGCCTAGCTAGCTTATCTTGAGAATTCATATAGACAATGTTATCCAAAGAGAGCATAACCTTAGTACGAACACACAAAACAAGGTAAAAAATCATCCCAAAAATGAAGAAAGACGAGAAGGACGTCACAAACCTCCCATATTCATCAACCATCATGCCTTCCATTTCCCTAATGGGATCGTCCACGGCACGTTCAGCACGAGAAGGACGTTTATGTGAGGATCCACTAGTTGTTTCATCATTCGAAACTCCAATTTCATCCATGTACTGCCGAAGAATAGATTCAGGCAAGATTTTCCTCTCAAGCCACAAGCGTAAAACCTAATAAGGAGAAAAGATTAAATTTAGGGGAAAAAAATGAAAACTTAGAGGAGAACTCCTCCACCAAATTTAGCCAAAAAAGAAAAAAGAAACCTTGAGACATTGGCGGCGGTTTTCACGAGCAGCAACTCCAGGTGGAGCAGCAGCTCCAAGAAGACGCGATAAAGCTGCTTGAACAGTAGGAATGTACGAAGCTCCTGCAATTCCTAAAGTTCGTACAAAACCACTGAATAAGTACTCGCTTGTCTTGCTGCTCCCAGAAATCCAGTCAATAAATGAAAAAATCTGGACTAATCCTCGAATTAATAAGCTTGTTGTGGTTATATTTCACTGGAAAATGCATCATTTAGTGCTATAGCTTTTTGATCTTGTCTTCTTTTCTTTCTGTTTTGCTAGGAAAGATAGATTGAAATGGAACAATCACAAACTCTTTGGTCTGCACATCCTTGGTGGAGAGAGGAATAGGCACAAAAACTAGCCACTTTTGTCCGATCTGGTTTAGGCTTTATCTTCAAAAATATTTGTAATCATGCCTCTCACTCATTAGAAAGTCAAAAGCATTTCGGAGATATGCTATTTCATACTTTAAGAATTTAAGACCAATCTACCATCGTTCAGCCAGACCAAAGAAACTTTTTGAGAAGCTCCTAATCTTTTAGTGATAAAATAAGGAGGTTCCTCTTTTATTTCATGCCAAAGCAGCCAGAGCAGAGGCCTAACAACCAACCCTCCCCCTCCTTTTTCTCTCCCAAACACCTCCTCTCCCCGCTTTCTAGCCAAACCTCCAAAAAAGGGAACAAGAGCCAAAAAGAAAAAAATGGATTAGCACCATTTGTATGCCCATAGCTAATTAACTCACCTTTCTGGTTATGCGAACATTGAGTAATAGAATCGACAAGAAAAAACAAGTCCACTCTTCTGTGGAAACTAGGCTCACTTTCCAATTTGCGAATAAGAAGTTCCACAACCTGCAAAAAATGCAAATAAACCACAGTTATCATTCATAACTCAACTGCGAGGACTTCCATGGTAAATCACCAACGGAGCTATACATATAACATCTCATTGCTCTTAAATAGAGGATACTTAGAACACACAAGAGCATCACAAAGGCTAAAATTATGCATGCCAAGCAACCTATTGACATTAGGCAATCTAAAAATAGAGATTTCCTTAAATACCTAGTTTGACAAATCCATGCATCTATAATAATCATATAGCATAACACCAGGAGGGTGGTAAACAAGGACCTCCAATATTTTCCATATAAAAAAGGCTTTCTTGTCCCACACTATTACTGGAGATCAATAGTGTAAAACTAATTATTTCTCACAGTGACATTTAGAAAAATACTGGAAAATCTTTCTTACAATCCAAAAAATTTTGAAACTTTAAGTTTGTACATGGAGAAAGCTCACCCATGATAACAATTGAAGGCAGCCAAAATTTCATGATATGAGTCAGGCATATCCACCACTGAACTTCATATAGAAAACTAATGACACTCACAGCATGAAAACGTTGCTTGATCATACAAGTGGTGGAGAAGTTATAGACTTCAATTGGAGTTAACTCTTGCGCAAAAGCAAAAAGACTTCAATTGGAGTTAACTCTTGCGCAAAAGCAAAAAGACTTTCCTCCATAATTCTTCTTAAAACATGCTAAACGCAGCACTCCATAGTCCATAACAATAATGCCCTTTCTATCCATGTCCTATTGAAAAAACTAAGGAGTAAAATCCAAACGCTTGTCGAAAAATGTTTCTACAAATCCTTTTGACTTGAAAATGAGAAAGGAAACAGGTCAA
Organism: Corymbia calophylla; assembly: GCA_014182845.1. Lineage (NCBI taxonomy): Eukaryota > Viridiplantae > Streptophyta > Magnoliopsida > Myrtales > Myrtaceae > Corymbia > Corymbia calophylla. The sequence continues at coordinate 4,762,498 of CM024702.1, forward strand.
GGGTCCAGATATTCATATCCTAAGCATACAATGTGAAATCAACATAGGCCCTTAATTACGCATTTTACATCTTTCCACTAAAGCAACAGTCTCAGGCCTCCGTCAAAACACAAAACCCAACTCCAAAAAACCAAAAATTATTATCACAAGAACAAGCTCTACATGAATCTCAGACTGCCTTCACGTTGCACAAAATACTCCACCCTGAGAACAACAGGTACCATTTTAGACTTTTTCTACATTGATCTTGAATGCTAGGGGAGACCTATTCTATCCTGATCTAAAAAACATCGAGTAATCAAAGATTATCAGATTTTGTGGGCATGATAGAAAGAAGCAAATTATCATAACCAAACTAGAGCTTTGCCACCTCAACTTTATGCTAAAAACTCAAAAACAAAATTAATAGTACCTCCTAAAGCTCAAAAGTGAGATTTTTATAGTATCCAGTTCAATGGAAGCCTATCAATGAAAATTCAAGTCCCCAACACCAAAGTTTTAGACATCTCCCTTACCAAAAAAAAGTTTTAGACATCTCAAATTATGCTCAAAAAGCTAAGTTCAGATGGAGAATTCATCATGGTGCCAGTGCTCGACAACAAACACATGAATCCATTCAACTTGCTATATTGTGATGCCGCTGAGAATGGATTTATGTGTTCATTGTTGTGCACTAGCACCATGATGAATTCTGAATCTGGACTCTTTTTTTTACAGTAAAATTCATCATTAAAAGGTACCAAGTAGATGCAAACCCACATAAAACGGAGCAAGTTAAACTTTATAAGCAAACAGGCATTAGTCAGAATAATAGCCATTCTGAAAATTCTTTGGTATCTTAACAAATTATCAAGTAAGACACCAAGGACACATTGCCACTTTCTTTTGCTTTCATAACACTAGAAAAATGATTACTGTTGAGAAAAAACATCACAAGAAGATGGAAGGAAAGCATACGCATATTTGTCAACATTTCCACATGAAAGCCATAACTTTGCATGCGTGGTTTATAATTAGCAACCAATAAAGCTTGTTCCACCAAAAGACATACCTCATGGGCAATTCCATACTTGGCGCAATCGATTGCAAGGCGAGTTGCACGTCCAATGCTTTCTTTAGTCCTCGATAAGGTCTCTATCATACCTTCAAAAGCATCACGTGCAACAGCTGCCTCAGTACCACCACTCAGTGAGCCTAAAGGATGCCTTTGTGCAGAACTAACTCTTCTATCTTCTGAATCTTCAGTATCGATCTGATTCTGTGATCCATAAAGAGGAACACGAGTAGATGGAGAAGTCAAACTCTTCTGATGATTCAATCCCCGTAGTTCTGATGGCATCAAGCTGCTGGAGGCAGGCAAAAAATGCTGGACAGCAGAGGGACTAGGGCTCGGTCCTTGTGCATCGAGGTGAGCAAAAGTAGAAAAACTAGAGTTGCCAAAAGAGACATTTTGTGAATGAGCTTGTCTTCGTTTTGCCTGAGCAGCAGCAATAAGATGCTTCATAGACGTAGTAGACTCAGCAGTCCTGACATCGCTAAGCAAAGTCATCAAATAATATGAAATTTAGTTACCCCCACAAGCAATGCAAAGTAGAGTCATCAGTAAATTCTTACCTTTCATCTTGCAAACCATTCCCCTCAGTGCCACTATCTGCCAGAGAGGATGAGTCACCTGTCCTTGCGTTTGTTCTGGGAGTACTCCTTGACCTTTCGGCAGAGGAAGTTGCCCTATTTTTCTGAGATGTAGCATGATTTTGGGAACTTTTTGACAAATCAGAGCTCCGCATTAAACTCTTATCTGGACCAGATGAAGCCTGTCTTTGTGTTCCATTATTAGCTAGCTTAACCACATGTTTATTAGGTTTCTGCTGCTCCAGCACTGGTTTGGTAACTGGAAGAATCCGGGGAGACTTCTTGGGAGATATTAAGTTTGCTTCAACATTCTGAAGTGATGTCTGCTCAAATTCTGATTTTGCTGGACTACTAGAGACATGAGAAGATACTTCCGGTTTAGATCTCTTCTCAGACGCATTTGGCTTAGGAGGTGATAAAATCTTCTCATGTACCTCCAATGTTTTCTTTTGTTTTCCATCTTCAACTCCGGCTACATTTTTAGCATTTTCCTGTGCCGCATTCAAGCCCCCATGGCGTGCCTCGCTAGCCTTAGTATTACCCAGAATCTTCGATGTACTCATAACATTCTTGAACGACCCCCCATGAACTGGAGTTTTGGGCTTTTCACCATCCTCTTCTTCAAAAAGGCAAACAGCTCTTCGTTTCTTTGGTGTCCTACTAACTGAATTTTCAATGCTTCTAGAAGGCACGTTATTTTTTATTAATGAGCGATGCTTTTCGTCTTTTTCATCAATGCTTGAATTAGCAGAATCAGACATAGCTTCCAATGCCCTGCGACGCCGCTTTGTCAGAGGTAGGACAGTTTCATCACCAGAGCTGCCAGATCGTACAATACCAACTTCCCCTTTTGAGAGTAGATCGCCTTCTCTTGCATGCGGTACAAACTTTTTATCCTCAAACTGTTTAATTGCTTTTTCGCCATAAACATTAGGACTGGAAGAAGTTTTGTCCATGCTTTTCCTGAAATGTCCCTTGGCATCCAACCCCATCTCTTCATGCTTCAAATCTTTGTGAGGATGCAGAGCACCATTAAGCCCTGAAATAGGTTTTGTGAGTGCAAGCACAATCTGCTTATCCCCCAATAGCACATCCTCATCCTCAGAGTTTGTCTCTACATCTTCTTCGCCATCTGCTTCCTCAGAATTCCTGTCCATTTTTTCGCCTTCCTCATAACAGGCACACCCAAGTCTAGTTTTCCAGCATCTAAGGAAAATCCTTCTCTAATGCCACTAGAGATTAGTTTTCCTTTGGTCTGACTTGCACCACCAGAGTAGCCAGCTTCCTTCATTGATGTCACAGAAGTGTGATTAATTTTACGTTCTTCACTTGTTTTCTTCAATATGCTTGCTGTCCCACTAGCCCATTCTCCTTTATGCCCATTTGCCAATGCTCTGCTACCACCACCAAGCTGCTTTATGCAACTAACAGAATCTTGATTAGTGGAGCGAGAATTTTCATCCATATTCAACTTTACCTTCTCCTTTGACTGCAAACTATTCTTTACTTTTTCTTTCTTCCTACGGAAAACCCTAGGAGATGAGTCACCATCATCATGGGATGATGTAATAGGCTTAACATCATGATGATCACCTTCATGTTGCTCAGGACGAGAGGTCACCGACTTTAAGCTCACACCAAAGCTGTCCCCATTGCCTGTTTCTTCCATGCTTCCATATGGATCACGTCTAATGCTTGCATCAACCTCAGCCCCTTCCTGCTCTAAGCCATCATTGGCAGCAACTTCAAACCCCTGGTCAGATGCATCCGTGTCGCCTCTCATACTAGTTGACTGTTCTCTCTGTGACTCGTCAAAAGCAGCACATATTTCCTTAACGGCTTGGGCAAAGTACTTGATTGTTTTACCCTTACATCGAGCATCCAACTTGGCCTTTGTCTCACTAGTGAATATTTGGATATCCGTAGGAGCAACAAAAGCTCTGTGACGCCAATAAATGAAAAGATGACCAAATTACAAAATGGTATGTGAAGATATACAACAAGCGAGGGTAATTTATCAGACAAAAAATGAATTATAACATATTGGAAAGAAATAACACTTAAGTTAACTTCAACTGCACCCTTTTTATGTTGAAAACCATAAAAGTCTAATATAGGTATGTTAAGAGCAATTTAGCTTGATAAAAAGATATGCTAAAAATTCAAAATACCACGTAAAACAACAAGATGCAAAAAAAGAAAAAGGCCAGCGAGGGGAGGGGGTTTATTTTGCTGGGTGACCCAAATGCAACTCCAAAGCCTGCCTTTCCAGCCAACATGGAATAAAATCACAATTGTTGCACCAGATTCCGAGTTAATGGCCAACACAATGTAAGCATGGGAGCTTTAATAATGATTGACCAACTTATAGGGACAAGTGCTTTCATAAACTTCAGCAGGACAGCAACAACATGATAATTACTAACACAAAGTGTGACACATTTGTTATCGACACCTCTCAGTTTCAGTCCTATTATGCTCAAACCACTAGGAATCAAAGAAGTAACCACCTTGAGATAGCGTTTTCACAAGGCATTTACCTATCCATTGATCCTACATGTGTGTCCACACCACTAAACAATCAGACTAAAAACTACAAATCCAAATTCATTGCAAGAATATGAGTGAATCACAGATGCTAAAAAATGAAGCAAATGTGGGATTTCAAAAATCTCACAGTTTGCATTTATTCAAAAGACCTAAAGATTTTCACCAAAGTGGGGTTCAGATCCAAAATCATAAATAACAAAAATGAAAAGCAAATGGCAAAGCCATCAAAGAGACTTGGTGAGAAAGAAAACAGACTGTAGCCTATAGAGTATTCCTTTACTTTACATGTCCTTTCATCTTTATACAGTATTCCTTTACCAACAGACTGTACGCTATAGAGGAATTGCACGGAAAAGAAGACATCTCTTCATTTGTGTCTAAAGTGTAAAGATAAATTATGACTCACACTTCGATCTAATGGGTGACTTCACTCCTCAAGGTGAAAGCTCATAATAATGACTAAGGCTAGAGTACAACCTGCTTTTTCTATGGTTCATCAAAAGATACTTCCTATGAAACAGCAGAGATATACTGGAAAAGAAAAAATCAAAAGCATGGCATCAGGCAAAATGCTAGAAGGAAGAGATTCTAATCAACAAATTGTCCTCTCATTCTTCTGTCTGTGTCTGCTTCTTCAGAGAAGAGGGGCATGGGGGACCAGGAGTAGATGAACTAGGCAGTCTATAAATCAAAATAACCTTCAAGGTTTACCCAAAGAAATAGAAGAGAGCTACTCACAAACGCAATACTTAGTTACTGAATGGAAGGAACGAAACTCAACAAAGCCACTAACCAAACTACTCAGACATAAATAAACACGTACAAGCAGCTCATAGAGCTTACATTTCTTGTGTTCCAAAAAAATGCACAAAGTGCTTTTTCGGGTCAGGAGTCTGTTGCCAATCCTCTGGCTTGCTAATCTGAAGACACAAAAGCAACTATCATTCACAGAGCAAACATCATACAAAAGATGCACACCATATCCCACTAAGATGGTCGATATAATCAAAGTATCAATACAGTATCAGACTTCAAACAAAAACCATCCAGACAAAAGGCTACTTTGGATCTAATTGAATAGCCCAGAGACAAACCTATATCACTAGTGAGCCTTGAGGTAAAGCACGAAAAACAGTGCTTGGACATGCCAATTCATTTTTGAAAACCCAAAAAGCAAAATTCAACCTCATTCGCCTCTATTTCCAACTAGTCCAAAGGACCACATCCAGAAAGGTTTACTTCCGAAGTGCCGGGCAGAAACAGTACAAAATGCGAGCAAGTAAAAAATCCAGAAAGACCAGCCTCCCCAAACATAACGGCCAACAACCTATTCACTTCACAAGATAAGCAGAATTAAATCAAACTAAACCATTCTTCGACCACGAGAAAGCCAAAAAAAAAGAAAGAGCAAAAGAAAAAACAAAAACTTGCGCTTGAACGCCCAAACAGAAATTAAAACAAAAAACATGAAACGATCAAAGGGATACCAAGCAAAAAGCGAGAACAAAGCGCCAACCTTGGCAGGCCAGGCAGGGTGGCCCTTAACCTTGGCAAGAACGAGATCGCCCAAACTCAACTGACGCTTACTCTTGTCCTTGCTCGCTACCCTCTTGCGTCCTCCAGCCATAGGCCGCTCGATTAGTCAGCCGAAACACGGAATCGGAAACCCTAAAGCCCTCCCCAATTGAAGTCCGAGCGAGCCGATTCAACGCCGCAAGCCCGAAAGCGAAGAGGGGAGAGAGAAGGGGGGAAAGGCCTCGGGCGCTTCGCCGGAGACACCGCCGGCAGGTGGATTCCGGCGAGTGGAGGGGGCTAGGTCATGGGCAGCGGAGGCGGGGGGCGAGGGCTTCGCCGCATTCGCAATCGAAGCGAGGAACCGTAGGGGGGGAGGAGTGTGACAGAGAGATTGAGGCGGTTAGAGAGAGAGAGAGAAGATTTTCTGTGTTTTTTGTGCAAGACAGAGAGAGTTTTGGCAAATTGGCAATTGCAAGTGTGAACTTTTTGCGCAGGATTAGGATTTCTTTCTTTCTTTTCTTTTTTTCTTTTCATTTTTCCTTGTAGACCTCAGCTTAAGGAGTTTTTACTGCCACGGTGAAAATTAAAATGTCTTGAGAATATGTAGATTTATGATGAATTTCGGGCCAATAATCATCTAGTACTACGTAATTATGTACTAATGACGGGTGATGTAATAAGTCAATCAAAAAAATTCAATGTTTTTAAATAATGCGTACCTAATGTTAATATTTAGGATTACTTCGTCACGTTTAATATTATGAAAATAAATATGCTAATAAATCGATTCGTGTTAAACTTCATATGATTAGTTATAATTGCTAAAGTCCGAGACAAGGTCGATCGTCAGCAAACAATGTTTGCTTTAAATTCATGAGGAAAGGTTTAATGATTGAAATCATGTTCCGTTAGTGATGATCTTTGCCAACTTTGGTAAATTGGAGTGCGCCTGTTATACAAATAGCTTTTTATTATACTGAATCAGACAGCCTTATAGACATTAAAAAAAATTAAAACGAAACGATTATTAGCTCAATCTATGATTTTCTTCGATCATTGGTGCATTTTGTGATTTCACAAACCGGTTTATCATTTTCCTCGAATATTTAACTAGTACACTTTTCACAATTATTTGACTTCAAGAACTTCTTAATTCCCAATTGTATTGAGAAAGTTCCTAGCAAGCAATATGTTTGTTTTAACTTTCTCGTATTTCTTGTTGAATCCATTTAATAGAATTTTGGTTGAACCATAATTTGTGCTGCATTGTCCAAAAGTTACATCATAAATAGGTTTCGCATTTGCTAACATATATTTTAAAATCATGACACCTTAAAATTGGATAAAACAATTCTCTTAAAGTAATAGTGAACTATAAGTGTTTCGATTATGAAATACCGAGGTATGAAATATATACATTATTAAAATTAAGGAAAAAATATAATCAACGAAAAAAGTTGATGGACCAATTTGGCAATTCTCAATACTCGATTGCATTTCTTTAAAAATTTAGGATTTAATTATTTTTTCGTGATTAATTTTGAGATTTCCTATGCATTTACCTCTAAAAAATTTAGCATATCAATTCATAGCTAAAATTGCCCAAATAACCCCAGTTCCAATTCTTCCGAGTTTTCACGGGGATTTTACTACTTTTTCCAATGGAGTACCTTTATCACACCAAAAGAAGAACATCCCATGACCATATTTTTTCAAATAATCCATACGAAATAAGCGATTTTCGAGAGGAGACTTCTATGGAGGTCCTCCCATGGTTAAAATTGCATTAAGTCAAAGCGATATATTTGAATTGATTTTTATTTTAATATATTTCTTAATTTAAATATTATCCTCACATACTTTAATTTTTTAATTAGAAATATTTGAATAATTAATTCGTTGAACGTGTTTGTTTCCTAAAAATAATTAATTAAAATACAGTTACTCACATCGTTGATAAAGATTAACAAATAAAAAATATTATTAAATATAGATTATCATCGATAATTAAAATATTTTTAATTATTTAATTATTTTAAACGACGCTTGTGAATTTATTTTCTCATGATTTCCACTTGAGGTTATGTGGTGAATATAGGTTAATTTCTAATAGCTTCATAAATCACATAATGTGGTTTTCACACAGAATTACTGTTCCTTTTCTAATTCTAAGGAGCCGTGTCTCGACAGAGAGAGAGAGAGGTCTGATCGGAGACGGTGACGAAGGCGGCGAAGCCCTAAGAGGCGGCCGCTCGCCACGCGTGAAGGTCGGAGGGCGAGGCTTCTTCGGCTCGCCCACGAGGAAGAGCCTCGCTTCGGGCCCGGGATTCCATGGGAATTGTCCGTATACTAGCGAAACCCTCAACGGCTCGCTTACCATCATGTTCATCTCTATCTCTTTCCGTTCCGCCCCGCAATTACTGTTTTTGATCCCTGTTTTCGTCGTGTTCATACATTTGTAGCTTCCGTTCTGTTGATTTTTGGTCGTGTTCTGTGAAGTAGCTGCAGATTCGAGAGCGGCCGTTTCTTTTCGGTTTCTGCTGTTTGAAACTCGTGATTCGAGAACAATTATATCGTAGATTGACCCACAAAAGATGCTAAATTGCAGGGCTGTCATTAATTTGGTTTGGAGCTTTGGTACTGAGTTCATATAGTTCATGGTGAATGGCGAATTGGATAGAGTGGGGAAAAAAAGGGTGATTGGAACAATGTGGGTTAGTGCAAAGTAGCGTTGTCATTGCAGTATTAGCTTAATCTGTTTCTTTGGAGTATCTAGAGTAGAGCACAAGTAGTGGCTTGCTAGTCCCGTGTAGCTTGTCTTTCACGAACTTAAGTTGAATTCTGCAATTCTGTATTTGATTTATGTGGCCAATCGGGTAAGAATTACTGAAATGATACTTGCTATCCCAAAATGTAATTGTCTCCTCAAAAATTATGAGAATTGAAAAGGAATTTGAAGAGGTCTTTAAAGAAGAGTTTGATTAATAACTCAGTTTGGCCAGAGCTTTAGGTTGTTGGGACTATTTTTTTGCTGCTCTTTGTTCTTCTACTTGGCGCTCTGCTCTTGAGTTTTTATAAGCTAGAAAGACTTAAATTGATCATTCACAAGAACTTTTGTTAAAATCAGGTCCTTGCTAGGATTGATGAGTGTTTGAAGGATATCACTAAAATGATATTACGTGAGATCAAAAATCAAAAAGTCAGATATTTTATAATGTCAATTATCAATTGATTTGAATCTCAAGACTAATATGTAAAACGATTGTAGGATCAGTATGATTGGCCTACTACCGAAAATTTTTCTTTTAAACTTAGGATTGGAACTACATAACAAAATTAAAATCCCACACAAGTTTATTCTTAATAGTAAAAGTTAGCTTTATATTTGAAGGTTGTGATTTGAGTGATGAAGCAACTAAACAATAGATAATAAGCATATCTAAGGCAGGTGTACAAGCAACTCTAGATACACGGACATGAATCCTATCTGCTACCAATTCCCATAGGAGGGCATTTTGACAAGTCTAAACCACTCACAGTGAGAAAATGGCTCTAATTAAGGGCAGGCCTAGAAACTTAAACTTTCTTCATCAACTTTATTGTTTCTTTGATGTTGTTGATTAAAGATGCCTTTGTCCTTTAGGCAGCACTATGTAACTTTCGTCAAGCTATATTACAAGGTTCCATATGCTATATGTAATGATTTGTGACATGATTTACCACATCGTCCACCACATTGTAAAAGTTCATCACAAACATGAATATGCTCTCGCTATTGCTTTTGATACTGCAAAATTGAAGTTTCATGCTACTTATGCAAAAATTTTGAAACTGAAGGTCCACTTTCCTGTCTTCCCACTCTATTTATTTGTTAGAAAGCATATGCAGATGCATGCAAATTATTTTAACTGGAGTAAGTCTTGCAGCAAAGCTCAGAAGTGAGAAATCTGTTTGTTGGCTCGTATGTCGGTACTCAAAGAGGCGGTACAACTCTTGATCCCAGAAATACTTGCTATATGACTGTTAGGTAGCTTCAGGAATCTGGCCATCTGCGACTATTACTCAAAGTCATGTGGAAAAGAAGGTATTTAGTAATTTCTCTGGTCAGTTTATTTTATGAAAAATGTAGGAATTCCATTTTCTGCCGAGTACTTGAGTAACTTTCCGGCCAGTTAACTTAATGCAAATTCATATGGCTCAAAGATGTGGGACCATGTTCTGCATTGTCCTGCTTTGGCTAGTGCTTGGGATTATGGATTTCACATGGCAATTTATTATGCCAAAGGCAGGAGATGAAACTGGCTTTGAATGCCTCCATCTTCAATATTTGGGGAGGGAGGAACCTTGTTCTGTGTGATGATGTCTCACCTCAAGTCAGTCAAGTTACTGCTGGTGCATTCTCTATAAGAGTTGCTTTTGAGTCCATGTTCTCTGAGGATTAAGAAGCAATAGTGAATTACAAAAGCTGTGTGGAGGATCGAGATACATATAGCTTGATTCTTGGTGGTACTATCTTCTTCTCTTTTTGTCGTCAGGAATACTTAGCTTAGATTTTGTGGAGTAATCTTGTGTAGTTCTTTCTGGAGACTGTTAACTATTATGCTGATTCTGGTCTTGTGAGGGCATTAGTCTTGATTTAGCCATGCTAAGCATTTGATTTCATTGACATGAACGAAGCCGCTCAATTCCTCCCTCAGACAGCTTTCGATGGATAAGCTCTAAATGTTTTATATTGAGGAGTAGAGAGAGGATGATTACCTTTTTTACTAGAAAATGTTTAAAACATCAAAGCTCAATTTTATATGGGTTTTTGTGGGTTTGTACCATATTTATATTCGACCCATTTAGATTATTGGTTCAAGCCCAACCGCTGCTCGTTGCTGCCATTGCCCGTCAAATGAGCACCGTCGCCATCTCTGTTCTCGGATTTGATGTCGACGTCGACATGTTCCCCTCGAGTATATACTGTCCGAGCGAGGACTGGTGGGTACTAGCGCTCTGGCTCCACATTGCTGGTCCAGGCAAGCGAACTTGGAATTCGTCAAAGCGGGTCTTCTTCTCGATCCATTTTGGCCTAGTTGAAATATCTAAATAAGTTTTCAGTAGATCTTTTCAATTGGACAGAAAATTTTGGACGTATATTTTAGGTTGCTTGTACTTTGCAAAATCAAACTAAATTACAACAATGAGACTTTAATCCAATCTTTTTAGTTTTGTTTTTATTTGCCAACTTTTTCAGATTTCCTTTTAAATTGTTTTTTGGTCTATCCATTTTGTTGATAGTTGGTCCATTTCCCTATTTTCTTTCTCAATGTTACAAATTTTGACGAGTGTGAGTATTCTTAGATTTAAGTATTTTTAAATCTTTAGTGCTTCCTTTTCTTTCCAAGCATAATAATTTCTGTAAGCACCCTAATATAAAAATTTGCAATCATAAACCTACCACGTTCATAATCCGACCCCCTAACCAATTCACATGGTTATTCATGTTCTTCAACACAGCACTTGCCTCCGTCTCTATGTCGCTTATTTGTCACATGAAACTGTAGTTCATGACCTGACGCAAGCTCTTTCAACAATTGGATAAGTCAGTCCAACGAGTTGCCCAATTTCTTAAGGAGAAAAATTCACGAGAATCAAAATGTGGATTGGGTTGGATTCACAAGCCACGTGCATATGCATGTACTATATTAAACATTTGAGAGATTGGTTCCACTTGTTTCAATTTTTTTCTTTTTTGTACTTGTTGTGGCTTCCTATTTTCTTGACTTAATTTAGGATTAGATTAGAGGATTTAAAAGGCCGAAGAAGCACTTACTCGAAAGAGAAATGAACAAATCCCAGAAAGTGGAATTTTCCTATATGAATAATGAAAAAACATATTAAATACCAAAATAGAGAAAATTTTAAGTAGAAAATTATTTAAAAAATCATTAATACCATCCATTAAATTTTAAAGACAACAAATACTTCAATTATTTCCTTTACAACTATTGAAGAATCTGTTGTATAATGAAATGGCTCATCATTCATTTAGCTCAAATCGTTTATGCATTAACAACAGATAAATTATAAAGAATATCAAAATAAGAATAATAAATTAGTAGATGAAAAATTATTCAGTTGATTCGAATTGCCTAGATAAAAGTATGCAAGGACCTAAAACAACTCAAAACATTAGAAGATCAATTTTGGGATTAACACGAATCAAAGTGAATTTTTTCTTAAATTTTTTTTTCCATTGAATTCCGTATAAAGCTTCTTATATTTGAAAATAATATCCCCAAATATTTTCATTTTGACCAGAGTATAATATCTATTATTTTAAAAACTTTTTCAAACGGGCAATCTTCGAAAACCTCGTGGGATGCGTCTCTCATTCGGGGTCGTCAAATCCTGTCCGGTAATCGGTCGATTCCAACAATTCCATGGTCCCCGAGCTCTGAGCGCCGTACTGAAATCATCGCGTGACCTGAGACACTCCGCATCGTTTCATCGGCGGCAGCGGCGGCCTATCTACGTAGAGAGCAAAGGCGGGCGTCCCGGAGAGAGGCGGGGAGAGATGGGAGCGGCGTCGGAGGTGGTGACGAAGGCGGAGAAGCTGATGGAGGAGCACATGAAAGGGAACGACTCGTCCCACGACGCCTGGCACGTGTTCAGGGTCAGAGACCTCGCCCTCTCCCTCGCCCGCGAGGAGGGCCTCGATTCCCACCCGGGTTCCATCGAAATCGTCCGTATGCTTACACCTGATCTCTCTCTCTCTCTCCCGTTTCACTCTGAGTCTGCTGTTTTCGACTAACCCTTTTCTTTTTTCCGTCGGATTTGTTCTCTTCTGCTGGTCTTTGTTGTGTTCGGTAAAGTATCTGCAGAAACGAGAGGGACCCACCACTTAGTTGTTCCCCTTGAATTGCTCAAGTGGTGTTGAATTACTTTATCTGGTTCTTTACAATTTGTGGAATTTTGTTGCAGGTGGAGCTTGCTGCACTTCTTCATGATATAGGTCAGCAGCTCTCTCTCTCTCTCTTTCTCACTTGTAGACTGCATTTTTACACGATCATGAGTAGGATAGCCGGTCTGACTTAGACATTCATCGTCTTTTTCCAACTGAGGAGTTGAGGTGTTCACCTCCAAGGGCTGTGGCTTTTTTTTGCCTCAAAAAATGCGTTACAAGCAGTCTGCAGATGACTTGAAACTCTTCCTCTCACCTTTACTAAATGCATTTACATGTCTGTTAATCATCTGAACCTACGATTGCAGGTCCTCTTGACTAATTCCTGTGCATGCACATAATCGACTATGACATTGCTTTGGTGTGCTTAAACATTACCTCTAGGATATTCTGCAATTTATGTTGAGAAAGAACTTATTTGTAATATCAGTTTTCTCATTGCAGGTGACTACAAGTATCTAAGGTCTGGATTTACTTCTTGATCAGCCATAGAAGTAACATTGCACAGTATTGTTCTGAGTGTAATTGTTCGCTGAGAACCCGTGTTTACATCATATGGATACATAGTATTTTTGCTTATCAGATTGCATATCATCCTTGATATCTTAAGCTTTGTCACATATGCCACTAAAGGAAAGGTATGGGCATGTTGCAATCCTATTTGTTTGCTATGCTAATAAATTGTTGTTTCTTTTCTCTAATTCCGTTTTTCAGCGTTGCCGTTTGTGTTTCTGTTTTTCCATGCAGAGATCCATCCGAGGAAAAGATTGTCGAGAATTTCCTTGAGGAACAGGGAGTGGAGGAAAGCAAGAAGATCAAGATCTTAAAGATAGTAAGGGGAATGGGTAAGGTTTCTTTTTCCTTCTTGGCAGCTAAATAAGAAGGGGCATGGGTGGTTTTTTTGGAGTTTTTTGCTTGCTCCACCTTTAGTTGACTGTGTCTTTGTCAATTCAACTAAATTCAATATGTGGACGACGCTTGAGTATGTGAAGTTTTCTGCGCATGTTTTGTGGTGTGTGCTATGCTCACAGCGTGAGACATAGACCATTTATCTTAGTGACCTTGGTTTGTGGAACGCCTTCTCTTTTGCTGGGAATGTCATCATGAAGCTGTGAAATGGTTTGTTACAATTCTCAATGTCAAATATTTATATCTGCAGATAGAAAAACAATTATTCCATTGGAGGAGGTTTCGTTGGTAATCATAACATGCCGGTAGAGACTGGACTGCAGTACCTTGATTGATAGACCTGGCTGTCCATTGATTTATGGTTGCGAATGTGAATATGTTGTCCTCATTATATAAACATGTTCTTTGGTGAGTCATATAACTGTAGGTGTGGCTGGAATATGGTTTGTGTTTTATGCACTATATAAATCTTGGGATACTTGTAATTAATGTCAGAGCCTTATTGGTTGTGTTGTATAAGTTACTCTGTTCCGAGAGTGAAGAAAAGCAATATTTATGGCTCATCAGATTATTCACATGGTTTATCAGCAGGTTAGCAGTCTAGTCACACCTAAATAGATTATTTTCAAAGAAGCTCTTCGATGGTCATATCATTGTATCAATTATTTTTTATTTAAACATCACTCTTTCAAGAGTATCCTTTTGTATCTTTGGAATTGGGAAGTCTGCTAGAAATTACATATCCATTACGTTGGTGTGAAAATTTATATGACAGATTCTGGCATGGTCAGGTTTCAAAAATGAGATTAAGGGGCTTGCAGAAAATGAAGTATTTCCAGAATTTGGGGTCGTGCAGGATGCTGATCGCCTTGATGCTATTGGAGCCATAGGTAATAATAAGGAAATCTTGAGTAGTACTTTCTTGTTCTTACCTATGTAGAATCCTTTGTCTGATTGAATTTTAGTGTAAAAATTGAGAAATACTGAAAGTTGAATGATGCCTTGTGATGTTTACCCATATAAGCTAGTCTTGTGTCCTTCCCTGACTGGTTTTGTGGGCTGTTCTTTTTGCCCATTTACTTCTCTGTTTGTGATTGAAAGAAGAAAAGCACACCTTGTCATGAAATTAATGCATATTTGTTGCCTTCTAACTGCATCTGTCCTCGTGTTGGTTTTGAAATACTTTTGTATGACATAAGGTCCTGTGCAGGAATAGCTCGTTGCTTCACCTTCGGGGGAAGCAGAAACAGAGTTCTCCATGATCCAGCCATCCAGCCACGATCAGATCTTTCTCAGGAACACTACATGAAGAAAGAGGAGCAGACTACCTTGAATCATTTTTATGAGAAACTTCTGAAGCTGAAAGATTTGATGAAAACAAAGGTAAAAAAGTTGGGTTTCTTGTATAGGGGACCTACATTCGATGGTATTTGTTTTTGTAGTTATTCCACATGCTTGCTCTTTCCAACGGTTACTACATTATTTTCAGAGCTGATAGATGACCATTTTAAATATACTTTCTTTCTGATCGTGTGGGGGTTTGAAATGCTCAGGCTGGACAAAGGAGAGCTGAGAAGCGGCACAAGTTTATGCTCGAGTATCTGGAAGAGTTCTACAGAGAGTGGGATGGACAAGCCTAGATTAGGTAACTGATTCTCTTTGACTGGGTTCTTGGATTCTAGACATTTAGATTCTTACATTTCCAATTGTTTTGGGTTGGTCTTTGATCTCGTTACTGTGGAACTGCAGGTGATACTGAAGAGGTATTATCACCATCACCATTTCCAATGGTTTAGCCCTTACGGATTACAATACTGAAATTTAGCCCTTACTACTATGTTGCATTTGTTAGAATTTCATTAGAATTCTGGTCGCGATTGCCCATTTCAAAACTGTTTGCTATGTTTGTTATAACAAAAGATGGAATGCCATCTAGATTGCATTCCGTCGAAGATGAGACATTCTCTAGATGAGCTAGAGATCAATACCAATCATGACTCACAAGCAGTATGGGTTTCATGGGGATGTGGATGATTCTGTGCTGATTTTTTGTTGTTGTTTTTTCTTCAAACCGTTTCATCTCGACGATTATTTAGGTCTATGAAGAGCAATTTTATACACACTTCAGACATAATGGCTATAAAAGGGAAAGCACCGCAAGAGAGTATGAAATGGAGAATGGAGTGCCAGTGAAAGAATGTGAGAACTCAGGAGCTAGAGAAATAAGATGGTTGTGGTGTTGGTTTAGGGGTCAAGTAATTAGATACCGAAGATTCTAGACTTAAATTAAAAGTGCTGAAGACTAAAAATGCTAAAATTCTTTGAATAAAATCCGTTTGTTGTCATCTGTTTTAAGAGCTTTAATTTCTCATTTTTTTGTCTAGTAATTAATGCACATCACTGGCATTTTTTTTCATTGGTATGGCGATTAGTCGGTGTTTGGACTAGCTCTTATATACACCTTGACCAGTCCACCTGTTCGGGTGATCTTAAGAGGGCATTCCTCCACAAGACAAGATGTATTAGGGTTTTTACTACCAAAAAATTCCTACGAGACTTGAACCTCAAATTACAAGAAGAGGAGCAAACTCTGTTGTCATCTCTTACCACCTAAGCCAACACCTTGCTGATTCGACAAAAAAAAAAAAAAGTTGGTGGTGGACAATTACATAATTAAGTTGTTGTAACCGAATCTTTTATAATTAGCATTTGCAATCCTACAAATGAAAATTTTTTAATCACATGAATATGCCAAAATTATACAATTAGCGAGGATGAACACAAAGTCAAATTGAATGTTTATTGACACTTAAAACTTTGGTGATCCGTCTAATAATTTACTAATTGCATAAAAAATTAGGGGTTAATTTCTAATCCCTAGCAAAAATGATTTTCAATTGCATTCCATATAAACATTAGGAATATTTGCACTACTAGTGTTAGTTATTAAATTTAAAAAAAAAACTTATTAAATTTAAAAAAATTTAAAAAAGAATAGGGCCGGGCCAGTGCTGGGCCTGCCCGGCCCGGCCCGATTGCCTTTCCTCTTCATTCCTACCCACGCGCGGACGCTGGCTCCCCGACAAAGGAAGCAGAAGGACAGGGTACCACGTACGAGCGAGGAATGTCCTGCGCGCAACGTTCGGCAAGGAGTCAAGGACGACCGGCGTGCTGGCAATACAGCTGGCGTCGTCCTTGGAGAGAGAGAGGGCTGAAGAGCTCAGGGGAGCCGAGAGACGGGGAGCTCGACTGGAGATAGAGAGGAGGCGGGGAGACAAACGGAGAGTGAGAGATTTTCTCCCCGTTCGCCGGTGGTTCGTCTGAATCGCCCCGACCATCTGCGGAAGCCAACTCGCCCGTCGCCGTTCGTTGTAGCAAGCTCCCGAACCACGTGGGTCTCCTCGGGTGTTTTTGTTTTTGGCCGAGAATGGAGTGATCTAGAATAGCGAAGTCGTGAAGTGAAAATATTCGAGAGTAGGGTTGATTTGACGAAGAACGTTATGATATGAATGCCTATACGCTTTATGTTGATCGGGAGTTGCATCCAGGTGGAATAGGAGTTCATGTCTGAACTGTGCACTACATGTTTGATGAATGTCTAAGGGAAGGCCGAGAGACCAACCCGTGTTTACGTTTGACCGGTTTATATCTACGTTAGACCAATTAATCCGCACTTTTGGGGAAATAGATTCATTTGAAATTTTCATTATTTTAATTATCCAAATATAATCAGCAATATTATTATCAAAAGTATATCCTTTCACTTGAAAATATTAATATATACAAAGTAAAAGGAGTAAAATGCTAACTCCAAGAGTTGGCGCATCTTATTAGAACGTTAGAAGATCTTTAACTTATCAATTAGAGGTTATTTGTCAAATCAATAAATTAATAATTGGGTCACGGAAATTTTTCATTCTTATTTTCATGGCATTTTCAATTTGAGAGTGTTCTGTGAATTAGCTGTGAAATGGGTACACTTTTATTTCGAGGGTGTAAATTACTAAACCCTTAAAGAAGTATAATTTGAAAATTGCATTTTTAGCATAAGTTCTCAGTCAATCGCAAGTTTTTCCATGATCTATAAAGAAAAAGGTGCAAAGGTGGTGCACTTAACGGCCTTTTTCCGTTGAATTTTCACCGCACGATGTCAAGATATTCAATATTCAGGCAAAGCGCAACTAAAATACTTGTAAATCCACAATCATTAATAGCTACGCTTTCCACGGATGTTCCTTAACTATTAAAATGCCTTTGTTAGCTTAACCTGTGTGCCAGGTTGCCAGCATCACACAAGCCTCGGAGCATATATTCCTTTACTTAAGCCTTGATTAGCTATGTCAAGAAAAAAAAAAAAAGTTCGATTCCATGTCGGTAATTTTCAACCAATTGGATAGATGGATTCAATTAATATCAATGTGATAGGTTTATGACCAAAATCATTACTCTAAATTAGTAAGTTTAGAATTTTTTTGATATTTTTCTCAATATTCAAGAGGGGAAAAAGTCAAACTTTTGCTTAATAAGTCACATATCCCAAAGGCCAAAAATTCGTGTCCTTTTAAGTTTTGAAAAGGGTTGGGTGAAGTTCAAAGTTCTAAGGGATCGGCTATATATTCCTTCACCTATGGTCAAAGGAAACTTCCTCCAATCAGGAACACCATTTACATACAAACTCAATAAACAATCATTTTCCTCCCACTAGAGATGGAGAAAAATATGGTCCTTAGAAATTTCTCTGTTAGATTATAGGAAACAATTCAATCCTCAGTGGTACCGACGATCGGAAAAGCTATAAATATGAGTATTAAATAAGGTGAATATATATTTTTACATTATATCTCATCTTATTTGGTGCAATTGACAATTAAAAAAATATGCATTCCGTGTTCTAATCCAACAGACAAAAGAGGCGAGGGTCCCATGTTTATTTCAAATCTTTTTTTTTTAGGGTCCTTTTATTGTTATTGTTTTGGTGCATCTATTTTGACCCGATTGAGGATAAGATTTGAATTTACATGTTTACCGGCTCCCTTCCTGTGCGGCTCGTCTCTCTCTTGATGAAGATAACCCACTGTACCGCAATACATATACGGAAAAGTCCTCCTTTTGTACGCCACTTTCAGAAGAGTCCAGGTACGGCTTCTGCAAGAGATAGCAATAAAAACAATCCCTGCTCTTGTCCTCTCGTGACAATTACCTTTTTACCCTAAAAAATAATATTATATAAATTATAGAATATGTGAGCCCATCTTTTGTCTTGTAGTGTCCATTATTTTGCCTCTTGTTGAAGACGTCTTCCACCGTACGAGGCTCTCAACTTATATGCGAATGATAATTCTTTTCCCCATTTTTTAGGTTTAGAGCTTCGGTATATGTTTGATTCTTTTTACCCTTATTTTTTTACCACCTTGTGCCGAAAAAGTTGAAAACATAGGGTTTATTTAATTATCACGATTTTGTAATATGAATAAAGTCCAAGCCTGAAGTTGCATTTTATCAAGATTGAAAATTTTATTTATTTCATTATCGTGTAACCGAATTTTATATTAAGGCTTCATGATCAAATCTAAGAAAAGATAGATGGATGAAATTGTCTAGAGTTGCTCTAACTCTACATGCCCCATTTGCATTTCTTGTTATTGAGTCAAGATGTGTTTTAATCAAATGTTTAGGATGGGTGTTTTGGGAGCCATAATTTCTATATACTATTTTCATTTGCAAGATTAAATTCTGTAGATTTGATTGTTTTCATTTAAGAATGTTGAGATTTAAGTCATTTGCACTATATGTTTTATTTTATTTCGTTTTACTTTTGTTTATATTATTTTGTTCCTTCTTCGAATGACATGTCACCATCCACATGTACTTGTCACGAGTCCCATCAAATCCTCAGCTTGTGGGGCAATCGTTTTTCATTATTTCCAAGGAGCAATGATACTGAAGAGCATTAATTGGGAGAGCACAAGGCATTTTTCTTTGTCGTTTACTTAAAGATGATTTTGGATTATGAAAACAAACATTTTTTTAAGGGATAAGTGCAATATAAGTCTTAAAACTTGTAAAAAGTGCAATTAAATCCTAAAACTTGTCAAATTGATGCAATCGAGTCCTAAAGTTAACACCGTCAAATTTATTAACGGAAAATGCTGACGTGGCATTTTATTTTTATTTTTTAATGCCACATCAGCATTTATAATTGTTATTTTATTCAATCTTATTTTAATTTGATTAAAAAATGGAAAAGAAAACCTAAAATTTTATTAAAAAACAATAACTTAAAAAAAAAAAAAAAAAAACAGAGGGAGAAGGGCAGGGGCTTCAGCCGCCGTCGCCGCCGCCGCCCATCGCCGGAAGAGCCGGCGCCGACGGCCCTGGGCGAGGGTGGCCGGCCCTCGCCCGGGCCCAGGTAAGGGCCGGCGACCCTCGCGGCGAGCGCGAGGGCGCCCAGATCTGGGCACGCCGGCCCTCACGGGGGGCCGGCAACCCTCGCGGCGAGCGCGAGGGCGCCCAGATCTGGGCACGCCGGCCCTCACGGGGGGCCGGCGACCATCGCCCGCCCCCCAGGCGAGGCGTCGCAGGCCCCAAGCGAGGGCCGGCGACCGTCGCCAAGCCCAGGCGAGCCTCGTCGGGGGCCTGGCGACGGTCGTCGGCCCTCGCCTGGAGCCGGCAAGGCCTCGCCCGGGGGGGCGATGGTTGCCGGCCCCCTGTGAGGGCCGGCGTGCCCAGATCTGGGCGCCCTCGCGCTCGCCGCGAGGGTCGCCGGCCCTCACCTGGTGCCGGCGAGGACTCCCCCTCGCCGGGCGATGGTCGCCGGCCCCCCACGAGGGCCGGCCCCGGCCCTTCCGGCGTGGGCAGCGGTTGAAGAATTTTTTTTTAATTCCACCACTTTTTTTTCCAGTTTTGTTTTTTAATAATTTTTTTGTTTTTGTTTTTTAATCTAATTTAAAATAATTGAATAAAAAGCCACGTGGAAAATAAAAATTACTTTTAAAATGCCACATGGAAAATAAAAATAAAAATAAAATGCCACGTCAGCTTTTTCCGTTAAAAAATTTGACGGTGTTAACTTTGGGACTGACAGATCAATTTTGACAAATTTTAAGGCACTAATCAAGACATTTCATTTGTAATGAGTTTTAGGACTGATTGACTTACCCCTTTTTTTAAAAACTATTTTGATAGTACTAATGTGCGGCCTTTTCCAACTGCCATGGGTTTCCTAACAAACTGAGTTAACCAGTCCCCTAACTCGCCCTCCACTCACTCTTTTCTTCGCTCAAAACATTTCAAAACCAGTCTCAGCGTCGTCCTCTCTCCTGCTGGATTTCTCCATCTCTCTCGGAGCTCAAGAGCCATTCTCCTTGTCGTCCTCTCTCCTGCTGGATTTCTCGCTCTCTCTCGAAGCTCAAGAGCTGGGGTGAGTTCGAAACTCCGATTCTGGTCAACATTATAGCTAGGCTAGTGTTTTCAGTCGTTTCTTCACTCGCCATGAGCTCGATCCTCACATTTTCGTGCTTGATCCTTTCGCGCAGGTTGTTGTGCAGAAGCAAGATCATCTAGCAGGACTCATTTCTGCTCTGAAACGTCTCTCGTGTCTTCCTCTCTCTCTAGCTTGATTTCTCCATCTCTCTCGAAGCTCAAGAGTTACGGTGAGTTCAAAACTCCGAATCTGGTCGACATTATCGCTAGTTTTCAGTCGTTTCTTCACTCGCCACGAGCTCGATCCTCACATTTTCCTGCTCCATCGTTTCGTGTAGGTTGTCGTGCAGAAGCTGAAAGAGGAGAAGATCACCGAGTAGGAGACTCGCTTCTGTTAGTAACTAGCTAGCTCTGACTTGAACCCTGATCAGAGTTTGTCTAGCATTATTACTGATGGTTGCGATAGAGCTTTTTCATCTGGCTCCCCTTCAATTTTAATCACATTCTAATTTTTTGTGCATGATGAATGATGGTCACGACTGAGAGATATTTTTGTTTTTGAGTAATTGCATTAATACTGAGTTGGTAATTGGATGACTGGGATAGGTTAATGGAAATGGTGATCGGTTTTGAGATGCTATGGTTATTCGTTAATGGAAGTTTTGTTATGGCGCGGATTCGTTCACTTGAAAAGGACAGGTAGAAAAGAAAGAGAGAAAAACCCAGAAAAAAGAGAGTAAAAGAAATAAAGAGGATCTAATTAAACCAGAATTAAATTGGGCTATGGGCGAGTTTAAATTAGTTTTGATTATTTTGGGTTTAATCTATTTACAATTATATGGGGCTTAGGTATATAAGCCCATTTTTCAATGGCCTTTCATGTTTTTATTGGCTTAGACCCATTCAATTTCATTCCGATTTCCATTTGGACCGAGCTCAAGGCTTAGCTTGAGTCCCCTTTATAAGAACCCAAAAATTATGATAAAAATATAAAAAAATGATACATGGTCATGTAAATAACGTATGGATATAGAATAGAGTGATAATAAATAAATAAATCAATAAATCAATAAAATAAAAAGTCGGTCTTGATTAGGTTGTTAAATTCTAGTATAAGATTTAATTTACTTAAATTTAGAATATATATATATATATATATATATATATATATATATATATAGTTTACGGATTTTAATGAGTACATTTAAGTATACGTATATTAATCTTATAAAAAAAAATGGATTCAATTTGAATTTAGTTCATCAGCTTAATTCCATTTGTAAGGTTTCATTTGTTTCGTTGAAAATGACCGATTTGAATTTTTTTCCTCATAATGATAATTTGTATTGCTAATTAATGAAAAATATTTTTATTAATGACAATAAATTATATCTAAATAATTTTGTGGACGATGAAAATATTTTTCATCCATCCATTTTATCACCTTTGTGAATGCGTTTGTTAACAAACAATCAAGTTATTTAAGTCCTTAGTAGAGTTGTCAAGCCGTCACGACTTGTCCTTTTCTCTTTGGATGGAAAAAGTAGGTTGCATGGTTACCAAAAAGAAAAATGAACTAAATAACCTTAGAAAATCAATTATATTTTATATGCTTTAGATCATCTGTTAATGACTATTATTAGGCTCTGTGTTAGATTAAACTCAGAAAAATTAATTTTATGTATCGATACATAAAATTCAAAACCGAGGAATACAATTTGAAATCATGGAATGACAGCTTGATCGTAGTCGTCAACACCTCAGTAAAAATACAAAAAGCACTGAACATATCCAAAACAATTACACGAAGTACGTGCAACTCATCAGCTCAATATACGCCTATGGTGAACCCATCAGCGACAATCCATGAAATATTTATTCCCTCTTTGTTTTGCGGAAAATTGGTGATTTGAAAAATATTTTGCTAAATGATTTCTTGTGTCGCTTATGGAAATGAACAAACGAAAAATATTTTCATCATTTACAAAATTATTTAGATATAATTTATTGTTGGTAATAAAAACATTTTTCATCAATTAGCAATATAAATAATCATGGTAAGGAAAAAATTCAAATCATTTATTTTTAACGAAACTGATGGAACTAAGTTGATGAGTTAAATTCAAATTTAATTCATTTTTATTTTTAAAAAGATTAATATACCTAAATCTAAATCGAATGTACTCATTAAAATCAGTAAACTATATATATATATATATTCTAAATTTAAGTAAACTAATCTTATACTAAAATCTAACAACTTAATCAAAGCCGATTTTTTATTGTACTTTTTTCTTCATTTATTATTATCACTCTACTCTATCTCCATACGTTGTTTACATGTTCAGGTTATCATTTTTTTTTTATATTTTTATCGTAATTTTTCGTTTAAGGTTAAGGGGGACTTGAGCCAAGCCTTGAGCTTATTCCAAGTGCAAGTCAGAATGAAATCGAATGGGTTTGAGCCAATAAAAACATGGAAAGCCACTGAAGAATGGGCTAATATACTTAAACCCAATCCAATTGTAAATAGATTGAATCCAAAATAATCAAAACTGATTTAAGCCCGCCTATAGCCCAATTTAATTCCGGTTATATCCTCATTATTTCCTTTTCTCCGATTTTTTTTCTATCTTTTTTTTTCCCCTCTTCCTCAAGTGAACGAATTCACAGCATAACAGAATCTCCATTAAGAAATAACTACAGCATCTCAGAACCAATCACCATTTCCATTAACCTACCCTAATCACCAACTTACCAACTCAGTATCAATGCAATTAGTAAAAAACAAGAGTATATAAGAAGCAACCATCAATCATCATACACAGAAAGTTAGAATGCGATTGAAACTGAAGGGGAGCTAGACGAAAATTAGAGTATCTCTCAATTGCAAGCATTGATAATAATGCCAGACAACTCTGATCATGATTTAAGTCGAAGAGCTAGCTAGTTACCAGTAAAAGCAAGCCCTGTTCGGTGATCTCCTCCTCTTTCAGCTTCTACGTGACGACCTACGTGAAACGATGGGGTAGGAAAATGTGAGGATTGAGTTCGTGGCAAGTGAAGAAACAACTGAAAACTAGCGATAATGTTGACGAAATTTGGAAATTTGAACTCACCGTGCTCTTGAGCTTCGAGAGAGATGGAGAAATCAAGCTAGAAAGAGAGGAAGATGCGAGAGACGTGTCGGAGCAGAAATGAGTCCTGCTCGATGATCTCGCGTTTGTGCAACAACCTATGTGAAAGGATCAAGTAGGAAAACGTGAAGATCGAGCTCATGGCGAGTGAAGAAACGACTAAAAATTAGTGATAGTATTGACCAGATTCGGAGTTTTGAACTCCCCGTGCTCTTGAGCTTCGAGGGAATGGAGAAATCGAGCAGGAGAGAGGATGACGCAAGAGACTGTTTTAAAATGATTTCAAAGAAGAAAAGAGTGAGTGGAGAGCAAGTTAAGAGGACTGGTTAACTCAGTTTGTTATTTGACTGAGTTTGTTAGAAAACCCATGGTAGTTGGAAATAATTCTTGACCTTCGAGAAAACCATAGAATTTTTTTTTAAAGGGCGTAGTTGAGGCAACGACAAATGTCACGCTTCCAAGGTTCCCGTGATCGAGGGATTCTGCATGAACGAGGAAGAACACCCCAACTCGCCCATGAAATTCTCTAGAGCTTCTAGAAGATTCTCGGGATGGGCGAGACGGTAATTCGCTAAAATCTAGAATTCTCTCGATATAAATGCCAGTAATTGGTAGGCGGGGAAATACGATTTCATCCGTTGGATTGAATAATGATCACTGATTGTAATCAGAAGACCACTAGTATAAGAAGGGGTGCCTTCCTCTCATTGTATTTATCCAACAACCATTCAATAATTTAAAGTTCATTAATTAGGAAACTTATTTCTGTGGTTGGAATAGTGGAATCGGGATTAAGAAGTGGATATAATATCGACTTTCCTGGTGTGCGTTGAAGTGTTTGGTTGAAATTGGAAACTGCATGAACTTTGAGTTTGACCATGACTTGGTCAACGTGGGTTCTTATATATAAATATCTTCCGCAAGCTACATTGGAGTTTCTTGAGAAGCACCGTTGCGATCCAAGAAGGCACTCCATCGATCATAAGTGATCCAAGAAAGCCTAAATCGCTGTATGATCTCGATCCCAAACGATTGATTCGTGACACAAAACTAAAAGAAGTGGGAGATATCTATAATTTTTTTTTGACACCTCTGAAGCTAACAACTTACGCCTAATAAACCTCACACTCCATATAATAAATCATACATTCGACAAGTACACCTGACATTTAACCCAACAACATATCCTAATGAAACTCCCTTTATACCATTTTCATAGCCTATTTAAACAGCACTTGAAACAACCAGGTACACAAGTTCAAGAATTGTCCTTTATAAAAGCACGGGATGGGACGTGATTGCTTAGACTATTGAATATAGGTATGATTGTGACCATAATTCTTGCTGCAGTTTTTGTTATAGCTGGAGGCACGGGGTAATTGGAATCTCAATCCCTATAAAGAAGACCGTGTTCATGATAGCAACAGCAGCTCTGATTTTTTACCTTTTGCGTGTACTAGATATTTTTGTTTATATCAACTTTAAGCCATGCCGCAGATCAATTCCTCCGTCATTGCCAAAGAAAGTGATATGGGGTTCGGTTTTTTTTTTTGGGATTCAACTTATCCGTTACTTTCGTCGAGGACAAACAACATTTTCATCCCAATTGTTTTGGTGCCTCCTATCATTGTCTTATCGGTCATAGTTCGCTCACTCATTGAACCGATAATATCCCCTTATTGACCTCGTCTATTCTATCCATTGAAGATTTGAAATTTATCTCAATTATTATACAAACTCGTTATGTTTTTCTTATGTTTTAAGATTTTTGAGGTGTAATGAGGCATGACTTTTGAGTTTTTTTGGTAAATACAAGAATGGTGTTTCCATTTGTTAAAACGGATGGCCTTGATGGATCGATCAACCATTATAGTCATTTATAAGCATGTTCAATTGCCAGAACCCAAAAAGAGAAAAAGGATGACATGCGGAATAAGACATTTGTGAAGTTTACTTAGTTAATCGATAGGTTTACATTAGTCTTAGTGCGTACTTGGCTTGCATTTTGACCGTTACTTCATTTTATAAGATTTAAGTCTTTGTTACACTCTACTCTTTTTGGTTATACTTAACTAGAATGCCCTGAACCCGAATTTAAGCACGTCGTTCGATCCCTCACTAATGGTCACCAATAACCATAGAAAAACAACGGGAGAATTGCCAAAAAGTCACAAACTTTATTGGGGTTGTGCGGTCGAGTCATCTAAATCTTTTTGACCGATTCGATCCTAAACCTTTGTGCCAATTGAGTCCATCCGGCCAAATTTGGCCGGGCCGAGGAGTGGCGTGGGCGCCGGCCGGGCGTCGGCGACAATTTTTTAATAATTTTTTTTTTTATTTTCCGAATTTTTTTATTTTTTTTCCGAATTTTTTATTATTTTTTTTTCTTTTTTTTCTCCCCCTCCCCTCCCCCACCACCGACGGCGGTGGCGGCCAGCTCCGACGAGGCTGCCGGCCCACCGCACGAGGGCCGCGAAGCCCTCGCCGGCCCGGCGAGGGTCGCGGCCCCCGTCGGGCCGGCCACCCTCGCCGGCGGCCTCGCCCGGACCGGGCGAGGCACAGGGGGCCGCGGCGGCGGCCTCGCCATGGCTTTGGCCGCGGGCGAAGGCGGCCTCGCCCGAGGCCGACGAGGCCATGGCGACCTCCGCCCGAGGCTCGCCATGGCCTCGCCCGGCCCGGGGCGAGCCGCCTCGCCGCGCGGCCCGAGCCATGGCGCGGCGCCCGCCTGGATCTGGCGAAGCCGGGCCGCGACCCTCGCCGCGGCCCCAGTGTGCAGGTGAGGTCGCCGCGAGGGCTTCGTGGCCCTCGCGCGGTGGGCGGCAGCCTCGTCGGCGGCCGGCCGCCACTGCCGCCGACGGGGGGGGAGGGAGGGGGGAGAAAAAAAAAGAAAAGAAAAGAAACAGAAAAATTAAAAAAACAATAAAAATTCGGAAAATAATAAAATAATAATAAAAAATTGTCGCCGGCGCCGGCCGGCCCACGCTGCCCGGCTAATTTTGCCGGATGGACTGGATTCCTTAAGACAATCGTAAAAGGTTTAGGGCCGAATCGGTAAAAAGGTTTATGATCGAATTGACAACCTCAATAAAGGTGACTTTTCGAATTCTCCCGAAAACAACATACGAGGCCCAATAATTCCTCAATAATTTGTTTCAAAAGTTATTGTCGTACGAGAACTATCCCCGAGACGCTAATTCCACCTCCAAAATTATATGCATCATCGGTATTCACAAAGAAAACAAGCCTTCAACTTGAACCCCACAATTCCTAGGTACTCAAGACCCGTAATACTGCAAGTGGGTTGGCCCCCACGTTGAACAAGCAGATCTTTAGCCGAGTAAGAAATTTGACAGAACCTCAACCGGGCAGATCAATTATGATAGATACTACACTTGTAACAAATTTTGATACCGACAATTCAAATCAAAATGTGTGAGGATTGATGGACTAGGGCCATCATATAAAAGCACCATCTGTATATTCTCAATGAAGCAACTGCCACCTATCAAAACGCCATGTAATTCACTTACCCAATTCCCATGAGGGCCGGAATTCATCACCAAAGTCAAATGGCTCAGATAAGGTGCGATTATAGACAAAACTTACACATTGATGAAATTTGCGGTATTCAATGCTCTGTTTGCTCGAATGTTATACACAGTTAGTGTCTTAAAAATTGAATTGTTTCAAAAAATATACTTAAATAGATATTCGATGAACTCGACAAATTGTAAGAGAAAGAAGGAAGAAAAGCTACACATGAGTTGATAATTTTCGATTGTAGCTTTTTGACTAGTCATGGAGGGCAGGCAACAAAGAAAAGTAGATCAGATTCCCATGGAATTGTCTCTATAGCCTCTACGATCATACTTGGAATTTCAATCGCCGCCTACCACCGAACCTCTAAAAATCAGGATAATTGAGTATTTTTTTTGGGTATGGGTTGATTTGCTCAGAGCTTGCATTGCCCACAAGAAATTTCAGGATTGGGACTTCAGATTTGACGAAGTGGCGAAGATCACTGATTTTGTCCCTCGTAACTAAACAAAGAAATCAAGGCTTGTTTTACTTTTTGATAAATAAAAATATTATGGCTAGCGCATTTTTACTTTTACAAAAATCGAAGCAGTGGAAACCTTCACAAAATATAAAAATTGCCACGTAAATGGATATATATAATTTTTCATTAAAAAACAAATTAAAAAAAATCCGAAAATTCAGAAATTCAAAAAAATATTAAAAGTCCTAAAAAATATTAAAAATTCAAAAAAATTCAGAAAAATCAGAAAATTACAAAAATTCCTAAAAAAAAATCCAAAATTAAATAAGCCTTTGGGGCTCTATAATAAGTTTTTCCTGGTTTACGTTATATTTTCCTTTTTCTTTTTTTAGGGATAATATTAGGATTATTTCTGCACCTTAATTTACAATGATATTTTGGATGTTATTTCCTTACCTTAGAACGGTTAGGACAGAGTTTAGATTTCTCGAAGATATTGCTATGATCTCATTAATACACAATTAAGTTAGGTACCGAAAGGGCGTTAGTCGCATGACTAACGTAAAAAAGAAAATGGTTATTGCCCAAACGGAAATTGAATTCCTTGGCATGCGCCTGAAAGAAGGCACCTACTGCCCTGAACCTCATATTGCTGATGAACTCCAAAAATTTCCTGAAAATGATCTCAATCCTAAACAAGTTCAGCAATTTCTTGGGATTGTGAATTATGTACGAGATTTTGTTCCCCACATCTCTCAATATCTTCAGCCTCTCCAGCGAATGCTCAAAAAAACCCTCCCCCATGGGGATCCAAGCAAACCCAAGCTGTTTCTCAGCTTAAACAGCTTTTGTAGCATCTTCCTCCTCTAAAGATCCCATCCACTGGTCAACGGATTCTCCAAATAGATGCTAGTGATAAATATTGGGCAGCCATTCTTTTCAAAGAAATTAATGGAACTAGGCATATCTGTGCCTACAAAAGTGGTCGATTCTCCAAAGCAGAGACCCATTACCATTCTACCTTCAAAAGATACTTGCAGTCAAGTATGGCATCAAGAAGTTCGAATTCCATCTCATTGGACACCATTTTCTTGTTGAAATGGATATGTCCTCATTCCCTCAGATGCTTAAGTTTAAACAAAAGCAAGTTCCCCACCCACAAATACGCTCCCGATAAATGAATGGTTTTCCAAATATTCCTTTGACGTTAAACACATTCCTGGAACCAAGAATGTCCTCGCAGACTTCTTATCCAGACCCAAAGAACCAATCCAAACCATCAACATGTATGTCAAAAAGGAACCCTTCTCAGCCACGTACCGCACCACTGACATGCAATGTGGCTGGCCAAGTTTTAGATATCCTCCTGATATCACATTGGCTGTTCGACACAATGTCGTAAAAGAACGACTTCCAGAACTCATGTGGGAATATCATCTCCGAATTTTCCGAGAGTATGGAGGATTAATGCTCAAACCAGATGGCCTTCATCTAGAATATCCATTCATTCATCCTCTCCGATGGTCTCCCAATGATGAATTTCCAGAAGACCTAAAATGGTTATTTTGGTACATGTTCACTCTGTACACCATAGCCATTGAATTTCCCATTAAGCAAATTTTGCAGGTTTTTATCAAGAACGCACCTGGTCAGGATCATAACCAAAAATATCTATTAGATATTTTTGCATGATTTAAACCTCATCAATACTGGAAGGAACTCTTCAAAATCCAAAATCGTCAAGGAAGGCCTGAACCAGAAAGACACACTATTGTCTTATTTCACAGACCATGGACATATTGCCATCCCACTGGATGGATTTCTAACAAACCTTCTGTTGCAGGAACTTCAAGCTACAAGCCTCAAGTTTTCCAAGAATTTGCATGAATTCACCAGACACTTCCTCACTCCATCTCCACCAACAGACCTGCATCCCGAGAACTCCAGCGGATCCTATGCCAAGAAAATCGCACCATTCCACCAGAAGCATGGCTTTCTCCACAGGTCCCTGCCCCTTGGGACCATCCTGCAGCCTGGAATCCCACTCGAAACCAGATCCAAGAAGCACTCCATATTTTTCGGCAGAATAATCCAGACTCCTCCACCCCCTATGATCCTTGGGGCCCCTTTCACAAGACCCTTGGGGAGACACCCAAAATTACGCCCCTTTTTCAGGCTCTTTCGGTGCTAGCTCCTCCCGTCCACCCGACCTGTCGGCAGAAGAAATCGAGAATCTCATCCGTGCTTTCAAAAGAGAAAAAGATGGAAGCTCTAGTCCATCAGATATCGATGAAGACGCTCTCTTCGCAGAACAGATAGCTCATCATAGCTCTGATGATTCGGACTATGACCACAATGCTAGAGACGGAAGAGACAAATAAAAGCCGTCCTGAAAACACTGTACACCTGTTACTATACACTGTTCACTATTCATCTAATCTACTTTCACTATAGCATCGGGCGAAAATTACTGTTCATAGCCTGTCACGGGATTTCTTTAGGACTCCCTATGCGTGTAGCCCTTAAGTGGCTAGTTTGTTCTCATAATTATCTCCAAGCATGGCCAGTTTGCCTGCTTTTGTCGCTTGTATCCTCCTCTGCCTATATAAGAGCAAGGAGCCCTCATTGTAAAATCAGAGTGTGAAATAAGAAGTGTGTTGTGTACTCTACCTTCAACATGATCTTCTAAACACTCACATTCTCTTCTAGTCCAGAACGATGGTTCTGAACAAACACTATGATTGAGAAAAATCTTGGAGTATGCTTTCCGCACTTGCTTAGGGGATCCCGTGCATCGAAATTTCCGATATTCTTGAGATTCCTATGTTCTAAGCTCATAGCTTGAGAAGCAACTTGTTGGCTAACATGCAGTCCCTATTAAGGCCAGGAGAGCCATGTGTGGGATAGCATACTTGCCAAGAGTTTGCAACTTGAATCTATGAAATTAGCATCATAGAAACCTGGTTGCGTAAAAAAGTTAGACACGCTCTTGTTAACACTCGATTTTTTGGTCTATTTTGTTTTAAATGCCCATTTACTTTGCATCTATAAATACTTATTAATTTCTAGAAAATATTTTTAAAAAAATTTTAAAAAAATTCCAAAAAAAAATCGAAAATTCGAGTGGGCTGATATATAGTCTAGCCCATCCCTGTACTCTTCCAGCCCACCTATTTTATTTCTTTGAAGCCCACCAAAGTTATTTGAAGAGCCCAGCCCACACCTCTATTTTCCCTTTTTCCTCCACACGCCCACACACGGGAACGAGAAGCAGAAACGTAGCAGCAGGAAGAAGACGAACGACAAGAAGACGGCGTCGTTCGGACATCGCCCTTGCGCCTGACGTCAGCCGCGTGACGCCAGCAAGGGAAGATTCCCTTGCTGTGCTGTCACGCGGAGAGAGGGGGAGAAGATTTTCGGTTACATGGAGCAGGAGGAGGATCGACGAGGAAGGAGGATGGGAAGGAGAGACGTTTCTGGACAGAGAGGAAGGACGGCAAGAGTGAACTGAGGGAAAGGGGAGCCCGAGAGCCTCCGCTTCATAGCCTACGAGCCCATCCTCCTCCTCGGCCGCTACCGCTTCGCCGGCGTCGACGTGAGGATCCGGGTCAAGGGCGGCGGCCACACCTCACAGATCTACGCCATTCGCCAGAGCATCGTCAAGGCCCTGGTCGCTTTCTACCAGAAGTTCGTGGATTCGTGGACGAGCAAAGGAAGAAAAACCAGATCTGGAAAAGGAGAAAACTAGAGAGCTCGAGGAAGCTGGGTTGAAAGAGAGAATCTGGGCAGGGAGAAAAACGAAGAAGAGTGGGGCTGTTGTTCGAGGTTTTCCTGCGAAGGGGGCGATCTTCTGGCTTAAAAAAAAAAAAAAAAAAAAAAAAAAAAATGCAGAAAAAAGGTAGAGCAGAGACAGCAGCAACCGAAGAAAAAAGGAGGGGACAGAGCCGGAAGAGAGGAAGGCAGCTGGCTGACCGGAAGGAAGAAGAAAGCGGCCAGCGTGAGGTGTCTGAGGGGGCTGGAGTGAAAAAAAAAAGAAGGAAGGAGAAACCAAAGAAAAAAAAAAACGCAGAAACGGAGAAGATAAAAAAAAAACCCCGAAGAAAGGAAGATCGAAGAAAAAACGCAGAATGTAGGCTAGGGGCTGTTCTGTTTTTGAGGGCTGAAAAGTGACGATTTTCAGAGGAAACAAAAAAAAAAAGAGAGCGAGAGAGATCCGAGAGCGCTGAAGTGAGAACCAGGAACGAGAGGACCTCTCGGGCGACCACCACGCCCGAGTCTTGACCGGCGGCGCAATGTTTCCCTTCCTCGACACATCCTTCCAGGTCAGTTACCTTCTTTGCTTTCTCTAGTCTCGAAATCGTTTTGACCCGAGGATCCCGGCTCAGAGGCGTTGTGAGGCGACCGGACTAAGTCCGATATATATAGAACTCGCCCTTTGTTCGCCGCCGTCGAGCCGGGTCGGACCCCAGCATTCAAGCGCGCTAGCACCCCGTGCTGCTTTGTTT
Organism: Corymbia calophylla; assembly: GCA_014182845.1. Classification (NCBI taxonomy): domain Eukaryota; kingdom Viridiplantae; phylum Streptophyta; class Magnoliopsida; order Myrtales; family Myrtaceae; genus Corymbia; species Corymbia calophylla. The sequence continues at coordinate 4,795,117 of CM024702.1, forward strand.
GGAGCTCGCCCGACCGAGGCTCGCTTGGCTTCTTCGCCTGAGTCTTGACTCCGATGGTGCTGCTTTTTCTTGAACCTAGCCCCCGTTTGGTTGCTTATGCCTATTTTGGTCGAGTTTCGATGCCTCATTAAGTTATCATTTGCCCCCTTTGTCGACGCCCGTCGGGTGTTCGACGAAACGTCTCTGGGATGTCTACGAACGTCTTGGTTGTCTTACTCGAACTGTAGACTTCTTGTCCTCGTTCTGTGGTTTTTTTATTGGGTCATGGTCATGTTTCTTACTTCTTTCCTTCACGGTTACTTTTGTTTGTACGGTGTGTTTCGAGCTCAATGTCCGATGAGGGATGGTGGCCAGCTATGCCTCTTGCAGTGGGTGAGGGCGATTAGGTGGTGAATAAGAAGCGTCTAGTCCGGTGTCTTCAGTGAAATCGACGAAGGTTTAGTATTTATCTTGCTGGCTTTTGCTTAGGATGGTTGAATACTAACGCAAGAGATTCTGGAAAATTGGCCTGCAAGAACACTTGAAGATGAAGACGAGGAGGAGAGTAACAGAGAAACAGAACAAAATGAAAAATGAAAAAACGAAAAGGCTGAAAATGAAAAAGGCTGGGGGGCCGGACTAGGAGGCTTCGAATGGGCTTGGTCTTTGGGCCGATTGTGGGTGTGGGCTGAAGATGATTGGGCTAAAAAATAGAGATAGGAAATGGGCTGCTTCTAATTTCGTTTTTAAACGGGCCATTTTAAAAAAATTTACCGGGCCGTTCGGCCAGCCCGGTTTCTTTAGCCCAGCCCGGACCGATAGGGTCCGGGTCGAATCCGGGTCTCCCGACCCGGCCCGAATCACTTTTTAATTAATTAAAAAAATCCAAAAATTCAAAAAAATTAAATATTTAAAAAAAGTCTAAAAAATACGAAAATCCTTTAAAATTAAAAAAAATATTTTTTTTTATTTCAGAAAGGTTTTTAAAAGTTAATTTTATTTAATTTTTTTAATTTTTCTTTTTTTTCCGAATATTCAAAATTCCAAAAAAATTTAAAAAAATATTAGAAAATTCCAAAAAAAAAAAAAACAGTAATACATATTTTTCTTAAATTTTCAGAAAAGTCAGAAAACATCAAAAAAATCTTGAAATCTTGTTTTCTTTAATTTCGGAAATTTTGAAAATATTAAAAATATTAAAAAGCATAAAAATTCAGAAAAATCAGAAAAAATTGCAAAAATTCAGAAAACCCTTAAAAAAGAAAAAAAGACCAAAATTGAATAAGCCTTTAGGGCTCTACAATAGGTATTTTGAATGTGTTGCCATGTCTTTAACTAATATACAATCAAGTTAAGTACCGAAAGGGCGTTAGTCGCGTGACTAACGTAATCAAGTTCTCGACCCCATACCCTCTGGTTGCGTAAAAAGCGAGACACGCTCCCATGTCTCGCTGGTTTCTAGTCGACCTCAATAGACTAGTGGTGACTCCTTGTTTGAAGTTTTTATGAATATCCCAACGTCGCGCGGGGTGTCGTCGGCCCGGAATTAACAATACCCCTAAACCTACTATACCTATTTATTATTTTGAAAAAAAATTTAGGTTGCGACAGCTCTCATGTCTCGCTTGGTTCCTAGTCGATCTTAATAAACTAGTGGCGACTCCCTATTTGAAAACTTTTGTGAATATCCCAACGTCGCGCGGGGTATGGGCTTGGGTGAGCTCGAGTTAATTAAGGGCCGTTGGCCCGAAATTAACAATACCCCTAATTTATTTTGAAAATTTAAAATTATTTTTAGGTCGTGACAATGTGGGAGATTAATGGCAACATAAGATAAAAAATCATTGAAAACACATTGTTCAACATATGAAGGTTACATAGAACTAATTCATGCTATAATATTTATCTTAAAAAGAACTCATGATCTATGGTAAGGTTATCGTAAAATTTATTTTTTGTTAATAGTTTACCATCTAAGTTTAATGCAAAAAATTCTATTTAATGAATGAGCATGATATAGACATGTGTAGATAATCTAAAGCATACAAAGTATAAATAGTCTTTCTTTGGTTATTTACGTTAATTTTGTTTTTCAGGGTAACAAAGAGATGCACATAGAGATATCTTCAAAAGGCACGACAAAGCAGATAGACCAAGGTTGCAATCCCACGAACGTACGTCACTTTCAACTTATAATTTTCGTTTATTATATATTTCATGTTTCATGCATTTCAACTTTTTTATTTGAAATATTTTTAATTTTACAGCATATAAATGCTGACACAAATTTTCATAATGTTTAAAACTTTAAGAATAAATTGAATTATAACTGAGAAATTTTAATAAAACAAAATTATTTTTTTTACTTTTAAAGGGTAAACAAATTTGCTCACAAAAAAAGTATGTTGAGTAATTGATGCCCTTGGATTGTGTTTAATCCGAATGTGTAATGGTTATACTTGACCTGAAAAATAAGTGTGAAAGATTGGGAATGTTTAATACATACTTGGCATTGACGTGATCCATTTATTTTGAAAAATGGTAATTAAGTGTATCTTTTATAACTTTTGGCACTTAAGTGTCCTTCCGTGCCAAGTTTTGGCACTCCCGGGTACTTATACCTTAATTTATGACATATATCATAGTTTAGGTATTAATGTGTATAGATAGATGTAGTTCTTGCCCCTAAAGTATTTTGACAATAAGATTCTCGAAGAGTATGCCTTCTATTGCATTAGTCAATTCATCAAACAGATTAACAAAGTACCTCGAGCCATCTTTGTGTCTTCAAAGTCGTCCAATGACATATTTAGTAAGTATAGAAGGATATCTAAAATGAAAATAAATAGTGTAAACAAGTTGCTCAAGTTTCAACAAAAGAAGTGCAAGAAATAGTTACACTTTTATATAAATTTTTCACACAAATTGAGTTTGGCTCCACTGTAGAAAAGATGTCCCATAGTCGCCAATTGACTGAGGATTTCCATTGACATGGTCTGGCTGAGGTATTTGCGGGCTAAATATAATCTTACATTTTTTAGAACATAAGAAGAGTTAATTCAAGTTAATAGTGAATAAAATAAGCTAAAATTTTCTAAGTGTAAGACCCTACCCGAGTAGTCCGTCAAGATAAGACTCCTCATGGCATCATCAGATGGTGGGTCTTTTATAAGATTGGCTAGATACCAAAGAAGGTCCTTTTTTATATGAGCACTTTCCAAAAAAATCAATGGGATAGTAGATAATGAATTTTCTAATGTCGAATTCTTATCCAATAAAACCTTAACTATCCTCATTTTTCCTCCCTTAAGGGCAACTTTGAGCGCCCTAGGCAAAATGAAATTGCCATCTTCTTCGGGGATGCGCTTTACTAAATTCTCCACCATCTCATTATGTGTAGCTATAATCGCAACATTTAGGACGGTATAATGTTGACCCCTTGTAATTATAATATTTGCCACGCTGCTTGAGCATTTTGGTCAAGAATTTCATTGATAGCCGTGAGATCACCTCTCATGGCGACTTCGAATAGCGGCTTGTATGATTCTTTTAGATTTGTTGTTGCAATGGCTGAAAAATTACACATTAAATGCCTTCAATTTTCTGCACTAGTTTTTCAGGGCAACTGTAACCATGGCATCTTCGTATTAAACTCAATGCAAATAAGGACGGTCTTTTACTCAACTTTATTCAACGTACTTTTTTTCTACAAGCAAGTTTGTTTACCCTTTGAAGGTAAAAAAGTAGTTTCTTTATTTAGCTTTCTCAATCATAATCCAATTTATTCTTAAGATTTTAAAAATTAAGAAAAGATTATATTTGAATGTTTGTGTGAGCATTTGAGTAGCTCTCTTTTTGACCAAAAAAAAAAAAAGAGAGAAAGAAATGAGCATAAATAACCTTAGAAAAATTAATTATCCTTTGTATGATTTAGATTATATATATATTAAACTTAGATAATAAACCATTAACAAAAAAAAAATAACAATAAACTTACTTTAAATTTTTTTTTTTCAAGATAGATATTATAACATGAATTAATTTTGTGGGACCTTTTAACTTTTCATGACATGATTATGCTTTATTTGAAAAATTAGTGCGGAAAACTGAAGATATTTAATGTGTAATTATCGTAGCCATAGCAACAGTGAATGTAAATGAAGTATATAGGCCATTATTTGATTGAGAGAGATGATGTAAGTACTATCAATGAAATATTCGACTGAAATTCCGAAGCAGCGATAGTTAATATTATAATCACAAGCGGTCAACATTATACTGTATCAAATGTTGCGGTTATAGCTCACAAGATAATATGGTTGAGAATTTGCTATAGTGCATCCCAAAGATGGCAATTCCATTTTGCCTAGGCCCCCAAGGGAGGGAAAATGAGAATAGTACTGGACAAAAATTCGATATTAAAAAATTCATTATCTATTGCCTCATTCACTCCTCTAGAAAGTGCTCCTATAGAAAATGCGCTTTTTTGGAATTTAACCAATCTTGTAAAATTCTCACCATCTAATGATACCATGAGGAGCCTTATTTTGACTAGCTATTCGAATAAGATTTTACACTTACAAAATTTACCTTATTTTATTCACTATTAATTGGAATTAATTTTTCTTTTCTTCTTATGATCTAAAAGATGTAGGATTATATTTAACTCACAAATACTTTAGTCCAACGATGTCAATAGAAATTATTAATCAGTTGGTAACTATGGATATTTCTTCTATAGTGAAACTAAACTCAATTTGTGTGAAAGATTATATACAAATGTAAATGTAAATACTTCTTGCACTTCTTTTGTTGAATATGTACAGCTTAAGCAATTTACAATGTTTACACTATTTGTTTCCATTTTAAATTTTCCTCTATGCTTGGTAAATACGTCATTGGACGACTTTAAAGACACATATGTACTTTTGTTAATCTATTTAATGAATGGACTAATATGACAGAAAGCATATCATTCATGAATTCCATTGGTAAAAAACTTTAAGGGCAAAAACTTCATCTATCTTTACTTTACACATTAATACCTAAACTATGATATATGTCACAAAAATTAATATCTGATATAACATTTGCAAAGTTTGTCGAGAAGTCGTACTCAATATCATATTGCCAAGTAGAATTATCGAGAATTGTAGATTTGGATTTTAGATTATGGAGGTTGATTGATCTAAGTTTCTCTAACATATCTAACATATTTATATTTAAATATGCATTTTTTGTTCGTCATCAATTTTTAATTGTCGAAATGATTCTTCTCTCCTTTTCATGGTGGTGCAATAGTTAAACAATTCAAGATATCATATAGCCACAAAATCAAGTATAAAAAATCTCCATGTCATATACAAAAAATTGACTTTATTTTATCTATCATAGAAATCTCTAAACTGAAAGTACAAAATGATAGTTTTAATATATCTTTTTGAGATCATAATATTAATATGAGTAGGCTCTTGGATATCATGTAACCATTTGATTTAATTCAATTCATAATCTAAAGGATATGTATTACTTAAATGAATTTTTTAAATACTCATTTGAAAATGGATTATCGATTCGTCATTGAGTTTAGGCATTTATAAAAATAAAATAAAAAAGAGTTCTTTTCTTTTCTTGATTGTATTCATGACAAATTTTTTTTTTGTCTCTGATACATGCCTTTTTGATTTTCAAGTCGTTTGATTCTTTAATTTTGGGAAAACTGCTTATATGATATTATGTGTAGTGTGTTGCATCAAAGAAATTAGAGAATTGAAATTGATCTACAATTGCTCATTTGAATTGGCAAATTTAGCTTTTGCCAAGATGAAAGACTGAAATGAGAGCTTTGCAGATACACGAGTTTTTCTTAACTTCAAGGATTGTCCTTAACGCCACAAACTTCAGAATTTTCGAAGTTGTGAAGTTATGCCTCAAATATCATCCAGAGTTGACGTGGCAAGAAAATTTAACAAAAGAACTAATAAATTCGGTCATCTATGTCACAAGAAATCTACAAGCAAATGTTTCTAGAGAGGCTCTCGTTTTGCATATGGCAACATTTACCTTAGAATTCTTTGGTAGGACAGGGGAATGGGATGTGTTAAAGGATGCTTTATATTTCAGTACTATTTTCAGTTATAACAGAATATTATGAAACATTTCGCATGTTGATCGATATGAATCAAATACTAAATCTTTTAGAAAAATTCTCTTGTCTCTATTTCATCGTAAAAGATGATATCATCAAAATGATACATTTGTTTTCTCTACCAATTAATGGAATGTATTATAACAAATGCTCTAATAGTGAAGGTGTACCAAGATAACAAAGGATTCAATTAGTGAAGGTGTACCTCCAAAAATCATCTGGTGTGATCTTTGCAAAATGATAATTGTAAGACTACTATTTAATGAGAATATTATCTTATGATGACTATAAATTAAGTAAAAAAAATCACTCAATTTTTTCCGTGCAAAAGAAAACATAATTTACTACGCTATTGAGCGTCACAATCTTTTTGTTAAGCAATTAATTTATCAACCTCTTTTTGGCCCCGACAAAAAGAAAAACCTTCATCTGGCTAATGATTTTCTCTTCATAAATGCAAATCCCAGCTAACTATTTTAAAACGGTAACGAAATTGAAAAAAGAAAATCAACAGTTGGAACCGAGTAACTAAAATCTCATTGTAGATGTATATGTGATTATCGTGCTCCTTTCGTAGATCAAACTTTTTGCCAATACATTAGTGCTCAAAAAATGTAAAAAATTGAACTAACGGATTGAATAAAACAAAAATAAAAAAAATCTCAGATTGGAACTTGGGTAACTATTCGAGAGAAAAGGATAAAACCGTATTTTAAAACATCTAATATGCTTGATTCCTTCTAGGAATATACGCTTACCTAATATCAGAATATAAAAGTTAAAAATTTAACATGCGTGAATCATAAGCTAATTTTTAAAATCATATTGCTTCATTTTCATTTTCGACTCTTCAAGCAAAGTTAGCCACTACATTCGTTATGTCTCTTCATGCAATTCTACAAGTTTTTTAACCATAGAAATATTGGTGTGAATTTGAAGTGCCTTCTACTTTTAAATTTAATAAAATGACACAAGTGATCCATAAAATTTAATCTAAACCACCTGCCTGGGTGGCGCTGCTGGAGCGGGCACTCTTCCTCTCGCAAAAGGTCGAGTGTTCGAATCCCGAGCGTCGTAGGGTGACTTGCCCCGGTGGCACGTGTGTGGTGGTTAGCATGTGTCGCCCCCAGGGTTTACCCCCGGTTGTCAGCCGTGCGCGGGGTTCCCTGGGTCACCAAAATTTTTTTTTTGATCTAATATGCAATGTGGTCTTGAACTTTTAGTATATGTACGATTTAATCATTGAATTATATGAAAAGGTTTACTATTATCCTTAAACTTGAATTAATTGAATGATAACATTAAATATTTTCTTATAATTTAAGAATTAAATCGAATATGTACTAAAAGTTAAGAGATCGCATTAACAAATTAAAAATTCAAGTATTGCACAGTGGGTATAGTTCAGAAATCGCATTGAACAAAATAAAAATTTAGAGACTACATTACACATTAAGTCATCCCTTTACATTTTGGCTTCAAAATGTCCTCTTGGCATTTGTTTTACAAACACCTCGGTTTTTCTTATTGACATTTTGGCTTCAAAATGTCCTCTTGGCATTTGGTGTTATTTTATCTTTTACTAAACACCTCGGTTTTTCTTTAAAGCGCCCATATATTGACATGTATTGTGACTTAGAATCTTCTCGTCATTTTTCGAAAAGCAATATTTTGACGGCCAGTTGAAAGTGATTTTGGAGAGCCTTCGAATTCATCAAATGGCAATTCCACTCTAGAGAATTAGTTATTTATGAAAAGATGTGAAACCATCCAAGTGATATAAATTCATATTATATCTTTTATTCTTTTATTTTTTCACTCTAGAAAGTAATTGATACTGTCTATCTTGCCATCCAACAAGCCGTCGCTTGTCCTAGAGATATTAAATTAGGACAGGCAAGGCCCACTTTCTCTCCAAGTCAACACCCAAGATCTGACCCATCACACGTGTCTTTTTCTCTAAAGTAGCCCAATATTATTTTATGTCGTTGGGGGTGCTTCGAAAATAAAGGAAATTTATTTTTTGAGAATTACTAAAAAAGTATACTTGTTCAGTTGTCCTTTGAACCCACCATTGCCCAATACTATTAAGAACTACTAAAAAAGTAGACCTTATTCATTATTGAGAATTACTTTCAAGTAATAATATTCATCACCTTCAATCTCTACTCATGACCTTGATTAGGCATGCAACTTCTTATAGTTAATTAGGTACTTAGCAAAATGATATTGGTAAGGGCATGTAAGACTTGAGTTTCTTTGAAAGATATCAGATCAAACGAATGTGGTCCACTAATGCATCATATTATATTTTTTCCCTAATAAGGACACATCAGTGAATAGCGTTAATTCGGAAGAAAATCAGTATTTTCCATGCACACAAGCAGTATCTAAACTTTCGTTCGACGATCAGTATCTACCCTGCACTTTTTATATTCAATTTCACCCCTAAATTCTTCGATTGATAGTCTTTCTGGTGAAAAAGTTAACAGGGTCTACTAAAGTGGAGATTAAGGCAATTAATTTGCCATCGGAGCCTCTGCCCTTTTTCTTCACCTGGGCCGGCCCACTCCTCTTTTCCTTCTCCTGCTCGACCCCTCTCTCTTCCTCTTTCCCCCCTCATGTAGCTCACGAGCTCTGCCAAAAAAACGATACCCCGTACGGAAGCAGAGCAGGGCATGACTCGAGGGGCGGGGATCAAGTCGGCCATGGCAGCAGGCTGGAAGCCATGCACGCCTGCAGAGAAATCGCGAGAGAGGGAGGTCCGCCTTGGATGCAAATCGACATCCCCTCCCCAACGTTCGATCTTTCGGTGAGTTGGGTTTTTTGGGTTCCTTCCGCCGTTGTCCCGACGATCCCAGGATGACGTTTCAAATATAACTTCACAAGTTTAAATATTCTGAAATGCAAAGATACGGACGGACTGTGAATTCAAAAGAAACTCAAGAATTTTTTAGAGTTATCATATTTGGTAAAAGGGAAATTTGTCAATAAGCGAACAATTGGGAATCAACTTGGATGCATGTGCCAAATGAGATGCCGTTTCTATCTCCTTCCTCTACGAGGGTTTTTTTTTTTTTTTCCAGTAATTTCTATATCGTTCCTCTACTAGGCTTTTTTTTTTGCTTTTTCCCCAGTAATTTCTATACCAAAAGTACCTTAATATTCACAAATTTTCAAAAGAGAATTCGACTGAATGGTCGAGTTTGTAACTTATTGATCTGATTTCTATTGCTATAAAGAGACGGATCGTGAAAACGCCTAAATGAAATGCATATCATTACACTTTAACTTGTCATGTGACTATGGAGGTATAGCAATTATCACAAATCTGCAATCATATAAAAATATTTGTTAATTTATCAAACATGATGGTGATAAATTTTTGAGAATGATTAGTTATATTGAGCACCGGTAATTTGACAAAGTGTTCATTATCATAAACACAAACTCAATGAGGAAACTCCGCTGTGACAAGTTTCCCATTTATTGGAATAGGCCTTCGGAGCACCAGACCTATATAACCCCAAGAAGATTATAATTGCTCGCTCGTATTTTCATTGTATAGTGCAAATATTTATACACGGTATTGCTTAACAAAAAAGGAAAAAAAAAGATCTACCAAATATCTCTGACTAATTATTAAAGTTATATAAAATATTGTGCTAAGTAAGAACAAAAAATAAATCCTAGCTAACGATAAGAGGTACACCAAATAAAAGGATGTAATCCTCAGCAGATCTTCCTAATTCCTTTAATAGGTTTTAGACTAGTAAGAAATTCAATGGACAGAAATTTTTAGATAAATGTATGTAAAGTCAAGAAATTAAATTGTTAGCACGTGCAAAAGGCACGTGGCGACATACCTAGTTGCATTAAAGAAGAAAAACCAAGATCAAGAAAAGCAAAAAGGAAAAGGTTTTGGTGGGTTTAAGCTCCTCTCAAAGCTTGAAGGCGCCGGCGCAGACCCATCGCGGCGCTGCTCTTCCATTCGAGCGTGTGGTGGGCCGAGGAGATTGAGGACCGAGAACCACCAGAGAGGTTCCACCCTCTTCCCATGGCGTTCTTATTTCAGAAATTTCAAGAGGTACTCCTCTCTCTCTCTCTGTCTGATCGACGCTTGAGTAGATTTTTCAAACGAGTCCCACATGAATTCGGGGGTCTTTTCAAGAATTTGTGCAAGGCATTAGCTGAAGCCGCTGAAAATTTTTTGACCCGTAATTGGTGTTTGGAGTTCCAGCATTCTGTGTGAATTCTTAAGCTAGGGTGTGGTGCTATCACGGCAAAGTAATGCCCATTTCGTTGACTGATGCTTTCCTGTGGATTCTTCTCGTGTCATTTTGAACCGGCAATGACTCTTGGGTGTGGGCAATTGTTATGCCATTGCAGGCCATGAGAACTCTCGTGAAGAATCCCATGTTTGTGAAAGATCCAAGGCAGCTCCAATTAGAAGCAGATATAAATCGCCTGTTCCTATACACCAGGTGACTCTTGGGTGATTCTGTGAAATTAGGCTTTTTTTCTCAATTGTTTTCTGGAAGTTGCGGCTTGTGGTAGGCTTGCCGACCGTCCTGCATTTTTGGGCATTGCGTTTTTAGGATGATAAGCTCGGCAGTATTGTTTGTATGTTCATCATTTTGTTGTCTTTAATGCAATGTTTGAGGAATGCTTCTAAAATCCCTGAGGAACTGTTCCTTGGGGGGGTCGGTTGCTGTCGAACTTCGATCACAAACGATAAGATCTTGACTGTTTGTTGCATTTTAAATGCTTGTATGTAAGGACACTCTGTATTGGGATCACAATGCACAGTATAGAAACAGGTTTTTTTTTTTTTTGGCTGCTGGTGCCATTTATCATTGCACTTATATTCAATTCTATCATTCCCAGGAGATTTCTGCTGTTGCTGATTAGTCCCTCCATTTTTTAACAAAAGAATGTTTCAAAAGGGGAATTTATTGCATTTGACAGGAATTTCACTTTTGTTAAATTTAGTGAAATTTGTGGGCTATATATGCATTATTGGTCGTTTGAGGTTCTTAGAGTTAAATGTTGGATGATGTCAATCTTCAATTGTAATGGTTTCTTGCTGCCATTTAATTGTCCTCTATGTTTGCCATGTGATTTCTTTTTCTATCCGTATGATCTTTTAGTGCTATGAAATAAGTTGGTAATCTTCCTCAATGTGGATAACTGCCTGCATCCAGATGCTTGCGACTTACAGAATAAACATTGTCTTTCAGCTACAACCGTTTGGGTGGGGATGCTGAAGAGTCAGATGCAGAGGAGATTATTCAGATGGCCAGTAAAGCTTCTGTTGCTGATCAACAAAAGCAAGTCCAAGAAAATGTCCATTCTCAACTAAAATCTTTTGGCACGTTCATGGATGAGATTCTGCTTCCTGATGTTGATAAGACAAATACTGCACCAGCAGTTGATTCTCCAGTATCAAGTACAGCTCATCATCGCAGTGGCCTTAGTTTTGCTGTAGGTGGAAGTGGATCAACTGAGAGAAGATCTGGTGAGTTCTTTAGCACTAATCTCATCATTTCCCATGAAAGCGACTATCGTGTTTACATTCATTAAGATGGATGGCCTTGATGGACCAACCATTATAGTCATTTCTGAGCGTGTTCAGTTGCCAGAACCCCAAAAGGAGAAAAGGATAACCTGCAGGATCAGACATCTACGAAGTCTATTCTGTTAACCAATAGGTTTGCATTAGTCCTCAGCACCTACTTGGCTTGCATTTTGACCATTATCGATCTGCCTCATTTCTGCGAGGAGAGTTGGGCATATTGGTAGGGATAAGGCATACACGATATGTCATGTGAACAATAATAGCAATCAGGTTGGCCTTTGCCCTGATGTGGAATTGTAGTTGCTGGAATTCCAGGGGTTGCATCATATGCTAATTATGAGAACTTAAGCATTTTCAACACAGAAGTTCTCAGTTTGGTGCTTTGAATGTGCTTCAAAGGGAATTTTGATCAACTTTGGCATTGGCATCTCCTCTAGGTTTTGCTTTTTTGGTTCCTCCTTCTGGAAACAGGGTGAATTATTCTGTATCTCAGTACTTAATATCATTCTTTTCAGGACAGCCATAACCGAGACCAGGCCATTGAAATACACTGAAGTCTCTCAACGATTGAAGGATCTTATGGGCTACACCATCGCTGTTAAACCATCTCTAATTCCACATAAGGATGCTGGTCAAGGTTTATTTATAGATGGCGAGGCTCAAGTCGGTACCGTGGTAGCCTTGTACCCTGGGGTCATATATTCCCCTGCACATTACCGTTATATTCCTGGATATCCTCGGGTTGATGCACAGAACCCATATTTAATCACTAGGTATGATGGCACCGTGATAAATGCTCAGCCTTGGGGTGTTGGTGGCAATGCCCGAGAAGTGTGGGATGGCTCTAGTGCAATGGATATCAACCCTAATATGCAAAACAATGAAAGTGCATCTGACCGGGTTTGGAAGATTCTTAGTAAGCCTTTGGAAGGAAGACAAGGGGGAAATTATGTTGATGTGTTGGAGCGTAGAAATCCGCTAGCGTTGGCTCATTTTGCTAATCACCCTGTGAAGGGCATGGATCCAAATGTCATGATTTGTCCTTACGACTTTCCTCTAACTGAGAAGAACATGAGGGCTTATATTCCAAATATATTGTTTGGAAGGGGAGAAGAAGTGAATATGAGAAGATTTGGCAGCTTTTGGTTCAAGTGGGCGGGTTTAGGAAATAGTGGGGCAGAGGTTCCTATTTTGAAACAATAGTTCTGGTGGCTACTCGGGCATTATGTGATGAAGAAGTGCTCTTGAACTACCGTCTGAGTAACTCGAAGCGACGACCGGCATGGTACGTTCCAGTTGATGAAGAGGAAGAACGAAGAAGGTGGAGCTAGGCTGGTCGGTGTTGGGAGATGGACACTGCCTGGTCTCTATCCTAAAGAATTTTGTCACTCCTTAGGATTGTAATGCGAGTTCCTGCTACTTTTTCATCGAACGATTTAGGGATCATATACCTCAGCTTCAGAGCTGCGGTGGTCGGCTTTTCTTAGTTGCTGGATTGTAGCTTCCCATGAAGCGAAAGGTACTGGTTCCACGAGTTCTTGTCATATTTGAGGATAGGCAAACTGTTGCTGAAATTGATGTTACTTTTGTTGTGCATTAGAAAGATTAGGGAAATAAAGAACATTGCTGTATGAATAATTTATGCTCACCATTCCTTTTGGTGATACTAGGGAAATTCTAATGCAAGCATCTTTAAAATTTTATTCCTTTGATCCTTCCCATGGACCAAGATGGAATGGTAATAATTTACCTTGAAGGATTTGTTTCTCACAAGGTCTTGTTCCTTAGATGCCCCTAGCTCTTTAGAGATGACTTGTAATCTCCTGTGAACTATGTAGGTACTTTGAGCATCACAAGTATGCGATGGTGCAAAATTGTTTGTTAATTTATTGATCATGATAGCGATAAATCTGTAAGAATGGTTCGTCATAGTTGACATTGGTATTTTAGTTGACAGATGATGAAGGGTCTTTCCCTTTATTCTGGGTCTGTAGATGAAAGGATTTTCCTTAGCACAGGTTTAAAGCTTTACGTCTCAACTTGTTCATTATCATGATTCATGCATTTCTCCATGTACTTGAGGTGCCCTCGGCGTAATCATCCTGTTGATTTGCTGTACGGAACCATAAATCGAAAATCATCCTCTCTTTTCCATTGAGCAGGCTCACAAATCCCTGCATACTCATCTTTAGCTTCGAGAGGCAGCCACTATTCACAGAAAATTTAGGTTAGAATGTAATTCTGACTTGTCAGGCCGTCGACTTTTTGAGAGGGAAACACGATTACTCTAAGCCGTTTGAAGAGTTTTAGTCTTTGCAATGTACTGTTGCTGAAGTATATTATTCCCTCAGGCATTGTGAATAATACGGCAATCTCTTCGGCGAGAGCAGATTATCATGGTATTAGGGCTTCTCTGCATAGGATTTTAACAACCTTAATGAGATGGGAATTTCCCACTCTTTCGTTGTTTTCTTTTAATTCCTTTTTCTTTTAATTTTTTTGGATCATTTTGGGACGTTGTGACGGTTCACATCCCCTTCGAACTTTGTGGCATTGGCAAAGTACAAGACAAAAGAGCCAATTAAAATGAGTATTGTAAAACCGCTTCCAGTAATTTTCTTATGAATTTTGTCAATTTTTTTTTATATGACGATACTTTGCACCCCTTGATTGCTATAGAAGAATCTAAAAAATTCACCTTTAAATGGTAAAACGAAAGTGGAGGCATTTTGCCTTTTTAGGGTCATAATTGAGAAAGCCAAAATTTCAAACATGCGCATTGTTATTAAAAATTATCTAGGATTGTATATATTTTTTCGTCCTTAATTTATGCTGTTACTTGCAATTTTCTCTTAGAATTTGTGCACTTCACTTCTTGCACGATTTACTGTTCCGTTTCCAAAAATAGTGAATTCAATTAAGCACATCTTTTTTTCTCTTGTATATATAATGACCAAATTGTAATATGTACCAATAAAATGCTATATATCCTTTAATTGTGTGTCAGTAAACCCAAAAGACAATTACTAAAGATAAAATAGAGAACATCATTTTTTTTTATTTCATTTGGAGAATTAGATTAATATAAACACCCTTTTGTTGTTGGGTAATGCAGATGATACCTTGCTTTCGTTCAAATTTTTTTTTTTTAATCCAGGGTAGAATCCGGCTATTAAAAAAAAGACTGGTGAAATATTTTGCATCCCCTCATGAACCAGTTGAATACAAGTCCTTGATCTATGCAGGAAGCCCGACCGAGAATAGTTTGCAAGCGATAAGACATTGCATGAACGACCTCCAATTTCTCAAAAAGAAACTTCCCGACGCCTCGACCGAGTGTCCATGTTCAGGAGTTTGCATTCTAACTCAGTCGCATTCAGCTTCCCATGTCTGTTTCGTTCGGACGTGGTGTAAATTGTCGAAGCTGCGTGACGTGAACTTGCTAGTAAAGGTCGGTGGCGGATCCCCAACAAACAAGGTCTTGTCGCCACAGACATGGGGCATTCGACCAAAGCTCCAAAGGCATAAATCTGTCGATCCTTGGTGTCGCCAACATAGATCCATGAACAAATCCAACAGTGTTCAGGCAAAAGTACGTGCAATTGGCATTTGATTGAGTTCTGACCGTCCGTTTCTTCTGCGTCTATTGTCTGGTCTGCTCGATCAGCAAACTGTTTCTAAAACATAGTATTAACTTTCGAGGGAAAAATTACCTGATTGAAGATTTCAATTTGGATCCTAAACTTTTAAAGTTTACCAATTTAATCTTAAATCTTGATGTGAAATTTCAATATAGTCCTTTAGACTAGTGGCGGTTTAGTCATCATCTATTGTCGAAAATTGGCCGGCGGGAATGGCTATACTGGTATTTTGGGCATAGATTTAGGATTTAATTGATAAAATTAAAAAATTAATGACCAAATTAGTATTCGTACTCTAGGCTTAAAACTAATTGGACAATTTTCCCCATTTTTGAGTAAGCTTGCATTGATCTGGATTGAGCAAAGCTTAATATGGTGCCTGCCTACACTATATATCAAGTGACATCCTAGTCCAACTCTGTTATGAACTTCTTATGTCTGTCAACATTGAGTCTTCCACACTAAAAATAAATAAATTTGTATGTTTAACTCTTGTTGCTACATTCTACAAATTTAGGAAAATAGTTTCCAAATCATTTATTTTCTATGAAATAAGAGCCTAAATTAATTACTCGATTTTCTTGAATATGAGGCTATTACAAAGATATAATTTTTTGTTAAATTCGTCTCAAAAATTTAATTAAGCTTGGAGGCGAGCAATTCTTGGAAGGACTCGTCCTTTTCAGTCCTCGCAATACTGAAGAGACTCATTGATGGGGGTATTCGCTTGTGGGTTTTCAGGTATTATTGATGAAATTAATTAATTAAAATTAGCATTAATTAATTAATTCCGATTTACATGTCACGATGGTAATTTGGGGTTTTTCTTGTTTAATTAATCCTTTCGCGATTTAGCGGAGACACGGACAGGAGGATCCCTGTGACATTGACTCGGTATACGCTGAA
Organism: Corymbia calophylla; assembly: GCA_014182845.1. Classification (NCBI taxonomy): domain Eukaryota; kingdom Viridiplantae; phylum Streptophyta; class Magnoliopsida; order Myrtales; family Myrtaceae; genus Corymbia; species Corymbia calophylla. The sequence continues at coordinate 4,811,369 of CM024702.1, forward strand.
CAAGCTCGGCCTCAACATCACAGAGAACTAAACACCGTGGTACAAGGGTAGAGGGGTAATTTCCCTATTAGTCTATAAATTATGATAATATAATCTGTTACGTTCTTTAAATTATTAGTCACGCCATAAATGCAAACGAAATTCATTGCGAAAGAGGCCCTAATGGATAAATCGATATTTGGAATTTAGTGAAGTTTATTTGAGCTTATGAGCAATTATATTTTGTGCGTGTTCTTTTAATTTTTGGGGTGGCTGAAAATTGGATGTTTGTGGGTGGTTCTAGGTGGGAGGATGCGAGGGGTTGACTTTTGCAACGGGGAGGGGAGCGGGGCATCAAGTTCCCACTTTTGCCCCTAAGCGCTCTCTTCAGATCATCCGCCATTTTTTGGCCAACTCCAAGCTCCCATCCATGCCCTTTTGATTTATCAAGAGTTCAATTCCTCTATTTAATGCTTCTAATTAAAGAAAAATTGGCTATGCGGCCGACGAGAGATCTGGTGTTTGGGACATGATCAGAGTCGAATCCTCAAAATAAAACGAAAAAGAAGAAGGAAAAAGCGAGATTTTTCTCTATTTTTGCGCTTCATTGTCGTGAGTTTTTTTTACATGCATGTATTTGATTTAGTTCTTACTTTTAAGCCAGCAATCACTAATTTTATGAATCGGTGCTTTGATCCAACTTTCAAGTACTCGACTTGCGCAAGCAAAACATACAGAATGGTAAGTAGATGAAATACATGATTTTGAGTGACAATATTTACAAATTTAGAACTCCAAATAGTTGAGAAAGGGGGCACACACTCGTGTTGGCACTATATTCCAATCGGGTCATCATGGTCTTTGCCAGTGTCATTTCATAGGAATCCAGTCTCTCCTTTCCAATGGGAAGTATGATATAATAAAGTAGCGGTTTCATGGTCGCTATCAAAGTAGCAATTAGCTTACATTGCATCATTGATGCTCGACTCAAAAGATGCAAGGCATATTTTTTATGTCAAAAAAAGTGCATATAATGGAGCGATTGACTTCAACATTCAAAAAATAATGAAGAGCGCCAAGGTCTATCATAAAAAAACACTTAACTAAGTGCTTGCACAAGAAGGTGTAGTAATTTTGAGGAATCGCCATGAGGACTATATCATCTACGTAAAGAAATAAAATAATAATATGACCATGATGATGATGAATAGATAGTGATTTAGTAGTGTTGCAGAAGCATCCCTCGGATTTGTTCGTCAATTTCTTTGTTAGTGGTGCTGTTAGTTTTGCGAAGTCAATCACAGCTCAATAATTGTTTGAACAAGGTCGCTTTTTTTACCTAATTGAACAAATGATCGAGGGACATCAAGCAAGGAAGAAAGAAAGAAAGATATCCGAAGCAAGTTTATTCATCAGCATTCATAGTACAAGACTCCATATAGGTGCAAGATCTGCATCAAATATTAAGTCGTGTCACTTTATTGTCCTTATTTATTTTGGATAGGATGACAAGGAGCTTCATTTTGATCTGATGTTTAGGTTGCTTCCCTTAAGCCTGCAAAACACAGAAGTAAGTTGTTAGAGTGGGAGCCTAATATATTTGAGTTTTAGATAGTAATGAGACTATATGGAGAATAAATTTTGACCACCTTGTTCCTGTTACAATGAATATGAGTGTCTCATAAAAGATGTCAAATATGAATATTATAGACAACATAAGTAAGGATACCAGCAGCTTTTCCTCTTTTTAGAATATTTACCCTGCCAAAATCCGACATGCTGGCTTTTCGTCTAGCTTTTGTCATTTATTTTGCATTTGTTGGGATAATATATACAGATGTTTCCCTGTATATCAACGGATCACAACCCCTTGAAGAGTGATTATAATCTTAATAAGCATATTTGTTAATCCTTAATTTATGTGAAATAGTAAACTACCACCTGGTTGTCTACCTTTTATATCTTCACCTTTCAGCAGCGGTCGTTATCGCTCTCGCTGTCGCTGCTGCAGCTGCTATCACCAGATTTGTATTCTCTGGATTTCCTCCTGATTATGATCTTCTTCTCTTTCTTCTCGTATTCGCCCTTCTTCTTCCCGTGGCAAGAAGAGTTCTCTTTCATGTGGCCATGAACTTGAGCAATGCTGTGAGTCTGGGCACGTTGGCCAAGGAAATGGGCATTGTTTTGGCCCATGCAGGGATTGTGGGTTTTGGCCATGGCATGCTCATCGTGATGACCATAAGCTTGAGCCATGTGGCCATCACCATGAGCCTGGAAGCCGTGGCCATGACCATGAGCCTGGAAGCCGTGACCATGAGCCTCGAAGCCCTGGGCCATTGGAAGGCGTTTCTCGCTCTGGCCATAGCACTGGGTCTGGCTGTAGCTCATTTCACGTTCATTGTGATGGCCATTGTGGCCCTGTTGGTAGTAGGTTTCCTCGGAATCCTTGAAGCACTGGAACGAGGCCATGGCAACTGAAGAGGGCTTTTGTGTGGTGGTTCTCTCAGGCTTTTCTTTGTGCTTGCTTGGCACTAAGAGGCAGTCTTGAAGAGCAATTTATAGGCATGGGGTTGAGGGGGAATCCTCTCGCTTTTATTATATTACTCTTTGATTCGCTTTTGCATGATGGGACAAGATGGCATCTATCCTGTCACCACAAGGGAAAAAGTTCCAAACTTTATTCTCAACGGACCATTGAAAAAATTCCAATGTATCTAGTGGAATATGATTTCCATATGGCAATAGTTTGCCCATCCCAATCTAAATGATTTTTTATTGGATGATCTGAAATCGAGTGCGAGTCGCCATCACGAATCCAATCGGGAGTGTGCGTAGAACAATGTACTTCAAGAAATTGAGAAAGAGTAAGTAAAGCTCTTTTGAAACGGGTAGGATTCCGTCGAATGTTAATGCTGTTTTCTTTCTTTTTCTTTGGTTGATAAAATGGCGTTTTACTCGGCCTTCCGATAATACGTTTAGGAACACAATGCTGCATAGCCTTTCACAAAAGAAACATTCACGTGTAAATTGTAGGGTGATCATATTTAGTTCCTTGTGGTAATTCAGACTGCGCGCAATTAAGTCCAATTATGGAGTTACTGCAAAGTTGCTAGATCTCTAAATGACTTTGTATGCTTGGGAAATGACAAGTGCAGTGCATGGGCGATATTTAGACCTCAGGAAAGACAAAATTAGATTTTGAGGCATGTTTAAGAATGGAAGATATAGCTCCTGACATCTTCTTTCAAATCCAGAAATGTTTAATTGAAGAATTGAAATATGTTGTTAACGAATTTCTCCTGCATTTGTAAGTCTCTGCGAAATTCCCTCATTATAATTCATCATATATATATATATATGTAGAAGTGGATCATATTCAACACTCAATGAGAGTCAGTCACATCATTTAAAAATATTTTATCATGTGTGCACCATTGAGTAGAGTTATGGACATCGCTCAAATTGAGCACCCTTGTATCTCTCAATATGACCTGTCTCTCTCTTATAGTCTAATTCAATGGGCTGCTGCACCCTTGTATCTCTCTCAATGTGACCTGTCTCTCTCTTAGAGTCTAATTCAATGGGCTGTTGCATTGCTCTCTCAGACCGGATTGGCATAAGAGCACTAGCTCCAAATTCCCTAAGTCGATTAAATTGAGCGCCTCTATCTCTATCTCTCTCTCTCAATCGAGCCACCTAAAGTGAAGACCTAATTCTCCATGAACGACGCCGTTTTGGTGAAGGGAGGGCACGACATAGTTTTGTTCGGGAGTTCTCGCCACGTCAGCTGACGGGGCAATTGCCATTTGCCTTGTCAACCTCCGTTAGTCGCGTCGGACACCGATTTCCATATTTGTCTCTTGAATAAAAGTTTGGGCCTCTCGACGAGACACTTGAAAATTACGGCTAAATTTGTTCTCGAAATGAAAGTTCGACGCCCTTTTTTTTATTAAAAGAAATATATCAACTTCTTTTCGAGAGAGACAGATTTTCGCGAAAAATGCCACACATGCAATTGCACCATTCATGAACGGAAAGGATTAGGTAAGATGACAACACACGTACAGACCATCCTTAAACGAGTATAAGCTATGTTCTCGCAACAATGCGATTTCGATTAAAACCATCGAATCCACCGGCATTTTTTCCATTTTCCGAATTGCATCGATGAAGAGGATGCTTCCTGGACTCCCTCGAAGAAGACAGAGCCCATATTCGTGTCTAAATAAAAAAAAATATGTTGAGAACCGAGTCATGCACATCTCGTTCAGAAAGAAAAACTTCAGAAAATGGGCCTCTCAGCCATAGTTCTGTGCCTCTTGTCTCCGTCTCTTGGCGTCTGCCTCCTCTTCCTCACGGGGACAACTCGACCCCTAGACCAGGGTGCGGCAAGTGGCCGACAGCGTCACCGCCCTCCCCGGCCAGCCCCCGGCGAGCTTTCGCCACTACTCCGGCAACATCTTGGTGGAGGATGGCATCAGGAAGGCTCTCTTCTACTGGTTCATTGAGGCGACAAGCTGACCCGCCATGAAACCTCTCCTCCTGTGGCTCAATGGAGGTATACTGTTGCAAAGAATTCCCATTACAGAATTAACATTTACATGAATGTGCCCCTTAAAAACAAGTTAGCGAGTGATTATTTTTACTTATGTTCATTAATCTCTAACATTTATATTACTTACTGTGTTTGCAGGCCCAAGATGCTCTTCCATTGGGTTCGGCAAGGCCCAAGAACTCGGCCCATTTCTTGTGAAAGATGGGCCCGACGTCCCGACCCTAAGATTCAACAACTATACTTGAGAAAAAGGCATCTTCTCCATCTTTCCCCAACTTCACTAGGAGGAAGAGAAGTAAATTTGTTCAAATTGTCCTGATTGCGACACCATATACATTTGCAGCTGCAAATCTGCTTTTCTTCGATTCGCCAGTCGGTGTCAGGTTTTCTTACTCCAATGCCACCGTAGAGCACAGCGACAATAGTACAGGTTTGTAAAAATTAAATTAATTAATAGATTTTTAGAGAATCATTTACCGAAAATAAATTTCAATGCGATTATTAATAGCAAAAGATGACCACGCATTTCTACTGAATTGGTTCGAAAGGTTTCCGTAGTACAAATTGAGCGAGTTCTATGCAGCAGGAGAAAGCTATGCGGGTTAGGTATTAAGGACCCTAATTTTACAATTTTTTCAGGCATCAATTTCTTTTATTTTTTGAGAGAAAATTCATTTAATCAATTAATGAATGTGGTAAATGGTTTTTCTTGTATTGCCACGAATACTCGAATCGGCAACAGGAACTCTTACGATTTAACCAAGCACAGAGAGACAAACCGGGACCATGCGGAAGAGAAGGAGCCGAGGACGTGGGCTGGGCCGTCTTCTTCTTTTAAGTTCAGATGGGCTGTCGAGGACAACCAAAGGAACGAAAGAAATGGGCTCAAAGGAAGTAAAAAAGAAAATGGGCAGGGCAATTAGATTTTGGGCTGAGCGCAAGAGTTCTTCCGGCCCACAACTTGCTGAAAATAAATGGGCTAGCTAAAACCAGGCCCCCACCGATTTGTTCTCATTTTTCTCGTCTATTTTTCTTGTTTATTTATTTATTGTTATCCTCTTCTTTTTACTATATTTTTTCTGTTTTTTCACTCTCTTTTTTTGTATTTTTATATTTTTTGAAAAAAAGGACATGTCGACAAAATTTCGGATGTCAACAAAGGTTGATTGATTGGACAAGTCAGGGAGTATAGACTATACATGTCGATCATCTCGTACAGTTTATTGTACTCATTCAATAAAATTCGACAATCTTATATTAGATTTTCTCTACTAAAATCGCATTTGGCCCCTGATTGAGTCATAGAGATCATCCGAAGTCAAGGTGTGCCCCATGTGCAGTCAATCATCCCCGTGTAATACATCTTCACATGCATATATGGATTTCCCAACTGCATATTTAGAGAATTTTTGCAAGTAATTTTTTTTTTTTTGTATTAATGGGTATAACACGAAAAACCATCAAGTAAGATGGAGTCTAGCTGAGAATTTGGGTACGCACGTTGAGGCCTTTAAGATTTATAAAATAGTCCATGGTTGATTTTGGTTCTCATCATAAATTTCCTCGGCAAGTTGGGGTGCATAGTTGCCTGAAAATGAGGGAAACGCCATTTACCACATTCATTAATTGATTAAACAAATATTCTCTCAAAAATAAAAGAATTGATAGTTGAAAAACTTGTAAAATTAGGGTTGATAATTACTAACTCGCATAGCTTTCTCCTACTATATATAACTCACTCAATTTGTACTGTGGAAACCTTTTGAACCAATTCAATAGAAATGTGTGGACGTCTCTCGCTGTTAATAACCACATCGAAATTCATTTTTGGATAAATGAGGTTATCTCTAAAAATCTATTAATTAATTTAATTTTTAAACCTATATTGTTGTCGCTATGCTCTATGGTGGCATTGGAGTAAGATAACCCGACACCAACCGACGAATCGAGGAACAGCAGATTTTTTCCATGGTTTGCTTTTGCCAGCTATCTCTTAAATGTGAGAGTCAAAGTGGACGCACCTAATTATCATTTGATAAGTGCCTTTTCTTCCTTAATTTTCTTCCCTTCACTTTTTTTTTTTCAATTTAACTTTTCTATCTCCTGCAACAATTAGCCTAATTTAATGACTAATTTCTCTTGATTCAATAGGAACTCTTGCACAAGATATCAGCGGGCTACGATCCATGCCCGATGAATCATCACAACTTACTTTAACCTTCTGAATGTGCAACTCGACTTGCACGCAAACCTCACCCGCATCCCCCAACTGTGGAGTCTTTGCAAGAGAATGAAATAATAATTTGTTGATTTTTCTTGAATATGAGGCTACATTAAATATATTAATTTTTGCTAATTTTGGGTCAAATATTAATTAAGCTTCGAGATGGACCGTTCTTGGAAAGACTCGCCTTCTTCAGTACTTTAATACTTCCGGTACTGAAGAAACTCATCGGTGGGGCAATTCACCTGCGGGTCTACAGGTATCGAAAAAAAGAAGTTAATTAATCAAATTAGCATTTATTAATTAAATCGATTTACAGGTTAAGACGGCAATCTTGAGTTTTTCTTTTTCTTTTTTCGTTTAATCAATATTTTCGGGATTCAGTGGCGACACGGACAGGAGGATCCCGGTGGCATTGACTCCATAAATGCTGAACGAGCTTGACCCTAACATCACGGAGAACTGGACAACTTGGTCTAAAGGTAGAGATGTAATTTGCTCATTAATCTCTAAATTATGATAATCAAATTTAATGCATCCTTTTAATTTTTTTAATCATGTCATAAATGCAGACGAAGGTAGCTCTTAAAAATAAATCGATATTGGAATTTAATAATGTTTATAGGGGTAAGCATAGTTTGAATCGGAAACCGCCCTCTAAAGACCGGTGATTTGGTTCTCAAGTGAATTTATGAAACCAATCTCACCAAGTATAAACACATGTTGACATAAACTCAACAAAAAAGTTTTTGGGTAAAACATAAACACATGCTGACTTCATTTAGGAATTCCATCAAGCACATGGCAGGCATTTCAATGATGATCCAAATGCAAAAGAATAATACCGATTCACAACAATCACATCGTAACATCATCAATAGAAAGTAATGTGCGCCTACTTCATTCAAAACACATTCCTCTTCAAAATGTCCCTATCTATTTATTGTTGACAACAACATTTAATAAACAAAACTAGAAACTAGAAGCCAACATTCTTGTCAAAACAAAAGAAAGTGAGAGAAACCAGAAGCTACAATAACTAGAAGCCAGAACATAATGTTGAAAGTGAAAGAAAGTTAAAAACAAATCAGAAGTTAGAAGCCAAAACGGCCATCAAGTTGATCACATGAACGACCAAAGGTGCGGCTGTGAGTTGATTGGAGTTGAGACGCGTGGCCCAAGTCGAGAAATGGAGACAGAGAGAGTTTGACGTGAGATTGAGAGAGACGCAAGAGAGACCAACAAGAATGAGACCAAAATTTCAGATTTAGGAATTTAGAATCTTCATTTTTATATTAAAAATTAATATATATTATAAAAATTTATTTTATTAATTAATAGATATTATTATAATATCATTACAGTCTAAGTGGATGGTTCCGCCCATGGAATGGATGGTTCCGCCCATGGAATTGGGAAATCAAATTTGCATGTCCTAACGATTATTTGCATTGGTGAGGTTTTGGATTTTTTTTTTTTTTTTTTTTGGTTTCGCCCATGGAATTTTTTGCCCCTAAGCGCTCTCTTCAGATCATCCGCCACTTCCTAGCGGACTCGAAGCTCGCCCCCAAGTCTTTTTGAGATTTTTTTTTTTTTTTGAATTTTGTGCTGAAGACGATGTCAGCTGACTAAGTTCACGCTTTTCATATAAATAAAATCTCTTTCATCAATTTGGTGCGTCTAATTATAGGAAATTAGGTTTATGGAGACAAGAGATTTGGGATTTGGGACATGATTGAGGTTGAATCCGACTTTCGAATATTCGGCTAACTCTAACGAAACCTGCAAATAATATGTCGATGATGTATGTAATTTTTTTAGGGGTACTATTTATAAATTTAGAACTCTAAATAGTCAAGAAAGGGATTCACACTTGAGCTGTCATTAGATTCGAACATATTTTGAGGCCAAGGCAAATGACGTCAGGCATGATCTTCTTCTCTTCTCGCCTTGTTATTTAGGCTCCTAATGGGAAATACAAATTAAATAAAATAAAAAATGGATGGCACATGAAACGTAATAACATGTATAATATCATATAGAATATAATATAAATGGGTCATATTTAACACTTAATAAGAGTTTGTCACATCATTCAAAAATATCAATTTCTTCCATAACTTTAATATATCAACTATTTGAACTTAATCTTAATACACTTAACCTTGTTTCATTCCATTACGAATGCCCAAAGTGCGCCATATTTAGTTGCACCATATTCATTAGCGGAAAGATTAGAATGAGATGACAACACGCGCGCAGATCATTCTTTAACGAGCATAAGCCATGTTCTTGCAACAGTGTGATTTTTGAAAATATGTATATACCAAAGTCTGTCCAAATGATTTCGATCAAAGCCATTGACTCAACCGAACATCTTTTCCGTTATTCCAAACCCGCATTGATTGAGAGGATGCCTCCTTTGATGGACTCCCTCCGAGAAGAAAGGGCCGGCCACCACTTTCTTTGACTTTCGTTTCGACAAAGGCAGCAATCACAATTTTCAACCATAGAAAAAGATCTTTTCATTCCACTCCTCAAAAGGCAAAATCACTTTCAAGGGTGCATGCATAATTAGAATCATAGTAAATTTCAAACCTGTCGATGTCATTCATGTACCTGGTTGATTTGTGAAGCAATAAATAAATTTTGAAGTCTAGTAGTCAAAATTTATATTCCTTTTCAAATCACGCTAAAATCACGTACGAGATTTCAGGGATTTATATTTCAATGAGTGGGACTGAACTTCTTTTCCTAAGTGAGATCGAGGTAAATGATGCATGCTTCATTTGGGTGCTTTTGTGGTCCGTCTCTTTATACCATTAGAAGTTGGATCAAAGAGTTATGAACCTTGAGCATGTTTCGTGAAATTCTCTTTTGAAAATTTTTACATATTTAGATATTTTTGGTATAGAAATAGTTGAGAATAACATTGTTGAAGACATATTTGAGGAATTTTTGTGCCTATTAATATGCTTTATGATATATATCAATTAATGATATGCTTTATCAAGTGAGATACATATATAATTCTGAGTAACATTCATAATATGGAGATAGCTAACAATTACGGCAAAAAGACAAAAAAAACTACCTAGTAGAGCAAGGAGATTATTTCTTAGGTGGACCATGGAACATGCATGCCTATACACTATGAAACGTATGCAAAATGGCGTGAACTATGCAAAGATAAAAGTTACAATGATATTGTTTGCTTTGAAGTGCAGCACTCACGGACTTACCTTCTTTTCGTGGTTTTGTTCTCCTGGGCTTTGCCCAGAAAATGCCTTGTTATGAGTTAAGATTGGTACCATACCTTATGCGACACGTCACGTCACCGCTTCCAAGTGATGTGGGATTTAATTTATTCTTGTCCATTTCGCCATTCTCGAGGCAGAGTTGCACTCCCATCCTTCGCAGGACTGGCTCGTTACAACAGCAATACAACCCATGCATCTGGCACCACCTTCTATAAAAACCCCCCTACGCACACGGCCTCGGAGAGAAAGAAAGCAGCAAGAGAGAGACATGATGGGTCATTATTCTTCATCTTCTTCTTCAAGTCCATCCATGCTTTCGCTCAAGTGCCTGCTCCTGTTAACAGCAACATTCGTGGCCTCGTCCCTACCCTCCGGCACAGTGAATTGGGCCGGCGAGCAAGAGGCGGACCGGGTGTACCGGCTCCCCGGCCAACCGGCCGTGAAGTTCAGGCAGTACGCCGGGTACGTGACGGTCAACGAGACGCACGGGCGAGCCCTGTTCTATTGGTTCTTCGAAGCCACCGAGAAACCCCAGGACAAGCCCCTCCTTCTTTGGCTCAATGGAGGTACTCTCTCCTTCCTTTTTGGGTCCCCTTTTGTCTCGTGATTCATGTGGTCCTTAGCAAGATACTTTTCTTCTTTTCGTGAAGTTCGTTTCCTTTCATTCTGCCTATTTGATTTCGCAATTTGTCGGTCTTTAATTTATGCGGCTTACCTCGTCAATTTTTTTCCTAGGCTGTGACTAAGATATTCCAATGATAACATGATCTGCAATTCTCTCACACGCACGTGATGATTATGTGAATTTTTAGCAGTATAATTCATGGCATTAGAGCTTTCGAATGTCTTATTTTGAGATATTATCATCTTACACGGACAGCATAGTAAGTTCTTATCTTATCTTCGAAAAAATGAGTTTTACCATGCAACGTATGTATTACATTCAAAGCTCATTAGGTCTAAGGAATTGTCATAGCCACAAAATCAACTAAAAGGTTATACCATTCACAAAGAATTTCTCCTAGCAAGATTTTTCTAAAATTATTTTTCACGATAATTATTCGTTTCTATATCTGGATTATCACAGGTCCTGGCTGTTCATCGATTGGCTATGGACAATCGACGGAATTAGGACCTTTTTCCCTCAGAAGGACCAGCCAACGCTGCTGTTAAATCCTTACACTTGGAACAAAGGTAAAGCAATATAAGCACAAATTATTATCTTTTTTTGTAATCTCCAAATTCAGAAAAATCATGTCTGTGAAAAATAAGCCAGGTTCCAGAAAATTAAAATTTATATTTATATAGACACTAACGCTACTAACTCTCTCTCCTCTTTTTTTTTTTTTTTTAAATTTCAGCTGCCAATCTGTTATTTTTAGACTCGCCGGTTGGGGTTGGATTTTCCTACACCAATACAAGTAGCGACATTAGTCAGCTCGGAGACATCATCACGGGTACAAACGATGTTTGATCCGAATTCGATTATAAGATGATAAATTCGAAATAGTTTTGCCATTTTTATATTATGATGATCGTTTTTTCTGCCCTTTTTTTTTTCTCAAAAATTATTCATAGCTAAGGACTCGTACGCATTTCTGGTGAACTGGTTTAGAAGATTTCCACAGTTCAAGTCCCACGATTTCTACCTTGCGGGAGAGAGCTATGGAGGTAAATCAGAAATTGAGATTAACATGGTTAAATCATCTGATTAACATTGTAAATGACTCGTTAATCTTCAAATTTCCAGGGCACTATGTTCCGCAGCTTTCGGAGCTTATTGTCGACAACAACAATAAGGTCCCAAAGGAAGACTACATTAACCTTAAGGGTCTCATGGTTAGTTTCTCTCGAATCTAACTTTTTCGAAAGGCGTAAGCTCTTGAGACGAATATAATTGGCACTTAATCTCGATGGCACACTTTGTAGATCGGCAATGCACTACTAGATGACGACACGGACCAGAGGGGGATGATCGACTACGCGTGGGATCACGCGGTCATATCCGATCGCTTGTATCAAGACATCAAGGCAACGTGCAATTTTAGCCAGGAGCAGTCGACCGCGGACTGCACCGGGAACCTCTTCGAGTTATTTGTCGATTATGAGGTCATCAACATTTACAGCTTGTACACTCCCACATGTGTGAATAGTAACTTTGGCAGCACCCGCCAACGTCCGGTCATCGACGGCACCAGCCCCCGATTGTTCTCCAAATTCGTGAGTTTGCATCAAGTCACACTTTGATTTCTCTCATCTACAATGAACGAAATGTACAGACATTCATGTGACGAAACGTACTGATAATAGGAGTGCATGTCTGATGTGATGTATAGGCCGGATGGCACAAGAGACCGGCGGGTTACGACCCGTGCGGGATAGACTACGCCGAGGTGTATTTCAACAGACCGGACGTTCAAGAAGCGCTGCATGCGAACGTCACCAAAATCCCGTATCCATGGACTCCTTGTAGGTTAGACCATCTTCTTCGTGTTTGGTTAGGTAATCTCAAACTCTAGTCCATGTACGTAGAATGTTCTTACATCTCAGCAATACAGTCACTATTTTAGGACAGTTTCGATCCGTTTACGGTCTCTGTAGTAAGATAACGCGACGGAAAATGGGAGGATAACATATGCAGGGACGAGTTAGAAAATGAGCATCGATGAACTCATCGTTGCAGCGATCATGATGAGGAAGTTTTCTCTTGTTGCATTCGCAGCAATACCCTAACGTCATGGAGCGATGCGCCGGCATCGATGCTTCCCATAATCAAGAAGCTCATACAAGGAGGCCTGCGCGTTTGGGTTTATAGGTAATCCAAAACCGCAATCTTTGATCAATTCTTGCTAGTAAAATTAGTTTTGAAAAGCTCAATTTGCTCACGGTTAATTCAATAATGAATATGTCGTTAATAGTGGAGATACTGATGGAAGACTCCCGGTGACTGGAACAAGATATACATTGAGAAAACTTGGTCTGGATATTGTTCAGGAGTGGACTCCCTGGTACAACTATCAACAGGTAATCCGCGATTTATTTCTATTGATTTATTAATGAGAGGTTTAGTTGGTTGGTCCAAGTTACTAATCATTTGCCATTGATAACGATAAAGATGTTATTATTTGGACTGATTTTTTTAATAAATCAAATTAATAATGTGCTAAAAGAAAATATAGTTTCTTTCCCATCGCACCTCACATTGAAAGCTTGTCGATACTCCTTGTCAGGTCGCTTTTGAAACAATTTTGTACAATATGAGAGATAATTAAGTGATAATCTTTAATTTATTACGAGAATAATAATTTAATATGTTTAAAAAAAATCATTTTTTTAAAAATTTATGATTCATGATAAATTGTTACTCTTATAGTAATCCAAATATTATTGTGTTATTAAAGTCCATGCGCTATGATTATGGTATCATTGGATTTAAGATAGATGCAAATCAATTTATTGCTACGATGGGATTTGATTGACCTTTCAGGTGGGTGGATGGACAGTCGAGTACGACGGGTTGACCTTCGTGACCGTGAGAGGGGCGGGCCACGAAGTGCCTACTTTTGCCCCCATGAGGGCTCTTCAATTGGTCAAGCACTTCTTGGCCAATGAGAAATTGCCATCTGCACCATTCTAGAAAACCAATCTTTTTTAATTTTTAGTTTTTATTCTTGCATTTGACTTCCTTTTTTTTTTTTTTTACATTTTACTTGTTTCCTATATTAGAAGTAAATGAAATAAGGTCAATAGACTCGAGTCCATGTCAAAAGTGATGGTCATTCCCAAGAATAAGAGCAGTCGAGGAAAAAGTGCCTCTTCTTCCACTTTGTAAATCATTGATTTGATTGTGGCGATTGGAATTTTAAGGAAATTGGAAAGCTTAAGGGTTTGAAATGCTTGGGTGCAATTCTTTTTCATCTCAGACTCATTAATCCAACAAACAAAAAGGAAAAAAACAATTAAAGAAGAAAACCGGTTCATGTGAAACAAACTTGGCGGTGATGTACATATTTAATTCCAACTACAATTCGGTTCGCTTTTTCCTGAAATGAATTTAAGCAATATTGGTCATTCAAATGCTAAACCGACCAAGATTGCATGGTACTCACCCTCATTTATCATATCCTTTTCTATCTTTTCAGCATCTAATTTAAAAGGGTAATTTAGGAATCTCTAGTAAGTCGGTAGGCTGAATCAAGTGAGCTCAAACAGGCAGGTCGGGTCGAGTCTAACTGGATCCATCTGACAAATGTTTTTTAACATGAGCCGACTCGAAACGAGCCAGCTATAAATGGGAAAATCAGAAACACTAGACACTTTCCTTCAGCACGAGAGATTTCGCTGCTTCAGTTGGCCAGGCAGAGTAGAAGCGGCGGCAACAATGCAGAGCAACTTCTCCGACCTTTCCGACCCTTTCCTTTGAAGTATCTTGCTTTCTTGCTCGTTCATTGCTCGTTTCTCACGAAGAAAACTCCCGACTTTGAGCAGCAAGATTGCACCTTTTTTTCTCGAATTCGCAGTGAAACGCAAGCACGAACCCAATCTAGAGCAGTACATTGCGGTTTTAAGCTTCAGAAATGATGCCAACCTCTTGTGACGCTGCTTGATTTTGAAATTCTTTCCCTTCCTTATAGCTTGCGATTTGAGAGCTATGTCGTGATGCTTATTTGAAGGGCGAGCTTGACGTTTATTCTTAATTTTTATGCTGGTGGTTCGATTCTGTTTATGTTGCTCCTTGTACGCTGAATTTGTTCATGATGTTTTCCGGATCTGATTCAGACTGCTTATGTTATCAGAGAGAGTTTAGAAAATTGTACGGTAATTGGATGGATATGATGGTCCTGCAAGTTGTCGCGATTTATCTACCAGTTTTTTATTCCTCTTTTTGCCGGACGAGCTTCTGCTGCATACGGTGCCATGTTCATGAATTTGCTGCTGAATGGTCGCCTCTCTGTTTTCACTTTCATATTAGAATTCACGCAGAAGTACCGTTCTTCATAGACTTTTGTTTAGCCTTCCTCGCTGTGCCAAGGCATTTGCATCTGCGGATTTGTGAATTGACACTTGAAAAAACATTGTTAGACATGAATTCTTTCAAATTCTTAAAATATTTAAATAATAAATTACGCATTCATTTAAAAATTTAAATTTTTAGAACAGATGGCAGTGGTCTTACCAAAATTTCACATAATATCAGAACTGGAAATCCTGAGTTTAAATATTTTTAGACTCATTTTATCTCCCCAATCAAATTTTCATACTCAGTACTATACAAAAGACCAAACTAAGTATTTTAAACCTAATTTCTTAAGTTTTTAAAATAGTTAGCAGTAATCTAAATCTCACAAAATTTTGATGAGAACTTCAGGTGAACGTACCAAAGATAAAGAAGACATTTATAGTACGTCCTATGTTTGCAGGCACAAGATGCACTTTGGTCGGGTTCGGCAAGGCCCAAGAACTCGGCCCATTTCTTGTGATAAATGGGATTGACGGCCCAGCCTAAGATTCAACAACTATACTTAGAGCAAGGGCATGTCAGAATTTTCATATTTTTTTTTCCTTCTTTCCCCAGCTTCATTAGAAGGAAGAGAAATAAATTTGTTCAAATTATCCTAATTGCGACATCACATGTTTGCAGCTGCAAATATGTTGTTCCTCCATTCGCCGAACCGCGTTGGGTTTTCTTACTCCAATGCCCCCATAGAACAAAGTGACAATAGTACAGATTTGTAAAATTTTAAAACAATTAGTAGATTTTTGGAGATAACCTCATTTACCGAAAAATAAAATTCCATGCAATTATTGAACCGCAAGAGATGCTCACACATTTCTACCGAATTGGTTCAAAAGGTTTCCACGGTACAGATGGAGCGAGTTATATATAGCGGGAGAAAGTTATGCGGGTTATTAATTATCAACCCTAATATTACAATTAATTTTACAAGTTTTCAAGTATCGATTTCTTTAATTTTCTGAGAAAATATTTATTTATTCAATTAATGAATGTGGTAAATGGGTTTTCCCCCTTCTTTTCAGGGCACTATGCACCCCCAACTTGCTGAGGCAATTCATGATGAGAACCGAAAATCAACTATAGACACTTTTATAAATCTTAAAGGCACTCGATGGGTTTTTCGTGTTATGCCCACTAATGCAAAAATGAAGAAATTGCTTGTGAAATTTCTGACTATGCAGTTGGGAAATCTGTATATGAATGTTGAGAAGGATTTTCACGGGGATGATCAACTATGCGTAGGGGCACACCCTGATTTCGGATGATCTCTATAGCTCAATCGAGACCAAATGAGACTTCAGTAGCAAAAATCTAACCGAAGATTATTGCATTTTATTAGACAAGCACAATGAACTATATGGGATGATCGACATGTATAGTTCGTACTCCCCAACTTATCAGCTTAGTCCACCCTTTGCTGATCATCTCTTAAATGTGCAAACCAAAGTGAATGCACCTAATTATCATTTGGTAAGTGCCTTTTCTTCCTCAATTTTTTTGTCCCTTCACTTATTTTTTTTCAATTTAACCTTTTAATTTCCCACAATGATTAGCTTAATTTAATGACTAATCTCTCTTGATCCAACAGGAACTTTTGCATAACATACCAGCAGTGTACAATCCATGCTTGATGTGCAACTTGCCTTGCCCGCAAACGTTGTCCGAATCTCTCGACCGTGGAGTCTTTGCAAGTGAATGAAATAATAATTTGTTGATTTTTCTTGAATATGAGGCTATATTAAATCTATTAATTTTTGCTAATTTTGGGTCAGTTATTAAGTAAGCTTCGAGATGGAAGGACTCGCCTTCTTCAGTTCTCCCGGTACTGAAGAAGCTTATCGGTGGGGGTACTCGACTGTGTGTTAATAGGTATCGAAAAAAATAATTAATCAAATTAGCATTTATTAATTAAATTGACTTACATATTATGACATTAATCTTGAGTTTTTTTTAGTTTAATCAATCCTTTTGGGATTAAGTTGTGATACAGATGGGAGGATCTCAGTTATGTCAACTTGGTACACTTTGAACGAGCTCAACCTCAACATCACGAAGAGTTGAATGCCGTCACGGCGTCGCCATGGTATAAAGATAAAGAGGTCATTTCCTTATTAATCTCTATATTATAGAAATCTAATTCGCTGCATTCTTTTAATTTTTTTAATCACGTCATAAATTGAGACAAAGGTTGTTCTAAGAGATAAATTGATATTAGAATTTAATAATGTTTATTTATGCTTGTGAGCCTAGAGATTTGGAGTTTCAGGACATGATTGAGGTCGAATTTCGGAATTGGATGAATCAAGAGCGGAAATCTTCTTCATTTCATGCTTCGATGTCATGATATTACTTATCTGGGCCGCCCCATGTGATGTATTTAGTTTTTGACCAGTGATCGTTAATTTGATTATCGGTACTTTAAATCTAACTTTTGGACATTCAATCGACTCTAACGAAACCCGTGAATGGTATGTCGATGATGTATGTAATTTTTTTGAGGGGTGATTTATAAATTTAGAACTCTAAATGGTCGAGGAAAGGGATCACACTCAAGCTGTTTTTAAGTTAGAATGTCTTTTGATGCTAACGCAAATGGCATCAGCCATGATCTACTTCTCTTCTCGCCTCGTGGTTTGGGCTCCCAATGAGAAATACAAATTAAATAAAATTGAAAAAGAAAAGAAGATGGTACATATCTTACATATCATGAAGAGTAATTTTACCTATAATAATAAATAGACATAAAATAGATGAATCATGTTAAACACTCAAAAAAAGTCCGTCGTATCATTCAAAAATATCTATTGTTCCCATAACTTCAATATATCTAGTATTCGATCTTAATCTCTCTCTTTCTCTCTCTCTCTCTATAGGTGCCTCCTCCTTTTTATTTATTTATTTTTGGAGACAATTTCTTTTTTTAAATCAATGACTTTTTCACAAATTTTGCTGGAAATGCAAGGCATGCGGTTGTACCATTCATTCGTCCATGGCTGTTTTGAAGAGTTCAAATCCTCTATTTAATGCTTCTAATTAAAGAAAATTAACTATGTGACCGATTAGAGATTTGAGGTTCGAGACATGATCAGGGTTGAATCCTCAAAATAAAATGAAAAGGAAATACAAAGCAAGATTTTTCTCCATTATTTGCATGCTCATATTCGATTTAGTTCCTACTTCTTAACCAATGATCACTAATTTTATCGATCGGTGCTTTGATCCAACTTTCATATACTTGACCCTCGCTAGCTAAATTTGAATATTTGAATAATAATAAGTAGATGATGTAAGTAAACTTTGAATGATGATATTTATAAAATTAAAACTCTAAATAGTCAAGAGAGCACGGGTGCACACCCGTGCCGATATTAAATTCGAATTGGGTCATCATATTCTTGCCCATGTCATTTCATGCTAATCCAAATATCACGGGGCCATGGTCTGCATTCTCTCTTCTTTCCTAATTAATCTTTTTATCAAGAAGAGTAATACTAGATATATTAAAGTTGAAATATAAATAAATGGGCTATATTCAATGCTCGATAAAAATAAATCACGTCATTTAACAATATTTCTCAAGCGTGCATGTTGACTCGACCGAAGGTCTCTTTCCTTATCCGCATCGATCGAGGGGATATGCTTCCTCTTTGTTTGACCTTCGTCTCGACAAAGACAGCAAGCGCGATTGTCAACCATAATTAAAATCATCGTAAATTCCGAACACCAGTCGATCACTCTCGCGTGCTCAATTGATTCGTCCAGCCGGGAGTAACCTTCCATTCGGAAATTATATTCCCCTTCAAATCATGCTAAAATCACGTAAGGGATTTTGCAGATTTATGTTTTAATGGCCAGAACTAAACTTATCAAATTGAGATTCCACACATAAGTTATCATTTAATTTGATCAAGTTGAAAAGTTTATAACTGAATCGGCATTCGTATAATAGATTTAGAGCTGATCAGACATTTTTCCCAATTTTCAAATAAGCTAGAATCGATCTAGATTTTGTAGAAAATGTAGTCCAAACTCTATTTTGAGCATCTAATGTCTGTCTAAATCGAGCCGTCCAAACTATAAATAAACAAATTAAACTCCAGTCGCCACATTCTACCAATTTGGGTATAAATCGAGCATGATAAGACCCGTGTGAAACGCACAGAAAAACTCTTAGAAAATGAGCTCCTCAGTCATAGCTCTGTGCCTTTGTCTCTGTCTCTCAGCCTCCGCCTCGCCTTCGTCGCGGGAACAAGTCAGCCCTGAGATCGAGGCTCAGCAAGAGGCCGCCCGCGTCGCTGCTCTCCCCGGCCAGCCTCCGGTGAGCTTCCGCCACTACTCCGGCTACGTCTCGGTGGACGACAGCCTCGGGAAGGCTCTCTTCTACTGGTTCTTCGAGGCGACGAGCCAACCTGCGAAGAAACCTCTCCTCCTGTGGCTCAATGGAGGTACTGTTGCTGAGAATTGCATTACAGAGTTAAAACTTTGGTGTTGCGATATATACGAAAGTAATTATTTTTTACTTATGTTCATTAAATCTCCATGCTTATATTTTACGTACCATATACGCAGGCCCAGGATGCACTTCGGTGGGGTTCGGCGAGGCTCAAGAACTCGGCCCGTTTCTTGTGAAAGAGGGGTCCGATAACCCGACCCTAAGATTCAACAACTATTCTTGGAACAAAGGCATGCCGCAAATTTCATTTTTTTATTTTTTTACAGCTTAATCTAAACAAAAAGAAGCATATTAATTCAACGGTGTAAATTAAATCAATTGGGTATCTCGAATGTCCTAATCGTTTGTTCTTAATAATTGTAGCCGCGAATCTATTGTTCCTTGACTCGCCGGTCGGTGTCGGGTTTTCTTACTCCAATGCCACTGTGGAGCACGGCGACAACAGTACAGGTTTGTAAAAATTGAATTAACTAATTATCTTTTTGTAAAAATTAACATCATTTACTAAAATTAAAATTTTCATTTGCAATAATTAACAGCAAGGGATGCGCATACATTTCTATTGAATTGGTTCAAAAGGTTTCCTCAGTACAAATCGAGTGAGTTCTATATCGCAGGAGAAAGCTATGCAGGTTAGTAATAATCGACCCTAATTTTACAAGTTTTTTTAATATCAATTTTTTGAATTTTCAGAGAAAATATTTTTAATCAATTAACTAATTTGCTAATTATATCCCTCCTTTTTCAGGGCACTATGCACCGCAACTTGCTGAGGTTATTTACGATGAGAACCAAAAATCATCTAAAGACACTTACATAAATCTTAAAGGCATCATGGTGTGTGCCAAAATTCTTCACAAAACTCAATCTTATTCACTAATTTTTCGTGTTATATCTATTAATACTAGTGAAAAAAGTCACTTACCAAAGCTATAAATATGCAGATAGGAAATCCGTATATGAATTTCGAGACAGATTACACAGGGATGATCGATTACGCATGGGGACATGCCCTAATTTCAGACGATCTCTATAGTTCAATCAAGGCAAAATGCGACTTCAGTAACGATAATCTAACTAAAGACTGTGTTAATTTAATTAACGAGTACAACAAACTGTACGAGATGATTGACATGTATAGTTTGTACTCCCCAACTTGCTCACTCGGCCAACCCTTTGCTACCCGTCTCTTAAACACTCAAGCCAAAGCGGACACAACTAATTATCATTTGGTAGGTGCATTTTCTTCGTTAATTTTCTGTCCCTTCACTTTCTTGTTAAATATAACTTCTCTATTTTCCACGACGGCTAGCCCAATTCAATGATTAATCTCTCTAAATTCGACAGGAATTCTTACGTACGATATTGGCTGGCTACGATCCATGCATGATGAATCATGCCACAACTTATTTTAACCTTCCCAATGTGCAGCATGCATTGCATGCAAATGTCACCCGAATCCCTGGACCATGGATTCTTTGCAGGTGATTAATGGGGTGCTTGTTTTGTAGAAAATAAACGATTTGGAAAATATTTTCTTATAAATAATTGCTTATATTGTTTGCAAAAATGAATCGTTGAAATTATCTTCATTGTTCATGAATGTATTTAGACATAAGTTGTTGTTAATGATAAAAATATTTTTTATTGATTAATTATTTCAAATGATACAAATAATCACTTTTAGGAAAATATTTTCCAAATTATTTATTTTCTGCGAAATAAATGGAACTCAAATCAGTTTCTTGATCTTCTTGAATATGAGGCTATTATAATGATATTAATTTTTGCTAATTTCGTCTCAAAAAACTAATTAAGCTCGGAGGTGAGCAATTCTTGGACGGACTCGCCTTTTTCAGTCCTCCCAATACTGAAGAAACTCATCGGTGGGGGCATTCGCCTGTGGGTTTACAGGTATCGATTAAATTAATTAATTAAATTCGATTTACAATGTTACCATGGTAATTTTGAGTTTTTCTTGTTTAATTAATCCTTTCATGATTTAGCGGAGACACGGACGGGAGGATCCCGGCGATGTCAACTCGGTATACGCTGAACAAGCTCGGCCTCAACATCACAGAGAACTGGACACCGTGGTACAAGGGCAGAGAGGTAATTTCTCTATCAGTCTCTAAATTAAGGTGATCTAATCCATCGGGTCCATTAAATTTTTAATCAAGTCGTAAATGCAGACGAAATTCAAGATAAAATCGATATTCGGAATTCAGTAAAGTTTATTTGAGCTTGTGAGCAATTATATTTTGTGCTTGTTCTTTTTTTTTATATTATTTATTTTTGGATTGGCTGAAAATTGGATTTTTTTGGTGTGGTTCTATCTAGGTCGGAGGATGGACAATAACGTACGAGGGGTTGACTTTGGTGACGGTGAGGGGAGCGGGGCACCAAGTTCCCACTTATGCCCCTGAGCAGGCTCTCCAGATCGTTCATCACTTCCTGGCCAACTCGAAGCTCCCCTCCATGCCCTTTTGAGATTTCTGACTTTTTATTTTATTTTATTTTGTGCTGAAGACAATATTGTCAGAAATTTGTGGCTGTTTCAAGCTCAGAAGTGACTAGTTCTCGCTTATGATATAAATTAAAATCTCTTTCATCTATTTAGTGCTTCCAATTATAGAAAATTAGGTTTACGACTGATGAAAGATTTGGGGTTCGAGAGCGTGATCGGAATCAAATTTTGAGATAGCAGGAATCAAGAGCGAAAATTTTCTTTATTTCACGCTTCGATGTTGCGATATACTTGCCCGTACCATGGAATGCTTTATCTATTCTTTCCTCATTAGTCTTATTTTCAGTATATGAAAGTGAGAATGTAAATTTCGTACAACGAATAAATATATAAATAAATAAGTCATATTTAACGCTCAATAAAAATCCATCACGTCATTTAAAAATATCTTTTTCTGACAAGACGGATTTTCACGGAAAATGCCGCACATGCGGTTGCGCACAGACACGAACGGAAAGGATTAGATAAGACGACAGCACACGTGCAGCTCATCCTTGGACGAGCATAAGCTATGTTCTGGCAACTATGTTCTGGCACGGCAAGAGGTCAACGGAGGTATTATTGCTGATAACACCGTCATAGAATCAAAACGCTTGTGTCGCATATATTGAAAGTAATTATTTTTACTTTATGCTCATTAAATCTCCAACATTTATATTTACCGGGCCCGGGATGCACTTCAGTCGGGTTCGGCGAGGCCCGAAAACTCGGCCCGTTTCTTGTGAAAGATGGACGCGACGGCCCGACCCTAAGATTCAACAACTATACTTGGAATAAAGGCATGTCGGAAATTTCGAAATTTCATTTCTCATTCTTCCCTAGCTTCATTAGAAGGAAGAGAAATAAATTTGTTCAAATTGTCCTAATTGCAACATAATATATTTTTGTAACTGCAAATGTGTTGCTCCTTGATTCGCCTGCCGGTGTTGGATTTTCTCACTCAAATGTCACAGTAGAGGTTCATAAAAATTAAATTAATTAGTGTATTTTTAGAGATAACCCCATTTACCGAAAATTGAAATTCCATGCATTTCTACTAAATTGGTTCAAAAGGTTTCCACAGTATCGATGGAGCGAGTTCTACATAGGAAGAGAAAGCTATGCGGGTTAGTAATTATCGACTAATTTTACAGTTAATTTTACAAGTATTTCAAATATCAATTTCTTTTAGTTTTGAGATAACTTTTGATTAATTAATTAATGTCTTCCCCTCCTTTTCAAGGCACCATGCACCCCCAACTTGCCGAGGCAATTTACGATGAGAACAGAAAATCAACTATAAACACTTTAATAAATCTTAAAGGCGTCATTGTGCGTACCTAAATTGTCAGCTGAATTCGATCTTACTCATGATTTTTCGTGTCATACCCACTAATACAAAATTTCAAAATTAATTGCAAAAAATTTCTAAACAAGCAGGCGGGGAATCCATATATGAATTTCAAGATGGATATCATGGGAATGATTGACTATGTGTGGGGGCATGCCTTGATTTTAAATAATCTCTATAGCTCAATCAAGGCCAAATGCAACTTAAGTAATGAAAATCTGATTGAAGATTGTCATATTTTATTCGTTGAGTACAACAAATTGTCCAAGATGATCGACATGTATAGTCTATAGTTGTTGACTTATCCGGTTGGCCATCTCTTAGATACAAGAGCCAAAGCAGCCCCACCTAATTATCATTTGGTAGGTGCCTTTTTCTTCCTTAATTTTTTTGTCCCTTCACTTTTCTTTTTTTCAAATTAACTTTTCCATTTTCCACAATAATCAACCTAATTTAATGACTAATCTCTCTTGAGATAGGAACTCTTATGCAGGATACCGGCGGGCTACGATTCATGCCTAATGAACCATACCACGGCTTATGTTAACCTTCCAGAAGTGCAACTCGCCTTGCATGCAAACGTCACCTGAATCCCTCGACCGTGGAGTCTTTGTAGGTGAATGAAATAATAATATGTTGATTCTTCTTCGATAAGAGGCTATTATAAATATATTAATTTTTGCTAATTTTGGGTCAAATATTAATTAAGCTCGGAGGTGAGCAACTCTTGGAAGGACTCGCCTTCTGCAGTCCTCCCGGTACTGAAGAAACTCATCGGTGGGGGTATTCGCTTGTGGGTCTTTAGGTATCGATTAAATTAATTCATCAAATTAGCATTTGTTAATTAAAATTGATTTACATATTATGATGGTAAATTTGGGTATTCTTTTTTCATTTAACCAAATCCTTTCGGGATTCAGTGGTGACACAGACGAGAGGATCTTGGTGACGTCAACTCATTGCAATTGAACAAGCTCAGCCTCAACATCACGGAGAACTGGGCACCGTGGTATAAGGGTAGAGAGGTAATTTCCTCATTAGTCTCCAAATTATGATAATCTAATTAAGAAAAAAATTCTAAATAAGAGCTTAAAGTACCCTCAATTTCTTAAATAAGAGTCTGAAATGAACATTATCTCAAATAGAGGCTTGGAATGCCCTTCATTTTGTCAAATTAGGGCTTGAAGTGGACCTTGAAGTGATCATGTTATATTTTCCTATTTTCTTCCCTTTTTTTCTTTATTTTTTCCTTTTTGTTCATTTTTCCACAAGAAAGACAAACTAAAAAAAGTCTAAAACTTAAAAAAAGAAATGAAAACATAAATTAAAAAAAAAAAAAAGCGCGAAGGGCTGGGCTGGGCTAGTTGCCACCCCATTGGCGATGGGTGGTAGTCGCAAGCAAGGGAGGGCTAGCTGCCATCCCTATAACCTTTTTTTCTTATTTAAGTTTTAGCCTTTTTTTTCCCTTCATTGGTTTTTTTTATAAAAAAAAGTGAAAAATAAAGAATGAAAGAAAATAAGAAAATGTAAAGAACGAAAATGCAATTGACTAGCCGGTGAGATCAAATCTTTCTTTAAGATTGATACGGTTAGTTCAAATTCTTTATTTGAAATAAGATTCATTTCAAGCTCTTATATAAAAATTGAGGTCACTTGGAATTCTTATTTGAAATTTTTCCTCTAATTTGCTCTATCTTTTAAATTTTTATTCCTTCCCTAAATAATATCGTGTTGTGATATGACAAAATTCAATGCGAAGGTGGCTTCGTAAGATAAATCGATATTTGAATTTAATAATGTTTATTTGTGCTTGTGAGCCCCTTTTTTTTTGGGTAGCTGAAAATTGGATTTTGTGTGTGTGTGTGTGTGTGTGTGTGTGGGGTCGAGGTTGGGGGTTGGACAATAACGTAAGAGGGGTTGACTTTTGTGACGGTGAGGCGACCGGGCATCAAGTTCCCACTTTTGCCCCTAACCGCTCCCTTCAGATCGTTCATCTATTCAATGCTTCTAATTATAGAAAATTTGGTTTACGGAGAACAAGAGATTTGGGGTTCGGTACGTGATCAAGGCCGAATTTCGAAATAGGAAGTCAATAATGTAATTCTTCTTCATTTTGCACTTCATGTCTTGATATGACGTGCCCGTGTTGCTGCTGCTGTGTGGTCTATTTATTTCTTAGTTGGTGATTGTTAATTTCATCGTCGGTGCTTTACATCCGACTTTCAAATATTTGACTAGCTTAAAGGGAAATCTACAAATGGTATATTGATGATACATGTAATTTTGGTGGATAATGTTTATAAACCTAGAATTCTAGAAACGGAATGACACTCGAGCTGTTATTAAATTCGAATGTCTTTTGATGCTAATGCAAACGACGTCAGGCACGACCTTCTCCTCTCCTGGCCTCTTTATCTGGGCTCTTAATGGGAAATACAAATTAATAAATTTGAAAAAAATAAAGGAGAAATACAAGTTAATAAAATCGAAAAAAAAAAAAAAAGGGAGATGGCACTTGTCCTACATGTTACGAAGAGTAATATTACTCATAATAACAAATAAACAAATAAAATAACTGTTACACAGTAAATTCTCAGTGAGAGTCCGCTGCATCATTCAAAAACATTAATTTTTTTCATATTTTTAATATATCAACTGTTTAAACTTAATCTGAAGGTGTGTCTACGAGGGAAAGTGTTTTCCCAAAATAAGTTTTTTGGACTTTTACCCGACGCTCTTCACTATGCCATGGTCGGCCAAGTTCGTAGGATTGTTGCCCTTTGGAATGGTTCAGCCTGCCGCGAGCTCTAGTCTGTTGCTGTTTGCGTTGAGTTCCCTTGTGCCATCGTTTGCCTTGTTGGGGAGCTTTGTTGCTTCTCTGTTTGGTACGCCTACGCCTTATTCCAATGCGAGCACAAGTTCATTCTTGTTTGGGCTATTGTGCTTGTGCCTCAGGCGAGGTCAAGCTTACTAGATCTTGGCAAGCTCAAGACTCACCAGCCTCACCGTGGCAAGCTCATTCTTGCATGAGGTTGACCAGGTTAGCCCTCGCCAGTGGCCTGTCATGGTGATCGTCGAGGCTTATGACCAACAGAGGAGAAAGAAGGAGAAAGCAAAAGAAAAGGAAATAGTCAAAAAATCGTTTTTTTTTTTGTCTAAGATAAAGTCATAAGATTGAAATCATTTTCCAAATGAGATCTAAATACCAAAAAACGTTTTTAGTCACCTATCACCAAATAAAGGAAAACTAAATATTTTCTTGAAAAAATGATTTCCCAAAAAGTAATTTTCTTTATCATGAAATTTTCCTAAAATAAATGCACCCTTAACACACTTAACATTGTTCCATTCCATTACAAACGCCCCATGTGGCCACTTCTAAAGGACAGCTTATTGACAAGTTGGGGTAGGCTGGGGATCGACTTAGCCAACCCAAGCACCAAATCGCCTAGCTCAATTCAATTGAGCGCCGTCCCTACCTCAATTCAATTCAATGCACTGTTGCATTGTTCTCTCTCCAACTGGATTGGTTCAAGAACCCTAGATCCAAATCGCCTAAATCGATTGAATCGCGCGCCTTGTACAATCGGATTCAAAGGAAAGTAGCTGCCCCATTTCTGGAAATGCCGCACACGTTCTGAAGGATTAGAATGAGACAACAACATGCGTGCTGATCATCCTTTAACGAGCATAAGCCATGTTCGGGCCACGATGTGATGTCTAATGTTTACATCCCAAGTCTGTCCGAATGATTTCGATTAAAGCCATCGACTCGACCGAACATCTTTTCCTTTATGCTCCGAACCCGCATACTTCCTGTGCTGGGAAATCCCTCGAAGAAGAAAAGGGCCCCAACCCTCACTTTGTTTGACTTTCATTTCAACGAAGACGGCAAGCGCAATTTCAACCTTAAAAAAATAGATCTTCAATTCCTTTTCCCCAAAAGGCGAAATCAGTTTCGAGGCGTGCATCCATAATTAAAATCATGGTCAATTCCGAACCGGGCGATCTCGTTCGTGCCCCCAATTGACTTACGATCCATGCCCAATGAACCACGCCACCGCTCATGTTGACCTTCCCGACGTGCACCTCGTCTTGCACGAGAAGGATTGCCCGAATCCCTCAACTCTGGAGTCTTTGCAGGTGAATGAAATAATAATTTGTTGATTTTTCTAGAATACAAGGTTGTTATAAATATATCAATTTTTCCTAGTTACGGGTCAAATATTAATTAAGCTCGGAGGCGAACTTTTCTTGGAAGGACCCGCCTTCTCCAGTCCTCCCGGTACTGAAGAAAGTCATCGGTGGGGCTATTCGCTCGTGGGTCTTCAGCTGTCGATTAAATTAATTAATTAAATTGGCATTTATTAATTAAATTCGATTTACATGTTACCATTGGTAATATTGGAATTTTTTTTTTCTTGGTTGATTCAGTGGAGACATGGACGGGAGCATTCCATGATGTCAACTCGGTATATGCTGAACAAGCTTAGCCTCAACATCACGGAGAACTAAATATGGTGGTTAAATGGTAGGGAGGAAATTTCCTCATCTGTCTCTAGATTATGATAATTTAATTTTCTGTGTCCTTTTAATTTTTTTAATCACATCATAAATGGAGACGAAATTCAATGCGAAGGTGGCCCTAATAGATAAATGAGAAAATTTCAAAAAACAACTCGAATTGTTCTTATTATTTTTTATAAGGGTTTGGAATAAACCTTAATGTCAAATAAGAATTTCAAGTGCTCTCATTTTTAAAAGAAGGGTTTAAAGTAAATATTATTTTACATAAAGATCTAGTTGTCAAGTCATCCTTAAAATGGGGCTTTACCTTATCAATTAATAAAGGCATTTTTATTTTTTTTTCCTTTTTCTATATTAGATAAAAAAATAATTTAAAAAGAAGGAGGTGAAGGGAAAATGGCGAGGGCTTTGCAAACCTCACTCACTACTAGGGGTCAAGAACCGAACCGAAACCGAAACTGAACCGAAATTTTATGCATTTTCGGTTTGATTCAATTAACTGAAAAATAACCATTAACTTTTCTAGTTCGATTAATCGAACCAAAATTCTCAATAAAAATTAAACAATCAACTTAAAATCTCTCTTTTTTTCTTACCATTTCTTCACTTTGGTTCTAATAAGTAAGTCAAAAATAGGAAAACCAAAAAATAAAAAATCTAGAAAATCGAACTGAATCGAATTGGAATTTCGGTTTGATTTGTATTTGTTTCGAGTCAGATTCGGTTTGATTCGGTCACACTTGATTTCGATTTTTCATCATCATGTTTTCATTATATTCAATTTAGTTTGATTCGATTCAATTGGGTTTTTCAAAAAAACAAACCAAACTAAACTATTTATACCCCTATTTGGTGTCACTAATTTCCCTTTTTTAATTAATTTATTTTTAAATATAATTTTAATAATATTTAAAATTAACATTATATTAGACGAAAATGTCTTTGATCGGCCGTAATATTTTGTTGACAAACAAGGTCAGGTTTTTATTTGAAATTGACATAACCATTTAAGCACTTATTTGAAACTGACATGACTATTTTAAGCTCTTATTTGAATAAGGTTCACTTCATGACCGCTCTCATTTGGAATTTTTCCTAGATAAATCGATGTTTGGAATCTAATAAAGTTTATTTGAGCTTGTGAGCTTTTCTTATTTTTTTAATTTTTTTGGGTGGCTTAAAATTGGATTTTTGTGTGTGGTCAAGGTTGGAGGGTGGACAATTAGGTCATGTGTTTCATCTACTCGGTGACTCTACTTATGGAAAATTAGGTTTACGCAGCCAAAGACGGATTTGGAGTTCCGGGTCGAATTTTGATAGGACAAGTCAATAGCGCAAATCTTCTTCATTTCGCGCTTCAATGTCATGATATTACATGTTTATGTCGTTGCATGTGATCTATTTAGTTTTTAGTTGGTGATTGTTAATTTCATTGCTAGCACTTTAAATCCGACTTTTGAATATTCAACTAATTCTTAACGAAACTTGCAAATGGTACGTAGATGATGTATGTAATTTTTAAAGGAGTGATATTTATAAATAGTCGAGAAGGGATTCCCACTCGAGCTGTTGTTGATTTTTTTTTTTTTTTTTTGGTCGAAAAGTTGTTGTTGAATTCGAATGTCTTCTGATGCTTACGCAGATGATGTCAGGCATCATCTTCTTCTCTTATTCGTTATTTGGGCTCCTCATGGGAAATACAAATTAAATAAAATTGAAAAAATAAAGGAGATGGTACTTATCCTACATGTTACGTATAATAACATAAATATATAAAAAAATGAGTTATATTCAACATTCAATAAGAATATCGCATCATTCAAAATATCAATTTTTTTTTCCATAACTTTAATATATCAACTATTTGAATTTAATTTAAATATATTTAGGCTCTACTCGTTTCATAAAAAACAACTTTCTAGGAAAATATTTTCTAGATTTTTTTATATTTGTTTCACCAAAAATGAATATATCAAGAAAAATATTTTCCATCAATGGAAAAAAGTCTTCTAAAATAAGTTTTTTCTGCTTTTTAGAAAGTGAAAAATTTTTCCTTATGCTTTTTTTTTACCACTCATTCTAATTATTTTTATTTTATTTTTCAAATTCAAATTATTAGTTATTTTTTCCTTTTTCTTTTTTCTTCTTCTCTAGTCGATCGCTAGCCATGACAAAGGCCAACGATTGGCCATTCGAGCTCAATAGATTGATGACGCTCGAGCATTGCCAAAGGGAGGCCGCCATTCGAGATCTCACACTCAGCGTCGCCAAATTGATGACGCTGCAAGCATTGTTTTATACCTTCACATGGGGAGATCTATTAGGAGGCCGGCTCAAGCCTTGCATTTTGGCGACGCTACTTCTCTAATACAACTCACACGCGTATCCTGAGACTCGAGCCTCGTTAGATCAGCGATGTGTGAAAATCACTAGAGGGCGATGAGGCTCGAGCCTTGCAGATTAGCAATGCTCGAGTGTCACTAGAGGGCGGTGAGGCCCAAGCCCTACCCTATGGCAACACTCTCCGGCGGTTGTTGAGGAAAAGAAAATGAAAGAATAGGAAAAATAAAAGAAAAATAGAAAAAAAAAAAAAATAATTAAAATAAAATAAAAAATGGAATTTTTGAAAAATAAAATAAAAAATAAAAGAATGATAATAATAAAAATAAAAACAAAAAATGATCAAAAGAAATTAACAAAGGAAAATCAAATTAGATACCAAATAGTGAAAAATATTTTCCACTTCAATCTCAAATTTTAGCCGAATATCAAAAATATTATTATTAGTTTGGAAAATGACTTCTTGAAAGATATTTTCTAGAATCACTATCTTTTCCACCAAACAAATGGAGTGTTAACATTATTTCATTCCGTCACAAATGCCCCAAGTGCCCACTACTGAAGGATGGCTTGTCCACGACTTGAGGTAGGCCGAGGATCGACTTGGAACCCTAGGCACTGAATCGCCCAAAATTGAGCACCCTTGTCTCTCTCAATTCGATTCAATTGAGCCCCCTCATTCATCTCTCTCCATCCAATTTAATGCCCTGCCACATTGCTCTCCCCGACTGGATTGGCTCAAGAACCCTAGCTCCAAATCTCCTAAATCGATTGAATCAAGTGCCTCGTATCTCTCTCTTGCTCTATCGATCTGATTGAATCAAGTGCCCTTGGGATGAAAAGTAGCTGCCTTTTTGCTTGAAGTGCCGCACACGTGGTTGCACCATATTCATTACCACAGGGATTAGAATGAGATGACAACACACGTGCAGCTCATCCTTTAAGCTATGTACTGGCAACTGTGCGGCTTCGATGTATACACCAGAGTCTGCCATTGACGCGACCGAAAACCCGCATTATTGAGAGGATGCTTCCGTCGAGGGACTCCCTCGAAGAAGAACGGCCCCCCCCCCCGCCCCACTTTGTTTGACTTTCGTTTCACCATATAGCAAGCAAATTTTCGAACCTAAGGAAAGATCTTTAATTCCGTTCCCCGACAGGTAATATCACTTTCAAGGCGTGCATCCAAAATAAAAATCATAGTAAGTTCCGGAGCCGGTCGATCACGCCCCGTGGCCCCAGTCGCTTCACGAGGCGAAGCAATGAATGACTTTCGAAGTCTAGCATTCGGAAATTTATATTCCTTTCAATGTCTCGATGGAAAAACTAAACTTCTCTTAGATGAGACTGAGGTAAATGATGTGCGGTTTCATTCAGGTGATTTTGCGACCCATCTCTTTACACCGATAGAAGTCGGATAAGATAGTTATGAACCTTTGATCCTGTTTTGTCGAATTCTCTTTTGAAAATTTCTAGATATTTTGATATTTCTAGTTTTGAAATAGTTGAGAATAATAACGCGGAAGACAAATTTAAGAAATTTCTTTATAATTTGATATATTCATAATAAAGATTACATCAACATATTTAAAGATTTTGTAAGATAATTATTAAAGGTAACGTATCAATCAATGATATACACTATCAAACAAGATTTCTTTCTCAATGGACCACAGAAGTGTGGCGTCTCATTGGCATGTGCATGCCCTATTTACTAGCAAACATTAAGCAATGTGACATGAACCATGCAAAGATTTAAGGAGAAAAGGTCGAGAACAGCGGGATAACCCATGGATGTTATCTGGTACTGCCTTGTATAAAAACCCCCAAACGCACTCGCACACGCACTCGGAGAAAGAAAGAAGCGAGAGAGAGAGACACAGACATGATGAGTCATCATTCTTCATCTTCTTCTTCAACTCAATCCATTCTTTCGCTCAAGTGCCTGCTCGTGCTGATAGCAACGTTCGGGGCCTCGTCCCTACTCTCCGTCGCAGCGAATTGGGCCGGCGAGCAAGAGGCGGACCGAGTGTACCGGCTCCCTGGCCAACCGGATGTGAAGTTCAGGCAGTACGCCGGGTACGTGACGGTCAACGAGACGCACGGGCGAGCCCTATTCTATTGGTTCTTCGAAGCCACTGAGAAACCCCAGGACAAGCCTCTCCTTCTTTGGCTCAATGGAGGTACCGTCTCTCCTTTCTCTTTGGGTTCTCAGGGATCATCTTTCTGGTCCCCTTTCGTCTCGCGATTCGTGTGGTCCTCAACAAGATATTTTTCTTCGTTTTGCGATGCTCGTTTCCTTTCATTCTGGCCTACTTGATTTCGCGATTTGCCGGTCCTTCTCGACGACTTAGAACCGGGTTGTGACTAAGATGTTTCGACTGTAAGTGATTGTCTTGCATGCGCACTCATGACGATTACGTGAATTTTAGCAGTATGATTCTAGCATTAAAGCTTTCGAATCTCTTTGTTAGAGATAATTAAGATAATTCTCTAGGATATTTCAATTGATTTTATGTATCTCTCGGTATTGTGTCATATATGTTATCTTTGATAGTATCTCATAAAACTTATAAATAGATTGATGTAATATTTATTGTTATATATTAAAATATACAGAAAATTTGTGGATATACAATCTTATTTGACATGTTGCCATCCCTTGACTAAGATGAGTTTTACCATACAACGTATGTAGCTTTGGATGTAATATTCAAAACTCATTAGGTCTGCTGTCGCAATCATAAAATTTTCAGTCCATGTGCAATAATTTGTTGACCCTTCCTTTGACCAGTGGAATTTTCCCTGCGTTGCAAACACTGTTCAGTGAATTATTGGCAAATAATTTATAATTTTAAGGGAATAACATGAAATATAAAACTATCGGGAGGGAACGGACAATATCTTCCTCTCTTGGACAGTTACATAGGTTGTCCTTTCCACTAAATATCGTATTTTCTTTCACTAATTTTCTGTTTATTTGAATGATGATGTTTTCTTTTTTTTTGCGGGGGCCATATTTTGATCGTTATATTCAACAGAGATAATTTATTTTACCTATTTTTCTATATGACCAACCATTTGAAAACCTCCATCGCTTGTTCTTTCCGAGGGTGTCTTATCTCAAGAACGAACAACAGAGAAATACTCTAATTTTGTTTGACTATATTGTTAATTGTCTGTCGATATTTTTGACCCGTTATATAAAACTACGCTATAAGACAAATGGGTTTAGTTAGGTTGAACTGCAATGATATATTCTTGGTTTTGTTTCCACGTCAACATATTGAAATTCAAGAAAATAACCCTAAAAAGGCGATAGGCCCACATGAAAAAGGAATAACCCTAATTATGAATTCTTGAAAATGAAGTTGCGTGGCATTATTGAAGGGCTCCCCAAGCTCAACCAGACTGGCGTGCTTCCGCTCGCCATCATTCTTAGACGCCCACCTTTTTGTCTTCTACTTCAAGCTTTCAAATCCCTTGCTTCCGATTGACACTTCCAGGAGTTGAATGTGCTTTTGTTTCTTTTCTTTTTCAATTGGATATAAGAAATATTAAAAGAAAAGTTATTGGGAAAGGACCAGAAACTTTTCTCAACGCTTCTAGAGGAAAAGATAGTTATGGGGTAGGTTATAATGGCAAGATTTTGATGATTAGTCGTATGAAAAAATGCAAGCCATGGTCGTTTTTCACGTTTCCAACTTTTGATTATGTGTTTTTGACCCTACTTTTTTTATTAGGATATGAGTTTATGGTAGAAAGATACCTTGATTGCTTTAGCAGAAAATATTGTTGTGTCTATTATAGGATCCAATCAGAAGTTTATATTCAAGTGGGGTGAATCTAGATATGAAGCGACCACAATTCTGATTTCCAACCAGATTTTGGTAATTATTGTGATTTTATATTCGCCTTATTTAATTTCACTCCGACAATGGGTATCCAACATTTATTTTCACTCCGACAATGGGTGTCCAAAGTCGTTTTGACATTCGATTAATCCCCGCTATGGCCACTTCATGCACAGACTTATTTAAGGAATTGTCATAGCCGCAGAGTCAACAAAAATTACCATTCACCAAGGATTTCTCCCAAGCAAGATTTTTTAAAATTTATTTCTTAAGATAATTAAATGTTTCCATATCTGGGAAATCACAGGTCCCGGCTGTTCATCGATTGGCTATGGACAATCGGAGGAACTGGGACCTTTCTTTCCTCAGAAGGACCAGCCGAAGCTGAAGTTCAATCGTTACACTTGGAACAAAGGTAAAGCAATACAAGCGCAAATTTTATTTTATTTTTAAATTACTAATTTATCATAATCTCCAAATTCAGAAAATTCATGTCTGTGAAAAATAAAGCCAGGTACCAAAAAAATGAATATATATAGACACTAACGCTATTGACTCTTTTTCTATTTTCTAGCCGCAAATCTATTATTTTTAGAATCACCGGTCGGGGTCGGATTTTCCTACACCAACACAAGTAGCGACATCAATCAACTTGGAGATACCATCACGGGTACAACGATTATAATTCAATAAATTTCGAAATGATTTTGTCATTTTTATATCTTAATTTTCTTTTTTTCTCTGTCCTTTTTTTGGAAAAAAAATAATATTCATAGCTAAGGACTCGTACGCATTTCTGGTGAACTGGTTCAGAAGATTTCCACAGTTCAAGTCCCACGATTTATACCTGGCGGGAGAGAGCTACGCAGGTAAATTAGAAATTGAGTCTTTTTTTCTCATGTAAAAATGGTGGCTATTGAAACAAACTTTAGTGATTTAAAAAATTGAGATTGACATGTTTATAATCATTTGATTAACATGCGTAAATGACTATTTAATCTTCAAATCTCTAGGACACTATGTTCCGCAGCTTTCGCAGCTCGTTCTCGACAACAATAAGAAGGTCCCAAAGGAAGATCACATCAATCTCAAGGGTCTAATGGTTAGTCCCTCTCAAATCAATGTCTTTCAAAAGGGTTGTAAGCTCTCGAAAACAATGGGATTTAATCGGTGCTTGATCACGATGATGTGCTTTGCAGATCGGGAATGCGCTACTGATGACGACACGGACCAGAGGGGGATGATCGACTACGCGTGGGATCACGCGGTCATATCCGATCGCTTGTATCGCGACATCAAGGCGACATGCAACTTTAGCCAGGAGGATCTGACCTCGGACTGCACCCGGAACCTCAACAAGTACTTTGCTGTTTATGAGATCATCGACATGTATAGCTTGTATGTTCCCACATGCACGAACAGTAACTTCAGCAGCACCCGCCAGCGTCCGGTCATTGACGGCATCATCGCGCCCCGATTGCTCTCCAAATTCGTGAGTGCTCATTTCAGTCGCGTTTCGATCTATCTCATCTACAAGAAACGAAGTGTACAGACATCTGTGTGACGAAATGTACTAACGATAAGATTGTACATCTGGTGTGATGTATTATAGGCCGGATGGCACAAGAAACCGGCGGGTTACGACCCATGCGCGTCGGACTACACCGAGGTGTATTTCAATAGGCCCGACGTTCAAGCCGCGCTGCACGCGAACGTCACCAAAATCCCGTATCCATGGACTCACTGCAGGTTAGATAATCTTGTTCGCGTTTGGTCAGACTATCTCAAACCCTAATACATGTGCATAGAATGTCTTCACTTCTCAGTAATACAATCACTATTTCAAGATGGTTTCGATCCGTTTATGGTCTCTGTAGTACGATAATGATAAAGAAGTTTTCTCTCGTTGCATTTGCAGCAATAACATCTCGTTCTGGACTGATGCGCCCGCCTCGATGCTTCCCGTAATCAAGACGCTCATACAAGGAGGCCTGCGCGTGTGGGTGTACAGGTAATCCGAACCCGCCGCGATCTTTGATCAATTCTCGCCAATAAAATTCCTTTTGGAGAGGTTACTTTGCTCGTGGTTAATTCGATGATGGATCTGTCGTTAATAGTGGAGACACTGATGGAAGAATCCCAGTGACTGCAACAAGATACACATTGGGAAAACTCGGTCTTGATATTGTTCAAGATTGGACTCCCTGGTACAACTATCAACAGGTAATCCTCAATTATTTCTATTAATTTATTAAAGAGCTGTTTAGGCGACTAGTCCAAATGACTAATCATTCGCAGTCGACAATGATAAGGAAGTTTTGTCGGAACTCATTTTCATTAATAAATCAAATTAATAAGGCGTTGAAATAAAAGAAAAGAAGCTTCTCACATGTCATGTTTGATATCCCAAGCAAGTTGATTTTTCTTGTCCAATCACATTTGAGACGAATCAAATCGATAAATATCTCTTAGATTATGGTGTCCTTGCATTTAAGGTAGATGCAAATCGATTTATTGCTGTGATGGGACTTGACGAATTGAAGGGGGATTTGATTGACCTTTCAGGTGGGTGGATGGACGGTTGAGTACGACGGATTGACCTTCGTGACCTTGAGAGGGGCGGGCCACGAAGTCCCTGCTTTTGCCCCCAAGAGGGCTCTTCAATTGGTCAAGCACTTCTTGGCCAATGAGAAATTGCCATCTGCAGCATTCTAGAAACCCTATCTTTTTATTTTTAGTTTTTACTTTTGCATTTGAATCTGTCATTTTTTTTTATTTTTAACTTGTTTCCTATGTCAGAAGTAGATGGAAAAAGGTCAATTGACTCGATTCAATGTCAAAAGTCAACCATGCACAGGAATCCTAAGCAGTCGAGGGAAAAAGTGCCACCTCTTCCGCTCTGTACATCATCGATTTGACTGTAGCGATTGGAATCTTGAGGAATTTGGCAAGCCTGAAGATTTGAAATGCTTTTAATTTTCCACTCCAAGACAATTGATTAATCATCCGTTCTTATGTGAATTTGGAAATAAATATTGGCACTGTTTCTCCTTGTATTTGCGCTATGCGCTTTCAATATCTGTCATCAATGGATCCGCTTGCAATATCGAAACCATGGATCAACTTGCAATATTGAAACCAAACCCTCAAATTGTATTATTTTTTTGTTTTTAAATTGAAACTAAAACCAGGACTAGGAGTACATGCTTTACAATTATAGTGAAAACAATGGATATTAAGATAGTTACCCATTTATTATCCAAATATGTAGAAAGAAAAATCTACTCTGATGTCTCGAAAGTCAAAAGAAGAACATGGAAATCACGGGTGTCACAAAATACCTATAGTTTGATGAGGAACATTAACATGATTTTCATCTTTAACTTAGATATTCAATGAACAAAAAGGGAAAATTGATTAAAGAAGAAAAAAGTCGAAGAAAACCAATTCATGCTAAATGGAATCGATCATGATATACATGTTGAATTGGTTCTCAATTTGATTCCTACTTGAATCGGATTTATATACTGGTCGGTTCAAATGCTAAACTGAATAAGATCGCATGGTGCTCACCCTCATCTATGGCCTCCCTTTGGTGATGGAAGCAAGATATTCAAAAATGAGGTGACCTACCCACCTATGTAGCTATACACTGGGTCGTTTTTTCTTTTTTTAGATTTCGAGAGTTGATTTTCCTATTGGGAATAGAAAAGAAAAAAAGAAAAAAAATCAATATATAAGTTTCTCGATATATATTGAAGATGCCCTTGCATTTTTATATGAAATTACATGTCACTCTCAAAATAAGTGAGTCATGCTCCCATATATATATATATATATATATTTGCTTTTAGGCCAGAGAGTCTTACATCAAATTTACTAAATAAAATTTCATAGATGAATTTTACCGTATTTATCTTAGGGAAGCGCTCGTCATGTCCTTTTCTGTCTTTTCAGCATCTAATTTAAGGGTAATTTAGGAATGTTAGATAAGCGAGACGCAACTCATTCTGGGCTTATCCATCAGTATAAGTCGGTAGGCCGAATCGAGTGAGCTCAGACGGGTCGGGTCTGACCCAGGCCATCTAAACCAATTTTTTAACACGGCCCGACTCGAAACGAACCGGCTATAAATTGGAAAATCAGAAACCCTAGATGGCTTCCTCCTTCAGCACGAGAGAATTCGCTGCTTCCAGTCGGCCAGAGCAAGGTAGAAGCGGCGGCAACAATGGTGAGCGACTTCTCCGACCTAACCCCACCTCTTCCTCGATGTTTCTTGCTTTCTTGCTCGTTCGTTTGCTCGTTTCTCGCGAAGAAAAGCTCCCGATTTTAAGCGGCAAGGTTGCATCTTTGTTTCTTCGAACGGGCGGTGAAACGCGAGCGCGAACCGAATCTAGAGCGGTAGATTGCAGCTTCAGGTTTCAGAAATGATGCCAACCTGTCGTGACGCTGCTTGATTTTGAAATTTTTGTCTTCCTCATAGCTTGCGATACGAGGGTTATGTTGGGATGCTTATTTGAAGGGCGAGTTCGACTTTTATTCTTAATTTTATGCTGTTGGGGTAATTCTGTATATGTTGCTCCTTGTACGCTGAACTTGGTCGAGATGTTTTCGGGATCTAGTCCAGACTGTATTATGCTATCATGGTAATTGGATGGATATGGGGATCGTGTAAGTTTTCCGTGATTTATCTATTAAATTCTTTTCTTTCCTGGCTGCGTGAGCTTGCGCATACAGTGCCTTGTTCATGAAATTTGCTGCTGAATGGTCGCGTCTCTGTCTTCACTTTCGTAAAGATTTCGGGCAGAAGTACTGTTCTTCATAGCAGCGTTTGTTTTGCCTTCCTCACCGTGCTAAAACACTTCCATTCGCGGATTTGGTGAAACGATACTTGAAAAAATATTGTCAGCATGTATTCTTTGAAACGAGCAAGGGTTGTGTCCAGGGATAGATTGGAAAGGGGGGTTTCAAATGAGTGGCGTGATAACCCGAAGCTAGTTTGTTCTCCTTTCTTGGGATTTTGTCATGGGGAGATCTCTTCGCTTCTGTTTGCTCATCCATTTCATGTTGTTTTATTCTGTTTGCTTATTCATCGTGTGAACTTCAGGTGAACGTTCCGAAGACAAAGAAGACATATTGCAAGAGCAAGGAGTGCAGAAAGCACACCCTGCATAAGGTGACGCAGTACAAGAAAGGAAAGGATAGCCTTGCTGCCCAGGGAAAGAGGCGTTATGATAGGAAGCAGTCGGGTTATGGTGGTCAGACCAAGCCTGTCTTCCACAAAAAGGTGAGAAATTTAGCATTTGAATTGGTTACCCGATTTACCCTGATTATTTGCTTAAAAGAAGAAATCGAAGTATGTCATGTTGGGCTCTTTATTTTTTAGATATACAGCATTGACAGCATAAGGGTAATAGGTCAATTTCGTTTAGTCTCGGTGGGAATTGATAGTATATGATAATTGTTCCTTGATAGGCCAAAACTACCAAGAAGATTGTGTTGAGGCTTCAGTGCCAGGGTTGCAAGCATGTCTCTCAGCACCCCATCAAGGTTTGTGCTTTCGTGTACTCAAGCTCTGTTCAAGTGCTTTTTGTCTATTTATGAAATTTCTCTTGTGAATTCTTCTAAATCTCTGGTGGTGTTTGCTGCTGTAACCTGCAGAGATGCAAGCATTTTGAGATTGGTGGAGATAAGAAGGGCAAGGGCACTTCACTTTTCTAGATGATTTCTCTAGTCTTCTTGTTCTCTGGATCTTTCAAGGACCTTATAGCATCTGCCTCTTTGTGTTTTCCCTCCCTTTTTGGCCTCCCAAGTTGATGATGTTACTGTTTATCTGAATTTGCGGCAAGATTTATGTGATAGTGATTAATTTTGACTGGGATATCTTTTCAAAGACTTAGACTCCAATATGTATGTTCTGTTTTTACGGGGATGTAGTAGCAGCAGTTTAAGCGGGATTGGTGCTGAAACTCTCACAGGCATTGGCTCGTATTTGAAAAGTATAGGCTATGTAATAGAAATTGCGAAATTCTTTCACAGGCATCAGTTCTGGCTTGTCAAGATCTAGATCTTGAGACTAAGCACAAGAGCTGACGAACTTTATGTTGAATGAAATTGAAGCTACGTTTCATTATTGAACGAAGCATTTTAGATGGGGCTCATTGATAATCTGAAGTGTATGCTAGATGCATAAATAGAGTATATGACATGACAAGCCAAATTTGAAAAAAATTGGTTTGAAGTAATTCATTTATTAAACCACTAGTCAAAACTTAAAACTCATGCTGATCCTGGCAATTGGAAGTAACAGAGGAATCACTTGGGACTTTGTGAGCGAGGGGTATCGTAGCTATGGAACTGCAGACCGTCCGGTTAAGCAGTCTCCCTTTTTTGAGCATGGCGTTTCCAGTGGGTTATGATCCGAGAATGTCTCGATGTTGCATCGCCACACCTCGCCATCTACGACGGTAGCATTGCGAGGACCACCACCACCACATTTGATCCCCGTCCCCTCTGCCCTCAACTATGGCCGCCTCAGCTCTTGGCTAGCAGCCTGTCACCTCTGAATTCCACTGGCAGGCCGCTGTATGAGGACTGCTGTCGTCTAGCATTGGCATCGTTGAGACATAGATCTTGACTCTGAGGTCGACCAAGCCCCGGAACCGAGATCTAGGGCTTGGGTTGAGTGCCACCGAGCCCGAGATCCCACGCTCATGTTCAATCTCGGCTTGGGCTCCTTGTGCGGCTGTATCTCCCTTCCCCGCAATGACGGCTGACAAGGGAGGGAGAGATCAGCACTGAGGTCGAGTGTCAAGGGGGAAGAGAGAGCCGCTTGCAGCTGTTTGCCGTTATCATGGCTACTTTTGTACGTTGGTCCATAGGAGGTCGCCAGTGTGGTGGTCCTCGAGCCGCGTCACACAACCTGCTCTTCGTCTCTGTCTTGCTATCTCGGTGCAGGAAGAAACAAAGAGCCAACCTCGGTCGCAGAATGAAGAGAAATTTACAGGAATTCTTTCCACTCTCCTTCAAGCCAAGACGATATAGATTGGCAACAAAGAGAGCTGCATTCGGTTCCTTTCAGACCCAATTCTCTTTCAACCAGGCTATATGGCA
Source organism: Corymbia calophylla (assembly GCA_014182845.1). Lineage (NCBI taxonomy): Eukaryota > Viridiplantae > Streptophyta > Magnoliopsida > Myrtales > Myrtaceae > Corymbia > Corymbia calophylla. Next base: position 4,852,548 of record CM024702.1, read on the forward strand.
GCTCCTGGTTTTCGTGGCCATCGTCCTCAGAGGTCGTGGGAGTGGTGTATAGCAGGAAAATTATCAAAAAATTTCTGAATTTAATTATGCCAATCTAGTCACGGACTTTTTTAATCGTGTCAATTGAATCCTAAATCACAATTTGGAAATTTAATCATTTCAACCAATTTTTGATCGGAAATTATAAGCATAAACTCCAATCGTACTATATGGCATGACCGACGTTGATAAGAATTTTTTTTTTATATTATATTTTCTTTTTTCTCCATTTTCTTTGTCTTTATTCAATCAACGAAGCTCACAACCAGCCACAAGAGAGGGCTGACCTTGCTGGTCTCAAGTGAGGCTTAAAGCTTGCCAAATCCTAACGAGGTTGGGCTTGCTTGAGGCCGGCAAGGCTCCACCTCGCTCGATCTCGATAACTTTGAGCATCGCTAGATTCGAGTAAGGTTGAGCTCGCAAATCCTAGGGGTGATCAGGTCTAGGTCGGGTAGGGTCTAAACTTGAATCTTGTACTAAACCTTGTTATAACTGGTTCCCATTTTTTTGATCATGTTTTGGACTCAACCTTTTTTCTTGTTCGGGAACACGGTCCACCATGTTTTCATTGTAACCTATTTTGCAACCGTCCGATATCCTATACAACTTCAAATTTTACATTAATTCGCAAAAAAACAATAACGTAATCCTCATAACATTATAAGACAAAGCAAAAATCTTAATAATACATAAACATTAGCAATAAATATGGATTTTATATTAGTCTTATTCCCACAAATACTACTGATATAATTTAATGCGCTTGCTCATGTATATGCGACAAAGCTGTTATTAAAGGGACATCTTTCTTAAATTGGACTGAGAATATTTTAATCAATGCCACAATAATTAGTAGCTTGATTCAGAGAGAGACTTTCTTTTTATTAACAATTCTTCAAAGATAGAGAGATTCAAATGCACTACGCAAAAAGACAATTTTATTTTTTTTAATAGGGTAAAAACCGGTTCCAAAATTAGTCCGATTCCGAGTGGGTCTTTGCTTGAACCTAGTTCTCAAATCCGTTTAAACCAATTCCTGGACCAATTTAAACAGGAACCAGTTCCCGACCCTATTTTTCAGGTGGTCCGGTTCGGGTTTCGGGTAAACCCGGTTCCATTGCACACCCCTAGTAGATCTCGTTGAGGCTCGACCTTGCTAGATCTAGACGAAGTTGGCCCTTGCTTTTGGTCAGTTGCCTGCCATTACTATAGCCTACCGGTGGAGGAAAAAGGAAAAAGAGATAGAAAGAAAATAAAAAATTAAAAAATTCCTTTATTTTTTAAATTGTAAAAATTATCCACGTTAAGAAGGAGAAGAAGAAGAAGGAGAAGAAAAGGAAGAGAGGAGGAAAGACCCTAGGTACGAATAGTAACAATTATGTTCTCGGGAACAATTTGTGGTCATAAATGATTTTTTTTTATTCAATTTTCAGGAACAATTTCTAAGCATTTGAAAACTTTTGGTAACTGCTTAAAATTTTTATTTTCCAAAATAGAAATGCATTTAGTAGAATTCCTAAATTTTATTGTTTCTTTAATTTTGTAATACTTTTATTATATTTTCCTTATTTTTCTCTTTTTTCTTTTTCCCTCTCTCTTCTTCTTCCTCATTCTTTGTGGCCGGTCGCTAACGCCATCAGTGGCCGACAAGCTCACCAAAGGCTTGTCTGCCCACTACGAGCCTCGACCTTGTAGATGTGGGTGAGGCTCAACCTTGCCTAGCCATTGGCAAGGCTTAGCCTCGCAAAGCCTCGTTGGTGGCAGACCAAGCCTTACTGATGACTAGGCGACCTTGACGGATCTCACTTAGCTACTTGCCAATCACCGCCACCGTCAATGTCAATGGGGGTGATGATAGGGTGGCAGTCTTAGCCTTGCCCAATTTGCGAGGCCAAGGCTTGTGGTAGCCAGGCAAACCTTCGGTAAGCTCGTCGAACCTCGCCCTAGTCGACTAGCCGCTTGTCGACCACCACAAATGCTGACAGGGGTGGTCGGTGGTGGCAATGGGGTGGTGGTAGGCTAGTGATGGATCAAGAGGAAGAAAAGAAAAAGAAAAGGAAAGAGAAGAAAAAAGAAGAGAAGAAGAAAACTTAGACTTAATTGTTGAAATCGTTCCAGGGAATAAGAATCAACTTTTCATTTTATCCTTGATTATGTTCCAAATCCATTATCAGGAACAAAAGATTTATCAAACGGATTTAAAACATAAATCTGTTTCAAAAACAAAAGAATAGAAGTTTGACCAGTTACCATACATACCCTTAGTATATTAATCTGAAAATTCATCCTAAATAATACTTAAAATATCCCATCACAATTAAGTTGGAAAAATAGGTGCAATAATTAATCAGTTCTTCATTAAATTTGCAGGATACCCTTCAATAAGCTCACATTACATATATACTTGAATGTTGCACGACCAACCAAAATAATCCAGTGACATCATCAATCATAATGTCTAGTGAAAATAGTACATTGTCTTTCGTGCCCAAAGGCTCGAATTATTTGCAGAACAAGCAAAGCGAGAATCACCATGCATCTGAACGGGCAATCCCAGCACAGGTGATACTTGCTGATACTATAATAGCTAGACAATGGGAAAAAAAGAAGAAGAAAAAACATCTCTAAATAATAATCTTGACCTAAGTGATCCATAAATAAATTTTTTGTCTATGTTGCACCAGCTAAAAGAGATACTGTATATTACGCGCGTACAAAGACCTGATTATTCTTTCCCTAACCACATCTAGAATATGGATGCTAACAATACAACCTAGAGGCTTTAACCATGCACATGTGTAATCATTTGCTGGTGTGGCTCATGCGTAATTAGGGTTTATGCGAGCTTGCGAGTATGCTGGCACCAGAGATCATAGGAGACCTGGAGGTTCGGCCAGTCCGAGGAGGAGACGGTGAACTCTTGGAACCACCTCGTGAGGATCACTTCTTGGTCGATGGCTGGGAGGCTCGAGATCACCTCGTTCATCGCCCGCTCGGCCTCGACCTTCTCAAGGCCAGTCATGACGGGGTAGGAGAGGCCGTTGCTCCCGTGGCAGCAAAGTGGGAGCCAGAGGGTGAGGAGCCCGAACTTCACCTCCCTAGGTATGAATGCACTCTCCCGCCGGAGCTCGCCAGACAAAATAGCTGCACAAGGAAAGAGCATACATCAGTAATTGAAGTCTTTTCTCGCACAGACAAAATTAACTTTTAAAGAATACGATGAGATGCTCTGTTATAGGATGAAACTGAGCCAAACTACTTATGCTATCTTAGATATAATTCGATTTTTGTATATTGTAAACTAGACTAATACTAAATCAAACTTAAAAAAAGAGCATTACCAAAGATCTTGATGATGGAGCCTTGGACTCTAGGGTTCGCGCCAAGACTAAGAGAAGCCAATCCTGAGGCAAAGCTCCATTGCTCCAACGCTTCATCCAAAGATCCAAACTCCATGAGCTTGTTGGTTATCCAGAGAAGCTCCTGCGCCAGCTTCTCTGCTGCCATCTCACCTTCATCAATGCTGGCGGCTCCTGTAAGTTGCCGGCTGCCATGCCATGGGAGCGTGCCGTTCTTCATATACCGTACAGCAGCACTGACACACACATTGACCCCTTTGAGATAGGAGTTGATGTAGGAGCCCATAGGGAGTGCACGGATAATGCTTGTCGGGAACATGCCCGAGGCATTGCCCTTTGATTGGGTTTGCTGGAGGCAGCTGTAGAGGAGGCTTGAGGTGCGCGAGAATGCCGAAGCTAGGGCTATCCGGTTGATCTCCAAGAGGTCTTCGTGTCTGTCCCTGGCGTTCTCCTCCAGGATTCTATCAGCCATGGACATTGCGAACTGGTACTTCCTCGACGAGGCGGGGATGTCGTTCAACAGCCCCAAGATCTATTCTCAGTGAAATAAGACGGTTAGTTAATGGCAGACTGGCAGTGCGAGCTTATGCTGTATGATCAATAGGCCTTATGATCATCATTTCCGTAATGATGAATTACTATAAGTTTTGAGTATAGAAATACTTGATGTTGTGGACTAAATTCACGTCGGACACATTAATACTCTTCGATTTTCTTCTAAAGACGACACATTAATCATTTTAAATTAAACTTAACATCTCACTGATTAACTAATTACGAGAGGTAAACCAAAAGGCGAACGTCGTCCTATTTGTCATTGAAATAGAAACGGAAATATGCTGTGGTAAGAAGTTCTTTATTTTATTATAAAAAAGAAGCTTGATCAAACGAGCTTCTATTGATCGAACAAGTCAGATGAGGACAACTGAGTCCGATGATCATTACGACAAACGACAAAATATATTAAAAAAGGACAAATAATAAGGACAAAAAGATAAGGAAAGCAAAAAGGGACAAAAAAATGTTTGTGTTTTTCTTTATCTTTTTTTTTTTTTTTTTGGTCAGATGTTTTTCTTTATCTGGTGTTGTGTCGTTCGGCGTTTACGTGGCAAAGCCGGTGGAACAAAAGCTTGCATGTGAAGCATTTGTTCCCTGACGTGCGATATTTGCCGCCACGACGGATCCTACCCCCATAAATGCTGGCAAAAATCTAAGAAGCACAGGAACGACAGGCGAAATGACAAAGAACAACACATAAAATAAGAAACAAAACGAGCCGAACCGAACATCAGTGGGAAATTTCGCAGCTGCTGGATTTCTCCACCAATCAAAATTCGAGTCACCGAAAGCTGTCGAGCCGCTTTGGAACTTCTAGGTTTAGAAAACTTAGCTCTAAAGAAATCGAAAACAGATCCATTCTCGTTTTGTGGGACTTATAATCTGAACCGTCACTCCAAGAACTGCAAGAACCCGCATCATCTAGGGTTTGCGCGACCTCCTTTTATGGCGAAACGTTCAGCTCTTATAAGTAGCTATTACGTGGGTGAAGCTGTCGGTGGATGTGCTAGAATAGGGCAACACGATCATGCAGTGATGGGAAATCAGGGTTGGAGTTGGAAAACGAAGTAAGGAAGAAGGAGGATGAGGACAGCAACAATTATAAAATAATAAAAGAGGGTGGCATATAGCTGTGAACAGTTATAAGCATGTGCTGTTTTGGAACTTGGAACATATGTTTCTGCGTTGTATATTATATACAGCACAAGCAAAGAAGCGGATATACTTAAAAAGAGGAAAGTTCTCTCCCATGACTGGAAAATATATATTTTAACCGAGGAGGATTACCTCCCGCAATGACATATAGAGAAAAATGAAATGATTGCAATGAACCGTATGTTAAGCGAAGGATTTGCACATTAAGAAAATCTTAGTAACATTATTTTCTCATTAACGTTACTTATAGAGAAATAAAGAATGCGTAACCACGCATATAGCTGGTAAATAAGCAAAGAACTTACGTGGGAAAGAGCTCGGCCGAGGGCTCGAATGGAGGGACCGTCGGCATCCTCGTGCAGGATCATCTCCAGCGACGAGGAAGAAGATGGAAGCGCCAGCGCTGATGCCGAGGTCGCCGCCGCCGCCACTGGGTAGGTCAGCAAAGGCGGGAAGTCGAAGGAGCTGGGGACGGTGGAGGCTAGTCGAGCCGACTGGAGGGAATACTGGAGGCGGCCGCCCAAGCTGGGGAAGTGGTCCGTGAGGACCCTAAGGAACCAGAGAGTGACCCAGGCCATGAACATGGCCATGAAGCGCAGGTGGTCGGAGAGCCGCCAACTGTCGGCAGAGGCGAAGGGGCTTTTGGAGGGAGAGGCGGCGGAGACTAGGGTCTTGGCCGCCATGTTCACGGTGGTGGTGAAGATGGAGCTCATGAGAGATGAGGGTGATGGTGATGGTGAGTAAGGCCTGGTTCTCACGCCATAGCGCTCTATTTCGAGAGATCCTTTCATGGTGTGTTCCTTCTTGATTTCCGAGGTTTGATGGTAAGTAGAGAGAGAGAGAGATGTGATGGCGCAAAAATAAGTATTTATAGAGGATAAATGTGAAAATTGGGAGTAAAAGGACAAAAGAGACAAAAAAAAAAAAAGTATTCTTTGAATAGTACATCGGTAATAAATCACTCAAAAACTTATTATATAAAATAAAATTGTATCATTATCTGTCATATTGACTTGGTATATGTTTTCTCATTATTTAATTATCATTATGGTATAATCATAATTAATTATTGAAATTTACAGGGCGCTATTGCAATTAATGTTAATTCAATTCATAAGACTTGATGGTATGTCATGACGGCATGACATGCGATGTTTCGTATTTTGTGTATTTTATGATGAAATTCAATAATTTTCTTTTAGTGAAGGAGCCAAAAGAAGGGTAAATATCTACATGTATGCGGCGGTGATGATGTGACTTGGAGTTTGGATCCATCGCAGCAGTTATTCCGCCATGTTTTGCTGCTTTGGAAACTAGTGAGAGCTAGCTAAAGCTTCTTCAATTCCCAATGGCCTAAGACTTTTTCCTCTTCGTATAAAATAAGCAGAAGCAATTACCATGTCTCGGTATGTTGGATAGATACATAAAGTCGGCTATAGCATTTCTTTTTCCCTCTTCCAATCAACAGAAAGGGCGGCAGATAGGGGAGGGTGACGACACGTTTTTTGGGCTTGTCTATGTCAGGCCCATGGGCCCTAACGGTCCGGCCCAGGCCCGAAACCGTTACTGTTTTGACCCCAATGGCCAGCCGTTGGAAGGAAAAAAAGAAGAGAGAAGATTTCTTAAACTCTAGAGATTGAACTCTTTCATCTCATTCTTCTTCCCCGTTCTTCAGTTTCACTCGAAGTCAATTCTAAAGGCTGTTGCTCTCTACAACTGTTTCTCAAACTTCATTTATTTCCTTTTCTATTGATTTTAATCGCGTTTGGAAATTTCATACTAGAGAATAATAATAATAATAGCAATTCCGTCTTATCATCATCAACACAACATGGGCTTTACCTTACAATTGTGAAGCACCTTTGATAACATGTTGAAGATTTCCAACCATAGTTTTGAATGATTAGTAGGTGAAAGCACCCCATGCGCAAAGTTGATGACGTGTCAAAAAATTGACAAAGTAAAGCTTTAAGTGGTCACTAGTATCAACCCAATTCAATGAGGGGGAGCGGTGATCAGGGCGAGAGCCCCGGACAAGATGCAACCTCCTAGTATATTTCAAGAATGCACGGAGACAAAAATAACCCGAATTGCACGCTGAACGAGGGGAATGATTACCGAATAACATGTGTAAAACTGAAGTAAACTTGCAAAAAATGAATTTTTCAAATGACAACATCCATCGTGGGTATTACAATATTTAGCGTGCTCAGATGAGTATGCTACCTATCGAGATGGATAATCTCCCAAAAAAGTGCTTACGTACAATGCCTCTAGTGATCAGTTTGTGACCCTGGATGCAGAGCTAGCTCGGACTTTCCAAAGCACTGGAGTTCAATTCACTCTCTATTCCAGTGTTCAAAACAACACTTGGTGGAATGATCCCCGCCTCTACTAGATCTCTAATGCTCGATGAGGTAACGGCATCTTGCGACATTTGGATTATTGCATTTTTAAGGATTGGATAGTTCCTATCTTGTGGACATGGAAACTGTCCCTCCTTCACCAGGTCTTTTAGCGTCTCCAATGCTGCTGATAGATTCTGATCAGATAGCAACGCGCATAACAGCGATGCATAGACAAAGGTGTCGGGCTTCATGTCCTTTTCTTGCATCTGCCTTAGATATTCTAGGGCTTCATTAAGCCTGCCACACTTGCATAGACCCTGTATAAGGGCCATATATGTAATTCTGTTGGGTGCACACCCTTTTGACAGCATGTCACTCCACAGCGTAAGAGCATCATCCGGTTTTCTGGCATTGCATAATCCATCAATCAGTGATGTATAAGAAATCACATTGGGTTTCGTCTCAACCTCGTACATTCTGGATAGACAGAGCATTGCTTGATCGACAGTGTTAGTTTTGCACCACCCATCAATTAGCAGGTTGTAGGTAACAACTGACGGAACAAGCCCATTCCTCACCATCTCATTCAGCATATCATGAGCTTCTGAAACCCTTCCGGCCTTGCAGAGCCCATTTATCAAGATATTATAGGCAACCACATCAGGCTGGCATCCACGAGCACATAATCCCCGAAATAGCTCCACCGCTTGATCCACTTCTCGAATCTTGATCAAACCATTTAGAGCTGCGGAATATGCAACTATATCAGGGAGGAAACCTTCTATAACCATGTTGTTGAGGAATTCACAAGCCTCGAGCACTCTCCCACGATCGCATAACTGTTTAATGAGCTGACTGGAATGTTTTATCCATGGTTCCTGCCCATGAAGACGCATCTCCTTCACACAGTTTAGAGCTCCTAATACATCCTCTCTTCTACATAAACATCCATATATACAATTACGGGTAAATTCTGTCGGCTCAAATCCGGAGTCCTTCATCTCTTGCATAAGTTCATTGGCTTCCTCTAGTCTGTTTGAATCACAGAGACTGCCGATCAAATTGTTGTAGAGTAAAACGGTTTGCTTGCAGCCAATCTGGACCATGTCGCGGAAGAGGCTCAGGGAAGTATCTGTTTCACCTTTCTTGAGCAGACCATTAATGACGATCGTAAAAGATGTTGTATCAGGATAAAACCTTTCCCCAATCTTGAGGAGCTCATTCACATTCAGATCATCAACAGCGCAATGCCCCATCATCCCACGGAGCAAATGGTAAGCTTTGTCCACCCCGTCATTGTTAACATAGAAACTCAAAACAGAGTTACATACCAAGGTTTTAGCTGCAGTGTCCACATCCTTTGGGATTTCCTTGAGCAGTTGGGTCAGCTGTCCTCCTTCAGAGAAATAACTGGTAAGCTTATTAAGCAAGCTAAAATCTGGCACGATGCCATGCTCATTCATATCCAGATATAGTTTAAAAGCATCCTCGAGCTCTTTATTCTTACATAAATCTTCAATAAGCACATCATATAGTGCTATATCAGGAGGAATACCCGACTTTCGCATTTTATCAAACAACTGGAGAGCCCTATCCAACCTTGATGCCCGCACAAACCCATGAATCAAAACACAAAGTCTTCTCGTTCAGTCTCAAATTTCGAACTTCCATGCTCTCAACTAATTCGAAAGCCTTGTCCACGTCACCCCACTTGCTTAAAGACAGCAGTAAGACAGAACACACGTGCGGATCCACCCAGCCCCGGTCATACATTTCATCGAAAACCTTCAGATCCATGTCGAACTTCCGCATATTGCAGTAAATCTGCAAGACCGAGGTCAACGTGTACTTGTCTAAGTCCCATCCAAGATCCCGCATCTCCTTCAATCTCATCTCAGCAAGTTCAATCGCATCCCACTTGGCAATGGCCTCCAGTATACAGTTATAGCTATAACTGTTCGGGACACAGAGACCCGATTGCTTAACCTTATCAAACATCACATTACCTTCTTCGACCATACCCAAACTCCCCAAACACCTAACGATCGAATACGCACCACTTGAGACGATGTCCGTTCTCTTTTATTTGTCTTTGTGATTTTCATTATAATTTTACCATTTGATGCACATTCGATCAATAAGCTTTCAATTTAATAATTTCTCATATATCGATTTCCATCTCTTAATTGAATTTAAATCTCGGAAAATAAATAAACAGAAATTGTATGAGGATTTGACCTCTTATTGAGTTTAATCTTGAAAAGAAAAACCAATTGAAGATAGCAGTTTCAATCTTACTCTATCATCTCAAAATTTCTATATCCTATTTACATTGAATTTAAATATTAGAAAATGTATAAAGCGCAAGTATATCAAGATTTCATCTCATATTAAGTCTAAATAAAAAAAATTATAGAAAAATACGTTAAATTATACTTGTCATAAAGACGACTATTTCTAATGTAATTTCTCAAATTTATTTGTGGAAAGGAGAATAATTGAGAGTCAAATATAAATTCTGCGTAAAAGTTTGGAAGATTAAAAAAATTCTAGACTTATTACAATTGTATCAATTTATTATACAATTATATGTAATTGTATCACATTGACTTATTGAATAACGATATAACTTTTAAGAATTTTTCTCTCTCACTCAAATCCTAAAATATTAACCGTAAAAAGAAAAATGTCAGCGCAAGGCTTTTTTCTTTTTTTATTGTTAAAGTCGGATTTGGATTATGCAAATGTTCTTTGGGAAATTAGGGGATGCAATTATCCTAAAAATATATTAACATGAATCAATTTTGATAATTAAAAAGGACAACACAATTTCCACCCTTTATATGACTAAATATACACAATATATATCAAAAAGATAAAATTACCCTCTACATTTAATTGCAATTCAAAATCGATGCTACCAAATTTATTTACTTTCCTTATCTATGCAAGATCTACCTATCATTAGTTAAGAATTTCATATGTTTAGTTTGGTTTGTTTAGATTTTCCAAGTACATCAAAGGCATGATGTCTTTTTATTTATTTATTTGTAAGATATTACTTCCATGAAAATTTGTTTTTTTGAAAAATGAAATTTTTTTATAAAAAAGCTACTTCTTCTCTACGTTGTCGATTAAATTAATATATAAGTTGTTAAGTAAATGGAATTTAATTAAATCAAAACATTGCATTTTACTTTTTTTTATGCCGGTGAAATTTCATTATTCTGGATTGCCAAGAAAATAATATTATCCATAATTTGTTTATAATATATATATCAAAATGTCTCATTGTATAAAACATTTTAAATATATATTTAGATATTCGTCAAACATATTACATACTCTGTCTAAGAATATCTCACCAATATAGTAAGGAAAAAATATAATTTTTTATATGGTAAATAAAGAGATTAAATATATATTTTAAACTAATGAAATTAATAAAAATTTTATCAAGAAAATGAGCTTTTGATATAAGATGGACAAAAAATAAATAGGTTGTTATAGTTTTATACTATATCAAAGAATGTCTTTTTTTTCTTCTTATTAGTAAGATAATTTTACAAGGAGCGTGTAAAACGTTATAGAAATATTTGATAATTCAATTTCTTACTTTTCTTAAATACGCTAAAAAATAAAACTTGTGAGATACTTAATAATGGTAACTATTCTAAAATAATAGAAAAAAGGAGCGCGGTCATTTCATAAAACTGCAATTGAAATAGGGAAAATTTCAAAAAAGGACCCCAAGTGCCCTCAATTTCTCAAATAGAAGCCCGAAGTTGACTTTGTTTCAAGTAAGGGCCTAAAGTGGCTATAATTGTTTCAAATAAGGGCATGACATTGCCGAACATTGGCCGGCCACTAGCCCGTTAAATTTTCCGGCTGATCAAGGGCATTTTTGTTATTTGCCACTTTTCCTCTTTTTTTTTTCCTTTCCTTTTTTCTTATGTTCATCTTCTTCATCAACGTCGATGGTCGGCCAGCCACGGGCGATACCCACTGAGGGCTGGGTGAGGGTGGGGGTGGCCCTCGCCCGATCCGACAAGGGCCACCCTCGCCTATAGCTAACGAGGGACGAGCGAGGCCATCTCTCACCTTGAGGAGGTTGGCCATCCGCGAGGTTGGCCCTCGTCGACCATTTGTGAGGTTGGCCCTCGTCAATCGTGGGCAAGGCCGACCTTGCCAAATTGGGCAAGGGTCGGCCACCCTTGCTGGTCACAGGCGAGGGATAGGCGAGGCCGTCTCTCGCCTTGAGGGAGGCCGCCCCTCGCGGCCAATAACGAGGTCGACCTTCGCCGACCATGGGTGAGGCCGACCTCACCAAATCTAGCAAGGGTCAGCCACCCTTGCTAGCCACAATCGAGGGACGGGCAAGGCCATCTCTTGCCCTAAGGGAGCTTGCCCCCTCGCGGCCATTAGCGAGGTCGTCCCTTGCCGGCCATGGGCGAGGCCGACCTCGCCAGCCGCAGGTGGGGTTGACCCCACCAGGTTGGCCCTCACTGGCCATGGGCAAGGCCGACCTCGCGGATGGTTATCCACGAGGGGCCATCCATAGAGCTCATAGGATGGTTGCCGAGCTCTGTGGACTTTACCGATGGCCGGCCGGCCAGCCAGTGGTGATGAAGAAGAAGATAAATTAGAAAAAAGAAAAAAGAAATGATGAAAATACCCTTAATTGTCATAAAAGTGAGGTCCTTATTTGAATCAGACATAATCACTTTAGGCCCTTATTTAAAACAAGATCCACTTCATGCCCTTATTTGAGAAAATGATGCTAATTTAGGCCCTTATTTGAAACAAAGTTAATTTCAAGCCCTTATTTGAGAAACTGAGAATACTTGGAGTCATTTTTTGGAATTTTCCCATTGAAATATTAATGGCAATTTTGATTTTTTAGTGTAAATGAGGGATGAAATTAGTCATTTATGAGGTGGAAATAGTGCCGCCTTAAAAAATCATTATATGAATTTATACATAATCTCTGTTTGAAGGTGTGACACATTATCCAGCTAAGCCTAAAATACGAGAGCATTTTGATTGTCTAATCATCTGTAATTAACATATTAGAAACTCTCTAAAAGAAGTGGATAATGACGCCAAATTGAAACAACAAAATAGAAAAATTAGGATTTTACTCGAATAGATAATGCCAATCGTCCAGCAATCTAGAGTGGGTAACTTAACAGAACTTCCACCATATCTCCTTTGGCAATGCAAAGAGATAAGAAAGTGTTTCTGCCAAATAAAGAAGGAAGACCAATGCCCTGCTAGCATGTACAGCCGCATTCGCTTTGCTCTCTTGGACGATATTGTTTTGGGGCAAGAAGACATGTCACTTTTAGGCAAACAGACAGTCTGGTCGTTTCGATTTTTGCAACATGGTTGTTAGGACATATGACCGTCTTCATGATAGGTTCAAAAACGGACTTCTCGAAATCTTTATATAAAGCTCAGTCGGACTGCGGTTAGACATAAGGCAATCGAGAACTTTTCTGGTCTTTCTTTTTCCGGTTTTCGGTGTTGTGAATTGAGAATTCAAGCACCGTACCGTCGAAGACCTGGAGCGTGGTTCCATACCACATTAAGGCCGTGAGAGATGGCAGGAGGAAGTTTTGCAGCTCAAGGACCGGCTAGGAACTATGAAGGTGGCATCACGGCTTTCGTGGTCGTCACCTGTGTTGTTGCGGCCACGGGCGGTCTCCTGTTTGGTTATGACCTCGGTATCTCAGGTTGGTCACTTGTTTCCTCACGGTTCAAGCTTTGGGATACTCAACTTTCTATATCATGCGCAAAAATTTAGAACATAGATATTTCGAACGAACAAGTTTTCCAGTTATGAATCGTCGCAAGCAGATGCATGCTATAATGAGATGCATGTTACTTTTGCAATGAATGTAGATGAACCTTTTTACATGTTTTTGCAGGTGGGGTTACTTCAATGGACGATTTCTTGCTCAAGTTCTTCCCATCAGTGTACCATAAAACGAAAGACGAGTCGCACCATGATAGCCAGTACTGCAAATTCGCAGATGAGATCCTGACCTTGTTCACCTCGTCCCTCTACATCGCTGCACTTGTGGCTTCCTTTGGCGCATCAGTGGTCACCAGGGTCTACGGCCGAAAGATCTCTATGATCTTGGGAGGCCTGGCCTTTCTCATCGGTGCCATCCTCAACGGCATCGCGATGAACGTCGCAATGCTGATAATTGGCCGTTTATTGCTCGGTGTTGGGGTTGGATTTGCTAATCAGGTAGATAAAACCCGGCTGCTTTGCCGCCTACTCACGCACTGTTTTAAGCTGTCCATTAAATTTTTGCTTTTTGAATACCATCGCAGTCCGTTCCGGTTTATCTGTCTGAAATGGCACCAGCGCATATCAGAGGAGCACTCAACATCGGCTTCCAAATGGCCATCACAATCGGCATTCTGGCGGCCAATTTCATCAACTATGGGACTGCACAGATCGAGGGTGGATGGGGCTGGAGAGTCTCTCTGGCTCTAGCCAGCGTCCCCGCGATACTGATGACTGTGGGATCCTTCTTCTTGCCAGACACTCCTAACTCCATCATCGAAAGAGGCCACCACGACGAGGCCAAGAGAATGCTTCAGAAGATCCGTGGGACCGAGAATGTGGACTACGAGTTCCAGGACCTGGTCCTCGCCAGTGAGGCCGCACATAGGGTCGAGTATCCCTGGAGGAACATATTGCAGCCGAGGTACAGGCCTCAGCTCGTGATCTGCACCCTCGTCCCGTTCTTCCAGCAGCTCACTGGCATCAATGTCATCATGTTTTACGCGCCGGTTCTGTTCAAGACTTTGGGTTTCGGTGACGATGCCTCCCTCATGTCTTCAGCCATCACCGGCGTTGTTAATGTCGTGGCGACGTTGGTTTCAATATTCTCAGTTGACAAGTTTGGAAGGAGAGGCTTGTTCCTTGAAGGAGGAACCCAGATGTTAATATGCCAGGTAAAACTAAAGCATGTGTAAACTACTATTAGGGGTTTTAAATCTTACCAGAACATACACGAAAATCAAATAAGAAATTTGGGCCTTAAAAATTGACTTGATTAGGAAAAATTGGAGTAAAAACATTGTACTTATAGCAGATGACCAACCTTCCAAGTCATTATCCTTAGTTCCTTAGTGAATAACTCGAAAAGATCCATAGCCTTCATCTGGAGTTCAAAGAAGAGAATCACCTTATCAACCAATTCAGATAGTTTTGCAACGGCCATAGTGACATTGCGTGGTGAAGACGGAGGAGGGTAATCTCATCACATAGTGAATCACAATCACAGCAAAGTTCATTTCTGTAAGTGAACGCACCTGCTAATGGATGTCTACATTACAGATTGCAGTAGGAGCTTTGATTGGCGTGAACTTCGGAGTCACCGGCGAAGGATCCTTCTCCAAAGTCGAAGCCAATCTGCTCTTGGCGCTGATCTGCATATACGTAGCAGCATTCGCTTGGTCGTGGGGTCCGCTGGGGTGGTTGGTCCCAAGCGAGATCTGCCCGCTGGAGATCCGGTCAGCTGGCCAGTCTATTAATGTCTCGGTCAACATGTTCTTCACCTTCATCATTGCTCAGGGGTTCCTCTCTATGCTCTGCCACATGAAGTTTGGCCTCTTCTTCTTCTTTGGCGGCTTTGTGATCCTGATGACCATCTTCATATTCTTCTTCTTGCCGGAGACGAAGAACGTGCCGATTGAAGAGATGAACAGAGTGTGGAAAGCACATTGGTTCTGGGGAAAGTACATCCCCGACGAGGCCGTCATAGGTGCGGACCCTGAGAAATAGACATTTTGGCAGATAAAGGTCGAAGGAAGAGACTTTCTGGTTTCTGTCGCAATACAAAAGTCGGCTATAGCATTTCTTTTTCCTTTTCGTATAAAATAAGCAGAAGCAATTACCATGTCTCGATATGTTGGGTAGATACATAAAGTCGGCTATAGCATTTCTTTTTCCCTCTTCCAATCAACAGAAAGGGCGGCAGAAAGGGGCGGGTGACGACACGTGTTTTGGGCTTGTCTATGTCAGGCCCATGGGCCCTAATTGTCCGGCCCAGGCCCGAAACCGCGACTGTTTTGACCCCAATGGCCAGCCGTTGGAAGGAAAAAATGACGAGAGAAGATTTCTTAAACTGTAGAGATTGAACTCCTTCATCTCATTCTTCTTCACCGTTCTTCAGTTTCACTCATAGTCAATTCTAAAGGCTGTTGCTCTCTACAACTGTTTCTCAAACTTCATTTATTTCCTTTTCTATTGATTTTAATTGCGTTTTGAAATTTCATACTAGAGAATAATAATAATAATAGCAATTCCGTCTTATCATCATCAACACAACATGGGCTTTACCTTACAATTGTGAAGCACCTTTGATAACATGTTGAAGATTTCCAACCATAGTTTTGAATGATTAGTAGGTGAAAGTACCCCATGTGCAAAGTTGATGACGTGTCAAAAAATTGACAAAGCAAAGCTTTAAATGGTCACTAGTATCAACCCAATTCAATGAGGGGGAAGCGGTAGAGGTGTAAACGATTCAGTTCGGTTCGATTTTTCAAAAAAATGAACCGAACTGAACCGATAAAGGATAATACCAAACCGAACCGAAATTGTCCCGAACCAAATATGAACCGAACCAAAAATGTGGTTCGATTCGGGACGGTTTTTCGGTTTTTCTATTTTTGCTTTACTTATTAGGACCTAAATGAAGAAGTGATGATGATGATGAGAGATTGTTCACTTTTAATTAAGAATTCCGGTTTGGTTCGGTTAACCGAACCGAAACCAAACCGAATAAAAAACACATAAAATTTCGGTTCGATTTTCGATTTCGGTTCGGTTCTTGACACCCCTAAGGAGCGGTGATCGAGGCGAGAGCCCCAGACAAGATGCAGCCTCCCAGCATATTTCAAGAATGCACGGAGACAAAAATAACTTGAATTGCACTCTGAACGAGGGGAATGATTATCGAATAACATGTGTAAAACTGAAGTAAACTTGCAAAAAATGTATTTTTTAAATGACAACATCCATCATGGGTATTACAATATTTAGCGTGCTCAGATGAGTATGCTACCTATCGAGATGGATAATCTTGTGAAAAAGTGCTAATGGACAATGCCTAGTGTGAGTTATTCCAATATTTACGTCTTACAGTCGAAAATGGTCAAATGCGTATTTCAAAAAATAATAATACTTAAGAAAGGAAGATGGAGGGATGTTTTTCTTTTTTCCTGAATTCCGTCGATATCATTCCAACAAAACTGAAATAACACGAAAACAGAAGTTTACGAAGTAAATAGGACAAATTCAAATTTAATTTCCAAAGCACGGGTAACAACCCTCAAGAAGTTTCCAAGGAGCACTCTAAAATTGTGTGCAAAGCTCTTGTTCTTCGGGACAAAGGGTACGAAGGTACAAATTCTTGTTGTCAGACTTTCTATCTCGCTAGAGTACTCTGACCGCGAAATCCACGGAGGTTACGCTGTATACTAAATAAAAGGAGAGTGAAAGACGATGCTGAGTCTGAAAGTTTGCAGCAGGAAAAGAACCGCGTACACTCCGAAATGTTATGGATGACATCCGAGCAAGAATTGAGGCCATCTGCCCCTGCTGAGAGAGTCGGATCGGATTCGGCTCATGCATTTGGAGCATAGATCATTTTCCAAGAGAGTATGGAGACTATTTTCTCAGAGGAAAGCACCGAATATGCAGATGAATATGCAGATGCTAGGTATTGTGACCCTGGATGCAGAGCTAGCTCGGACTTTCCAAAGCACTGGGGTTCAATTCACTCTCTATTCCAGTGTTCAAAACAACACTTGGTGGAATGATCCCCGCCTCTACTAGATCTCTAATGCTCGATGAGGTAACAGCATCTTGCGACATTTGCATTATTGCATTTTTAAGGATTGGATAGTTCCTATCTTGTGGACATGGAAACTGTCCCTCCTTCACCAGGTCTTTTAGTGTCTCCAATGCTGCTGATAGATTCTGATCAGATAGCAACGCGCGTAACAGTGACGCATAGACAAAGGTGTCAGGCTTCATGTCCTTTCCTTGCATCTGCCTTAGATATTCTAGGGCTTCATTAAGCCTGCCACACTTGCATAGACCCTGTATAAGGGCCATATATGTAATTCTGTTGGGTGCACACCCTTTTGACAGCATATCACTCCACAGCGTAAGAGCATCATCAGGTTTTCTGGCATTGCATAATCCATCAATGAGTGATGTATAAGAAATCACATTGGGTTTCGTCTCAACCTCGTACATTCTAGATAGACAGAGCATTGCTTGATCAACAGTGTTAGTTTTGCACCACCCATCAATTAGCAGGTTGTAGGTAACAACTGACGGAACAAGCCCATTCCTCACCATCTCATTCAGCATATCATGAGCTTCTGAAACCCTTCCGGCCTTGCAGAGCCCATTTATCAAGATATTATAGGCAACCACATCAGGCTGGCATCCACGAGCACATAATCCCCGAAATAGCTCCACCGCTTGATCCACTTCTCGAATCTTGATCAAACCATTTAGAGCTGCGGAATATGCAACTATATCAGGGAGGAAACCTTCTATAACCATGTTGTTGAGGAATTCACAAGCCTCAAGCACTCTCCCACGATCGCATAACTGTTTAATGAGCTGACTGGAATGTTTTATCCATGGTTCCTGCCCATGAAGACGCATCTCCTTCACACAGTTTAGAGCTCCTAATACATCCTCTCTTCTACATAAACATCCATATATACAGTTACGGGTAAATTCTGTCGGCTCAAATCCAAAGTCCTTCATCTCTTGCATAAGTTCATTGGCTTCCTCTAGTCTGTTTGAATCACAGAGACTTCCGATCAAATTGTTGTAGAGTAAAACGGTTTGCTTGCAGCCAATCTGGACCATGTCGCGGAAGAGGCTAAGGGAAGTATCTGTTTCACCTTTCTTGAGCAGACCATTAATGACGATAGTAAAAGATGTTGTATCAGGATAAAACCTTTCCCCAGTCTCGAGGAGTTCATTCACATTCAGATCATCAACAGCGCAATGCCCCATCATCCCACGGAGCAAATGGTAAGCTTTGTCCACCCCGTCATTGTTAACATAGAAACTCAAAACAGAGTTACATACCAAGGTTTTAGCTGCAGTGTCCACATCCTTTGGGATTTCCTTGAGCAGTTGGGTCAGCTGTCCTTCTTCAGAGAAATAACTGGTAAGCTTATTAAGCAAGCTAAAATCTGGCACGATGCCATGCTCATTCATATCCAGATACAGTTTAAAAGCATCCTCGAGCTCTTTATTCTTACATAAATCTTCAATCAGCACATCATATAGTGCTATATCAGGAGGAATACCAGACTTTCGCATTTTATCAAACAACTGGAGAGCCCTATCCAACCTTGATGCCCGCACAAACCCATGAATCAAAACACAAAAAGTCTTCTCGTTCAGTCTCAAATTTCGAACTTCCATGCTCTCAACTAATTCGAAAGCCTTGTCCACGTCACCCCACTTGCTGAAAGACAGCAGTAAGACAGAACACACGTGCGGATCCACCCAGCCCCGGTCATACATTTCATCGAAAACCTTCAGAGCCATGTCGAACTTCCGCATATTGCAGTAAATCTGCAAGACCGAGGTCAACGTGTACTTGTCTAAGTCCCATCCAAGATCCCGCATCTCCTTCAATCTCATCTCAGCAAGTTCAATCGCATCCGACTTGGCAATGGCCTCCAGTAGACAGTTATAGCTATAACTGTTCGGGACACAGAGACCCGATTGCTTAACCTTATCAAACATCACATTAGCTTCTTCGACCATACCCAAACTCCCCAAACACCTAACGAAGTACCCTAAAGCGCCCGGAGTCATCTTGCATCGAGAATCAACGGCCTGAGCTGCCAAAGCTCTCATTGCGGCATTTTGTCGAGCACGAGACAGCGTGCACGCCATGGCATTGTAAGTGTAGCAATTGTGTACGTACCCATTTTGAGTCGAAGCCCAAGTGAAGAAATTGAGAGCGATCTTCCAGCTCTTGAGCTCGCGCAGCACGGATTCGACGACTTTGGTCGAGAGCGACGGCGCGAGGTCCGCGAGCTGCGGGTCGTCGGGCGCGAAGGGGCGTCTGGTGAAGATGACGAGGAGGTGGCGAGCGATGGGGGAGGTGTCCGGAGGAAGGGAGGAGAAGCGACGGGCTGCGATGGAAATGGGTCTGCGAGGGCGGCGGTTGACGATGGAGATTCCGGCGAGGAGGGCTCGGAGGAATGCGGGTCGGTTCATTGTGCTTTGAATGCTTTTTTTCTGGTTCTGTGTTGTTTTTGGCGCTAATTTAACGGTATTATATTTCGCGTTAGGCTTTGCTTTGGTCGAGTACTCCGGATGGATGGAAGGGAAAAATGGATTTTTATCTAATTTTCATGTCTGTATATATATATAATTATGTCATAAGGTTTAAATTCAATGAGAAGTAGAAATTGGCATATGGCAAATTATTAAATTGAAAGCTTATTGATTGAATATGCACCACTTGAGACGACGTCCATTCTCTTTTATTTATGTCTTTGTGATTTTCATTATAATTTTACCACGTGACGCATATTCGATTAATAAGCTTTCAATTTAATAATTTCTCATATATCGATTTCCATTTCTTAATTGAATTTGAATCTCGGAAAATAAATAAATGTAAATTATATGAGGATTTGGCCTCTTATTGAGTTTAATCTTGAAAAGAAAAACCAATTGAAGATAGCAGTTTCAATCTTACTCTATCATCTCAAAATTTCTACATCCTATTTACATTGAATTTAAATATTAGAAAATGCATAAAGCGCAAGTATATCAAGATTTTATCTCATATTAAGTCTAAATCAAAAAAAAATTAGAGAAAAGTACGTTAGATTATACTTGTCACAACGACAACTATTTCTAATGTAATTTCTCAAATTTATTTGTAGAAAGGCGAAAAATTTCTAGCCAAATATAATACGTAAAAGTTTGAGAGATAAAAATACTCTAAACTTATTTCAATTATGTCAATTTAGCAATAAAATTTTTTTTCTGTTAATTTAATTTTAAACTTTTTGAAATTGTGCTAATTCAGATTATCCTATCAAATTTGGGTAGTAAGTGCTGACATGGATGCAGGGCATCGGTGACAATTTTTTTAATAATATTATTTTTCAAATTTTTTATTTAATTTATCTTTTTTTTTCTCGGGGCGAAAAAAAAAATAACCCCCTCCCAGTAGTGGCCAGCGAGCTCCAACGAGAGTCAAATTTTAGGGATGTACAGGTAGTTCGCGACCGTGAGGAGGCGGTCGAGGAAGCCGTGGTCGACGTACTCGTCTTCCCACTTCTGCACCACTCGAGGCTCGAGCACCTTCTCTAGGGTTTCCCTGTCCGACTACGGGCAGCGAATGGACTCCGATGGCCTCCGCCTCCTCGAGATCCTCCGCGAGGCGGCTCACGAATCGCGACTGCGAGGCCACAGCCTGCTCCACCCACCGCTAAAGCCGAGACTCGGCCTCCGGAGGTCTCGAGCAGATAAAACCCAGCACCTCCCTCCGTCGCCATCGACAATGATTCGCCGAAAGAGCTTCCCACGTTCGGTCGTGCCATTCCAGTCGTCAACTCTCCTTCACCCGACCATGTCCGCTGGAGCGGAATTCCCAAGCAATAGGACGGCGATGAAGAAGGAGGAGGATGAGATGATGAAGCGGCGGCGGCGGCGCCGCAAGGCGGTCTCGGCCTCCCCACCGGACGAGGAGGACCCGCTGGCGGAGGCGCCGCTGCGGGATTTACAGTCGAAGTCGAAGGAGGAGACGTGGGAGCCATACACGGGGGTCGGTGGGGTGACGAGGGGAAGGAAAATTTTAGCGTTTGAGACTCCGAGAGTAACGAGAAAAATGGAAAAAAAATAGAGGGAGGGACAGTTTTAGGGTTTAAGAATATCAGTTAGATGGACTTGAATTTATTATTTGATATCTCGTAGTATTATACTCTGGATGATTTTCTTATTATATAAATTATATTAGTAACTTCCGAACCCGTGGGTATGAATATCCCCCCTCTCTTTTACCAAAAAAAAAATATATCCTCCCTCTCTATATGTAAATTATACAATTATATGTAATTGTATCACATTGAGTTATTGAATAAAGATATAACTTTTAAGAATTTCTCTCTCTCACTCAAATCCTAAAGTATTAACCGTAAAAAGAAAAATGTCAGCGCAAGGCTTTTTTCTTTTTTTATTGTTAAAGTCGGATTTGGATTATGCAAATGTTCCTCGGGAAATTAGGGGATGCCATTATCCTAAAAATATATTAACATGAATCAATTTTGATAATTAAAAAGGGACAACACAATTTCCACCCTTTATATGACTAAATATACACAATATATATCAAAAAGATAAAATTACCCTCTACATTTAATTGCAATTCAAAATCAATGCTACCAAATTTATTTACTTTCCTTATCTATGCAGGATCTACCTATCATTAGTTAAGAATTTCATGTGTTTTTAGTTTGGTTTATTGTAGATTTTCCAAGTACATTAAAGGCGTGATATTTTTTTAATAATTTATTTGTAAGATATTACCTCCATGAAAATATGTTTTTTTGAAAACTGAAATTTTAAAAAAAAAAAAAAAAAAAGCTACTTCTTCTCTACATTGTTGATTAAATTAATATATAAGTTGTTAAGTAAATGGAATTTAATTAAATCAAAACATTGCATAAAGTAAAAAAAAAATTATGCCAGTGAAATTTCATTATTTTGGATTGCCAACAAAATAATATCATCCATGATTTGTTTATAATGTACATGTACATGTGTGTATATATATATATATCAAAATGTCTCATTGTATAAAACATTTTAAATATATATTTAGATATTCGTCAAACATATTACATGCTTTGTATAAGAATATCTCACCAATATAGTAAGGAAAAAATATAATTTTTTTATATGGCAAATAAAGAGACTAAATATATATTTTAAACTAATGAAATTAATGAAAATTTCATCAAGAAAATGAGCTTTTGATATAAGATAGACAAAAAATAAATAGGTTGTTATAGTTTTATACTATATCAAAGAATGTCTTTTTTTTCTTCTTATTAGTGAGATAATTTTACAAGGAGCGTGTAAAACGTTATAGAAATATTTGAGAATTTAATTTCTTACTTTTCTTAAATACGCTAAAAAATACAACTTGTGAGATACTTAATAATGGTAACTATTCTAAAATAATAGAAAAAAGGAACGGGGTCATTTCATAAAACTGCAATTGAAATATTAATGGCAATTTTGATTTTTTTAGTGTAAATGAGGGATGAAATTAGTCATTTATGAGGTGGAAATAGTGCCGCCTTAAAAAATCATTATATGAATTTATGCATAATCTCTGTTTGAAGGTGTGACACACTATCCAGCTAAGCCTAAAATACGAGAGCATTTTGATTGTCTAATCATCTGTAATTAACATATTAGAAACTCTCTAAAAGAAGTGGATAATGACGCCAAATTGAAACAACAAAATAGAAAAATTAGGATTTTACTCGAATAGATAATGCCAATCGTCCAGCAATCTAGAGTGGGTAACTTAACAGAACTGCCACCATATCTCCTTTGGCAATGCAAAGAGATAAGAAAGTGTTTCTGCCAAATAAAGAAGGAAGACCAATGCCCTGCTAGCATGTACAGCCGCATTCGCTTTGCTCTCTCGGACGATATTGTTTTGGGGCAAGAAGACATGTCACTTTTAGGCAAACAGACAGTCTGGTCGTTTCTATTTTTGCAACATGGTTGTTAGGACATATGACCGTCTTCATGATAGGTTCAAAAACGGACTTCTCGAAATCTTTATATAAAGCTCAGTCGGACTGCGGTTAGACATAAGGCCATCGAGAACTTTTCTGGTCTTTCTTTTTCCGGTTTTCGGTGTTGTGAATTGAGAATTCAAGCACCGTACCGTTGAAGACCTGGAGCGTGGTTCCATACCATATTAAGGCCGTGAGAGATGGCAGGAGGAAGTTTTGCAGCTCAAGGACCGGCTAGGAACTATGAAGGTGGCATCACGGCTTTCGTGGTCGTCACCTGTGTTGTTGCGGCCACGGGCGGTCTCCTGTTTGGTTATGACCTCGGTATCTCAGGTTGGTCACTTGTTTCCTCACGGTTCAAGCTTTGAGATACTCAACTTTCTATATCATGCGCAAAAATTTAGAACATAGATATTTCGAACGAACAAGTTTTCCAGTTAAGAATCGTCGCAAGCAGATGCATGCTATAATGAGATGCATGTTACTTTTGCAATGAATGTAGATGAACCTTTTTACATGTTTTTGCAGGTGGGGTTACTTCAATGGACGATTTCTTGCTCAAGTTCTTCCCATCAGTGTACCATAAAACGAAAGACGAGTCGCACCATGAGAGCCAGTACTGCAAATTCGCAGATGAGATCCTGACCTTGTTCACCTCGTCCCTCTACATCGCTGCACTTGTGGCTTCCTTTGGCGCATCAGTGGTCACCAGGGTCTACGGCCGAAAGATCTCCATGATCTTGGGAGGCCTGGCCTTTCTCATCGGTGCCATCCTCAATGGCATCGCGGCGGACGTCGTAATGCTGATAATTGGCCGTTTAATGCTCGGTGTTGGGGTTGGATTTGCAAATCAGGTAGATAAAACTCGGCTGCTTTGCCGCCTACTCATGCACTGTTGTAAGCTGTCCATTAAATTTTTGCTTTTTTGAATACCATCGCAGTCCGTTCCGGTTTATCTGTCTGAAATGGCACCAGCGCATATCAGAGGAGCGCTCAACATCGGCTTCCAAATGGCCATCACAATCGGCATTCTGGCGGCCAATTTCATCAACTATGGGACTGCACAGATCGAGGGTGGATGGGGCTGGAGAGTCTCTCTGGCTCTAGCCGGCGTCCCCGCGATACTGATGACTGTGGGATCCTTCTTCTTGCCAGACACTCCTAACTCCATCATCGAAAGAGGCCACCACGACGAGGCCAAGAGAATGCTTCAGAAGGTCCGTGGGACCGACAATGTGGACTACGAGTTCCAGGACCTGGTCCTCGCCAGTGAGGCCGCACATAGGGTCGAGCATCCCTGGAGGAACATATTGCAGCCGAGGTACAGGCCTCAGCTCGTGATCTGCACCCTCATCCCGTTCTTCCAGCAGCTCACTGGCATCAATGTCATCGTGTTTTACGCGCCGGTTCTGTTCAAGACTTTGGGTTTCGGTGACAATGCCTCCCTCATGTCTTCAGCCATCACCGGCGTTATTAACGTCCTAGCAACGTTGGTTTCAATATTCTCAGTTGACAAGTTTGGAAGGAGAGGCTTGTTCCTTGTAGGAGGAACCCAGATGTTAATATGCCAGGTAAAACTAAAGCATGTGCAAACTACTATTAGGGGTTTTAAATCTTACCAGAACATACACGAAAATCAAATAGGAAATTTTGGCCTTAAAAATTGACTTGATTAGGAAAAATTGGAGTAAGAACTCGAAAAGATCCATAGCCTTCATCTGGAGTTCAAAGAAGAGAATCCCCTTATCGACCAATTCAGATAGTTTTGCAACGGCCATAGTGACATTGCATGGTGAAGACGGAGAAGGGTAATCTCATCACATAGTGAATCACAATCACAGCAAAGTTCATTTCTGTAAGTGAACGCACCTGCTAATGGATGTCTACATTACAGATTGCAGTAGGAGCTTTGATTGGCGTGAACTTTGGAGTCACCGGCGAAGGATCCTTCTCCAAAGTCGAAGCCAATCTGCTCTTGGCGCTGATCTGCATATACGTAGCAGGATTCGCTTGGTCGTGGGGTCCGCTGGGGTGGTTGGTCCCAAGCGAGATCTGCCCGTTGGAGATCCGGTCAGCTGGTCAGTCGATTAACGTCTCGGTCAACATGTTCTTCACCTTCATCATTGCTCAGGCGTTCCTCTCTATGCTCTGCGACATGAAGTTTGGCCTCTTCTTCTTCTTTGGCGGCTTTGTGATCCTGATGACCATCTTCATATTCTTCTTCTTGCCCGAGACGAAGAACGTGCCAATTGAAGAGATGAACAGAGTGTGGAAGGCACATTGGTTCTGGGGAAAGTACATCCCCGACGACGCCGTCATAGGTGCGGACCCTGAGAAATAGACATTTTGGCAGACAAAGGTAGAAGGAAGAGACTTTCTGGTTTCTGTCTTTCAAGAAGGCAATACAAACGGGAGGGATGATTTATTTGATTCGCTCGCCACTGCAAAAACACGAGAACATCTTTTTCTTTTGTCCGTCTGCACATGTCATGCTAAAAGCAAAAGAACTGCCATTGCTCGTCTCGGTTTAAGTCCTTGCTCGCGGCCAGTTGATTCAGAGTACATATAAGTACCATTATACTTAAAAAAAGTAAAGGTCTCTTGTATGCAAAGGTGTATCGTTCACGGCTTTACAAATCACGGTAGTTGAAGCCCCTGGTTTGCTTCTGGGAAAAATGGACCACGAACTACTTTAAAAAAAAAAAGCATCGACCGACAAGAAATAGTAATGACGGCAGTTAAGGCACAAAAGATGAGATGCAGGAGAAAGTCACCCGGCTTTTGCAATAACGTCGTCCGGCCAGGATTCTAAAAACTTTAGCTTTTTTTCCGAAGAACTATACAAAGCAATAATCTTTAGGAGTAGGTTAAAAGCACAATTTATGTTAAGAATGGAGAAGCGTTTATAATTGTGTGTGTGTGGGTGTGTGTATAAATACGCACACATGGAATTAAAGCAGCTCCTTCATTAGATTTTATACACAGATGCCATTCTTGTAAGAATCGCAAAATAACAAGAAGACATGCCAAACCATGTATCAGAAGAGAAGCCCTCGATAAGAGCTTCCTGTGATATTTATACCAACTGTAATACTTCGCCTCTCAAATTGATTACCCCAACGGCATGATCTTAGCTGGAAAAAGTAAAAATCGATGCTAGATTCCACCTAGGCTTCAAGGAAGTGGCGGAACAGTAGATTAGAGACGTTAGCACAAAGGTTATCTTAAATGTTTTTTTTGGGGGTCAAAAAAATTTCATAAATGCTAGCACAACTGCCTTTGGCAATTAATTAACTTCTTAATCAACTAGATAGTACACCGTCACATGAGACAGCCATAAACTCACTCTTACGTCTTACATATCTGCAGACATATTGATATCAAATGCAGTATACAGCCTGATCCTCTATCGCGCCAGCAGTACAAGAATGCTGGAACAGTAACTATGATACATTCGAACAACATATTTTTTTGTAAATCAAAATATTATCAAGTTACAAGAAGCTAGCAAAGAGTTCTGTTTACTGCACAGCACAAAAGAAGAAGCAAAACAAAGCCCACAGCCCTGGATCAGCGGCAACATTGACATCGCGATGTGATCTTCTTGGCTTGCAAACAGAACAAATGAATGCAAGAGACTGCAGATTGATATGAAACTCCATTTCCAGAATTGACTGGTAGAAGGAAGAAACTCGCTCGAGTAAAGAAGCACAAGGATAAGGCAGTCGGCTTGTCATATGAGAAAATCCACATGTTGTTATGCAACTGAAATTGAATCTAGGAAAGAATCTAGATACTCCTTTAGCTTCACCTTCGTGATTGCACCTTCCCTTCTGCTTTCTGGAACTTCTTTCCCATTCTTGAAGAGAATCAGTGTTGGCAATCCATAAACTTTGTACTCTTCTATTAACTTTGGGTTTGCATCATGATCAATCTTTACAACGATCAATCTTTCTTTGTATTCCTTCAGAATAATTAATTGAAGTGCCTCAGAGATTGGAAAAGTACGTTCTTTTAGAATTATCATAGGTAAGAGCCTCATTTTAAGCAAAAGATTCACATCCCTATTAATCATGGGAAACATAGTTGCATGCTACAGTTAATAGAATAAAAGTGCCATGATACAATTTGTATACACAAGAAAGTGGCATGCTGTAAAACATAGAAACAATCTAACACAATGACAACCAGCCAGCATAAGTTTTTAGCATGCTTTAAATCTGCCAACACATCATGTTCTAAGAAATATCGTTATTTCTTCTAATATTACTTGTTATAGCACTATTCTGCAGGTACAGGCTCATCTTTCCTTAGAAGTTGACTGTAATCAACACACTGACAATGACTTCCAAACAAACTCGAGTTGATGACTATCTATAGATACAAAACATACTCAAAGACTAGGCTGAAAAGGCTTCTTGCGAACAAGAGGATGAGATAAAGAAATTGCAGGAATTGGTGTTTCATCATGTGCATGCTTAGTAATATATCTGAACCAACCAAATCCAGCTTACAATATAACAAAAAAAACATAGGGACTCCTGAAAATCAACTTACCTATTGGAAGAATCCTAACCTGACTGATTGCATAAGGATACATGTCACGTATTAGTATCTTTGTTTTGCCATTGTAATTGCCACCTAAAAGTACACCAACAGAAAGCAGAAATCTCTTGGTGATGTTAACCAACTTTTCCAAGGGAAAGTATTGAAATATGACAACACCTAACAGCTTGAACGTCTTAAAACCTAGGTAATATCAGCAGCTTCTCTCTCTATTCTTTTCTCACCTTTCCAGCAACAATTTGACAGGTTTCCCACTCAATGGAGACAGCCAGTTTGGTGTAATTAAGCAAAAGAACAGAGGTGAAGCGTTCATGAAGATTTCAAGTAGGTAAAATCTAGAGAGTAAGAGGAGGCTAAACTATATGAAAGGAAGCGGAAAACATATTTCTCAAAGCTGGCTTATGTGGGAGTATCTGATTTTACATGAATGATAGAAGTCAAAACTTGATGTGGTGTGGAGGAATTAGTTCCTCATTAATTGGCGAAAGATCATACTAGAAGGTGAAAGGAATACAGCTTCAAGCCAACACCTCCCTAAAAACTAAAAGGAGTCAACCGTGACAGTTTAGCAATAACAAGAATTAGCTTTTAGATCTCAAATTATAACAACCAATTATGGTCCTCAACGTCCATATGAAAACCAGAAGAAAGTAAAGAATGCTTAACCATAGCTAAGAGAAGACAGTATAAAGTGGAAAGAAGAACAGCGAGAGAACAATTAGGAAAAGAAAGCAACGGAAGAATTGGAGCTACCTTAATACCCAAAAGGGGACCTAAATTCTCGTGTCACTTATCTTGCATCAGCAATTCATCATCAAAGACCAGTTTAAACTTAAGCTGAGGAGATTGCAACCCCAAATCGACAAAAGGATGAGATGAGAATGGAAGTCATTCAAACTTCTGGACGGCCCCTATATTATATGCTTAATGGCGTCTGCACTACTATTAGGAACCCTCTCACTAATCTAAAAAGCTTAATCCAGTAGAGTGGAACATCTTCTATCATTC
Source organism: Corymbia calophylla (assembly GCA_014182845.1). Taxonomy (NCBI): domain Eukaryota; kingdom Viridiplantae; phylum Streptophyta; class Magnoliopsida; order Myrtales; family Myrtaceae; genus Corymbia; species Corymbia calophylla. The sequence continues at coordinate 4,881,424 of CM024702.1, forward strand.
CCCTCGCAGTCTCAACTTAGCCTGGAAATTCATTGGGGATGGAAACATAAGGGAGAGAAGCCAAAAAACACAGGACCTTTGGTTCCCATTCCATGAAAAGCATCAAGTGAAACAAATGCCAATCAATCTAAACGCTTGAAATGGACTACTAACAGTCAACTGCTCGATGGCATCCACTCATATGGCTACAAAGAACTGATACTCAATTCAACATACACAGATGCACGTAAGTATCGCACTCCACTCAAAATGAAGCCGAGAGAAAGCCACGAATTCCAATCGCAGGAGAGAGAGAGGGGATTGAAGAGGATTCAAACACCTGAGCGAGCCACTCCATGGCCGGAGAGATCAAACGGCAGGGGCCGCACCAGTTGGCGACGAACTCCACGAGGACCGGACGATCGCTCTTCAGCACGGTCTCGGGGAACTGGCTCTCGTCTATCTCCGTTATGCCCCCGCCGCCAACACCGCCGCCGACGGCGCCGCACCTCCGCGCGGACTTACGTACCGGCACGAGTCCGGCCCTTTCCCGCCACGCCCGGAACGACGACCTCGACGGAGGAGCGAAGCTGCCGCCGGCGCTAACGGCGGCCGCACGACGGACCGGAGGAAGCGACGGAGGGAAGAGCACGCCGGCGTTCGACACGAGCGCAGCTCCGTCCATGGTGGATTCGCTTCAGTGGAGGGGAGAGAGAGGGAGGGAGAGAAAATTTGAGTCGTGGCTCGAAAAGAAGTGCAGAGACGTCCATGGCTGAACTGATCCATCGTCTCTCTCGACCATCGATTTCCAGCCACTTCTTTCTTGAACGTGCGTCACGCGATGGGCACGTGACGTATGATATAAATTATCTTCGATAATAAATATTTTTTATTAAATAATTATTTCAAGCGAGATAAATAATTACTTTTGGAAAAATACTTTTTAAATGTGCTGAAAACAATATGGAAAAGCGAGAAGAAAGAAATCCGGTGGATAAACAGAGCACTCAATGTCAAAAAAAAAAAAACAAAGCACTCGATTGCATTGATAAAAAAAAAAAGTTAGAAGATTTGATTTTGTTGGAATAAAACTTAGAGGACCAAGTCGCATTATTAGAAAATTATAGATCTTGACCGCATAAAATAAAAGTCGAAGGAATAAAATGCATAGTCGCTAAAATTTAGAGGACTATTTGTATTTAATACATGATAAATGTTATTAGGAAAATTTCAAAAAAGGGCTTGGAGTGTCTTTATTTTCTCAAATGAGGGTCCAAAGTGGACCTTATTTTAAATAAAGACATGAAATGATCATGATTATTTTAAATAAGAGCTTGATCTCACTGGTCATTGATCGGCTAAATTTTCCAACCGTTCAAAAGTATTTTCATCAAAGTTTTCTTTTTCTTTTTTTCTTTTATTCTTTTTTCTCAACGCCAATAGTCATTGGCAAAGGTTGGCGAGGACTCAACAACCCTCGCTAGCCATTCGAACCCTCACCTGCCATTAGTAAGGGCTTGTATGTCCTCGCGAATGCCCGTGAGGAGTGGCCTCCCCTAGGGCGAAGGTGGCTCTCGTTAGGTTAGGCAAAGCCAACCCTCGCCCAGCCCTTTATGGACATTATCGGTGGCTGAGCCACAGACAAAGAAGAAGAAGAAAAAAATGAAATAAAAACATAAAGAAAAAAAGGGTAAATGACATCCTTAGCCGTTGAAAAGTCATGCATTTATTTAAAAGGGACATAACCATTTCAGATCCTTATATAAAATAGACATAACAGCTTCATATTTTTATTTGAAATAAGATCTACTTCATATAATTATTTGAGAAAATGGGGATACTTTAAGCTCTCTTTTGGAATTTTGCTAATGTTATTTAGTGAGTTCATCTTTGTTAAGTGCAAAGGGACACCCATCCATCTATTTCACTCGCAAATTAAGATCGTACAACTTTTCCAAAATCACCTCGTACTTTTTTTAAAAAAAAAGGACTAATATCATAACAAACTAAAGTTGCTACTCATGTAACAAATTTAGTTAAAATTAATATTTTGACCATAAAAAAATTCAAATCAGTACATTTATGATAATTTTACCCTCAATTGGTTTTCATTAAATTATATTAATATCATAAAAAAACTACAAATTGATGCACATATGATGCCAATACACCCGACAACTGCCACATGTTACCCAACTCAACAATTTAATTATAAAATGAAACAGAAACTAACGAATGATAAATTTATCACAAATGTACCAATTTAATATTTTGGTGGTCAAAGAAAAATTTGTGATAATTTATTTCAATTGTGTCAATTTAGAGTTTTTTATGATATTAAATATTAATCATAAAAAGCATTTTATTTTTGGATTATTATTATAATAGAATTTATTGATGTAAATTTAACTCTGTTAAAAAAATGTTGACATGGTGTTTCAGAGCTTTGCTTAGTCAAAGTAGAGAAAATAAGCTCAACATGGAACCTTGGCCATATTGGCCTTACGACTATGGTAGGGTTGGTAGGGGTATGTAAAAGAAATGAGAGTTGTCAGGAATCGAATCGGACTTACCAGAATTGTCAATTCTCATTGGACCGGTTCGATTCCTAATTCCAATTTACTAAAATCGGTTAGTAGTGATTTGATTCTCAATTCCAAATGTAAAACCGTCCACTCGGATTGGATTGTTGCATACATACATACATACATACATACATACATATATATTTTAAATTTTTATGTTTTAGCTTTCATATCAAAAACCTAATTTCCTCTTCATCTCTCGCCTCGCTCATCTTGTGGCCTTGCCTCCCTTTCTCACTCTTACTTTCGGTGGCTTGCAAGCTCATTGATCCTACTCTTGCTCTTGCTCTCAATCACCTTTGGTCTTGGCTTTAATGGGCGATTTCTAATTCAAGGGTGGGAACCACCCATCCTTGAACTAATACCCCTGAGTGGTTGTGGCCTATTGCACACACAAGGACCACACGGGATGCAAGCACCATAGGAAGCTACATCAGCATCACATGTACAGATAAGAAGGTGACACCTTCCTCAAAGTTATCTAGCTAAGGTTTGTTTTATTTCAACTTGAATATTGAACTAAATGTTTTTCAAAAAGTATAGGAAAAAAAGAAAATAGACAAATAATTTTCTTGAAAAAGTACAACAACAAAATGAATGAATCTGAATTTCAAACAAAAGTACTTGAGATACCAATAGCATTATTGGGAAATTAAGTTACTATCATCTCAATGAAACAAATTTGAATGACCCCTCAATTAATATGGGTGCTCAGGATAAAGGGGCAAATTGAGTATTCAAAGATTCCGACCACCTTACTTTTATGGAAAAAGAAAGTAAATAACGTATCAACAAAATTGGCACGGTGACAATCGATTAATTCGTTATCCATGTATAATCAATCATACGGATAATGTCAAACCTTTTCGGAAAATAAACTTAATTAAATTCCAAATCAACGTAGAAACGTGTCTTGCATGTAGAGGTGCTTGTCGTATTTTACATTTGCAATTTGCATCGTTATTAATCTTGGTGAAATCGGTGGAGTTATCACTTACCAGTTGACACGTGTCATTACCAACCAAACGTGTGTAAAAACAAATGAATGAATTTCTTCATCTCGTTGACGGAGTCGGGATCGGTTGACTTTCCCTCGCTCTCCCTTCCTCTCCGCTGCTTCGAGCGACCGCGGATCCGCGACTCGCCGGGGCGTCTCCAGAAGCCTCCACCGCCGCCCCTCGAACGCCGGTCAAAGAGCCGATCAAAGCGCCGATATGGGTGTATGAGATCCGGGTGCGGGGTTCCGCTTACCCGCTCGAAATCGAGGGATCCCATTTCCCAGCGCCACCCATGTCGTTCGCTTACCGTGGCGATTTCGCCGGCGGCGGCGGCGGCGGGGACGCCGTCCGCAAGTGGTTCTTCTGCCACCGGTGCGACCAGACCGTCCCCGTTGTCGTCCCCCCCTCCAACGTCCCCATCTGCCCTCGCTGCAACGACGGGTTCCTCGAGGAGTACGAAAACCCTAGCCCTGGCCTGAGCCAGAGCCCGAGCCCGAGCCCTCCTTTCTTCCCCGATCCATTCTCCTCCCTCCTCCCTCTCCTGTTCCCGACCTCCTCCGCCGCTCACGCCTCGGCCGCGGCGGCCGCCCCCGCCGCCACCTTCGACCTCCAGAACCCCGGCCTCTTCTCGAGCCCCTCGTCCCCCCCTTCCGGTCGATCCGAAAATCTGTTCGACCCCTTCGCCTTCTTGATGAACCACCTCCAGGATCTGCAGTCCAGCGGAGCGCAAATTCAGTTCGTGGTAGAGAGCAGTCCCTCGGAAGGCCGCGGAGGCGGCGGGTTTCGCCTCCCGGCCAATCTTGGCGACTACTTCATCGGCCCAGGCTTGGAGCAGCTGATCCAGCAGCTGGCGGAGAATGACCCGAACCGCTGCGGGACGCCGCCTGCTTCGAAGTCGGCGATCGAGAACCTCCCGACCGTCAAAGTCACGGAGGAGCTGCAGAATTCCGAGATGAACCAGTGCGCAGTCTGCCAGGACGATTTCGAGAAGTATATGGAGGTCAAGCAAATGCCTTGCAAGCATATCTATCATGTGGATTGCCTCCTGCCATGGCTTGAGTTGCATAACTCTTGCCCCGTTTGCCGGCATGAATTGCCGACTGACGATCCTGATTATGAAAACCGGAGAGGCACAGCCCAGGGGAATGTGCAAGGAGGTGGCGGCGGAACCAGCAGTGGAAGAGGGGAGAACAGGACTTTTCGGAGGAGTTTTAGCATAATGTTGCCTCATCCTTTCAGGGGTAGCGATGGATCGAACTCGGGTTCAGGTGGTGAGTGATGTGAAATGTGGGAGGCTTCAGGTGGATTGCTTGAGGAAGATCGTAATTGAAGGATTGTTAATGCTCTCTCTCTCTTCTGCTATACAGATATTTTTTTCTCTTACTTGCTTTGGTGGTTTGTTCATACCTATGTACTTCTTCTATTAAGTACAAATCTCTATAATTTTTGCTTCGATTGGTCTCTGTTATTCTTCTAACTCCTTGATGAGTTTTTGTCCATTGATACTGAGTATCTCCTTTTGTTGGTTCTGCGAGTGACCTCTTTGTCAGCTCAAAGATGCTGTTATTTGTTGAAATGAAACAATGCATCTATCTGGTCACTCTGTTTACCTTTTGTTATTCTTAGTTTATCTTACTGTCTGATGAAAATTCCTTCGCCACAGCACATACTCTCACGATGCTAGATGAGTTGTTGAAGAGATTGGTAGAGCAGTGGTTTTTGGCTATCTGATTGGAGATGTTTCATATACTGCATGATATAGGTAAAATGCACATCCATACAAGCAGCTTCGTAAGAAAGTTATAAGCTTTCAAGAGGAGCCAAAAAGAAAAGAAATCTTGACAAGGTAATAGCTGTCTAATTGAGGGCTTCTCAGCTTGATTGGAAAGGATTTCATGGTTGAATAATAAAAAGGCTAGGTTGCAAATTCCAGTTGCGGGTAATTGGATAATCCTTTAAGTGAAAATCCATGGAATGGATCATTTATCACATTAAAGGTTGTAGATCCTTCATAAGTTCATAGTTATGGTTGTCTGTCTTGTTGTCCATGATTTTTTGGATTACTGCTCGTGCATCATTTTGTTTGGGACTGTCAAGCGGTTTGTTCAATTATTATGAACTGATTGGTTAGTTAAATCTTATTCCTGGGGTTTTTTAAAGGTTAACCGTAAGGACATTTGATCTTATCAGTAAAGTTGTTGAAACGATATGTTTGTTAGCTGATCCCTTTAGGAGGTGGGGAGCTGGGACCATGAGGTGGTTAGTTATGTCTTGACATTGTCCAAACATTTCTATTTCGGGTAACAACAGGACCAGTGGCTTTCTGAATCCCTCATTTCTAGTCTTTCTTTTTCTTTTCTTTTCCATTTTTTTGTGGAGGCCTTGCCACTTAACTTCTTAGGAATTGAGAGATGTGCATCGAATTGGAAGAAGGACAATGGCTGAATAATCATCCAGATTTTAGTTTAGTTTCTTTTTGTTGGACCACCTTATGATGGTATTTTGGGCATTGTTATCATCACCATACTACCATAATGGGAAAAACAAGTCAAAACTAGTCCACTGCAGCAGTCTCTTTGTTTAAGAATGATATGCATATGCGTTCTTTGGCACTGAACAATTCCCTCACGCTTGAACAGTTAGTTTGTTGCTTGTTCTGAGGCTTTAAAATATCACGTCCGTAGGATGTCTGTTGTGCAAAAGACGGGTCTTGTAATTTTTTAGCCTCTTTAGTAATCCAATAACAGACTGGTGAGAGAGATCTTTCTTTTGGTGAAAAGTAGCTTTAAGTTACTGTTTTTTGCGTATGTATGCATTTCAACTTTGCGATAGGTCTAGAGTTGAATTTATATTACTGTGGGAAAAATATTGTATGTCCTTCTCTACATTGTGGGATAGGAGTAGACTTCATGTTACTCATCTGCTACATTGTAAATTGTTCAATTGTTTGGTAGTTGGCATCCTGTTTAGTGTTGAGGGAAAGGTGCCATTTCAGTTCAGCATGTTCACAGGCAGTGTGGTGTAATAGTATCTATCTTGCTAAATGCAAAGCTTCTTATTCTCCATTGAATTCATGGTATTTGATTGTTTGATTGAAACTGCTGAGCTTGCCCCTCCATGTGCCATATTCCTTTGAGGGTATGTATTGTTTTAATGGCAACTGTATGGTTTTCGTTGTTTGCTTGCATTCTTGACTATATGTGGGGTAAGAAATGATGAAAAAGTAGAATGTCTTTCTTGAGGTAAAAGGTAACTGTGTTCCCTCAGGTTAGTCTCTCTCCCTTGGCTTTTCTAATCTAATTAAACTGTGAGCCACCACTCGCATCTGTTTCAAGTGTGAAACTGAAAGTTATTACTCGAAGAGATACAGCCAACGAGCGATACATGATTGTGAGAGTTATTTTGTTTGATTTTGGAAGTTGAGAAAATTGATCTGGTCTCAGGATTGCTTGTATATTGGAGATGCTCGATAAGTTTACTGCTCTGGCGTGGTTTGGCAGTAGCTACGCCATGGTCTCAAGGAGTTGTAACTGAATTTTCTGATGCCATATGACAAATAATTGTGGGGGTTAAGATCTTTTTCCATGTTTTGGTTAGATTTGTCAAAATAAGTCACAAACCCATTTTTTAATTCATATTTGATGGGTCGAGTTGTTATATAGGTTATTTATATTCAAATAATGGATCATAAATGGATTTAGAACAGTAAAACTTAAAATAACATAGATATTAAATGAGTTCACAACTTATATAGACCATACTCACCTCTATAATGCTCTCTTTACTATCTCTAGCCCTTACTCAACTTCCTAGTCGCTTATTTTGCGTTCTCACATCGGTTTAGGTAAGAGTTTTCCTGAATGGGAGTGTTATAATAATATGGATGTGGTCGGGTATAAGTTAAGTATGGGTTACTAGATTTATATCATAGAGAGGATTATTTTCAAATTGATCTATCTATTTGACAAGTCTAGTTTCGGATGCCTATATATCTCGAGGCAAGACACACGAAGTATGTTAGGAGCAATTGTTTTGTAGCGTCGATTAAATCTAAATTTTTTGCATGCTGCATGTCACACCAGTGTGCACCACTTGTAGATGTTGATCTGGATGGTCATTTTGTTCCATCAGCTGACTTGATTTGTTGCGAAAAAATATGATGGGATGTGCATGCTCCGAGCCAGAGCGTAAAAAATAATGATATGCTTGAAGGAGGATGAGGTATCGTGAAAATCCTAGGACGAGCCTCCTTTTTGCATCCCCTTTTCTGTTACTTACGCGATAAGGTGACTTTAGAGCGGGTTGTGATGCTTGTGATTAGGAAGAAGGTTATTTCAAAATGACTCGTGTAGGGAACTCAGTTCTACTCATAAACCATTTGAATCTGCTATAGTTGCGAATAGTCAGGATGGAGCCGTGCTAGATGATGCATCAGATACTAATAAGTAAAATCATGCATTTGATTCAAATCATATCTACAAATATTAAGGTTGTGTTTGGTCTGTCCGAAGTCAAATTGAAATATATTAGGATAAAGAGAGATTTGAAATTTTTCGTATATTTTGGGATTGTTAAAATATCTTATCATATGTTTCGTAGAACTTAACATATGGTTTGGAATTTTTTGAGATAAATCTTTAAAAATCCGCAACTTATGGTAAGATTGAAAATCTTGGAAAGGTTGAAAATTCCATATCTGATTTTGCTCCTCTTCTACGTGAGACTTAAACAAGGAAATCGACCTCAACCGCACAAGTTCACGGAATTTTAGGACGGTCTCGTGGACACCAGGACCCACTCCCTATGGGTTGTACTGCCAGACTCCATTGCCAAAAAAAGCGGCTAGGAGAGGCGACACAGGAGAAGGCGTGTGTGTCGTTGATAGGCCCGCAAGAGGTGTTTCTGCAATATGGCGCTGTTGCGGCGTTCTTAATGCTGGAACTCAACACTCGAGAGCCAGGTCGCCAAGAAGATGATGGTGTGCTGGCTGTTCTTCATTGACCAGCCGGCGAACAGGCCACTTTTCACTCTCAGTGGTCGGTGATGATGAACAGCGTGGTCAGAGGCAATGGCCATCTTGCGGTCATTGGAAATGACGATGATTAATAATTTTGGCAGTAGTCTTTTTTTCGGGGTTTGTTAATCGGCATTTTTTATCTGAATTTACCCAGATTTATCTTGTCCATAAAATATTGCCAAAAACTAGATAGGATAATTTAAGGCGTGAATGATAACATTTCTGGATAGAAATTAATTTTCGAAAGAGAAATAGATTTTTCTATTTCTATTTCTGGATGAGTTTCTGAGTCAAAAAAACGCCTTTGATAACGACAAAAAATTTCTATTATTGGAATAGAATAAAATTTCACTTTCTCGAGTGGCGGCGGCAATGGGAGGGGTGGCGAGCGGCGGCAGGGGTGGTGGTGGTGGTGGTGAGCGGCGGACGGCAAGAAACTCTTTTGGGTGAGAAGTAAGAAATATATAAATAATTTCTGATTTCTATTCCAGAAATAGAAAAGTAAATTTTTTTGTTTATGATTTCTATTCCAAACCTATTTTTAGAATAGAAATCTGTTTCAGAAATAGAAAAATGAAATTATTTTATCAAACGGATTTTTATTTCAAAAACAAGTCTGGAATATAAATTTATTCCAGAAATAAAAACAGAATGGTTACCATGCGCAACCTTATTATTATATTCGGACTCAAATTTGGATTACCAAACACAACCTTAAATGTTTAGAGGATTCTATACTCGTGTATTGATCAAACCTTCATAGCTGTTTGCCTTCTCGCTGCAATTTTTTAAAATGCAGATGAGAGAGAGAGAGGCGTGAGGAATCACCTTTTGCAATTGCTCTTGCGTGTTTGCGCTTCCTTCAAGGCATTTGTATTAAGAACCTTCCACTTTTCCCAATCAAACGACAAGATATTTCATGTGCGGATACATCATGCAAAGACTGTTAAGATAATTTAATCGGCTAATCACCATTTTTCGCATCTTATGAATTTCAAGTCGCTCGTCCACCATGTGTATACGCATCTCATGATGATTCATCGATTACTACCCGTGAAAAATGGAAGGGCTTGGGCAAAGGCTCTACACGAGAAAGCCCGGCCCGGCCCAATTTCCTGATCCGGCCCGAGCCCGCCCCCAACAAGCCACCTCCGATTGCATCATATGTCGCACCTCGCGGTCGGACCAATATACCGTCTCCGTCCGAACACAGTACGGCGACGCCACCGTCAAGAGGTTTCGCTTCACCGCCTCACGCAGCTCGCTCTCGCGGTTTCCCCTGCGCGAAGCGCGGCGGACAGCGTTCCGAAGGGTGGAGAGAGATGGAAGGCGGCGGCGGCGGCAAGGGAGACGCGAACGAGTCCCCCACCAATTCGCAGCAGACCAGTAATTCCTCCCCTTAACCCTCTAATCCCCTCTCTTCCTGCACAGCACTGAATAGACCACGAGCAAAACATCGCATGGCGTGCTCGATTTAATCGTGGGTTCGTGCGATGGAAGTAGCCTCCTGTTTGGCCCCCCGAATGTTTCGGGGGTAATTTGCAAGAGAATAGCTCCATTCTCGCGGGTTGCTCGGTGGTGTTGGAGTCTTGAATGATCGATATATGCTCGTGCTGCTGCATATTTCACTTGTTTAGCTATGTACTCTACTGTTGTTTTGCTTGGCATGGTCGTCTTCGTCATCGGCTTGGGTTTATCTTTGTGCGTTTATCCGATATCGCTCGTATGCTTGATGTTCGATGGTTGTTCTGGGCGCTAACATTGAGGTTCAAGGAAACACTAGCCATTATGAAAAAAGAAAAATTTAACCTGGAGGGTGATGGGTGTTCGTTCCGTGCGTGTTATGGAGTTTGTGTGTACTTCCTTTACGGTTAAAGTCGACGGCGTGCTCTAACTGGGATTTTTCATTTCTTTCTCCCGATTGTGTAGTTTCTGAGGACGATGAAATAGACTACTCGGTCAAGCCTGAGTTTTATGATCCGGATCTAGATGATAAAGATGAGAAATGGATCGAGAAGAAGCGAAATGGGCATGCGACCGATGCCGTGCTGAGCTGCCCTGCTTGTTTCACTACCCTTTGCCTGGAGTGTCAAAGGTTTGGATTGCGATGTCTATACAACTTAAGAAATGTGTGAATGTTATTTGAATGGATATGTGGCATGAAGTATGTTCACACGTGTGCACTCGCTCTGGTAAATCCACACAAAAAGTATTTGCACTTACACAAGTATTGGGTTATGGTTTTGGAGGTTCCTTTCCTGTTTGCTCCTTCCCTTCCTGTCTCTCTAGTTCTTTGGGAATTTTTCCTCCCAAAGGGGCAAGAGGAAGGTGGGGATTTCATTTGTCCTCATAAGCTAAGGAATCAGTCCTCACGGGGTTATAATTGTATTCTTTCACATATAGGTATGTTATGTTATGATGGTTTTTGGCAGTTATGGCACATATCCATAGTTCACACATTGCATTTTCGGCAACAATCTCAGGGAAACTTTTAGAAGTGTCTAATCTCATATCAGGTTCAATCCTTCTATTACACGGTTTTGAGAGAAAATAAAGGTATCGACTTTTGCCATCTCTCTTTTCCATTATTAAAAAGAAAAGTTCAATATTCAACAGTCCCACTGGGAACATCTACTCCAGACTTTTTACTTTTTACCGAGAAAGAGGTAGTTCGCTTAGGATGAGTCTTTCGCCTGAGGGTTTGTGTGGATTGCATAGACATGTTTGGTGAAGCTTTAGCTGTGTTTAGCTGTCCTCAGAACAGTAAAATTTGCAGACGGGTAGCGCCACTTTACTCCATGCCTGCAGCTTGCCTATTTCTTCATCTCTATGACTTTGGGACAAATAAACTGGCAAATTCCCTAATGACCAATATACAGTGTAGCACGATGCAGGAGTAACCTCACATGAGAGATGTTTTTAACCTTTACTGACTGTTTTGTTTGAGCCACGGTAGAGTTGCACTTTCAGTAGTCAAATGCTGTTTGGCATGATGCTTTTTCTGATAGAAAATTGTCTTCCGTAATAGTCTTTCATCCAGAGGTTAGAGCATCCCATAAACTCAGCATTTATCACTTTTATTTCCCTTTCTGATACTGAACTTGTTTCAAGTGATTGTTTAACGAGGTTTACTTGAATATCTGAAATCCAGTCAATGCTTGATGCACGAAGAACATTATCTTATCTTTGACAGTCTTCCGTTTTCTCATACCGATGGCAGATGTGGGAATGGAATTGAAACTCATTCTGGTTTTCTGTAGGCATGAAAAGTATGTCACCCAATACAGAGCGATCTTCGTCATGAATTGCGAGGTTATGAAAGAGAAGGCTCACCTGCCAAGCAATGCGCACCTGAAAAGCCAAAAACGAGGGAGAGGATCCGCCGCGCCCGACGCTCACCCTGCCAGTGGCGAGACCCTTAAGCAAGTCTGCTGCTCCATCTGCTCTACGGAGGTTGGTGTAATCGATGAAGAGGAGATTTATCACTTCTACAACGTTCTTCCCAGCGAGTCTTGACTTGCCCCGAGTTCCATCGCATCTTCCAATGCCGGCTTTGAGTACTACTCATCTCTCATGTCCAGGGAGTTTTGAAAGTTAAAAGAGTTCTACCGAGCTTGTTGTAATGCCAAGGTTTTTCTGTACAGAACTCCTTTCCTAGGGGCATTATGCTTTTGGGGCTGCACTTGTGTAAGCTGGGAGAGCCTCTGTATTCGAATTGGCAATCTAATCTATCAAATTTCATGCGTTCCAACGACAACGACGGTGGCAACTATGCGGTGAAAATGCTCAATTCTGATTTGCAAAAAAAGAAAAAAGAAAAAAAGAAAATATCCATTTAACTATTTTGCCAAAAAGGAAAGTAGAGTAATGATATCATATAAGAAAAGGAAAGAGAAGAGTGAGAAAAGGGAAAGATATGCCCCCATGCAGGATCGAACTACAGACCTTCAGTTTACAAGACTGACGCTCTACCACTGAGCTATAGGGGCTTAATCTGACCCATTTTCTATAAAATTAATATTTTAATAATTACTCGCCACGATTTCTAGACGCAGGGAAAGGTTCAAGCTCTAGCACAGGTTGAGACAGAGGTTGAGACTTAAGACGCGGAGAAAGAGAGAGAAGCAGAGAGAGAGATGGCGATGGCGGCGGCGAAGGGAGGAGTGACGATGGAGCTGGAGAAGATGAGCGTGGAGCAGCTGAAGGCGGTGAAGGAGCAGACGGATCTGGAGGTGAATCTCCTCCAGGACAGCCTCAACAACATCCGCTCCGCCACCACCCGCCTCGAGTCCGCCTCCTCCGCCCTCCACGACCTCTCCCTCCGCCCCCAGGGCCACCCCATGCTCGTCCCCCTCACCGCCTCTCTCTACGTCCCCGGCGCCCTCGACGACTCCGACAAGGTCCTCGTCGACGTCGGCACCGGCTACTTCATCGAGGTCCTCAGCAAAATCTCCTTTTGTTGATGTCGGTTGGGTTTCGATCGGTTTGCGTTTGGTTTTGACTTTGTTCTTGTGTTCTGTGTGCGCGTGCTCGGATTAGAAAACGATGGCCGAAGGCAAGGATTACTGCGAGCGCAAGATCAATCTGCTCAAGTCTAATTTCGATCAGCTCATCGAGGTGCGGATCTCCTTCTCTTGCCTTTCTTCTTATCTGAAGCAGTTCTTTGTAGTGGATGAGTCGTGAATTGTTGCGTTGATGTCGAGCAATTAGGATGATGATATGAGCTGCCCTGTGATTGCTCCCTTCTTCTGTGGCGTTGTCATTGTCACGTGGGTATGTTGTGCTGGAACCCTTCTCAAAGGGAAAACCCTAATGTGCTCTGCGTATGGTTGTTGGGCTTGGAAAATTTGTATTTCCGTGTGAAGCTAGGCTTCTTATTGTCCTTTGCAAGTTACAGAGAGAAACACTTTTGAAGAAACTAATCCTCACGCTTTATGAGAGGGATTCCTAGAAGTTTATGGCGAAGGCTGTGTTCAAAGTCCAATGCTCGCAATGGAGGCGAGCAAAGTCAAAACAAACTCATTACCAATAACAATGAATGGGGTAACATTTCGTGGCATGTTATGCATGCGATGATTAGTGCACTGATAAAAGCAAAATGTGTAAAAGTCGCCATTGCCTTGATGGATGAGATGGAGGCGATGCAAAGTGGGCACGATATTTCAAGTCTTAAGTTTTTCTCTTCTAGAGTATTGAAAGGAATGCACCCGGGATTTGTTTCACAGTAGATGATGGGACTTTCCCACCCTAAATGTATAAGTTCTCTCTTTTGCTAAGTACTTTGAAAATAGAGTCACTTGATTCACTAACAACTCAGAACGATCGATGTGGTGAACTTTTCCATGTAAAATTAAGGGGATCGATGTAGAGCACTGGGCACTTAAATTCTCTAAATAGAAAAGGGTTGGATGGTATTTCACAGTCGATGTCAATCATGATGGGGGAAAATGCAAGTTTTCAGATGCTTGATATAGTGGAGTAGATAATCCTTCCCCTTTTCGCCCTTGTCCTTCTACTTGGTTGAGCTGAAAGTTAGAAAAGGCAGCAAAGATCCAGTGCTTGATTTGTTTGGGGACATTTTCACGAGTTATCTGCCTGTTAAGAACTTTTCTTTATGGTTTCAATAATTTAAATACCACAGAAGATACAATTTGTAAGTTGGAAGGATCCAGAAACAAAACTAAATACTTAGATTAAACAGTGAAAGACTAGTCTAACAACAAAGAAACGTTGAAACAGATGGGCTAATCTTTGCTGAGATTAATCACTTTGCTTGAAATTCACACGGTTAAACTAAGCACACACTTGAAGTTTACTTCTAACTTATTTCTACCATGATAGTGCAGTCTCTTTATTTGCACGAGGAGCGAAAAACACTTGTCGTTTCACACTAAAAGCATGACATTGCTAACAAAAAAAGAAGGAAGACGTCAGTTGAGGTTAAGAGCAAAATGAGATTTATGTGATATGAGTGAAGACTAGTTTAATTACCTATGACAATTGTGTAATATGAAAAACATAAAATTGCAGATAAGTAATATGAGTGAGTCAATGCATGACGACCACTGTTTAGTAAGTATTGCAATTTATCAGCAACTAGAGGGATGTTTTTCTTCTATTTTCCCTTTTTCTGGCTTGGGATGGCAACTACTTTGCATATTTCGAGGGCCCATCTTTTAATCTTAAATTTTTCCCATTTCACTTGGCTGTGAATGCTTTTGGTGAGAGAGAACAAAAATAAGCTCAGAATGGTTGTGTTGCATGTGTTAATGGGAGGGGGGCAAATAGCAGCTCTATAACTAAGGTCATCTTCTTTGTACTATCATGTGTATTTTGTCTACATGTACATTTATGTGTATTCCTTTATACATGTAAATGCCTTGCAGGAGCCTTGTGTGCCAAAATTGCAAGGGAACAATGATTTATTTAAACAGTGCGAAGACGCATCTGATTGCATTTGCTTGCTTGATGGAAATACTTATCGATTGCTTTCACTCATATATGTACTTTCTCTGTTGAGCATTTCGTTGACTGTTTGGTTACATAAAATGACATCACAGGTGGCGTCAAAAAAGAAAAGCATAGCAGATGAAGCTGGTGCAATCTTGCAGGCAAAGCTGAAGCAATTATCTCCAACAAGTTAGACATGATTGGGAACATGTAATTTATGCAGATTAGCGGATCCCAATTTTGCTGTGGGAAACTGCTTCTTGGACAAATGTAGCATGCATCTGGTGATGCGTTCATGTATGTCTTCGGTCAAAGGTGGTTCACTTTCTGAATCCACAAGTTTTAGTGCATAGGGACAGTGATTGAACTCATTCAAGGTAAAAGAAAAGGATTGAAGCAGAGGACTTAATGTGGATATCAGCTGTTAATATTTCTATGGCTCATGCTGCGTCATTCTCATTTAAAACTGGTAAGATGTCCGAAAATCATTCGTGATTTTCCTTTTGTTTAATTTGGCGGGTGTGTTTTAGCATTTTCTGGTTATCCTTCCCGTTGTTTAGTATCTTCAATTCAGTAAAGGAGTGTTGGAGCTGATACTGGTAACTTCTCTCGGGAAGGGACAGAAATCAGCCGCCGATTTAAATCTTCTGTCCTTGTCGCTCTAAATCAACACGAGTTGATTGCATGTCGCATTTTAAGTTGAAGGAATTCCTTTGACAAACTTATCTCAAAGCATCAGGCGTATGCGCCATCAGAATCATCTCGTGATCTTCAAATTAATCAATCTAATCTCCCTGTTCCTTCACATTGCGGTATCAATTCTTGGTACTCAAAATCTTGGTCATGATCCTAGACTCCCATCAAAGATGGGTTTTAAAGCATTCTTTGCCGTGATAATCAATGCGTTATTGGAAACTCGTGCAACAGAGGTACTTTGACTGACCAGTGACAAATCTATTGGAATTTCTAAGTTCTCCTGCATCGATGATCTTCTGGTTGCCTCGCCCTCGTGCTGTGGTCCTTTATGGTGGGTCAGTTGTAGAGTATCAACGAGAGAGTCGATAAATGAGTTGGTAATGTTTCGGGATTCAAAAGGATCATCATGGACATATAGATGTACAAGATATAAGGGGGAGCTAATTTTTTCTTTCTAGCAACAGTCATTTTAGTTATAAACTATTCACATGACCAAAACTTCGATTTGGAAACGCTGGAATACCTTGGATTGCTTCTTGAAAATCAGCTTTTAATGACTTGAAAGTTCACCAACTTCTACAATTTAAGGGCCTGCCAAAAGACCTGCCCAGAAGAGGAAATCATATAGATAATGCTCCCATTATCTCGACATGTTACTTAACATGAAACTCAAACTTGTAAGCGGAGAAGCTGCGAAATTTACGTGAGAGAAACTCGACAAGTTAACTACAAGCAACAAGCTTGCTTGATCTAGCGAGGACAAGTTTCCTCATATCAACAACACACGATTTCGATGCTTTGTCCATGTAACTAAAACGTGGAAAGGGAGTGAACAGAGCACATCTTGGGCATTCTGAAATAGCTAGTGCTTGCTTGCAAAGCAACCGACACTCAAAAGGCAGCCCGGCTAAGTTCAAGCTGATTCCGGCTTAGGGTCCAATCGGGCGATGTATGCAGGGTCGAGGCTCTTGTACGGTGTAAATTCTTTGAGCCTCTCGAAGTATGATACCGGGAGACCATTCCTCCGAGCAATTGGGGATCGCACCCACCCTGAGCGATTTCCCGGCGCACCAGTGACCACAACAGTCGTATCCTTGCTGGCCAAATTAGCTAGCACAATCATCGCCTCCGGCTCAGAAGTGGACGATGCATCGACGAGGAAAATATGACTGAAGTGTCCTGCGTGGACACCTTCATTGTGTAACCTGAAGCTACTCACAAAAGTCGAGAATATTACCTTGAATTGCTGGAGTTCCTGGAGGGGTGGACAAACGAAACACTCGGTTTCCTCTTTAAAAAGACATGAAGAGAGGATGTCATCAGGCACCACATTTATCTCACGGAATGCAGCATTTGCTCGAAATATTTCGGAATCTGGTATTTCCTCCTTCAAGCTTCTCATCAGGACATCGCACGTTTTGTTTATAGGCGCAGCCACAAGAATCCGGGAATCTTTAGAGCATCGGTATATTTGCGACACAGCTTCCCTAACCACTACGCCAGCCCTTGATAGGCCTCGGCCGTGTGAACAAAGAGGACCCTCCATGAGAAATGGTTCTGAACCTTTGATAGTTAAAATCTGATGGATTGCGGATCTTTGCTCCAAGTTAAGCATGTGGCTTGAAAAATAGAGAGATGGCGAGTCGAGCAAACCACGCTGCAAACCACGCCTGATTAGACCTCCGGGGAAAAGGAAATTACGGAATGAAGGATCGGTGGCAGCTTCGACTGCTTGGTGAGCTCTTTTCAAGCAAACTCTATTGAAAGAAAAGCTGATGTTGTATCTGCTGCTTGAATGATGCTGGGAGTGAAAATCTTCTCCAAACTCTGCTAAGACTATGGAACTCTTCCTCACTCGATATACAAAACCCTGCATTAGGACAAAGATGATTAATACCGGGAAGGAGTACTCAAGTGGTCTTAACGTGCAGAATGATTTCACTGATGATCGAACAATCGGAACCACCAATATGGCCATTCAATTATCATCAAAAGTAAATATATGAAGAAAAATTAGACGCAAAAGCACAATCAACAAGCAGATGGGAGATGAAGCATGACATTTTTAAACAGAGCACAACACCAAATCTTGATTTAATCTTAAATGTACTAAAACAGCACTAACCTGAAACTGTGTATCTCTCTTGTCCAGGGGCTTTGCAAAAACAAAATCCCTTGATAGAAGGAAGGGTCGACGCTCAGGTATAGATTCCATCTTGAATTCGACAAAAGTTACTTGATCTTTCTCCCTGGAGAAATCATTGTGCCCTATGTTCTTGTCAATAGTCAATCGATGCAGCTCCAAAGTGACATCCTTCAGAATGAAATCGGTCCATTTCTGGATCAAATACAAAAATGATTTTTAGACCATCATAAAAACTAATCTTGATTTATTCACAGGGGAGACCTACGTCTACTCAAAGTATTAGAGTCACCTTAAAATGAATTAATCTACAATACATGATGCATCACAGCAGTAAAAGTAACTCGAATTCCTTCTTCATAAGGGACCGTTTCATTTATAACCAAAGTTCGATCTTAAAAGCAGGTCATTTCATCGTTGCAGAGAATAGCAAGTATACTGAAATGGGCAGGAGTCCTTGACAACCATCAACAAGTTGGTTCTATCAACCTCGAAGTTTGAATATGTGACACGATGACGAAAACAACAGCAATTAAACTTTTCATGCCATTGCGCTACATTTCATAGCAAAGCCTCAGTAAGACCTTGATTCTCAGGGCTTGTTTGGGGTCACATTCCAACTTAATCTCTAAGTGTTTTTACTCCCCTTTTCACCTTCGCCCTCACCAGAGTTACATTCCTCACTTAAGCGTCAAAGATCATTTTTGCATGTTTCTAGACAAGCTGAGACGAGCTTCTCTCTTATTCAGGAATGCACGACAAAGCAGACAAGTTGTCTACACTCCACCGCCAAATAGCCCAATATTGCAGATCAACAAGCTTCTACTAAAATCTTAATTCCAAATCAGCTGAAGATTACATAAACACAAAAGTCAACAGAGAAACTCAGCACTAAGCGTGATCGGTTCCCGGTCCAATTGGGTCCAACCCAAAAACTGGGAACCAGATCGAGAGGACCGGTTCTTAGTTTTTGGGATCGTGGACCGGACCAATTTGTCCTAGAATCAGGAACCAGACTGGACCATTTGGTCCGGTCCGGTTCCAATAGACCAAATCACTTGTTGTCATGTGAGCTTCCAAAAATATACATCCCCTAGTTCAGACTCATGTCTCAACGCATTTTTCTCCAAGATCGCTTTCTTGAACTTAATCTAGCACGAGTTAGACCCTTTCAGTCTTCCAAATCAAGAGCTCTCTTTAATCAAAGTTTACAAAAACACTATACTCCCCGAAATATGTGTATAAACTTGAAAGCTAAGCACTCTCTCTAAATGATGAGCCTATATTCCCACTGGCAAAATCCTGCATCAGACCCTATGGCCATGCACCGTTAAGTGTTACGAAACAAAAAGAACAAGCTAAAGATCCACACAAATTTGGGATATTGGAGAGGTTTTTCATTCCGAACATACTTCACACACTCACCTTCATTCTCATGAACACATGTCTTATTAGAGAGGCAAAAAAAATAAAATAAAGTAGAACCCCAGATTAACAAAAGTTCAACACGCACTTCAAAAAGTGATGGTAGAATCAGATTAGGTTTGTTCAGAAATTAAAATAAAAAATAAAAAAATACATAAATGTTCGGTCCAGTTCCCACCTTGGAACTGAGAACCGGATTGACCGGCCATTGGTTTTAAAAATAGAAACTTGGGATAGGACCAGCACCCCCTAGAACAACCTAGAACTAACCAATCCAGTCCGGTCCCGGTTCGGATAGTTCCCGTTATACACTCTACTCGGCATGCTACATTGAAATGATAAAAACATACGCTTTTCTCTAACTTGGGAATCTGAAGTAACAATGGCCAGTAACATATGAGGGTTTCTGTCACATGGTAAGAGCAGTTAACCAAGTTACATTGATCTAAAATCCTGCACAGTGATCCAGAATCCGTGATACTCATAACGTCACATGGCATAGACACGGAGCAACATGAGTCAAGCTCACAAAATTTGCACATTTGAACTTTTCGACACCTCTTTCCATAACTAATCATCCCCTCTTTGCATTTTCTCTGACATGTCTCCTCTTCTCTCGCCTCTCTAGATCCATCTATTTGCATTCGTTACCATTTGGACGATTGATGTACAAGAGGATTGAACACATCATGAGCGCACCCATAAAAATCTGGAAATACCATTCGATTTGAGGCGGGCATGAATGCTTGTACATCCTTGGGAGAATGGAGCCTATGCTTGTTTTGGGTAATATTGTGGGTGTCACCATGACTGATGAAATAAACTCCACCGGTTTCAAACTCAACTCCATGTCAACATGGATTTGACCAAGTCTTGCAACTCAAAATTTCTCTGTAAAATGAGGTCATGACATTGAAGTTGGCTAGCAGCTAACCTAATGAACCTATACGAGAACAAACGATAATTTACAATTACTGCTACCAACTTCATCTACTACACTTGATTGCATTCTCACAGCGCAAGTGATCATAGAAGATAGGGGGAATGAATAGAAGGTTTTCAATCTCTCTAACCGAACTGTCAATGTCACACGTGGCACTAACATTATCGCCACACATTAATTTGCACAATAAAATAGGAACATTAAATGGTCATGCATCGCCGTTACCTCAACGTAGAAGTCCTCCGCATATAGAAGAGCTGCAAAGTAATCCTTATAGGTCGATGGAGATAATGGTTTCTGGAGAACCCCTGGCACGATGTCTCGCTTTATCAAATTTTCAATATCCTCGGGGATGCTGTAAATAGGGGAAGTATCTTTCTCAACATAAACAGTCTCCTTTTGCTGATTCAGCGAAACCCGGGAAACTGCACGCAAGACTGGCTTGAATTGTTTAGCAGAACGTTCTTGCTCTCTTGGGGTATGAGAGGTTGCTTTCGACCAAGGAGACTGTACACGAGATGAAGACGGCTCATCGGAATCCCAAGGCAGTTTTACTACATTCTGATTCGAGTGAATGGAAATTGGTGGCTGCCTGAGCCCCGAAACAAATGGACCGCTAGACTTCGATACAGAAGGGGATGGTTTAGGAGTAGCCGAAGGCGTTGCGTTGAAAGGAGACAGAGTTGGCGAGGATGTTTTCGAAAGAGAAGGATGTAGCAAGCGAGGTAAAGACGGCTCATTTGAAGATTGAGATGACTTCGACACATGCTGCCTTGAGTAAGTTGGGCCCGGAATGACTGCAGGTTTGGCCGGGGAAACAAACGGGTCCCTAGAAGCGGCGGTTGACAGCTTTGATACAGAAGGGGATGGTTTCAAAGAACCGGAAGGGACTGCTTTGAAAGGAGATGCGACATGAGAAGACCGAGTTGAGCCACCACCATCAGTCCCGCTTAAATTTGGCTCACTTTTAGGCCTGATCCGGTCGAGGGATTGCCAATGGTTCGCTCCTTCTGGTTCGTTCCTTTGACGATGGCCATGACCATCTTCTTCCTCAAAACCGAGGAGGCGACCAAGTAGTTTGAAAAGAGAATCCATTTCTTCGTGTCCTTCGAACAACACAGCGAAAAGGTCGAATGAAGGTCGAACAGAGGCGAATTCGAAAGGAAACTTCACGACACCACCTTCAAGATATCAATGCGTGATCAGATTCAAACGGCGGATCGGTAGAAGGGAAAGATCAAGAACGATGGACTTACTTTTGGAGGTTGCGGAAAAAAGCTAAAGCCTTAGCTGGAATTTTCTCTTTCAGACAGTGTAAGTGAAGAGCAGGAGAAGGACCAAGAGAAGCAGTTTCCTTCACTGCTAATCTTTCTCGGACTGACTTTTGGTGGCCCCACGGGGTGTTGGATTCCAACGCTGACAACCTTTAAAGAATATATCAAATCACTCTATCTATCTTAAGTATCTATCTATTGTCATATTTTATTATGGGATTAAGACCACTAGAAACTCTATATTAATATACATTTGATAAACCCTACTTATAATAAAATTACCCTATGTTAATTTCGTTAAATTTTATAGTCATATTTGATGAGTCGGATGACACGTAACATTTGACGAGTGTATCAATTTAAGATTTTGTCCTTCGTTTATTACAGATTACTAATTTATGGTTCTTTGTAATATTAATCAAATTTGAAGGAAATTAATGAAAGGTAAATTTGTTACAAATATACTGATTTGGGATTTTTTTGGTCAAAAAATTAATTTCCTCTTATAGACCATACTCACCTCTATAATTCTCTCTTTACTTTCTCTAGCCCTTACTCAACTTCCTAGTCGCTTATTTTGCGTTCTCACATCGGTTTGGGTAAAAGTTTTCCTGAATGGGAGTGTTATAACAATATGGATCTGGTCGGGTATAAGTTAAGTATGGATTACTAGATTTATATCATAGAGAGGATTATTTTCAAATTGATGTATCTGTTTGACAAGTCTAGTTTCGGATGTCTATATATCTCGGGGCAAGACACATGAAGTATGTTAGGAGCAATTGTTTTGTAGTGTCGATTAAATCTAAATTTTTTGCATGCTGCATGTCACACCAGTGTGCACCACTTGTAGATGTCGATCTTGGATGGTCATTTTGTTCCATCAGCTGACTTGATTTGTTGCGAAAAAATATGATGGGATGCACATGCTCCAAGCCAGAGCGTAAAAAATAATGATATGCTTGAAGGAGGATGAGGTATCGTGAAAATCCTAGGATGAGCCTCCTTTTTGCATCCCCTTTTCTGTTACTTACGCGATAAGGTGACTTTAGAGCGGGTTGTGATGCTTGTGATTAGGAAGAAGGTTATTTCAAAATGACTCGTGTAGGGAACTCAGTTCTACTCATAAACCATTTGAATCTGCTATAGTTGCGAATAGTCAGGATGGAGCCGTGCAAGATATCAATGCGTGATCAGATTCAAACAGCGGATCGGTAGAAGGGAAAGATCAAGAACGATGGACTTACTTTTGGAGGTTGCGGAAAAAAGCTAAAGCCTTAGCTGGAATTTTCTCTTTCAGACAGTGTAAGTGAAGAGCAGGAGAAGGACCAAGAGAAGCAGTTTCCTTCACTGCTAATCTTTCTCGGACTGACTTTTGGTGGCCCCACGGGGTGTTGGATTCCAACGCTGACAACCTTTAAAGAATATATCAAATCACTCTATCTATCTTAAGTATCTATCTATTGTCATATTTTATTATGGGATTAAGACCACTAGAAACTCTATATTAATACACATTTGATAAACCCTACTTATAATAAATTTACCCTATGTTAATTTCGTTAAATTTTATAGTCATATTTGATGAGTTGGATGACACGCGGTATTTAACGAGTGTATTAATTTAGGATTTTGTCCTTCGTTTATTACAGATTACTAATTTATGGTTCTTCGTAATATTAATCAAATTTAAAGGAAATTAATGAAAGGTAAATTTATTACAAATATACTAATTTGGGATTTTTTTGGTCAAAAAATTAATTTTGGATAAATTTATAACAAGTGTATTAATTTAGGATTTTTGATAAACAAAAAATTAATTTATGATAAATTTATCAGAGCTATATCAATTTTGTGATATTAATCTTTTATTATATTACATTATTCTCGCTTTGTGTCATTGTCATGTGACCTTTATATAAAATATATTTGTGGCACGGTTTACAATTGATCTATAAGTATTATTTTACTGATTTGTCATTGCCCAAATTTTGTCTTTTCTTAATTTAAAAAACGAATAAAGATAAGTTATTCACCATCTCAATTCATGATAGGAACTCTTACAATTAATTTGAAACAATATTAAGATGGAAAAAAAATTAATTACGTGAATAACATAAATGACGTAAGGCTATTTCGAATACAGCACGTTGGTTTATTTTGAAACTCGTCTAATTTATTTAAAGAATTAAATTACATTACTAATTTAATTATAAAGAAATTTAAAAGGATTGCACATAACTTAGGTGTAGTTTATGTTATTGGCCCTCTCCACCACCACTCCATCGGCGGTGAGGCCACTGACGATGAGGGCGACCTGCCCTCCTGCGGCCACTAGTGATGGTCACAGGCATCGTCGTAGTGAGTGCCAACACAAATTTTCCTAAATGACCACTAATGGTATTAATCCAAAAATAAATCGGTAGTCACTGAATATGTAATTGAGATCAAAGATGGCATGTATTTTTAGCACTGTACACACAATTATGTATTTTTACTATCATTGTTTTCTTAATTAATATAATAACACATTGTAATAGGGGTGTGCAAAAGAACCAGGAACCGCCCGGACCGCCCGGACCGCCCGGAACCGGACCGGACCGGCCCGGAACCGGTGGTTCCTAAAGGGACCGGTCCGGTTCCTGGTTCCATGGGTGGATCCGTCCGCCCACCCATTCGGACTGGACCGGTATTATAATAATAATATATATTAATTTTTATTATAAAAAATAATTTTTTTAGTTGAAAAAAAATTAAAATTTTGAAGCCCCATGTTTATAATTTTTATTGTTCTATTTGAGACAACCTACCAAGAGTGGTAAAGAAAAAAGCGCGAGAACATTTGCGAAATCTCTAAATAGACCATATTTTCGATACGTGTCCAATGGAGCTTTTTTTTTTCGCCCGCTTGTGAGACCGGTTCCATAGATCCACCCGGGAACCGGACCGGACCGGCGGTCCGGTTCTCGGGTGGATCCATGGAATCAACGGGCGGTTCCCGGATCCAATTTTTTGGAACCGGTCCTTAGTGGGCGGTTCCCGGTTCTAGGGTGGGAACCGCCCACCCGGACCATGCACACCCCTACATTGTAACATGTCGCAATGATGGCGTGTTGTTGGTATAATATGTGCAATGTTGACTTGAAAATTTATATATTGCAAGCGTGATGAAGACGACTCATTCGAAGATTGACATGACCTCGACACATGCTGATCCAAGTAAGCCGAAGTGGCCACCGGTTTGGCCGGGGAAACAAACGGATCACTAGAAGAGGCGGTTGACGGCTTTGATACAGAAGGAGATGGTTTAGGAGAAGCCGAAGGGTCAGCTTTGAAAGGAGATGGAGATGGAGATGGAGCCGGTGGAGGATGTGTTCGAAACAGAAGGATGTAGCAAGCGAGATGAGGACGGCTCATTCAAACATTGAGATGACTTGGACGCATACAGATTCAAGTGAGCCGAAACGACCAGTTTGGCCTGGGAAACAAACTGATCACTAGAGGCGGTTGACGGCTTTGATACAGAAGGAGATGGTTCAGGAGAAGACGAAGGGGCTGCTTTGAAAGGAGACGTGACATGAGAAGACTGGGTTAAGCCACTAACAGTCCTGGTCACGTTCGGCTCATTTTTAGACCTGATTGGGTCTCTGGTCATTGGATTGTGCACAACAACATGGCAAGGGGAGGATGATGAAGAAGGAGGTGTGAATTTGAGAGGTGATGGCTCGTGGATATTCCAGAGCAGCGACCGTGAAGTCTCTGGTTGCCATTCATGCTCTGGATGATGATGCGTGGGCAATAAACCAAAGGCACTTCGAATTCGATCAAGAAGAGGACCACCATGCCCAAGATTTCTCTGAGCTTGGCGGTAGTCGTAAATGTCTTCCTCTTCACAGCAGAGGACGCATTGCAGTAACTCGACAAACGCAGACATACTTTCCTTTTCTTTTGAAAACAGTGAGAGATTGAATGAAGCTCAGCAAACTGACGCGAACTCGAAAGGGAAATCACAACCCGCAATCAAGAATGATGGACTCACTCAGATCTTGGAGGTTGCAGGAAAGAGGGGAGCTATTCTCATTTTGGAAAAGAAAGAAAGAAAATTCAGACAGTGAAGGGAAGCGGAAGACCAGGAGAGACCATGGGTGTCGCGCAAG
Source organism: Corymbia calophylla (assembly GCA_014182845.1). Classification (NCBI taxonomy): domain Eukaryota; kingdom Viridiplantae; phylum Streptophyta; class Magnoliopsida; order Myrtales; family Myrtaceae; genus Corymbia; species Corymbia calophylla. Next base: position 4,907,091 of record CM024702.1, read on the forward strand.
TAATCGTGTAAACTTTTCCAACATCATCGTACTTTGCATTGGCGAATCACGCGTTCACAGCATGCAGTGGGCAGAGCGACAAATACTCAGGCCGTTTTCCTGCACATTCAAAAATAGAGGGAATTTAAAAAAAAGGTGAGAAGTGCACTCAATTTCTCAAATAAAGTAATGAAATAAAGCTTATTTCAAATAAAGATTTGAAATACTCTCATTTTTTCATCAAATTACATGTTAATTGTCCATTCAATTGATCAATCTATTGCTTAATATCAAACCACGGTTATGATACAATGCATGATAATAAGGCAATCAAAATTCCCCTTAGCAAAGTCTTCACCTATTAATCAGTGGTTCGACCTAAAAGGATATCTCAAAACCAATATGCATACTCAAAAACCCTTAATTAAGTTCACAATGATATTGAGCATCAAACTATCATCCTCCAATATTAGAAATCAAATTTAGAATCCATTTCATAAATCATAATAAAGCCAAAACATATATCATTCACAATCAATTCTTTTTCAAAAACCAATCCAGAATCAGCAGCATAAATCATTTTCACAATTCCAAACATATACCATTTCACAACAAAATACATTTCATAAATCTAGTTAACAAATCAATACATATATCATTTTTGCAATTTCTTTCATAAAGCATTTCTCAAACCATTTCACAATGATCAACTCATAAATCGTTCCCGAGAATGCTTTCCATGCCATTTTAGATAATTAAAGGGTATTGAATGCTCGATCAAGATTTTATGCATAAAATATATTATAAACATCACTCCTACCCTTGAACCAAATCATACTTTGCACATAATATGCCTAATCATTTTCATTTTCAAATATGAGTTTAGAAATTTTTTTAAAAAAAAAAAGTCAGTACAACTAACTTGGGAATGTCCAAAACCAAACAATATAACTATATGAGCTGACCATCTTGTAATCTTATCGGTTAAACGAGAATTTGCGTAAGTAAAACACTACATCAATTATGAATTGGCTAACCTAAGCTAATTTGCTCACAAAATGACTCACACGTGTCAACAAACGATTATTCAAAACTATCCACAATGTAAGGCTTGCCTAGAAAATTCTAAAATTTTGCTCTCACTCAAAACTTTTCTTCAAATCAACTCCCCTTAAACCTCATAGCTACACAATGCTCTAATCTATGATTTCCACATAATTCAGTAGTTTAATAACTTCAAAACCGTGCTTTTTAATTCAAATTTCACATAATTTTGAATGTGTACTATAATTTCGAAAATTATTCCGATTAAACAGTCAAATGACTTAAATGCTTATGAATTGAAGTGTATCTGATTTGACCACGTTCCCATGATGTGTACACGTGAAGCCCTCTCTCTTTTCTTCTTCTTCTTTTTTTTTGTTCTTTTCTCTCCCTTTTCCCTTTATACCTTTCTTTCTCATTTTCTTTATAAAGCCCACTTTCCGACCATAAAAAAGGAGGGCAAAATATTACACTTTGTGAGTTGTTTGGATATTCCCATCTCGAATTGTTAATTTGGGGCATAAGTACAGCGGGAGTGTCAAAACTTGACACGGAGGGATACTTAAGTGCCAAAACTTACAAACGGTAAACTTAAGTGCCAACGACGAGAAAATTCGGCCAAAATGCTGATGTGGCATTTTTTCAGGCGATCTGGAGTCGAAACGGCGTCATTTTTGTTGCTGATGTGGCACAGTAAACCCAAAACGGCATCGTTTTGGTGCTGATGTGGCCACAGCACCCAAAACGACGTCGTTTTGACTAATATTTATTTTTTAATAAATATTAATTAAATAATATTAAAAGAGCAAAAATTAAAAAAAAAACAAAAACAAAAAAAAAAAAAAAGGGAGGGGGAGTAGCCTGTCGCCGCCGCCCCATCGTTGGTGGGGTGGCAAGGGTCGTCAACGCTTGGGCACGGGTCGACGAGGGCCATTCGACCCTTGCCCAGATTTGGGAGAGGGTCGTCGCCCTCTCCCGGCGTCTAGTGAGGGCTGTCCAGCCCTCGCCGACCCGCACCCAGGCGTCGGTGACCCTCGCCGTCCGTCGTCGCCGCCCCATCGCCGATGGGACGACGGCAACAGGCTGCCTCCCTCCTTTTTTTAATTTTTTTTTTTTTGCTCTTTTAATATTATTTAATTAATATTTATTAAAAAATAAATATTAGTTAAAACGACGTCATTTTGGGTGCTGTGGCCACATCAGCACCCAAATAACGCCCTTTTGGGTTTACTTCGCCACATTAGCAACAAAAACGACGCCATTTCGACCTCAGATCATCGGAAAAATACTACGTCAGCATTTTGGCCGGATTTTCTAGCCGTTAGCACTTAAATGATCCATTTTGCTCCGATTTTGGCACTTTAAGTGTACCGTTTGTAAGTTTTGGCACTTAATATCCCTCCGTGCCAAGTTATGGCACTCCCGGATTCATACCTCGTTAATTTGTGCTCTAATCTACTCCAAAAAATTTGCTCTGTTTGGAGAGCACGAGGCTGTTGCTCATCTTACGATGGTCACATGAGAATCTCTTCTCTGCCATCGACGGCCCTCAGACCTTCTCTATCTTTCGAAGCTGCCCGCAAATTCCGTCTGACATTTGCGTGCGACCGCTAAAGCCTCACCTTTCAGTCGGGTTCTTCCGATTTCGGTCGTGCATCACTACAGAGATGACGACATATTGCTTCACTCGCTAATCTCCTCTCCATCTCCACCGAGTCAAAAGCACTGGCCGTCGGAGCTGAAGCCCATTGTAGGGCAGTCAAGCTTCGGTTCAGTGATGACCGTCTTTGTTCAGAACCATCTCAAGTGGTAAGTATGTCGCGCTCAAGATTTGAGTTCAAAACGTCGCACCTGTGGATTGTCTTAAAATCGCATTTGACATAAATTATAAAATTGTGCGAGAAGATATTCTAACCTTTGAAAAGTAGCATCAAAAGATCCTATATGATTCGACATGTCAATATTTTGAAAGGTTATGTTGAGCAATGCGATTCTTCGCAGCGATAATCGGGACACGTTGTGGGAATCTCATGCTCAGCAAACGCACTTCAAACGCACTTCGACCGACCCGCGACGCATCTCCCTTAGAAGTTCCTAGTGCTCTCACCGCCTGCCCTGGTGCTATGGTCCCTTGTGATGGGTCAGTCTTAGAGTATCGACAAGAACGTCGATTAATGAGTTGCTGATGTTTTGGGATTCAAAAAGATCAACATTGACCTCTAGAGTCATAACAATTAGTTCATATCCGCAAGATATTGACATTATTAGCATAATAACACATCTTTTAACAAGATTTGAGGTTGAGCTAATTTGTTCTCGTTGCACCTCAAAACCACAAAGGGATAACACGGCCGTCCTTCCTCATGAAGAATGTAAACTTAAATATAACCAATATATATATCCAACCATATAATACACACATATACACAGATAAATCGACAAATTGATTACAATATTAAAGTTTCTATAATCCACCAAAAGAATACATACAACTAGAACTCGGCCAATCCAACAAACCTAGAACAACTATATACACAACTTCTTTAAGCCATATCAAAAAATACAACTTCCAAAAGTCTTCCACCGATGGCGCTCTTGGCCTACTTGCTGCTAACTAAATGACCTGAAAAACATGAAGGATGAGTTGAATGAGCAATCATAACTCAGTGAAGCATATTAAACCTCCACATTACACATAATCCAAAATATAACATCTTACAAGAATCTTTAAAATCTTCTGGCTTTCCAATGAACCACGTGTGAATAATATGGATAGCATATCAATAACAGAATTTTGCATTCATCCACAATATCAACACAAATATCACTGGTATGTCATATCTAATGTCAATAGTTAATTCCATGCTTAATATATACTCAAGGCTCTGGAGGTGGCTCCCATGAATTTACGCCATCATGTAGCACTTAGTACTTAGTCAAGGTATATCAAAAGTACAAGGCCCTAGAGTACATTATTTTGTAACACTTATCCCTTTACCACGCGTATTAATTTCTTAACCCAAAACATATACTCTCCAAAAGTTATCTCATAAATCAAATGCATAAAGTAGAACACATAACCGTTCAGGAAAGATTTATCGAAACTACCAAACATTATCCAGCTTTATACAACAAATATGTTCTTACTTCTCTCTATATATATATCGAGTTACTATTACCTCAATATACAGGTTTTACAAAACCAATGAAGATGTCAATACTACTCACCTGGGATGCCCCAAAACCAAATAACAAATGTTGCTCGAACCGTTGATCGAACTGTCGATCTCGTGATCCAGGTGTTGCAAATTGGAGTTAAATCGGCTTGGCGAGACATCCGTAGCAAGAATCCCCTCTCTTTTCTTCATCCTTCTCCTTCTTCTTTCCTTTCCTTTCTTTTCCTTTTCCTTTTTATTTCTCTTTTTTCTTTTGTGGAGCCACCACAAGCTTTTGACTTGGTAAAAAAGGTTATATATTACAGTTCTAGTGACACCCATTTTGGAAATCCAAGAGTACCTAGGACCATACAAAGGTACCTTGCGTTGCTTCTTGGACATCAGCTTTTTATGACTGAGGGCCTGCCACACATGAGGGCCTGCCAAAACCTTTGCCCAGAACAGGAAATCATAAAGATGTGCTCCCATTATCTCGACTAGTTACCTCACGTGAAGCTCGAACTCATGAGCAGAAAAGTCGCGGAATTTACGTGGAAGTAACTCTACAACTTTATCCGCAAGCTACAAACTTGCCCAATCCAGTGAGGACAAGTTATCCACATACCAGTGGCTAGTGCTTGCATGTAGAGTAACTGACATTCAATAGCAGGCCCCGCTAAGTTCTTCTGACTCTGGTTCTGCCGTCAATCGGATGATGAATGCAGGGTCGAGGTCTTTATACGGTGTAAATTCTTTGAGCCTCTCAAAGTATGATATCTGGAGACCAATTCTCCGAGCAATTTGGGATCGCACCCACCCTGAGCGATGTCCTCGTTTCCCAGTGACTACAACAGTTGTACCTTCGTTGGCCAAATTAGCTAGCACAATCATTGCCTCCGGTTCAGAAGTGGATGATGCATCGACGAGGAAAATATGACTAAAATGCCCTGCCTTGATGCCTTCATTGTATAGCCTGAAGCTACTCACAAAAGTCGAGAATATTACCCTGAATTGTTGGAGTTCCTGGAGGGGGGGACAAACGAAACACTCACTTTCCTCTTTAAAAAGACACGAAGGGAGAATGTCATCAGGCACCGCATATATCTCACGGAATGCAGCATTTGCTCGAAATATTTCGGAATCTGGGATTTCCTCCTTCAAGCTTCTCATCAGAACATCACACGTTTTGTTTATAGGCGCAGCCACAAGAATCCGAGAATCTTTACAGCGTCGATATACTTGCAACACAGCTTCCCTAACCACTACTCCGGCCCTTGATAGGTGTAGATCCTGTGTACAAAGAGGACCCTCCACGAGAAATGGTGCTGAACCTTTGAGAGTTAAAATCTGACGGATTGCAGATCGTTGCTCCGAGTAAAGCACATCATTTGAAAAAAAGAGAGATGGTAAGGCAAACAAATCACGTCTGGTTGCACATATCGGGAAAAGGAAGTTGCGAAAGGAAGGATCAGTGGCGGTTTCAACTGCTTGATGAGCTCTCTTCAAGCAAACTCTATTGAAAGAAAAGCTGATGTTGTATCTGCTGCTTGAATGATGCTGGGAGTGAAAATCATCTTCAAACTCAGCTAAGACGATAGAACTCTTCTTCACTTTATATACAAAACCCTGCTTTATGACAAAGATTAGTAATACTGGGAAGGAGTACAAGTGACACTCGACTAAACATTTTAGGCATCAAATCAAAGTAATTAACTGAGATTGCTGCCAGACTCTGCAAAAGAATAGCAATGGAACAGTCTATGTTGATGGAAACAATACAAACCAAATGTCTCCTCTCTAGTAATACAGGCCACTCCTTATTCCAGCCCCCCGAATTTGAGATGTTGCATGGACGAATAGCCATTCGACACATAAAGTAACCAGATTTTTATCAAATTTAGGAAAGAACAATTTCTAAGAGAGGCATGGATGTGAAATTCCATGTGCGATGATGTGCTTTTGCAAGTGACATGCTCATGCTTGTTGGTGTGGGCACGCATCTGCGCAGATAGTAGTGTAGACATTTGTATGCCTTCATGGATGCCATGAAACTTCACACTGAAACAAGATTGCTCTCAATCATATTATAATCAGGTGATGCCAGCGTGAAGACCACTGTATTTTTCAGCGCTTAACTTGACAAATGCTTCAGTGATCAGAAAGATTTCACTGATAATCAAACAATTGGAGCCACCATATGGCCGTTACTCTATCATCAAAAGTAAATCAATTAAGGAAAAGCAGATGCAAAAGCACAATCAGCAAGCAGATGGGAGATGAAACATGACATTTTCAAACAGAGCATAATACTAACACTCAATTTAATCTTAAATGTACATGAAAGGGACTAACCTGATACAGTGTATCCTTCTTATTGAGGGGCTTTGCAAAAACAAAATCTCTCGATAGAAGGAAGGGTCGACGCTCTGGTATAGATTCCATCTTGAATTCAACAAAAGTTACACAATTTTTCTCACTGAAGCAATCATTGTCCCATGCATTCTTGTAAATAGTTGATGGTTTCAGCTCCAACGTGACATCCTCCATAATGAAATGAGTCCATTTCTGATTCAAGATGAGAATAATTGTTAAACCATCATAAAAGCAAATCTTTAATAATTCACAGGTGGACACCTACATCTACTCAAATTGTCATAGTCACCTTAAAAAACAATCTACAATACATGATTCTTCACAAAAGTAAAAGTACCTCAAGTTCCTACTTCATCAGAGAGTGTGGCATCTATAACCAAAGTTCTATTTAAAAGCACATCATGTCATTGTTGTAGAAAATAGAAAGCATAGTGAAACAGGGCATGAGTCCATGCAAATCTGATCCATCGACAAGTTGGTTCTATCAACCTCTAAATTCAAATATGTAAATGACATGGCGACAAAAACAACAGCAATTAGACTTTTCATGCCATTGCACTACATTTTACAGCAAATACTCAGCAAGACCTAGATCCTCAAAGTTTTTTTTTTTTTTTTTTTTTTTTTTTTGTAATAACCTTCCACTTTAATTTTTTAGTCTTTTTATACACCTATTAATCTTTGTCCCCATCGGAGTTGCATCTTCTCACTTGAGTGCTGTTTCTAGACAATCTAAAACGACATTCTCTCAAAGTGATCCAGAATCCATGATACTCTGAACATTTCATGGCATAGACACAGCAGTAGCTGAGTAAAGCTCGCAAAAATTGCACATTTGAACTTGTCAATGCCCCTTTTCATAACTAGTATTCACCTTATTGCATATTCTGACACGTCTCCTTTTCTCTTGCCTCTCAAGATCCATCTATTTTCAGTTGTTACCATTTGGATGGTTGATTGTACAACAGGATTGAACAGATTCTAAGTGCACACTTAAAATCTGTAAACACCATTCAGTCTGAGGCAGTAAGTAAATGCTTACACATCCTTAGCCTGTCATGGGAGAAATGAGCCAATGCTTGTTTTGGGTTATATTGGAATGCCACCGCGACTATGATGAGATATATTCCAACTCCACCAGTTTCATGCCAAGTCCATGTCAACATGGAATTGGCCGAGTCTCACAACTTAAAATTTCTCCATAAAATGAGGTTATGGCTAGTAGCTATCATCGTATCTCAATAATTGATGAGCCTATACGAGAGTACATGATAAATAACAATTACTGCTACCAACTTCATCCACCACATTGTATTCTTCCATCGCAAGTGATCATAAAAGATTGGGAGGATGGAGAGAAGGATTTCAGCTCTCTAACCAAACCATCAATGTCACATGTGGCACTGTCATTGTTGCCGAACATTAATTTACACAGCAAAATCGGAACATTAAATGGTCATGCATCATCATTACCTCCAGGTAGAAGTCCTCCGCAAATAGAAGAGCTGCAAAATAATCCCTGTAGGTTGATGGAGATAGTGGTTTCTGAAGAACCCCTGGCACAATGTCTCGCTTTATCAAATCTTCAATATCCTCGGGGATGCTGTGAATGGGGGAAGCATCTTTCTGAACATAAGCAGTCTTCTTTTGCTGATTCGGCCAAACTGAAGAAACTGCATGTAAGACTGGCTTATATTGTTTAGCACAATGTTCTTGCGCTTTTGGGGTACATGAGGTTGTTTTCGACGAAGAAGGAGACTGCACACAATATGAAGACAGCTCATTGGAAGGCTGAGGCGGTTTGGTCTCCGAAACAACTGGAGGTACATCCCATTTATATTGCTCGGCAGAATGTTTTTGTGCTTTTGGGGCAGGCAAGGCTGTTGTCAATGAAGAAGGAGACTGCACACGAGAAGAAGACAGCTCATTGGAAGGCTGAGGCAGTTTGGCTACATTCTGGTTTGAGTGACTGGAAATTGGTGGCAGTATGGTCTCCGAAACAGTTGGAAGAGCAGAAAGGGCCACCGGTTTGGCTGGGGAAACAAACGGATCACTAGAAGTGATGGTTGATGGCTTTGATACAGAAGGGGATGGTTTTGGACAACCCGAAGGGACTGCTTTGAATGTGACATGAGAAGACTGAGTTAAGCCACTAACACCCCTGCTCAAATTTGGCTCGCTTTTGGGCTTGATTGGGTCTCTGGTCATTGGATTATGCACAACAACATGGCAAGTGGAGGATGATGAAGGAGGCGTGAATTTGAGAGGTGATGGCTCATTGGTATTCAAGAGTAGTGACTGTGAGGTCTCTGATTTAGGCACATACTTATTCAATTCAGTGGAAACCAATGTTGGTTTGGTCTGGAAAATTGCTGCACTAAAGACTGGTTTACATTCTTTAGCACTTTGCGAAAGATGTTCAACTTTTGGGGTTGGCAAGGATGTTTTTGACGAAGGACATTGCAAAGGAGACAAAGGCAGCTCACTCCAACATTGAGGTGATTGGGCTAAATACTGCTTTGAGGGAGAGGAAATCAGTGGTGGTTTGGCAGGAGAAACAAACGGGTCACTAAAGGAGACAATAAAGGGCTTTGACGCAAAATGCGATGGTGTCACAGAAGCTGAAGGAGATGTGCCAGGAGAATACTGACTTAGCCTAGCCATTATCAGTGCACAAACAGTCATGCCAGATTTCAGCTCATTTTGCAACCCAATTGGGTCCCTGTTCAAAGGATTGTGCACAACAGCTTGGACATGTAGGGGCGATAAAGAAGGTGGTGTAGATGTAAGTGATTGTGATAGTTCTTGTTCTTGTTCTTGATGATGAGAAGACTGACTTAGCCTAGGCATTATCAGTTCATCAGCAGTTATGCCAAATTTCACCTCATTTTGCAACTTGATCAGGTCTCCGGTCAAAGGATTGTGCACAACAACATGGACACGAAGGGGTGATAAAGCAGGTGGTGTGGATGTAAGTGATTGTGACAGCTCTTGTTCTTGATGATGAGAAGACTGACTTAGCCTAGGCATTATCAGTTCATGAACAGTCATGCCAAATTTCGGCTCATTTTGCAGCCCAATCAAGTCTTCCCTCAAAGGATTGTGCACAACAAGATGGACACGAAGGGGCAATAAAGAAGGTGGTGCGAATGTGGGTGATTGCAATGATTCTTGTTGTTGATGATGAGAAGACTGAGTTAGCGCACCCATCATCAGTTCATCAACAGTCGTGCCAAATTTCGGCTCATTTTGCAACCTGATCAGGTCTCCAGTCAAAGGATTGTGCACAACAAGACGGACACAAAGGTGAGATATAGAAGGTGGTATGAATGTGAGTGATTGCGATAACTCTTGCTCTTGATGATGAGAATACTGGCTTAGCCTACATATCATCAGTTCATCAACAGTCATGCCCAATTTCGGCTCATTTTGCAACCCGATCAGGTCTCCCCTCAAAGGATTGTGCACAACAAGATGGACACAAAGGGGCGATAAAGAAGGTGGTGCGAATGTGAGTGATTGCGATGATTCTTGTTCTTGATGATGAGAAGACTGAGTTAGCCTACCCATCATCAGTTTGTCAACAGTCATGCCAAATTTCGACTCACTTTGCAACCTTATCAGGTCTCCAGTCAAAGGATTGTGTACAACAAGACGGACACGAAGGGGCGATATAGAAGGTGGTGTGAATGTGAGTGATTGCAATAACTCTTGCTCTTGATGATGAGAATACTGGTTTAGCCTACTTATCATCAGTTCATCAACAGTCATGCCAAATTTCGGCTCATTTTGCAACCTGATCAGGTCTCCAGTCAAAGGATTGTGCACAACAAGACGGACACGAAGGGGTGATATAGAAGGTAGTGTGAATGTGAGTGATTGCAATAACTCTTGCTCTTGATGATGAGAATACTGGTTTAGCCTACTTATCATCAGTTCATCAACAGTCATGCCAAATTTCGGCTCATTTTGCAACCTGATCAGGTCTCCAGTCAAAGGATTGTGCACAACAAGACGGACACGAAGGGGCGATATAGAAGGTGGTGTGAATGTGAGTGATTGCAATAACTCTTGCTCTTGATGATGAGAATACTGGTTTAGCCTACTTATTATCAGTTCATCAACAGTCATGCCAAATTTCGGCTCATTTTGCAACCCAATCAAGTCTCCAGTCAAAGGATTGTGCACAACAAGGTGGACACGAAGGGGTGACAAAGAAGGTGGTGCGAATGTGAGTGATTGTGATAATTCTTGTTCTTGATGATGAAAAGACTGACTTAGCCTACCCATCATCAGTTGATCAACAGTCATGCCAAATTTTGGCTCATTTTGCAACCCAATCAGATCTCCAGTCAAAGGATCATACACAACAACATGGATACGAAGGGGCGATAAAGAAGGCGGTGCGAATGTGAGTGATTGTGATGATTCTTGTTCTTGATGATGATGATAAGGACGTAGTGAACAAAAAGCACTGCGAATTCGTTCAAGAAGAAGACCACCATAACCAAGATTTCTCTCAGTTGGACGATGGTGATGACCATCTTCTTCCTTACAATAGAAGATGCGACGGAGTCGTTCTAAAAAAGCACTCATCTTTTTCCTCTCCTTCGAACAACACAGTGAAAAGGTCGAATGAAGGTCGAACAGAGGCGAATTCGAAAGGAAACTTCACGACACCACCTTCATGATATCAATGCGTGATCAGATACAAACGGCGAATCGGAAGAAGGAAAAGATCAAGAACGATGGACTTACTTCTGGAGGTTGCAGGAAAAAGTCCCAACCTTGTTTCGAATTTTTTCTTTCGGACAGCGCAGGCACGAGCAGGAGAAGGACCAAGAGAAGCGGTAGTCTTCACTACAAACCTTCCTCGGACTGACTTAGCGGCCCCACAGGGTGTTGGACCTTAAATGCTAATTATCTAACTATTGTACTTAAATGCTAATTATCTAACCATTGTTATATTTTATTATAAAGATAAGTACATTGAAATTCTGAAAACTTATAACGAAAATTTACTTGACTAATTTTATGACTTAATTACACTTCTATAATAAATTTTAAGATTTATTTACACTTTTTGAAAGTTTTAAGATTAAATTGCATTTTGTTGATAAGTTTTAGAACTTTCAATCTATTTATCACTTTATTATATTGCATTATCTTAATTTATAAAAGAATGAAGATAGGTTATTTACTATCTCATCTCAATATAGTAAATTTCATAATTAATATAAAATAAACCTAAGATGAAAAATTTTAATTATGTGAATAGTATATATGATGGAAGGCTAATTCAAATACATCTTGTTAGTTTTTTCTGAAACTCATTGAGTTTACTACTAATTTAATTATAAAGAAATTTAAAAGGATTGCATATGACTTAGGTGTAATTTTTTTCATCCCCAAAAAAAAAACCACCACCCCATTGACAGTGAGGCCACCAACAATGAGGGCGACTTCCCCTCGTGCGGTCACCAGCGTCTCAGGTGCTGTCGTATTGAGTGTCAACATAATTTCTCCCAAAAAACCATTAATGATATTAATCCAAAAATAAATCAGTAGTCACTAATATGTATTTAAAATAAAAAAAGACATGTATTTTACGATGTGTGGTGCTTCTAATTTATGGTAGTGTACGCATAATTATGTATTTTTGTGATAATCCTTTTACTTGATATAATAAAACGTCGTAATATTTCGTAACGATAACATCTTGTCGATATAACATGTGTAATGTAGAAGTGAAAATTTATATATTGAAATGAATGATATAGGAACAGTGAAAAAGGACGTGTCCTGTTTTTTTCGTTCTTTTTAATTTACTCCCATATATATATATATATATATATTTCATTTTAAAGTTATTTCCCACTACTTTTTATTCTTTTAATTTATTGTCATTATCATGTTGTAGAATATTGCCCAGGAAAAAATCGCGGGAAAATCAGCTCTGTAGCTAAGGCCATCCTCTTTGTACTTTCAAATGCACTGTGTCTACATGTACACGTATGTCCTATGCTTTTATACATGGAAATGCCTTGCAGGATCCTCATGCGGCAAAATTGCAAGGGAAAAACGATTTGTTTAAACTGCGCGAACGATGCTTCTGATCGCATTTGTTTGATGGAAATACTTACTGATAGGTTCCATTCGTTTGTGCCTTCTCTGCTGAGCATTCCTTTTGACTGTTTTTGTTGCATAAAATGACATCGCAGGTAGCATCAAAGAAGAAAAGCATAGCAGATGAAGCCAGGGCAATCATCTCAGACAAATTAGCCTCGATCGACGACATGTCATTATGCAGATCATTGTACTGCAATTTTGCCTCGCACAATTGAGCATGCATCTGGTGATGCTAGCCATGTATGTCTTTGGTCAAAGGTTATTCCCTTTGTTAATCCAGAAGTTTTAATGCATGAGGACGGTGATTGAACTCATTCAAGGTAAAAGAAAAGGGCTGAAGCAGAGGTTTTAATGTGGATATCAGCTGTTAATATTTTCCATGGCTCATTTCGACCAGAAACACATTTCTTTGGCTCTGCTGCATCGTTTTTATTTAGAACTGGTAAGACGTCCAAAAATCATTCGGGATTTTCCTTAGAATGTTTTTATTTTTCTAGATCTTTTCGGTGTCTTTTTGCATCTTCTGGTTGTCCTCCCTGTCATTTAGATCTCCATTTCGGCACAGGATTGTAGGAACAGATGCTGGAAACTTTTCTCGAGATGAGAGGGAGAGGAACAGAAAGTGACCGTTGATTTAAATCTTTTATCCTAATCACTTGAAATTAACACGAAGGTTGATTGTATGTCGCACTATAAGTTCAAGGAGTTCCTTTGATTCGGTCCAAGCTAAATGCCATGCATATGCGTAATCAAAATCATCACGTGATCTTCCATGAATCAATGCAATCTCCCCGTTCCTCCACATTGCAGTATCAATTCCTAGCTAAAAGGCCCGAGACATGTATCACGTCTTTTGTGGAACAACTTGAAGATGCGAATTTTAGGTGCTGACAGCTTCTGGTGAGCTAGAGGAGAAAATTTCAAAGGAAACAGCTATTCAGTTTAGATGGGACTCGAGAATAGGAGAAGAGAAGCTGTGAAATTCAGGTAAAAGGAACTTTACAACTGAATTACAAACCAAAAAACCAAACTGCTTGATTTATTAATAGCAAATTGTACACGTATGGATACCTACATGATTTCAATACCTTTCTTATGCAGCTCAGCTCGAACATGGGAATGAGAAAACAAAGCACACCAAGAGCATTCTAAAGTAGCCAGAGCTTGTATCTCAGAGCAATTGATACTCAATAGGATAGGCAACTGTTAGTTTCATCTGATTCCGTCTCAGGGTTCAATCGGGCGATGAATGCAGGGTTGAGCTTTTTGTACAGTGCGAGTTCTTTGAGCCTCTCAAAGTATGATATCCGGAGACCATTCCCCCGAGCAATTGGGGATCGCACCCACCCTGAGCGATTTCCCTGCGCACCAGTGACTATGACAGTTGTATCCTCGTTGGCCAAATTAGCTAGCACAATCATTGCCTCTGGCTCGGAAGTGGATGATGCATCGACGAGGAAAATATGACTAAAGTGTCCAGCGTTGATGCCTTCATTGTGTAGCCTGAAGCTGCTCACAAAAGTCGAAAATATTATCTTGAATCTTCGGAGTTCCTGGAGGGGAGGACAAGCAAAACATTCCCTTTTCTTTTTATAGAGGCATGAAGGGAGAATGTCCTCAGGCACGCCATCGTACTCACGGAAAGCAGCATTTGCACGAAATATTTCAGAATCTGGGATTTCCTTCTTCAAGCTTCTCATCAGAACATCACACGTTTTGTTTATAGGTGCAGCCACAAGAATCCTAGGATCTTTAGAGCGTCGGTATACTTGTGACACAGCTTCCTTAACCACTACTCCGGCCCTTGATAGGACTTGGCCCTGTGTGCAAAGAGGGCCCTCCATGAGAAATGGTGTTGAACCTTTGACAGCTAGAATCTGACGGACTGCGGATCTCTGCTCTGAGTAAAGCATGTCATTTGAAAAATAGAGAGATGGCAAGGCAAAGAAATCATGTCGGAATGTACTTTCAGGGAAAAGGAAGTTGCAGAATGAAGGATCAGTGGCGGCTTCAACTGCTTGATGAGCTCTCTTCAAGCAAACTCTATTGAAAGAAAAGCTGATATTGTATCTGCTGCTTGAACGATGCTGGGAGTAAAAATCATCTCCAAACTCTGCTAAGACGACAGACCTCTTCTCCACTCGATATACGAAACCCTGATTTACGATAAAGATGATTAATACTGGGAAGCAGTACGAGTGACACTTAACTAAATGTTTTATGCAACAAATGAAAGCAATTAACAGAAATTGCTACGAGTCTCTGCAAAAGAAGAGCAATGACACTGAAATAAGATTCCTAGCAATCATCTCATAAGAAGAGATGGCAACGTGAAGACCACTGTATTTATCAGTGTTCAACTACTCAACTTGACCAATGCTTCAGTGATTAGAAAAATTTCGCTGATGATCGAACAATTGGAGCCACCATATGGCCATTCAATTACCATCAAGAGTAAATCAATGACGAAAAAGCAGATGCAAAAGCACAACCAGCAAGCAGATGGGAGATGAAATATGATATATCTAAACAGTTCACAATATTAACATCTAAATTTAATCTTAAAAGTACTTGAAAAGGACTAACCTTGAACCTTTTTGTATCTCTCTTACCCAGGGGCTCTGCATAAACGAAATCCCTTGATAGAAGGAAGGGTCGACGCTCAGGTATAGATTCCATCTTGAATTTGACAAAAGTTACACGTTCTTTCTCCCTGGAGAGATCATTGTCTCCGACATTCTTGTAAATAGTCAATTCATGCAGCTCCAAAGTGACATCCTTCAATATGAAATCAGTCCATTTCTGATTCAAATACAAGAATAATTGTTAGACCGTCATAAAAACAAATCTTCAATTATTCACAGGGGGACACCTACGTCTACTCAAAATGAATCAATCTACAATACACGATGCTTCACATTAGTAACAGTACTTCGAATTCCTACTTCATCGGAGACCGTTTAATTCATAACCAAAGTTTCATCTTAAAAGCAGGTCATTTCATCTTGCAGAAAATAGCAAGCACGGTGAAATGGGGCATGAGTGCGTGGCAACTGTGTCATTATCCATTAACAAGTTGGTTCTATCAACCTCTAAGTTTTAATGTATACGCGAAATGATGACAGAAAAAACAGCGATTAAAATTTACATGCCATTGCGCTATGTTTCATAGCAAATCCTTAGTACGACCTAGATCCTCAAGGCTTGCTTGTAGTCACCTTCCAATTTAATGTTTGTCTTTTTATACCCCTTTTGACCTCCGTCCTCATTAGTCACATCTCCTCACTTGAGCGTTGAAGGTCACTTTTACACTTTTCTAGACAAGCTGAACGAGCTTCTCTCTTAATCAGGAATGCATGACAAAGCAGACAAGTCCTCCATAATCCACCGCTAATAGCCCAATACTGCAGATCAACAAGCTTCAACTAAAATCTCAATTCCATGGCCACGCATCGGCTGAAGATTACTAAAAACTCAGAAGTCAACAGAGAAGCTCAGCATGGTACGTCTAAATGATAAAATCATAAGCCAATTTCCAACTTCGAGAATCTGGCGAAGCATGGTCAGTAACTTATCTAGGTTTCTGTCACATAGTAAGAGCAGTTAACCAAGCTAAGTTGATCTAAAATCTCGCAGAGTGATCCAGAACCCATGATACTTATAACATCTCATGGCATAGACACAGAATTACATGAGTCAAGCTCACAAAATTTGCACATTTGAACTTGTCGAGGCCTCTTTCCATAACTAGTCTTTCCATTGTTGCATTTTCTCTGACAAGTCTCCTCTTCACTTGCCTCGCCTCTCAAGATCCATTCATTTGCAGTCATTACCATTAGGATGATTGATCGTACAAGAGGATCAAACACATTCTGAGCGCGCACATAAAATCTGGAAACACCACTCAGCCTGAGGCAGTAAGTAAATGCTAATGCATCCTTTAAAGAATGGAGCCAATGCTTGTTTAGGGTAATATTGTGGGTTTCACTATGACAATTTTGAAATAAACTCCACCAGTTTCACACCCAACTCCATGTCAACATGGAATTGGCCAAGTCTTGCAATTTAAAATTTCTCCGTAAAATGAGGTTATAATATTGCAGTGGGCTAGTAGCTATCATCATTTCCCAATAATTAACGAGCCTATGCTAGAACAAAAGATAATTAACAACTATTGCTCCTCGCTTCATCCACAATACTTAATTTCATCCTCACATTGCAAGAGATCATAACAGATTGGGGGGATGGAGATAAGGACTTCAATCTCTCTAATAAAACTGTCAATCTCACACGGGACACTGACATTATTGCCACATATTGATCTGCACAGCAAAATTAAATAGTCATGCATCGTCGTTACCTCGATGTAGAAGTCCTCTGCATGTAGAAGAGCAGCAAAATAATCCCTGTAGGTCGATGGAGACAGTGATTTCTTGAGAACCGCAGGTACAACGTCCCGCTTTATCAAATCTTTAATATCCTCGGGGATGTTGTAAATTGGGGAAGTATCTTTCTGAACATAAACAGTCTCCTTTGGCTGATTTGGCGAAACTGAGGAAACTTCACGTAAGAAAGGCTTATATTGATTAGCAGAATGTTCATGCGGCTTTGGGGTAGGTGAGGTTGTTTTCGACGGAGAAGGTGACTGCACACGAGATGCAGATGGCTCATAGGACGGCCGAGGCAGTTTGACTACATTCTGATTCGAGTGAGCAGGAATTGGTGGTGGTTTGGTCTCCGAAACAAATGGATCTCTAGAAGTGGCGGTTGACGGCTTTGATACAGAAGGAGACGGTTTAGGAGAAGCCGAAGGGACTGCTTTGAAAGGAGGAGGAGTTGGTGAGGATGTTTTTGAAAGAGAAGGATGTAGCAAGCGAGATAAAGACGGCTCATTCAAAGATTGAGATGATCTCGACGCATACCGATCCAAGTAAGCCGAAAGAGCTGCCAATTTGGCCGGGGAAACAAACGGATCACTAGAAGTGGCGGTCGATGGCTTTGATACAGAAGGGGATGGTTTAGGAGAAGCCGAAGGGGCTGCTTTGAAAGGAGACGTGACATGAGAAGACTGGGTTAAGCCACTCACAGTCCTGGTCACATTCGGCTCTTTTTTAGGCCTGATCGGGTCTCTGGTCATTGGATTGTGCACCACAACATGGCAAGGGGAGGACGATGAAGAAGCAGGCGGGAATTTGAGAGGTGATGGCCTGTCGGTATTCCAGAGCAGTGGCCGTGAAGTCTCTGATTGCGATTCATATTCTCGATGATGATGTGTAGGCAGTGAACCAAAGGCGCTGCGAATTCGACCAAGAAGAGGACCGCCATGCCCGAGATCTCTCTGAGCTCGGCGATTCTCATAAACGTCTTCCTCTTCACAGCAGAGGACGCATTGCAGTAACTCAACAAATGCAGACATACTTTCCTCTTCTTTCAAAAACAGGGAGAGAGAGAATGAAACTCAGCAAACAGACGCGAACTCGAGAAGTAAAACACAACCCACGATCGAGAATCACGACGCTCCGCGCGATCAAACTCAATGGTGAATCGGAAGCAGGAAAAGATCAAGAACGATGGACTTACTCAGATCGTGGGTTTGCGGAAAAGAGTGGAACTTTACTTCTTTTGAGGAAAACAGAAAGAAAGAAAGAAATTCAGACGAGGGAAGAGAACCCGAAGGCCGGGGGAAACAACGGGTCTCGCGCGAATCTTCGTGGAGACTTTCCCAACATCATCGTACGCTGTATCGGCGAATCACGTATTCGCAGCGTCATGCAGTGGGCTGAGCCAACTACTCGTGGGTCGTTTACACGTGCGGTCCAAAGTATATTTGGAGAAAATTAGGAAAATTCCGGAGTATGAAATGTTCTCAATTTCTTCAATAAATACTTCAAATAAACTTTATTTCTAATAGGGGTTTAAATGACTCTTATTTTCTTAAATAAGGGACTCAAATGGATTATGTTTTAAATAAAGATCCGGCCAAAATGACATATCCTGACTGGTTAAGGGCATTTCCGTCTTTTTTATTTTCTTTTTTTTTTTTTTACTTTCTTTTTTTCCTTTTTTTTTATTTGACAAAATAAATAAATTAATAATACAGGGGGAGAGTTGGCCCCGATCCGCTGCCTTTTTTTTTTTTGGTTAATTTGTGTTTTCTTCTTCTTTTTCAGTTTTAGCCTCTCTTTTTTTCTTTAGATTTTTTAAAAGAAAACAAGAGAAAAAGGAAAATTTGAAAGAAAAAAAAATGAAAGAAAATAAGAAATGCAAAAGGATCGAAATGCTCTTTGACAAGTGGGTAAAGTCGGGTTAGAAGGACATAAATGCCATTGATCAATTGGTAAAATCGAGCCAAGCATTTATTTAAAATAAGGTCAATTTTAAGTTTTTGTTTAATAAAATGACAACACTTCATATTTCTATTAAAATAATATTTACTTCAAATTCTTATTTAAAAATCGATGATATTTCGAGTTTTCATTTAATTTTTGAAAAAGAATTAAGATTATCACAAGTCAATAAAAGGAAAGAGAAAGAGAAAAGGGAAAAGTAGCCAACTTTGTGAGGCGTTTGGGTATTCTCACTTCGAATTATTAATTTGTGCTTTAATTTTGCTCTGTTGGGGGAGAGCACGACGCTGTACGCTGTTGCTCGTCGTACGATGTCACATGAGAATCCCGTCTCTCTGCCATCGACACTCAAGCCTTCTCTGTCTATCGAAGCCGCCCGTAGATTCCGTCTAACATTCGCCCGCCACCACCACGACCTCACCTTTCCGGCGGGTTCTTCCGATATAGGTCATGCATCACTACAGAGACAACGACACGTTGCTTCACTCGCAAATCTCATCTCCATCTCCACCGAGTCAAAAGCATTGGCCGTTGGAGCTCAAGCCCATTGTAGGGCAGTCAAACTTGGGTTCAGAGATGAAGTCTTTGTTCAGAACCATCTCATCAATATGTACTCGAGGTGTGGGACTTTGGGCGACGGGCTCAAGGTGTTCGGTGAAATGCCTCAGAGAAATCTTGTTTCTTGGACTTCGCTCATCTCGGGCGCCGTATGTAATGGGGAGCTAGATGTAGGCTTCCGGGTTTTCGTGGAGTTGATGAGGAGTGGGTTAAGGCCAAACGAGTTTTCTATTGGCAGTGTTTTGAAAGCGTGCGCCATTATGGAGGCTTGCGAGTGGGTCTGTGCGTTCATGGTGTTGCTGTGAAGCTTGGGATGGAAAAGGATTCTTTTTTCGGGAGTTCAATGTTGAGCTTATATTCCAAGTTGGGCTGTGTTGAAGAAGCCGAGCAGATTTTTAGTTACATGGAGAATTGCGATGTTGGCTGTTGCAATGCTATGATAGGAGGGTATGTACTGTGCGGATATGGAGTTAAAGCAATGAAGCTTGCGTCTTCAATGAGGACTAAGGGAGTGATTATGGATGAGTTTACGTTTATCAATGCCCTTAAAGGCTGCATACTGTTGGGTAATTTGTATTACGGAAAGCAGCTTCATGGCCTGATCATGTGTAGCAACATGCAATTTAGCATTCCAGTGATGAATTCACTCATTGATATGTATCTTAAAAATAGTCAGGAGAAATATGCTTTTCAAGTATTTGATAGGATGCTAAAGAAAGATGTCATATCCTGGAATACCGTATTTGGGGCCTTGCATGAAGAACGGGATGTGACAAAAGTTGCAGGCTTATTTCGTAAATTCATGCTTGTGGGATTGAAGCCTAATGAAGTTACTTTTTCCATCCTGTTCAGACAATGTGGAAACGCATGTGATTTAAACATGGGGCTTCAGCTTTGCTGTCTTGCCATGCATTTTGGACACTTCCACCATGTTAATGTCACAAGTTCACTTATCAACATGTTTGCCAGATGCAATGCGTTACCAATGGCACGTTCAGTTTTCGATAGCATACTGTCGAAGGGGACAGGTGATTTCAATGAATTGATTTCTGGGTACAATTTTTATTGTTGTTATCCAGAAGCTCTACAGGTTTTCTGCTATTTATTAAGTTCAGGAGTGGAAACTAATGTATTTACGTTTGCCAGCATATTAGAAACCTGTATAGAATCTGGAAATGAAAAGATGGGGGCACTAATTCACGGAGTGATAATTAAGAGGGCTCTTTCAGGAGATAATCATATTTGCTGCTCGTTAGCTAAATTCTATATTAGGTTTGGGTGTCCAGATCTTGCTTTTCTATGTTTTGATGCACTTGAGAAATTAGATTTGACCTGCTGGAGTATTATGATATCAACCTTCAATGGCAGCGGCTTCCATAGGGAAGCCATTAGATCTCTCAACTTTCTTTTAGAAGCTGATGGGAAACCTGATGAGTTCATCTTCGGCAGTATATTTAACAGTTGTGCTGATAGTTCTTCTTTTAATCGAGCTAGATCTGTCCATTCACTTGCTACCAAGACAGGCTATGATAGAGATGTATATGTTGCTAGTTCAATTATTGATGCTTATGCAAAGTGCGGGGACATTGCTAGTGCAAGATTAGCTTTCAATCAATCATCCATATCAGATGACGTGGTTATATTCAATTCCATGATCATGGCTTATGCTCATCATGGTCTTGTAACAGAAGCTTTGGAACTCTTTCACAAAATGAAGTTGGCAAATCTGTGTCCTAGTCATTCTACTTTTATCTCTGTCATTTCTGCTTGTGGTCATATGGGCTGTGTCGATCAAGGTTGTGCATTGTTTGAGTCAATGAAATCAGATTATGGGTTGGAACCATCTCCAGGAGTTTTTGGCTGCTTAGTAGATATGCTGTCACGAAACGGATACCTTGAAGTTGCTAAGGGTTTGATTGAAACAATGCCTTTTTCACCTTGGCCTGGCATTTGGAGATCTTTCCTTAGTGGTTGCAGGATACATGGAAATAGAGAGTTAGGAGAATGGGCTTCTCAAATGTTATGTCAATTGGTCCCAGAAAATGATGCAGCTCATATGCTGTTGTTTAAGGTTTACTCAGAAGCAGGTAGTTGGGAAAACGCTGAGCATCTGAGACAAAATATGATTCGGAAAGGAATTTCAAAGTCCCCTGGATATAGCTGGATATAAGTGCATTGAAAGTTGAACTGCAGACTAGTTTGACGGAGATGCTCTCTGTTAAGAGGCAAGCCTGGACTCGTTTTCTGTTGTCTTTATTCTGGTTTGACAGCAGTGGATCTAGTGGAAAAGCCAGTTGATGTTTATTGTCCTGTTTGTTCATGTCACATACAAAGTATCTTCTGCAACCATGCAAAGTTTTGGTGTTAGTTCATTTGACTGAGATGCAGAATTATTCAATTCCCACCCCCCAGGGCGTTGCATGCTTGAGTCATCCAAATAGTATTAAACAGATCAAATGATTCGATCAATGTTGTAACAGTTGGAGCTGAAAAATGCTAGTAACATTTTAGCACTCAGTAGATACTAGTGTTGCTGCAATTTCTTTTGGCGGCATATTTATGATTGGCTGATACTCGTATTATTGTAGCACATTGTTTACACATTGTACTTAGCAGAGATATATGTTACAGATAAATTTGTAGCATGCATCTGACGATGGAAGAATGTATTTCTGATTTATGATGTTTCACTAATGAGAAAATGCAAACTACTGGTCAAATATAATTTTCATTAATGATTTTTCGCTAGTTGAATCTAACTGAAGGCTGAAACACAAAATCAGATGTTCTCAATAAGTAGACATGAATTTTTTTGTGAGCAAGAAAATGCATGAGATATAATCTCTTTTTAAAGTATGATGAAGTTTAATTATAGTTGGAAAATCTGCAGTATTTTCTGATCTCACCGTCATTCCCTGTCTTGATCCCCCAGTCTACTCAGCTTGATCGTAGCCACGATGAAGTGTTTGAAGAACACTTGCTGACCTCTAGTCATCAAACTCACCATTTCTCGGGTCTCCTTTCCGGAATTCAACATCTGCTTAGTTGCTAACAACCCGAGACACTTCTGAAGGTTCTGGTAGTATGCATTGTCCAGCATGCACGACATTGTCACGTCATTGAATGCCATCACCATCAGATTGAGATCTTTCTTGAGACACATGCCTCTGGGACGCCGCACGTTGTCTCTGTCCATGGTCAGGTCGATGGCTTGCGTGCGTTGCAGTGGCAGATTCTGGACATGAAATGCTTGATGTGAGAGGCATCGATGGAGTGTGCACCCACCAAGGCCACCATATGTCCAACAGAGAGGCCGTTGGATTGGAAGAGAGATGATTCGAGGGGGAGGGTTTGGTTCACTTGCGGGATGTTTCCCACCACTCTTGATGCCCTGGAGGTGAGTCCATCTCTCCTTCCTTTTGCTTCTGATTTACCCTTAAAAGATTATGCTTGTTCTGATGTTTTCGGTGGAAACATACTTTTTATTGATTCACGGAAGTAAACACAATAGAATGATCGAAATATCGAGTAAACTTACCATGTAAAACGGAGTCGCAGGCGGTGATGGTCATGAGATCGGCACAAGAGACGACCCTCTGGCACTGCGACTCCACAGCTTTCTTGGCTCTAAAAGAATAAATCATACCCATCGCCGGACAATTTCAGACTGAGCTCCGCATCGGTCTCTGCCTTACTAGCGTCATTTGACGCTATCAAAACCCGTGCATCGCATCCCTATTTGTATTACACAGTAAAGAATAATCCATCAATATATCTAAGTTGGAAGCCTTTGAAATGGATACATAAAAAGAACAGAAGAAAGAAATTAAGAGGAAAAGGCGCAACTCATGGTTCTCGCCACGAGCAGCCCTTATTATGATAAAATTTTCAGACCGGTCTATTGACCAATTGGTGATCTTTAATGTTCATTTGGAGTAGACATGTCAAAATGGGTTATAGAACCATTTCTTAACTCATATATGATGATTTAAGTCATTAAATGGGTCGGTTATATTAAGTAAATGAGTGGGTTTAGAATAGCAAAACCTAAAAAAAAAACATAAGTATTAAATGGGTTCATAGTTTATCCAAACCCGATCCACATTTATGACTCTCTCTTTGCCCTCTATGAAAAATTACAGGCTTCTTGAACTGTTCCATATTCAAAGAAGTCTTGGTAGATCACAAGATGAGTCCAACTTCACACTTATTAAAAATATCAAGACAGCTTCTATTTTCCTCCCATTAT
The DNA here is from genome assembly GCA_014182845.1 of Corymbia calophylla. NCBI lineage: Eukaryota > Viridiplantae > Streptophyta > Magnoliopsida > Myrtales > Myrtaceae > Corymbia > Corymbia calophylla. The sequence goes on from CM024702.1 coordinate 4,930,925, forward strand.
ATTTATTTTTATTAATTTTGTAAGTTGTGTATGCTAGTTGTTGGAAAGTCGTTAAAGGATAACTTTCATTGGTTGCATTTAGCATTGTTATTTTTACATAATATCCTAATCTTAATTTTTGTCATTGCAATCCATGATCAACATAAATCACCTTATTCAATTCTTACATTTAATTAAAATTTACATTCATCCACTTTATTTGTTTGCTGTGAATTTATAAAATTCACTACCAAGTACTAACTTTCTCTTATTCTTCATTGTGAATCAATACAAAAATTGAAAATTCCATGAAATATTGAAAGCCAATTCTTTAGGATCTTGTAATCGAAATAGCGATCTTATCCGGATAACATGCACACATGAAGAGCTTAAAGTGAGTTAATGAGATGGATATAGATTTTCATATGTTAAATTAAATATGAAATTATTTCAATAATATGAGTCGGTTTAGATATAAGTCAAGTCGAGTATAGGTCACTAAATTTGTATCGTATATAAATTGGTCAATTTGGGTGGGATTATCTTCAACTTGATACACCCCATTTGACGACTCTAGTCGGGACATCTCATGACTCATATTGAAATTATATAATCTTATATATAAAAAGGAAAGATTTAGACTTACTTTGGCAAAGTAGTCTTGCAAGAAAATGCATGAGGGCCGGCTGCCGTGGTTGGCACTTCCAAAATCTTGCCTACAACCACGTCGAAGAGAATGTTCTCCACGGTCGAGCAGTTCCAAGAGTTGAAGCTAAGGGAACAACATCGGATTCCTCGACTGTATAGAAAGTCGCATTATTCAGGAGCAAATTGAGCAAAGATATCGCAACACTATGTTTAGAAATTTAGTAGAGTCAAGGTTGCAGGAATGTGCATTATTTGAGATAATGAGAGCCTTTGGGTATGAAGCAGAGCCTAGAATTAACAGATGATGCTCGAATGATTTTCGTTACACCTAGCGCCAGTCTTTGTAGATTCCATCCTTCCATTTTAGGGGTCAATTTTGTAGATTTGCTCTTTATCATCATCCGAATTCGGCAAAAAATGTAAGCATTATTAAGTAACAATGAACAGTCTAAATTATTTGTCAATAAAATTGGATAATGTTTCAATTTTTTTGTAATTTTGTACCGAACTTTCGATTTTTTGACAATTAGATCCTTTTGAGCTTTGACATATCAACAATGTTCTCTTTTCTCCCAATACAATGTTCATCAAATTTAGCTTCTTAAATCAGTGAACATGGTTAGATGGTGTTTGGGATGATGGTCTTGACAAAAATTGATTAGCCTTAAATTAAGTGGGTCAGGCCCAGGTTCAGTCCCACTTCAGATGCCTGCCTCTGTTCAAATTTCAGCTCCCTCAGATTTTGCTAACTAGGATTCTTGCACATTCTCGTGCTGACATATTTTCTTCTTCTTTTTCGCAATGTGCCTTTTTCCTTAATATGATTGGGCCTACATAGAGTGTTCTATCGATGATTTTGGAGTATTAGGCCCATCATCCCTCAAAAGAAGAATTTCTAGGGACTTTCTGTGTTCTTTCGGCTACCGAGACAGAGGCCCACTGAAGCACACACGATATGGCCACATACCTATCTATCTATCTATAGAAATATAGTAAACTGATGGTGTAAAAAAAAATTCTTGAATGTTTCCATTTGGCATGCCGTAATGGGTGCATCTGTCTAGCCCAACCAATAAAAGATCAACGATCGAATCAAAATGGCACAAATTGATGATAAGACAGAGGGTATATGAATTCAAGAATACGTGAATGAGAAAAAAATTGGAAAGAAAAGCATAAAAGTTTTAAAAAGGTTGAAATGCCCTCGAAGTTTCTAGAAAGGACAAAAAGATATAATGACTAATAAAAGTATAAAGCTCCTAAGGATTTGCACATACTTTAGGAAATATGAAAGTATTTTCTTTTCGGAAAAAAAGTTGTATATTAAATTTAATTAGTATTTACATTTGCAAGAAATAACTGATGAAGGACTAAAATGTAGATGACATTTCAGGAAACAATGCACAAGTTTAGAATCGGACCAATACAAGAAAATGACCAAGAAAAGATGATATATATTTTAAGATCTAAGTTTTGATTGGAAGTTATCATTGACTAACAAGGTTGATGCCAAGTTGGAGTGTTATTATAGTGACAACTTGAATAAGACGGTAGATATCAGCCACATTTTAGAAAGGTTAAAGAGAATTTATTATATGTATATGGATAATAACAACACCAATCAAAGAATTGTGATTATAAAGCTTTAGAACATCACAAGAAATAGCTTAAATGATATTTTTAATTCATTCTTACTCGAGGAAACTCTATGTTTAATCATTGTTATGTTAATTTTTTATTAGTACTTAATTAGTACTTATTGAATCATTACTTCCAATTCATTGTGGGTCATTATTTACAACTCTTGGAAATTCTTCCCAGACATGGCACGGGGCATTGTGGCTAGCATACTTGTGTACTTATTGATCCTAAGCAGAAAAGATACAAAAGGAGAAAAGCGAAAAATAATTGCTCTTGAGTAAATAAATTTGCGCCAACATATCATTGAAAATCTTGTCAAAAAGTACCAGAAGGATACTGGTTAGACATGTTTAAGAAGGAAACATTCAATCTTCAAATTTTGATTGCACATATCATGAAAACAATCAGCGAATTGAATATTACGATAATTTCTTGAATAGTTATTTATCAATTGCACCTGATAGCACGTTTTTAAACAATATCATGGCACTAACGTTTGGGACAAGGCAAGACGTCAGTGAAAAGCCAAGGGGTGGTTGCTTCATGGATTTGCGTATAAGTTGACTTTTGCCTTGAGGCATCTTCCTGTCTTTATCTCTATGTAATAGCTGTGAAAACTAATAATAGAAGCTGAAAGCGAGTCAATGATTGGACATCGAAACCTCGTTCTCAGTGAGCCCCAAATGCATGGAAGCTTACACTCTACAAAAGTCCACGTCTCGAGCTGCCTTCTGCCCAAAGCAATTTGCTCAAGGCATGTCCTAGATTGAACTAGGGCTCATCTACTCATATCAATGTAGGCAGCCTACCCTAATCTCTCTCTCTCTGCTTGCTAAAGTTAATATCGAATTTGACCTCTGATCAGTCAATTGGATGAGCTATTAGAAAGATTTAGTAGGGTCAACCATGATACTGAGCAAATAATTGGTTTCAAGCCACGTGTGAAAACAGTTCTAATTTGCTTTCTCATCTCATGTCTAAAGTCCACATTCCTGCCTGCTCCTCGCAATGCACCTTAAGATTGCCTAGGATTCCGCAAAAGAGATTATTTTACCGAGGTTTTATGAATGAGTTATATGGGTATGCTCAGATTCCAATTGTGCGGACAAAATAATTTTATCTTTACAGTAGGATAAATATAGTATGGTTTCGTGCGGTTATTTGCACAAGGCATAAGTTAGGATAGCATAAAACTTTGCATTGTCTTGTGTCTGGATTACAACCTGATTGTGGGTTCGGGAATGCAGCCGAGTGCAAATTACAAATGTGTGATCGTACACAGTTTTTTTTTTTTTTTTTTTTGAGTTTGGCCTGTCTAATTAGGCTCGCTCGTGCCTGGTTATTTCCACAAACGAAAGGTAATATGAATTGTAGTTTTAGACAAGAGCTTTTAGATCAATACCTGACCTGTTTATTAATCATGTCTAGTTTTAGTTAGTTAATTGGATGAGATATAGGGAGATAGATATAAATGAGGATGCATCAGGGATAGCGGTCACGATATTGACGTGGTGCATCAAGCTATTCGGTTTATATTTAAGTTACTATGCTCTACAAGAAATTATCGTGTTTCTATCTAAACTTTTAAATATCTGAATTTTAACGGAATAAATTATGCACTTTATGCACAAGATATTTTCCATGATCATGAAAAAAAGGTATGCGATCCAGTGGGATAATGGCGATTGATATGATAGGAATAGAAGAAACAATAAAAGTACAAAGGAAAATGAAAGTCATGCCTTTCTAAACCACCGATGCCACGCCACAATGACTCACCTTTGCTGTCATATTCAAGACATAAATGTTCATTTCAAGATACCAAATTTGTTAGAATATCATAAAAACGCAACGAGCATGTCCGAACACAAGTCCGTCACAAAATGGTATTTTGGGGCCGTCTTAGTTGATTCTGCACACCATAATTACGCTCGATTTGCATGTTCTGATCCTCCCTAACTCGGTTTAACTCTCTGTATGGGAAATTCAGTAATCTGTAAAGCACGAAAGGGCCTCGATCGGCCGCCGAAGCTGTTCACGGTTCCACAGCACCGGATCCGGAAATCCGCAACCGTCCCGGCCCCGTTGACAAACCGTGAAATTTCAAAGATGGACACACCAATTTCCCACCTACCAAATCGAACGGATAGGAGCTGTTTTTTTTCTTTTTTTTTTTCCCTTGTTGGAAGATTTCCATGAGGGGATTGATTGATTGGTTCTCCAGAGCACCAGTCAGCTAACAAACCCATTTAATCAAAATCATCAAAACTGAGGGACAACTCATTAGGCCCCCCCAATCGCACGCGCTCGAGTATGACGCCATTCCCTCACTCGCTCCTTTACTCTTATCTGTATTCATAATCTATCCTCTATTTTTTGTATCACAAGAAAACCTCAATAAGTCTAAGAAGAACGGATCGAGGCTTAGATGTATCATTGGTGTTGGGCTTTCCACTCACATCGAGGTGGCGCGATGATGAGTGGGTCAAACTTACGATCTTAAACCTAACATAATCTAGTAGGTGGTTTATAACTTGTGAAAATTAGACACCATTTACTCATTAAAAAAAAAGAATTTATAGTGGAAGTTCTCATGTGATATTTACGTCGTGATTACTCCCGTATATTATGTTGTCGATGATGTGCATTTTGTATATTCATTACACAAGTGATATGATAATTTAATTGATCACATTATCTACGACATAGTATGAATAGGACAATTGATTTCTTGTCTAAATTTCGAAACTCTAACATATTGGTCGGTTTTTCACTTATCATTGTCCTAAGGTGTGACTATTATGTGAAGTACCGTCTCACTCATAAGATTAACTCCGAGAGAGGAAAGTACATGTATAGATCATATTTCATATGTAATGCTCAACAAAATCAATCGACATTTTGAGCTTTATGAGAATTACATGGAACTAACAAGGACAACACGTGATAAAAGGATGTAATTTACTTAGTTCGTAGATGTGGTTGTTGCCCTATCTGAGCACAAGAGGCCTGAAAAGTACATGGATGAGTTTGAACATGAGAAGGTTCAGTCCGCCCATCTTTGGCCTCGGACCTAATCCAACCTAAATATTTCTACGCAAATCATATGAAATAGAGGGCTCGGGTGATACGATAGGCTCGACCTTCGCGCTCGAACCTTGCCTGCAAATCCAGCTCCTTAGGGAGGACTTAATTCTCCATTCATCATTAGATTTATCACAGTCACTGATCTCATGAGTCTCGAACTACTCCAAAACAATCACTAAATTTGCTCCGGTTTACTTTTCTTACATGAAAAGGAAGAGGTAGAGAATTCGACTCTCCATCACGTCGAGGTACTGCAGAAGAAAAAACTGCAAAATTCCTATTTAATATAGCTATTTGTGCAAGTATTTTACGATTCTTCTACGAGAGTTAGGGAATGAGATATTTAGTTTTAAATGGGGGATTTGACTCACATATTTTACAAAGACGTAAGGAAAAATACTCTAGAGCAGTGAGACGGTTGGAATTGGCCGCTCGGGTCGGCTCAGTTCCAGACGTTGAATCGCACGCGCGTGGGTGCAAATCCTCCCGAGAGCCGCCTCGTGCGCGGGGCCCTGGCGGGATGAGGTCACGATCTCAGTCAGAGACAAGAGAGACAGGCGGACACGTTTCGAGAGGATCGTGGAAAAATGGCACGAAGCTCCTCTGGAATCCACGGCCCCGCTTCCCTCCGTCCGTCCTTGGGCCCCGTATTCCCGGGTCGCGCGCGTGTCCGTCACCCGAGCGGGCGGCTCCCTCCTCACACGTAAACACGTTAAGTCGCTCGCCAGCCGACAGCGAGAGCGAGAGAGTCCTCGCTCTCCCTAGTTTTTTCTTTCTCGTCTTTCTTGCAGTCTGCAGAATCCAAGTGATGACTGAGTTTGACTTTTTGTGTCTCTCCCTTTTTCGGGTGGCTGTGGAGGTCGGAGGTGACAAGGGGGATTTGTTTTCTCTTTGTCACGTTGCGATCTATCGTCGTCTGTCGTCTGTCGTCGTCGTCGTCTTGGGCTTTTGCGTTGGATTGTGCCTCGAGTTATGAACAAGACGGGACGGATGAACAGCGCGGCTGGGCTGTATGTGTGAACGAGAGCGAGTCCCGGCTTTCAGCCAACCGGACATCCTCCTCACCCCCCATATCAGTATCACGTGGACACTATACACAAAGCACAGTTCTGCGCGTGACAGGACGAGAATTCAAAAGCCTCGCGCGGTTTCTACGTCCAGCTAGAGCATTTTCCTTGCCTTTCCCAAGTTTGAACTTCTGACTCGCAGTGGAGATATATGGGTACTCGGGGAATTCGGAGATAATTTGTACGTCGAATGACAAAGTCTATTTCGACTGCCAACCCCCTCACGCACGCACAAACACACGCTCACCCGGGGCTATTTCCTATTTCATTATAGACAAGCGATGTAAGATACACGTTAACACGCCCACTTACGTGCAAGGCGAGATCAAGAATGGCATGCGGAATTGACAGATGAGGGGCCTCACATAGGTGGAACTTGGTTCGAAAATCTAATTCAATAGTTTGAATCGATAAATGGAGATAGAGGGTGACTAAATGATATAAAATTTTCTGAAACCATATAAACAAGAGATCTAAGATATACTTTAGCATGCATATAAATAACACAGAAGCACTGTAGAAGAATGGCACATGGAATGACGACTTAGGAACAATACATAAGCAAAAACCTTAGGGATACAAAATGTGGAAGCGTGAAGATCACATGTATATAAGACTCACTAATACCTATAGTCTAGGGATGCGGGATACAATGCTCATAAGTCTTAAAATGATATGTTGTCGAATATCAATCGTTAGTTATAACAATCCATGAACTTTAAGGCCACTCACTCAAAATAGAGAAGAAAAAAGAAAGAAAGGTATGTAAAATTTAATTTCCATTTAGCGTTACTCTGTATTCCCCACTCCCCTGATACTTCAGTACTGTTCTTGTAATTTTTCCTAAAGATTTTGATGGGACAGGAGATTCCAATTTCAAGACTCCTCTTAGCCTGTTATTTTCCATATTATATGTGCAATGTCTAAGCCACACAACCTGGTCAACACGCAACCTTGATACGGTGCACTATGCCTAATTGAGTGATTATTCATGGTTTTGTGGTTGATTGATACTACCAATGCATCCTTGTCGCTATGCTTAGATTGTCACCCACCGTTTCCAACGTAAAGTCCTTCGGGATAGCGTTACAACGCTGGGGAAAAAACAAATGAAAAAAGGGTCAAAGAAAATCTCTTTGGCACTGAGATTCTCAGGGAGAAATAATAATTTTCTGGAGCGGCAGATCGGTCAAAAAGAAAAACATATTCACTTTCAACTCTTGGTGTGCCATGAAAAAAAAATTAAGGAAATTAACAAGACTTTAATCGCTCACAAGTCCTTTCAAGCATATTAGGTCAGAGAGAGAGCGAGCGCTAGAGAGAGAGAGAGATCCAATGAATTATTAGGCCCTAAACACATGGCCAAAGAGTCCAAATCAAACTACTTGGCAAAGGACAAGAGGTCCTCCTCCATTTTAATGCGTGAATACAGCCTGCATGCATGTTTTTTCTAATCTTGGTTTGCCAACCTCGAGAAAGTGAAGGACCAGACAAGCATAGCACAACAGGTTTATGCATTTCAGAGTCAATGCGGATGACGACACTTGTCCCTTGTCTTCATTAGTTTAATTCGGTCCTTTTTTAATATAATAGGTTCGCTGGATTTATTATGTGTGTGTTCCTGTCAATTATATTGAAAAGGAGAAGGAAGACCCTACATGTTTTCTCCCTTTTTCTATTTAAAGATTCCTTGGTGCCTAGAAAAGACAGAAGAAGAAAGTCTATCGTTTTGTAGGAAACTTGTTTGAATTTACATATCTTCTGCGACTTTTCTCTATTTCAATATCGACCAAGATTCGTGTTTTGAATTTCCCAAAATGCATGCCGCATGCTTTCCCTTCAATCAAAAGATAAGATCTGGAGTTTTGGACTAGGGTTTTCCTTATTTTATGTTTATATTGGTAATCTACGGTTGCATATGAACCTGCACAAGAGATGCCCGAAACTTTTGCTTAATTATGAATCACAAAGAGAGGCAAAATTTGATTTTTCCATGCCAAATATGCGCCGTCCTAGTAGATTTCAATAAGTGTCCGTAAGTATCAAAATATTAGCTATGCTCCCCCTATTTGGACTATGATTCAGTCCATTCATAATCCATCCACCATTCCTCCGAGCTTGCCAGTAGTCGCACCTTGTCTAAGCCTCTTCCCCACCTTCACTGAATCTGGCACAGACCTTGTCCGTCCATGATCCACATCTACCGGAAGAAGTACTGTTGTTTGTTCTTAGGTTGAGCAATTAGAGTTAGAGAAGGCAATCGCTTATTAACCAAAGAGTGGGGAGGAAGGGGGCAAGCTCACCTTTCCTAGTTCTCCTGTTACCGGATCCTCCGAAATCATAAGAGTCCTTAATAGAATGGGACTTTAACTTAGAGTTCTTTGAGATTTTGAGAAGAATTACTTTTTAGAGAGCACAACATGATAAAAATTGTAAGCTGCCTTTGGTAGGGAGTAATGGCTATCATCGGCCTCTATAGTAGATCTTAGTTATGGATTACATAGCATTGAAGTGGCCAACACAAGGGCATGATTCAATTGTGCTTATATTGAGCGAGCCATGTTAACAATTGAAGTTTTAGGACAAACCTAGTTTAATTTCCCCATGAAATTGGGGATTGGTTTTTTTTTTTCAAAAGGCTCGAATAGATGACAAACTAATTGAAGATCAACATAAAATTATGGTCCATTTGTTTCATGAAAGATGAATGGTTTGGAAAATATTTTACCGATCGCTTATATCACCGTTCATTCAATTTTAGAAGCAATATGTCTGATCATTTTAGAAAATATTTTTCAAGTTATTTATTTTTCACGAAACAAATAAAGCCTTAATAATATAGCCACTTTTTCCCAATATCCATTCACTTACATCGAAGGTCATGAGAAACGGGTAGCGATTTACTCATTTTCTATAATATATTAAAAGTGGTTGTTGGAAACTCGGACTCATAATTTGAACACCTTTCGGATCCATTCCCAAGTTATAGTTTTCTTAAGGAAACCAGCAGTCGAAATAATTTATTCTGCTCCTCATTTTTATCTGGCGAGCATGCTCTTGATTTATTCTCCAAATGAAAAATGAAAAAGCTATATTCTGGTTTCACAATAGGAAATTGTTTTGCATATCAGTCATACCACGAGTCATGCTGATGCGATGTCCCCAAACCTATCACATCTCTCGAATGGTTGAAATACAAAGCTTGGCAACACTATGACAGTAATTATACTTTACCCTTCTATTTCCGAATTTTAATTTTTCCGGCAATTATTTAAAAAATCAGCATACCGGTTGGAGTAAACAACGGCATAATATATACATCTTAACGACATTCGGATAATGACCTAGAGAACGGTCAACCGTTATCTTCTTAATTCTCTCTATCACTCATCTACTGTATACTAACAAATACCATGCATTTCTCCCACACGCTTTCTTGTCCAGCCCTTTATCGCTCTCTTGTGTCTTCTACATCTAATAATCCACCTAATAACAACAAAAACAAATAGAGAGAGAGAGAGAAAGGAAAGGATCGGATCTTAATGGTATGATGGAGCTTCAAGTAGAATTCATGAAATTAATTAGCAATTGGAGAGTACACGCAGGCCTCATAAAACTGGCCAAAAATCCATAGACCCCGCAAGCATACTTATTCTAAATCACATGTACAAAAGATAAGAGGGTAGCTTCTAGGGACATAATCAAGTAGGTCAATGTGCATCGTGCGAGAGATCTTGCATTCAATTCTAGGGCCATCCATATTCAAGCCGATCAATCGAACGGCACAAAAACCTAAGACCATATGCCTAAAGCAATTTCGTGTGGTTCCCTTTAATCTCGGTATGCGTGGGTAGCGTATATTTGGCTAAATTGGTAAAACAACCTAAGTCTAGGGCTTGGAAACTTAGCTTTATGGTACCATCTGAGCGCAAACCAAGATGGACCTGGTTGCTTCTGCCTTTGCATGCACGCACAACATGTGATCACAAAAGTTAAACACGAAACCCTAACCTTGGAGAAGAATCGGCAAAATTTAACGAGGCCGATTAAATTTAAAGATGAACAGTGATTGGATAGCGAGTGAGATTCGCTGATGAAACGGTGGTTGAAATCTCACAGCAAGGGACGAAGACGTTGGCGATGACTACATCACGGTTGGCAATTGGCAATAATCAATGCATCGAAACGATGCATTTCTATTGGACCCCACCCGCCATAATAAACCCTAATACAATATTGCACGTTATTGGACGAAGACCCTGCATGGTCTTATGCAGCTTCTGACCAATCTCCTAACGTTTTATTAATCATTTCCTCGTCACCAGCAACCTTTGTCGGATGATACTAGAAATTCATTGACAATTGTAAAAATTTGTGTGTAAACATTGACTTTCGAGATATGCTAAAGTCCCATTGCAAACTGTAAATTCTAAACATTTACTTTTGGATTGCTTTTTACTCTCTCATCGTGAACTGTAAAGGAAAAGATTGGTATTGCTATTTAAATTAATAGTTTTTCAGGCTATGATTTTAGCCTTGACTATGATAGATTTTGGTCACTTGAAGTGATATATCAAGGAAGTCCAAGGTTGGGACAATAACTTGCTCCTTGTTTGCCGGCTCCTAGGCGACCTTTTTCTTTCTTAATTACTTTAAATAATTAGGTCCCTAAATCATGTAAAACAAATCTCTTCCGATGAACGAAGCTTCCAAGAAGGAGAAATTGCTTAGTTTGAAGAACCATAATTTCTCTCTTCCTCTGTATTCAAAAGCGAAGGCGTGGTTCTAATTATTCAAATCGAGATAGACTATTCTGGAAGCCTTTTTTGCTTATTATTGGAGAAGCAATACTATTTTCTTTTTTCTTAACCCTTCAATGTGTGGTTCGATTGTTCCTTTGAATCTACTAACTTTTGACCTAGCATGATCAATTTCTCCATGTATGCCGCCCCATCCTCCTCGCCTCTTTTTATATTTTTTTAGGGTTTTACTTTTTCATCTCCATCATCATTGACTATTTAGTTAGGCTAGAGTTTGGGTTCGACACTCAATAGGTTTGTCAGATAATGCTCGTCACCAATTTTTTTAAGGGCTAATCTCAATCCCAACGAATATACCGCAATTTGGGAGGTAAGCAACGTTTGAATCATGACTTCTCATAATAAAAAATAAACATTGATTTACAAATTAACTTATAAAGTAATATGAGAGAAATCTAACTTCGACACATAAAAATTGAAGACTCAACAATAATTTATTATATAATCATCAATTTTTCCTTTTTATAAATGAACTTTGGAAACTGATCAAAAAGTCTCAAGTCTATGCAAGAATTAGCGATTCTAAAGCTATGTGCAAAGTTTCTCATTTCAGTACGGCCTCTACCCCTTTGTTCGAGGTAGTCTTTTACGGCATCACCAAGTGTATCTTGCCCTAATTTCAATCAAACTGTCAATAAACGCAAATATTATCTCTCGAGGGCCGATTGAGAACTATTCATTTGTTACTTGACAAAAGGGGTTTTCGGTGGTACTGTAGAAGAGCTTTCGCAAGAGTGATCTGGCGATCTTGAGGCGGAAAGCTGTTTGGCCACAATTGCAAGTCAAGAGATGCTGTCTTGACGTGATTTGTCATGGTTTTTTTTTTTTTCACTTTGGCATTGAATTGTCAGTCCGACGAAACACCTGAGAGTGGCCGATCCAACGGGGACCCGTCGTCTCGACCTCTCATCGGTCATCGTTCATCAGCACTTCAATGCTTTGGCCTCTGTCCCAAGGTGCTCGAACAGTCCCAATGATGACTGATTTCCTCTTTGAATCACTCGCCCTTTTGGCAGTGCTTTGCTCTATGCTTCGAAGTACGGGATCCGTGCATATGATCGTTTTGATTTGGTTCACTCGATCTCATCTGCTAATTTCTCGATCGCTTCTTTGAAGAATTGCTTCTAAGAATTTAGATGGGAAAATCAATGACGCTAGAATCTGTATGACGTAGTTTTCTTTTCATACATTCATCGATGAATCCTAAGTTCCACGGATCAGCCTTTTCGAGGTAGCTTCAGTCATGGAAATGAGTATTACAACTTTTAAAAGTATCACACAAATATATCAACGGCTGTAGCTCTTAGCAAGCTATCTCACATAACCTCAAGGTGCCGCAGCTTCAAACGGGCACCTGAGGCGATCGATGTCATATGAGTACCTACGAAGAATTTGCAAAGCCACAAATGTATTATGTCAATTTTCTTAAAGTGAAACTTAATTTTCGATTCTCTAGTAAAGATACCGGTTTTAGATGATAAGTATACAATAATATAAAAAGATTGTTACACTACAATAGCATGTTCATATAAAGCGTGGTGGCTATTGCTATCGACAATAATTTGATACCTCCATTGTACTCTTTAAAAATTCATATATGTGGGATATTACAAATATCTCCAATCCCATTTCGTCTTGATTTGAGCTGTCACACTGATAGATAAGTCTCGAGTAATTTTAATTTAATGCGATGAGTTTTAAGACTGTATAGGCCTAGGTGAGCTGGTGATCAAAGTTGACAATACCGTGTTTGTGTCGCAAATAATGCTATGGACATTATGATTGGTCAACAAAGTGTATATACTAAATTGCGTGGTATATTAGTAATGTACTAGTTATGGAAATTAAAGAAATTTATGGTCAAATCATGGCCTCCCCTATATCGTCGATGGAATTAAACACGCTTCTAGCATGGCAAAGTTCTTGGGCTTGGAAAGTGTGTCACCTATAACTTGTCTTCTTTTATGTAAATACGTAAACAATGCTTCTGCACCATTGAGGTTTCTTGAAATACAGTTGGAGAGGAAAAGGAAAGAAAAAGACATCAACGGGATAATCCACAAAACAGTACAAACAACGCGACCAATTACAAATGAATTGTTAAATAAGTGGGTCATATTCAAAATCCAATGAGAATGAGTCCGATTGTCCACGACGTTGTTGCTCAGAGTAAAAGATGAAAGAAATCCCAATAGGAAAGATCATTTTCATGTTGTTTTGGACCGAGAGACTGGTTGTCCAAATCATTGCCTAGGATGCACCTTTCATGCAATTAAAACACAGATCGCAAAGGTCTTCAGTTTGGAAAGTGTCAACACCATTCAGAAGGAATTAATTGCAGCAATTATGCGCGCGATGTTTACACTGAGATATTAAGACTTAGGGGTGGATTCTTTACCGAGAAGCAAGATACGTTGGGTTTTTTTTCAACACAAAACTCGGGGTGTATATGGAAAGTTCCGTTAGCTTAGCTAAATCAACCCCACCAAGAGTTTGAAACCCTCTCTCCGGATTGAACATTACTTCCCTTTTGACTTATCACACTCCCCATCCGTAATAGTTTAATAATAGTTTTACTGTGGAAAGCGACGGCCTCTTGATATAAGGAAAGTCCCGAAGGAGGCACTCACCGGAAGAATCAGCAGAAAAAAAAAGGTTTCGTTCTGTCTCGCTCTCTGATGCTCCAAAGAACTTGCTGATTACCGACAAGGTCATAGAGCGAGAGAGAGAGAGAGAGAGAGAGAGAGAGAGAGAGAGACAGGGAAGGAGGGAGAGATGGGAAGAGCACCATGCTGTGACAAGGCAAATGTCAAGAAAGGGCCATGGTCTCCTGAAGAGGACTCCAAGCTCAAAGAGTACATTGAGAAGTATGGCACCGGTGGCAATTGGATTGCCCTCCCACAGAAAGCTGGTAATTTGATTTTCAAGATGAAGTACCACCCATCTCCCTCCCTCCCTCCCTCCCTCTCTCTCTGATCTGCAGTCTGTAACCTAGTCCAGTGTTGTCTGTTAATGGTGTGTTGAGATATATGTGATTCTGATCTGCGTTTTGGTTTTTCTTTCTTGGGTCATCGTCGTTCAGGTCTCAAGAGATGCGGGAAGAGCTGTAGGCTTAGATGGCTCAACTATCTGAGGCCAAACATTAAGCATGGTGAGTTCTCAGATGAGGAGGACCGGATCATCTTCAGCCTCTTCGCCACCATCGGAAGCAGGTACATACATATATCATCTATATACAGAAATCTCTCTCTCTCTCTCTCTCTCTCTCTCTCTCTCACACACACACACACACACACACACACACAGTAGAAACTGTTTCTTGAGGGTACACTTTTATTTCCATTTCTTGATTGACTCGTGTGGTGATGTTCCCTTCTTGTTACATAAAACTTCTTTAAGTATATCATCCGAGGGGACTTGGTAGGAGCCTGTCATCATGTCTTCAAAGATTAAATTCTTGCTTGAAATGGGTGTAGAACAGGAACCAGTAAAAGAAGATGAGAAGTAGGTGTTCCTTTTTCTAACAAAATAATGCATTGAGTGGAAAATCATCCATTTTTGGGCATTCTTTCTGCCGTATATTCCATATATGCTCAAATCTAACGCACCCAGACCAAATTTGTCTGTTTAAAGAAAAGATGTTCATTATTTTTCCCTTATTCCACACAGATGGTCAATAATAGCTGCTCAGCTACCAGGCAGGACGGACAATGATATCAAGAACTACTGGAACACCAAGCTCAAGAAGAAACTCATGGGCATGATCCCACCATCCCAGAGAAAGCTCATGATCCCTCCATTTTCATCATCGACACCTAACAATTACCAAATTACCCCGTCGTCCCAATTATCATCACTACCCTCCTCACTGTACAGAGACTGCACTGCATCTTTTTATAACCCCCCAAGCAGCAACAACAGGCCACCAATCACAGGCCTTGATTTCTCATCATCGCTCCCCTCTAGCACTACTCTCTTAACTGATTCCTCATCACTGTTTCAAGCCCAAGAGGGTGGTTTTTTGTGCCCCATCCAGTATGATTCTTCAGTTAAAGACATGAACATCAGCAACAACATGCTCGTGTTTGGAAGTAGTGAGAGGAGCGATTGCAGCTATGGGAGAGAGATGGGGGTCAAGCAAGAAGAGATGGACTTTCAAGGATATATACCTAATGGGTTTGAGGGAAACAACAATGTACAGAGGGTTGGGTCTAGTTACAGCAACAGTAGTAGTTGTGACAATGCCAACCATTTAAGTGGGGGGTGCTTCGTGGGAAATGATAACAGCGTGTTGGACTACGATCTTGAGGATGTCAAGAGACTCATTAGCAGTAACAGCAGCAGCAACAGCTTATTGTTCACCGACGTGAGCAACAAAACGGAAGATCAGAGAGCCTTGTACTATTTCTGATTCGTGTAAATCAAAAAAATCTGAGCCTCTGAGTCTGACCGATGAATGTGTCAAGTCAAGAGAGATTTGATGGGGTAAGGTTTGGGAAAGGGAGATTCAGTTTCAGAGATTGAGACTTCGGGTTTCTGGGAGTCTGTGTGTTCTTTCTTTTTGTGATGAAATATCAGACATTTCTATCTTTGACAGTACAAAAGACAATTTTTCTTTCTTGAATTCATGCATTTATTTTTGTGAAAGATGATGAGGGGTGAGGTTAAACTGTACGGATCTCTCTCTCGGGGTCCATTCACTGACCAAGATTCATTACATAAAATCTCATGAAAATTAGAGTAACATCCCCAATTCCCCACGCCATTCAAGGCTATCATGCAGCGCAATTGAAATGGGAACAAAATAAAACATGGAAAACCTGCAGGCACACTTTACTAGGCTTAGATTATCTAATTTTTTTATCCTGAGAAAAAACAAATACAATCGCTGTGCAGTTGCTCCTCCACAATCCTCTTGAAAAACGGGTCTGCGATTCAGTGTAGGGGTGGAAAGGCAAATAGTACCTTTCCATATCTTTGCATTTCACACGTAAACAGGTGTTGCGTTGTTGCTATTGCTGTCATTCTTATTATTTTCAACAGCTTTTCATCGGGGGCTCTTGTGCTTCTTGACAACTTGCCAAGAGCCACTGATCTGCAACAGCGGAGAGGAGGGGAAGAAGTGACAGGCATCAATAAAATCTCATATTTTTCTGCAGAAGTTTGAAAATTGTGAGAGCGTTCAGAGCTTGGAAGTTTGTGGAGCTTTGAAGCTCTTATAAAAATAAGGGAGTTCACATCAATATCTTAGTCTCTCTGACTTGTTCATATGAGTTTCAGTCCTTGTTATGTAATATAAAAAGGAGATTAAAACCATCAAACGGTGCGTCGTATGTATGTGCAGCATAATTTTTAATGCTAGTTGATGCGAGAAATCAATTGTAATCTGCTAACGTACAAACGTCATGAGGTTCCATGCACATCGCTGGTGAGATTATTGAATTAATAGGGTCATCGGTCATAGTAATCACTAGTTAATATTATCTCTGTTTTTGTATGTAGAGATTCTAAAATGGTGTGCTCGTGAGTCTTGACCTTCCGATTTTCTAGCTCATGTGCTGGGCTCGCTCAATCCAACGGTTCGCATAACCGTGTGGCATGTAGTCGACGCATGCGATGGTCTTCCTTCATATGGATTAGAAAATGCACATGTGTGCTTCGTCTCCACCGACCCTAGAAACATTGTAATGAAAGGCTATACTTGATAATTATAAACGAAATGCATAGTTGAGCAATAGTTCCAAACACTTTATCTTATGAAAAGGATATACTTAATAATTGTGATTGCACGAATTTTCTGATGAAGAAGTTATGAGATTAACCTATGTCATGCTCCAAAATTGAGGTCGCTAGTGAACGACCGTGGCAATGATTGTCAATCGTAACGATGCTATCGAAAAAGATGGTAAAAATACATATAACACTTCCGGCTTTTTTGCAACTTCACCACTTTGCATCCTCTATTTTTTGAAGATGCATCTTAGAAATACTATCTCCATATGAAAAACTGGCATCTCCTAAATCCCACAAGCCCTAGCACCCAACCCACCCACTACCCACAAGCTGTAATCCCCATCGTTCATCACCGTCCCTGCCGTCGGCCGTTGCTCTGTCACCTCCGACCACCATCTCCCCCACTGATACCGCCGCCATCGATCCCAACTATTCTAAGAACTAAGATTCTTTTAGTTTCCTCCAAACGAGCATTTGCTACCTTTTGATTGGGCGTCAGTGATCATA
Source organism: Corymbia calophylla (assembly GCA_014182845.1). Taxonomy (NCBI): domain Eukaryota; kingdom Viridiplantae; phylum Streptophyta; class Magnoliopsida; order Myrtales; family Myrtaceae; genus Corymbia; species Corymbia calophylla. The sequence goes on from CM024702.1 coordinate 4,948,407, forward strand.
TTGTGTTTCGTAATCAACCTAAAGCCTTCTCGCATAACAGGCATTTTCGAAAAAAAGTGTGAAAGCTGGAAAGAAACAATGACAACCAATCAAAGATACAGTACCAAACCTTGTGATGTATAAATATACAATTATATCCTGAAAACAATGGCAGAGGCCTAAATTACATGTTAAAGAACCATGTCAGGCACACAAGTCAGTTGGAGAGAAGAGCCCAGATTCTTGACCATGCGTTATACGCTATTCTTGATGTAAATATCGTAAAATGTCGATACGATTAGAGACCTCTACGACTATAGTATTAGGGTCTAATTATATTTATTTCATTCACAATATGAAACTGCGTGAACAAATGTTGGTCGCCGTTGGTATGTCTAGAAACCCTCGAGAACAGATGCTAAGGAGCACTAATCATTTTACTTTATTCACCAATATGAAACAGTGTGAGCAAATGTTGGTTTTGGGGAAACGAAAGTGAAGACGAGAGAGATTTAGAGTATTGCGAAATTTCGTGCAGCATTATTGCATATAAAATCCCGGGTCATCGGATTTTGTCCCAAAGTGAAGATGATTATATATATGTAGGGTCGAACGTGGCCGGGAATCCCTATAAGGAAGGATGCAAATCCAAAGGCTGTGGAGCAAGTAATTACGACAAGATCTCTGTCAGTGGACATAATCAATGAGAGTCTTGGCCGACTTTGATTGGGTTCCATCCTCCTTCTGAGTGCCCACGAAGTTTTAAAGATTAAAAGAAAAATAGATTAGGCAAGATCTTGTCCGACTCGCACAAGTTACGGAAACAGTAGATAAAACAAACTCAGTATCTTCAAAATCATTTCAAAAATTAAATAGTGCTTATTGAGTTACATGAGTGAATTATATTTAAAAAGTCTCATATTAAAAAAAATTTGAGTGAAAATAGTTCAATTGAATAAGTTGACAGGCTCGGATCGGAGCTCTCTTTTAACAATCTTCCCATTCATAAGTATCGGGCTTGTTTCGGATCTTGGTGAACATCTTAAGGAATGGATCTTCCCAATAGCATCCTCTACTTACTAAGCATTTTTCTTAAAACGATTTTTGTATAAAAAGCATTTTTTTTATTATGAAGTTTTGAGATATAGACGTCGCTTTAATATTACTCTAAAAATGAAATGCCAACGCATGAGCATAACTCTATTGGGGCGGCCCGGGTCTGACCTTCTTGTTCTTCCTTTTTTAGCCATTTTCCAAATGTTTGTACTATCTATTCAACAACATTGTTCACGGGTCAGAACAAAAGACCCTCACGCTAGCCTAGCCACCACCATCACCTGTCGTCGCCTTGTGGCCCCCTCCCGCCAATCATGGCCGCTGACCCATCAAAAGTAGTCACACGCTCGCTTCGTCGACGATGCCAACCGCGTCGTAACTTCGTCCCCCACCATCGCACGCACCCTCAATATCCATCGGGTTGGATCGAGCATGGGTCCGGCACCACTCGAGTTCAGATCCGAGGTCACGGGTACCTAAGACTAGGCTGGAACCTTGACGTCGACTGCCACTTACATGGGCGTGGCCAATTTGAGATCACGCAACTCTCCCCACCTTTTCTTTGCGGACGATGAGATAGAGAAATGGGGACTTCGGTATGGTGGAGCAGGCGACAATGATCAGTTGCTGGGATGCAAGCAATTACCTGAGGAGAGAGGGAGAGAGTAATGTGTGCGTTCAATTGGTTTGGTACGAAGGATAAATTTCACAAGAGACGAAAATATTATAGTTTAATTGACTGACTTTGTAAAGCTACTCCCAGAAAAAATTTCAATGTCATTTAGAAATTACACGCCTTTATGACCTAGAAAATAAATTTCACGAGATATCAATGTCAATCCATCTAAAAGTCTAAGATGACTGATAAAGATGTGGTCTAACATTTAAATACTCTAATAAAGTGTAATTAAGCAAATGCATATGCGCACACATATATATATACATTTATATTCACGATTATATTTATATAGTCACAAAAATTTCAGCATATAAATATATGTCTAATTGGCTCTTCAGTGGGGTCCCCAATTGAATCTCAATATCTTGTGCTTCTAGCCATACCTAACACCTGTTACAAATACTGTTCCAACCTTTTTGGGTTCTTGATTTCAGTTCATATCTAGCAAATTTATTGCACAATATACAAAGATAAGATTCTGTATAGTGCCTTTGATCTTCCACCCCAGTTGGCGCTGTGCAATAGACGGCCAATCATACAATTGATTAAAGGAGTTCACAGCTGTTTCAATTTTTTTCTATTTCATGAAATTTTTATCTTTATCTGTATTTAATATTCTCTTCTTCTTCCCTTTTTTTATTTTTTATTTTTGGGGTCTGAACACGGTCGTGTGTAAAGCTGAGGAGGAAAGGCTGAAATGGCAAAGGTCAAAGGTATGGAACCGACAGTCTTGACAATTATTATTATATGCGTGTTTTATTATGGTTGAACAGTCATATCGTATAAGGTCATGTTGCTTTGTCAATATTAATTTAAGTCCATTCACCAAAAATTTAAGAAGAAGAAGAAGAAGATGACAACAAAGAAAGTCCAAGTCCGTTAGATATCTTGGTGCCAAGCATGGAAATTGAAGTGAGATCATCATCATTGAATTTCATGTGTTCTTTGCAATTTTGTGATGTCATCCTGTATTTTAAAAGGGGATGTTCTAATAAGTTTTAATTTGCTTACTCAGGATCAAACCGTGGAAAATTAAAAGGCATCTGGTTAGAAATTATAATTGATTTCTGCTATCAATGCAGGGAAAATATAACCATTGAGTCATTTTTAGGTCCTTTAATTCTTGTGAAATGCGCAATCAAGTTGTTTGTTTCTTTCTAGATCTAACTTTTCTAACTTGTCTGATTCATGCAACTGAGTCCTTCCACTAATTCAGTACAAATTCAATTAGTTTGTCACATATTGACAAAAAAAAAATTAGTTTGTTACATGAGTATTAATTTGCTTAATAGGGGATGGGCTCAAATTAGCCACTTTCTGAACCACTGCGCTATAGATGGCATGCATTTATTTGTGATTTTGTTACCTAGTGATGGAAAAAATTAATGGTTTCATATAAGAATTTTATTTGTTAGAATCAATGTCCAAATTTTAGAGTTAATTGTTTTGGATAAGTAACACGAACAAATTTAACATGTGCTCAATTTTCTCAAATTCACAAATTAATTTGCCTGAATTTTTCTCCAAGCAATCTTAGAAAAAGACAAAGATTAACTCAAAAGGTCTTCTTATAAATGGAATGCCTCAAGTTTCTTGTTGAATGGAAAAGAAAAGGCATAAGAAGACTGGAAGCATCAAAAGTTTCGTGCAGCACTCACTTAAGTATCACTTTTAAAAGAAGAAAATCACTAAAAAACCAACTCTGATTTGGATTGCCAAAAATCCGACTGATCATATGTTATTAATATCTCCAACTAACATGACTCGACGGCATGCTTAGTTAACATATTATCCCCTAAGCAACGTTGTCTACAACGTTTGCACCATAGATAAATCCTTAAGTCGCCAATTCAACGAAATCCCCAAATTGCAAACCCTAAATTGACCATTCCATCCTAAGTTGTTAATTCGATTTGCCCCCTAAATGGGACCTGGAAACATCCTCACGCCATCCTGCATAGCTCCTTCGCCTACTCTACACCCTGCGTCACCCTCCTCCTCCTCCTCTATTCTTGCCTCTCAACATCCTTCGACACCTTGGGCGGCAGCGTCCTGTGTCTTTTCAAAGAGACAGAGTCAACGAATAAACAGGTTCAACGACAAAAACAGAAGACAAGTGTTGCGACGTCATATTTTGGAAGGTCAGCCACGTCGACTCGTGCGACGCCGTTTAGGATGTCCACGTGGAATTATTTTTAATAATAAAAATATACCAACTCATATTAAAGTTTTTATTATAAGAGTCGCATAATATTTTTTGCCGGAATTTCTCACATAAGAGACCTAAGAGATTGTATTTTCTCTAATTTAACACTTAAGTAAACCAACGTATGAAATTTTTGGCATTTTTAATATTTTTTATCGAGAGAATGTATGACTATTGCAAAGTGGCCCATAAATAGAGAGCTACCCGAAAGATCATCACCTGCTTACTTTAAGAGACTAAATTTTTTTTTTTAATAATTCAAAGACATGAGGGAATGATAGCTGAAAAATGCAATATCCCAAAAATAACACTCCTCAGATTTTGCGCGCACAAGGATTAGGTCATCTCCCCTTGATCCTATCAAAAGACTATCTATATTAAAATTAGGTAGGGATAACTTTCCAAAAAATTATAAACCTATTGAATGGCGACTAATTCAATCCAGACTTTTCAGTTTTCAATTTTATCAATTTAGTCCAACATTATTTAATAATTTGCTCATTTAGCCCTAAACATTTTGAAAATTTGTTAATGTAGTATTTCCGGCTAATTTTGACCAAAAATTGCTGACTTGACCAGCCACGTCAACACTAACCGGTCGTACCATGTAAGACGATCGGCATACATATCAACGAATCTCGGCTAAAATTAGCAAGAAAAACTACATTAACAAATCATCAAAAGGTTTAAGATTAATTTAGAAAAATAAAAAATTTAAGACTAAATTAGCTATTGTACTATAGATTTATAACTTTTTGGATAATTTTCTTTATTAAATACATACAAGGTATTTATTTTACTAAACTTGACCTCGACTCAGCCTAACATAAAAGTAAGATTGCATATTTGAGCCTCTAGGTCATAACAACAACCTAGTGCAGTAGCCCAATGATAAAGGGGTCGTTACATTTTCTATGAGATCACAAGTTTTAGCCAACCTCATGCGGAAAATTTTCTAGGCTTCCGCTCCTGCGGTTTATGCTCTTGTTCGTGGTGCGATTGAGCATGACTCAAACCAAATATTCTGATTCAAACCAAACATTCTACAACAAGTGTAAAACACTTATAGTACTTATAGTAATCACAAGAAAGGTAGCAACATCAGTCGTTTTTCTCGTACTTTTCACTTAATCAATGGATGGCAAATTCGCCCTTGCAAAGTGTCCTATATCAAATTAGAAAATGCAAGCCTAGACGACCAGGAAAAAAGGACATATTTTCCCAGCGCAAAATATCAGTTGTGCTGATCCAGAATATTTATTATATACCACAATCCAAAATCGTCCTGAGTAACAATTCTAAGATTACTCTTAGTAGATTCTTCCCCTTATCCCCAATCTCTCTAATGATTCCCCGAGAAATGTTACATATATGTGAAAATCATTGCTCTGTATCCGAATTGCAGCAACAAGAAAAGTAAATCGCTGCATTGCGATCTGTTACAGCAGACCGGTTCCCTGGTATGGCGTTTAGAAGCATGTAGCTGCACCATGCCAACATCCAGCAAAATCTGCAGATTCTAGGAAACATAAAATGATGTAACATGATTAATCAATTTCTCCTTTTTTGCTTCAGTGGACAAGCATTGTGTGTGAGAGAACAAGCATATCAGCGTTAGAACTCAGAAGATAATAAAACAGAAGGTACATGAACGAGTCAGTAGAATCTGGACATCAAAGAACAACCCCTGGAAATCATGTCCAAGAAGTCCGTTCTTAGGAACCATGCTCATTTTCAAATTTAAGGGCAGGACATGGACTTGCAAAAGTAACAGCGTATTCTTATATAATTGACCACCGTGGGCGAACATGCCGTGCCCGTTGTACAGCCAATGACTCTGTCCTGTGACATGCATCCTCCAAGATCAGCAAGATTTGAAGCTACCTTGGTTTTGCTTTGGTAGAACAATTGTACATCCACAACTGCAGGAACTCATCCTCAAATGTCTTGCCTGTGACTAAGCACCGTGCTGAGATCGTAAAACTTGATGTACCAGGTGATGTCCTAGTCCTGGTTTTGCTCAAATTGGGTACATACATATTAGTTCTCGCTCAAACACAATAAGAAATAACTACTCGGACTCTGAGGACATCGAACATCCTTCTTTCGAATACATGTTCTATCAAGGACATTGACCAGATTACTTTTTCCTCCTATCAGCATTAAAAACATTTAGACAGAATGGAAGTCTAACCCAACAAACAGCAACAAAGCATGCTTGATGTTTACTTTAAGTTGGATCAAGACAACCTAGATTCAATATAAGCAAAAATTCTGGAGGTATGCTCCTCGTTCCAATTGAAATACGGCTTCCTGCAATCGAGACATACAATTTTCTATCATATGCTTAATATTAAAGGACATAGAGATTGCGGATTAACTAGCAACAAAGTCTTTTGGATATGATTCTGCTGCCTCCAAGCGATCATATATGAGATGAAAATTTGCTTGTTCAAATGCAAAAAGAAAAGGGTGAATTAAAGCCAGATCTCAAAATTATCATTGTTTAAAACCGGTCAGATAGAGCTAGAGTGCTACGAAAATTGGACAACTAATCAACCTTTTAATCTGGGATAAAAGTCACATGAAAACTTCCTGGAAAAGCATCGAAACACTCGAGCTAAAGTTAAGTGTTTAATCATGAAGTTATCAACATTCAACTGATCATAACAAAGCCAAACAAGTCAAAATCAAGATCTTGTCATTTGTGGCTTATTTTCTGGTCTGCTCATATACTGAAATCGATTAACATTTCAACTACTGGATGGGACATCCTGATCAGTCTCGGTTCAATACAAAAGTGAAAAGGCTCCAGATCATAAGAAGGCAGTGCCTTTTTATACTTTCTACAATTTGTTCACGCCATTTGTGTTATCATACCATGCTTTGGCTGTTAGAATTGGAACCCAGATGGAAAGAAATGGAGACTAGAGACCAAAATTGTATAAAGGCCATAAAGTTTGAAGCCTAAAGAATCAGTTGAACATCTAAAGAGGGTACTTTTAAATCTGAAAGATTATGTCATGATAAATCGATATATAGACAACGTACAAGCACAGAATTTGAAATGCAAATGATTACCAGAATCATCTTTTTCTCTTGATTGAAGAGTCAAGTTATAAGAATCCATGTCTATCACGATAATGCTTTCAACTATGATCTTATAAAAGATCTAATAAGAAATCTGATACAGTATCGCCGATTGCTTGTACCTATTACTGACTGCTTATATTATTGCGTCTGCTAATCTCTAATTTAATAGTAGCTTAATAATTTGACAGCAAGACATAAGAAGTAGATAGTTCTTAGAACACAACTAAAGTGCACCAAACAATTGAAATCGTCATGTACAATTGCAAAAAATACAGCAAGATGCAATCAATATCCAAATCAAGTGCGACTGATATCAATACAACTTTGTTGCTATCAACCCTGTCCAAAATTCCAACTGTGTCGATCTGTATTGTTCCAAAATATTTAGTTGCTTGACATTTTAGAGCATACTGCTAGATATAGATTGATGAACAGAATTCTATAAAATTGTTTAGCATGGAATTTGAGTGGATATTCAAACAAGTGATTGGATCTATTCAAACACATAAAAGAGCTTGAGATCACTTGATAAAACCCATTCAGTGAAAAAACCCTAGCATTAGAATTAATTTAGATGGTCTCAGTTTCAATCTGTATATTGATACTGATATAGCCTAGTCTCGAGAAGGAAGTGAAGCCTTTGGGCTTATCTCCGTAAATTATAGTGTTCGGAGGCCTCCTAAAATTCCCATAATTAATGAAAAAAAATTTGTGCGTGAACTTACCTCCACAAATGGCAAAGGTCTGCCTTCGATACGAGTGCTTCCTCTAAATCTATACTCGGCCAAAAATGAACAGGGAAAAGCAAGTGGATAGAAAATACCATAAAGGTTTCCACTCAAATCTAAAGCTATCAAGCTTTAGAAAATGTCAGACCAAAAAAAAAAACTTTAGAAAATGACGTTATTTGTGCTTTATGTCTAAGGCCGCTGATGGACATGACAGGACTTAAAAAGCTTGTGATCCGGTGGTTGAAATCCATCATAATAGAGATAGACGAGAGTTGAACCTTTGCGGGTCCTTAAAAAAGTTTAAAAGAAAGATATAGCTAGAGTAAAAAACTCCACAATGTCACATCTGTATTCCTTTTCTGTCAAGAAAAAAAGGATAGACGGGGAATTAAAGGGGCCTTTAGTGGAGAAGGTAGATACCACGTTAGGATTTTGATCCTGACTTATGCCTAACAAGCAGATGTAGTATCCTTGGCATTGGGGTGAGAAAATGAAGGTGTAATCCCTCCTGCTAAGTTGACTTTCGCACAGTTATCTTGTAACTAACTTGCCAACATAGTACCTCCGATTTCAAGATAACTATGCATAAATGAAGTCATGAAACAGAATATTATGATAAAATCGATCTTTGCCTTTGTTTCTCTTGCACGCTTTCAAAGAAATGCAGAAGGTCAAAATACTAAGAAAACAACACGTTTTGTACTTCATATCATATCATTCATCACATGTATAACAACTCTCCTCGTCACCTTATATTTTAAAATGAACTTAAAAGTATACTCTGACATGATACCAGAACAGGGTAAATTTAACATAAAGAGACTATCTAGTATAATCGAGGTTGCACCATGGTTGCATTTAATGCAGCTATTTTGTGATTATTCGTTTGGTAATACATGTCTTAAAAATATAGCATTTTAAAGCTGGGCGAGGCAGCTTCCTAGAACGTGCCGCAGCATTAGAGGTGCTGCAGCCGTTGAGGTCCTTACTGTATACTTTTTAAAGCTGTAGCACCCCCCTTTTTGGTCAAAGCAGCTACAAGAATTCAATTGCTCTCATATCTCCTAAATATGCTTTGATCATCATTTTCATCAGTAGGAGCCTGGATATGTGTAAAATATGTAAATGCAACATGTCAAATTGGAAAAAATTAACCATTACAGCTAGTCGCACTATAAGCCGAAGCACAACCAAAGCTATCCATATGAAACATAACATATGATAGCAGTAGAAAGGCAACAATCCGGCCAAGTAGTTTGTAAATCAAGAATCATTTGTTCATTTGAACCGATCAATTAGCACACTAGGTGATCACGATGAAGCCAAAGTTAAGTGTTTAATCGTACCCTCAACTGATCATGACAAAGCCAAACGAGTCAAAATCAAAGATCATGCTATTTGCTGCTTATTTTCTGGTCTACTCATTTGCTGAAATCAATCAACATTTCAACTACTGGACGGGCCATCTGATGAGTCTCATTTCGATACACAAGTTGAAATGATTCAGATCATAAGAAGGTTGTGCTTTGCTATACTTTTTTATAATTCGATTGGCATCATTTGTGTAATCATACTATGCTTCGGCTGTTAGAAGTGGAATCCAAATGGACAGAAATGGAGAGTGAAGACCAAAAAATCTTATGAAAGCCATAGAGTGTGATGCTTAAAGAGTCAGCTGAACATCTAGAAAGAAAACTTATAAATTCAAAAGATTTTGTCACGAAAAATCAATATATAGACAAAGTACAAGCACAGTACATGAAAATGCAAATACTTAGCGGAACCATCTACTTCTTTTGATTGAAGACTTGTTAAGTTATAAGAACCCACGTCTATCACAATGAAGTTTTCAACTATGATGTTATAAAGATCTCATAAGAAAAATGATACAATATTGCTAATTGCTTATACCATTACTGATTGCCTATATTAAGTCAGTACCTGATGTCAATAACAACTTTGTTGCTATCAACTCTGTCCAAAGTTCCGACCATGTCGATCTGTATCATTCAAAAACATTTAGTTGCTTGACATTTCAGTGTATAAATGCTAGATATAGATTGATTTACACAATTCTATAAAAATTGTTTAGCACAAATTTATAGTGGATATACAAATAAGCGATCGGATACATTCAAACACCTAAAAGAGCTTGTAATCACTTGACTAGCATAACAATTATTCTAGATGGGCACAGTTTCAATCTTCAAATTGATGCTGATATAAACTAGTGTCGAGAAGGGAGCGAAGCCTTTGGGACTAATCTCGGTCGGTTATGATGTACAAAGGCCTTCTAAAATTCCCATAATTAATGAAGAAAAATTTGCGTATGAACTTACCTTCGCAAATGGCGAAAATCTGCCTAGATACGAGTACCTCCACGACCTGTATACTCTGCCGAAAATGAGCAGGAAAAAGCAAGTGGATAGATATTTCCACTCAAATCTTAAGCAATTAAGCTCTAGAAAATGTCCCCCCCCCAAAAAAAAAGAAGCTTTAGAAAATGACGTTATTTGTACTTTATATCTAAGGCCGCTGATGGACATGACAGGACTTGAAAGCTTTGTAAACCGGTGTTGCGTCAGTGAATAACAGTTGGAAATCCATTACGATAAAGAAGGATAAAGGAGGAGTAAATTAGGCCAGGAAATGGGGGGATATTATGATAAAATCAACCTTCGCCTTTGTTTCTCTTTTACCCTTTCAAAGAAACCCAAAAGGTTAAAATACTAAGAAAAGGACATGATTTGTGTTCATGTATCATTCCACATGTACCAACACTCCTCACCAATATATATTTAGAAATGAAATTAATGTACTATTTGACCTGATACCCGATCAAGGTAAATTTAACATAAAGAGACTATCCAGTACAGACACAGTTGTACTGTAATTATATTGTATTGTAGCTATGCTATGATTATATATTTAGTAATACATGTCTTAAAACTATAATGCCTTAAACATGTGTGAGGCGGTGTCCTATAACGTGCTACAACTTTAGAGATACTGCAACCATTGAAGCGTTTATCGTATACTTTCAAAGCTCTCCTTTCAATTAAAGCAACTGCGGGAACTCAATTGTTTTCATATCTCCTGAATATACTTTGACCATCCTTTTCATCAATAAGAGCCCGCTACATGTACTATATGTAAATGCAACATGTCAAACTGGATAAACAAAACAGCCATTACGACTAGTTAGTCACGCTCTGAGCTGAAGCACAACGAAAGCAACCCATGTGAAACATAACATATGATAGTGGTAGAAAGGCGGCAATCTGGCCAAGTAGTTTGTAAATCGAGGATCATTTGTTCATTCGAATCTCTGGAATTAATGAGTAATCTTAGAGAATACAACGAGGCTAAAGTACACAAGCATTGGGGAAACCCTAGATCCAACTTAAAGAGAGCTAATGAAAGCACACGCCCATGAGTTCTTGGCCCATGTTCCCCCCATATATCAAGAGATGCAATATGACAGTATATTTAGGGTTTTATGTGATCTGATCGATCCGCACTTCACTGCCGTTTAAGATGTCCCAGATCTCTAAACAAGAAAAAGCAAAAAAGCCTAAGGAAAACCCCCCAAGAAAATCTCCATGCCTTGTGAAGATAATCAATTAAATTTACTATATAGGAGCCTCAAGAAACCCTCCAAAAGAAAAGAAAAAAATATTACCATGATGCCTGTGAGATCTGACCATCATGGAGGAAAGACACCACCTCATCGACGCTGATTACCAAGAAGTCAAAATGGCATTCATCTGCACCTGCACCTGCACCTTTCAAGCGCTCAGCTGCCTCATCTGCACTTTTTTTTCTTCTTAGCTTTCTGGGTTTTAGGGAAATATCAATTCGAAACACGTTCGGGGGCACTTTTTTTCTTTTTTTGCCTTCTCTTCGAACAACTCTCTTCTTATTCCCCAGAGATATAGCTTTTGCGAATCTCGGCACAGGGACGTACGCAGCAAAGAAGCGAGAGCGATTTAAGGTGCAGGTGCAAATGCAGATAAAGGCTACAACTTGACGAAACCCTTTGCTCCGAAACTCGCTCTCTTGAGGCTCCTCTCTTTCATGTTTTTTTCAGACAGAGAAGAGGAGGAGGTGATGGTGATGGAGGAGGAGGAGGAGGAGGAGGAGGAGCCATGGCATTTTCATCAGTTGAGGGAAGGTCTCCGGCTTTTATTACATGAAAAAGAAGAAGATGAGGGGGGACAAGCCTTTGTGAGAGCGGATAAGGATTTGACAGGCTCCACCCAACCACACTGAGAGAGAGAGAGTAGAGACGAGTACTATATGTCTGTCCTAAGAGCCTACTAGCACGTGGGACAATAGATACATGGAAAGAATCTCCGTCATCTCCGGCCACGTGATGCAGAGCCTACCAGCACGTGGGACTCCCCCCGGCGATGGTGGCTCCCGCCAGATGTCGTCCGTGCCCGAGGCCGGCCCACCTTCCTGATTTCCTCTGCCTCATCTCTCTCTCCCCCAGTCATAAATCCGCCTGCGGAGCTTCAGGTCATTTGATGAGGGCCAATTGGCCGAGAGTTGCTGCCATCTTGATAAAGTCTCCCTCACGTGATCAAATCGATTGAAACGCGAGGCGTCCCCACAGTTTTTTGGAATGCTCGAAAAGATGGAAGGGGGGCTAACAAGATGGTGATGCGACGAACTCTTGCCTGAGTCCAAAGAGCAACTGCGCATCATCAGCACCATGGCTGCAAAAACCCCGCTGAAGACTGGCAATTCCGTTGGCAACGAAACCTCCATCCGCAACACACAGCTTTAAACACAGTCCGGATATTGCTTTCTCTCTTCACAAAGCGAGGCCTCGAAGGCAATCCGGATCAAGAATCACCCCCTGTAGATTGACATCGATTCAATTCAAGCGAAAGCCGTTCTACTCTCCGCACTCTCCTTAGTTAGATTTGATCTCTCGGGCAGCACCCAAAGTTCCGCCTCGAGGCCGGATGCCATGCTGATTTTGCTGCAGCTGATGTCTGCCAACTAAGTCTGATTGCAACTTTTTACGCGATAGGCATAAAGGGTTTTTAGTAAATTTAACGCAAATTATAACTGGTTACTATATTCCCACCTCTTTTTGTTCAGGACAAATTCTTCTCCAGAGTATTTTCTCCCTAAACAAATCGACACAATAAAGAACAAAGTTCTTGTGTCCCCCTAGTCAATCTGGAGATTTCACTTCACCAAGATAATGGACACTTAACATGATTTCGCAAGATCTACTTAACCTGTACATTGATGGCCATTCGATATTTAAATCGAAAAATTTAAAGACACATAAAACTTGATATTGATATATCGATATGACACATGATATGATATATATATAAAAAGATGCTTGCAATAATAAGATAGAGTCGTCGCACTTCGTGCTTAACCCATTTTTGCTACACCGGGCTAAAGAGGCTCTCCACCATTAATGTGGATGCCTGATTTAGACTAAAGTCAAAGGGGTCACACATCTTAAAAAGAATCTTCTTTTATAAAGTGAAACTTCTAGCATTGGACGTGACAGTGTCAAATATATTTGCAAATTAACTGGCTTTTCATCATTTGCGATAAGCTCAATGTCACCATCAATAAGTTGTGATCCGTGCATATATTAAAAAAAGGGTTATTTTATTATTTCGAATATACAGGAACTCATCACCAAATAAATCTTGTATATATCTTTAGACCACAAAAAGAAATTTCTTGTGCATATCCCTATCGAGACTTGAACTTCATTTTGAAAGGATTTTTTGCTTTTTTGTTTATCTTCAATCTTTCGATGAGTATAGTTTGACTCTTTTTAGATTTAAAATTATTGATACTTTTACAATACTCTAATTTTAATAAGTAAAATCGCTTATAATTTTTCTTCATCATCTTTTAATATTTAAATGATATTTGGAATGTGGGGCTCTTTTTATTTTCGTTTAAGTATAAATGAACAAATTTATCAGCAATATCTTTATCGAGACATGTAATTTTTACTTACTCATAAGGGAAGGGAGGACATGCGTCACCCTCTCCCTCCTTTCCTCTTTTTCTTTTTAATTTCTCTATCTTACTCAGATAAAAACTCCTCTCTCTTTTTCTCCCTTTTTACTTTGTTTTTCTATTGTGCTATAAAAAAAGGCCCGCGTTATTTATACCCCTTTATTGACTCTTGACACCCCACATTACATTGAATTAACAGCATTATCCCTTGCGATTTTCATTCTTGGTTTAAAATTATTTCTTACATTTTTTTTCTTATTTCAATTTCACTAACAGGAAAATTTATCCACATCCCTTCCAAATAATTTTTTTCATTCTAGCCACTTCTTCCACACCCATTCATTTCAGCATTTGTTTATGTTTGTCTTCTTTTAAATTTATTCTCCATTATTAAATCTAAGTAAGTACTAATCATTTATTGGAGTAAAAATTGTTAGTTTTATCTACAAATTGTTTACTTTACTTCCCTAGGGTATTCTCATGATAGTGAATTTTTTTACTTTGAATTTTAGTACAAATTTACAAGAATTTACTCAAAAATTGGATATTATGGTTGATGTATGCATTATACACAATTTACTCAAAGGTTATCTTCTCACTTGTGCTAAGGTTATTTTTTTAATAATATATTCCTAGTAAAAAAAAGAAATATACTAATGAACAAAATAATTAGTTTTTTATCAGAAACACAATAATCAGTTAACTATCTACCAAATAAAATATTTTTCGGAGAAGTAAACAAATTTTTTTTTTTCAAATGAGAAAGGAAAAAAATTTTAAAAAAAAAAAAAAAAAAAGCAAGCAATAGTCTTAAATCAAGAGTATGCCTCATATTTAACCTTAATAATTATTGTTTGTTAGGAGTATGGTAATTTTGTCTGTAGTAAAATTGAAACAAAATAAAAAAAAAAGAAAAAAAATGTAAGAAATATTCTTAAATCAAAAGTGAGACCCACAAGAGATATCATAGTCATTTCAATGTAAATTGGGGTATCGGGAGCTAAGAGGGGTGGAAATAGACAGCCTAAAAAAATCCTCCCAAATCATTCCTCCCTCTTTTTTTCTCCCTTTTTTCATGATATTATAAATGAAGCTTTTCTCCATTTACTTTTAAAGTGATTTTAATTTCGATCCATTCTTTTTGCATTTACATTATTAGTTTCGGGACGAATCATAAATTTTAGTATTTATTGTTGTACCTTTCAATATTATTTTCTTCGGATGATTTTTTTTTCATTTCCAAATTATTACTATTAAATCCTATAGTGAGAATATCAATTTCCAGCTGAATTTTGATGGGATAATGCCAATTATTTTCTTTAATGGATATCATATCCTAAAAGTTATACAGTTCATTCTTTTAATTAATTGTTAATCTATTAACCTCTATATTTGTTAAAATGATTAAAGTATATTTTGAATTTATGGTGGTGTATGAAAATTATTAAAAAACTGAAAACTTATCCCATTAAGCGAGGACAATATCATTTTTTTTTGTTAATTATAAAGCATATTTCAAAAGGTAAACACTTTATTGATGTCTATTTATTTCACTTATCAAGCTGAATTAAATTTCAGATGAAATCATTATGTGTAATTTAGATTATGTTTTAGTTGAAAAAGAAATAAACGATCTTAATGTATACCATGATAAGACTAACGTACTAGTTATGCAAGAAAGCTGGTAAATGTCCAAATGTTGACCCAAGAAAGAGAGGAACCTTCCCCGCCTATTCCCAGCACTAATTTTTTTTTTTTTTGGGCTTACGATATGTTTCACTTTTATGCAATTATAATAAAGAAATATCGTTACGCTTATATACTTCCCAACCTATTCTCACCACTCCAATTTTTTTCCCTCTTGACATATTTTATAATTATATTAAGGTTCCATTTATTTCGTAAAAAAGAATAATTTAGAAAATATTTTTCAAAAACATATCACTTGTACTGTTTAAAATAATTAGTTAATAAAAATATTTTCACTATAGATAACAATTTATATCTAAATGCTTTCGGAAACAATGAAAAAATTATTTATTCATTTATATAAGCGATACAATTGATATTTTTAGAAAAATATTTTCTTCATCATTCATTTTTTTATATTTATATACTCCATATTTTCCAATATGGCAAGACACAACATCACATCATACCATATTCCATAAAATAACACGACTCATTCTTTCCAAGTAATTAATCAATTCAAATTTATGCTACTTATTCCCATAAAATCATACCTTAATGTATTTAATTCAAGTTTTACGCTTCACGTAGAGATGACACGCTTTTAGCATGGCATAAATATACATTGACTCTAGTCCGTAATTAGCAAAGTCAAAGTCAAGTAGAGAGTGTAAATGGTTCGATTCGGTTCGATTTTTCGGAAAACCAAACGAATAAGGGATTATACCGAATCAAATCGAAACCGTCCCGAACCGAATATGAACCAAACCGAAAATGCGGTTCAGTTTGAGACAGTGTTTCAGTTTTCCTATTTTTTCTTTACTTATTAGAACCTGAGTGAAGAAGAGATGATAAAGAAAAGATATTGTTCAATTTTTATTGAAAGTTTCGGTTTGGTTAACCGAACCGAACTGAAAAAGTTAATGGTTATTTTTTAATTGACCGAATCGAAAATGCACGAAATTTTGGTTTTGTTCGATTTGGTTTTCGGTTTCGGTTCAATTCTTGACACCTCTAAAGCCAAGTCCATGTTAATCTTATATGTGGATAATAATCTTGCCAAGTACTAGAATATTTTGGAAAAAAAACTACGTAAATGTTATATTTATGTCCTCTAACTTTTACAAGATTTTGCCAATAGATTACCCAATGCAATTTCAATTTTTTAAATCAAGAATAAATTTTGCTGAATTTACGAATTATTCATCGTGGCTTCACTAATTATTCACTTGACTAGACAAGGCCCCACCTACTCTCAATTATTATTAGGTTTCAATGGAGACAGCTAATCCCGTTTTATCAAAACACGATCTCATGTCTCTGTCTTTCATCATGGCCCTACTAAGTACTGACTTTTTATTTTTTATTTTTTTCCATTTTCGCATATTATTCCAATTGTGACATGATACACGCGATAAGGTTTTGGAAATTTTCTTTTTGTTTTATTTGGAAAAATGAGACTCGTTTTCGTGTCATTTCTCGTTGTGGCCCTTCCCTTCTCTTTTTTTTATTCTTTTGTATGCTGGATATTTTTGGTGTAGTGGAATAAATTTTACCTCTCTAGCTCCACAGCAGGCCGTGAGTAAATATCATTGATGGTAGGTGCAATTTAACAGAGAATTTAGATTATTGACCTTTGATTTTTTGTAAATCAAAACAGACGTACTTAGTTAGCTTTCTTTTTTCCTTGTCTTTGATGGATTTTGACCGAAATCCCATTGATTTCTCATGATATATTTAGTCGTACTGTTGGTTGTTGTTGAAGTGCATTTAGACCAATGAAAAGAATGATTAGAAGGTTGTTGCTGTCGATGTGGACTCACCGAAGATGCCCCCTGACCTGACACTAGACTGTAAAATCCCCGAGTTTGATTCAATTAAGGTCTCATCACCAAAGGAGAATGCCGTAGAACTCGCAAAATGGGTCGAGCTGGTCAATCGATTTGATCTCGAAAAGAGATGAGGAGTTGATCAATTTCGTGGTGGTGGGGCAACGATGACGTGCTTGTTGACAATGAACCGTTGCGTGTACAGGAAAGCAACCACGATCGGCGATGAGGATTTGAGAGTTGGGTAGGAAGTCTTCAATGGCCTCAGAGGCTAGGGAGCCAGGGCAGCATAGGGTTAAGGATAATGAAAAGTCGTTGGGGCAGAGAATATTGAGCGCTAGGGTTTTCTTCTCATTCTTTATTGAGCAGTCTCGTGAGAGAAACATCAAACGATCGTTTAACAATAGTTTAAGAGGTAGGAATAGGAACCTCCCCCTTCCAATCACCTCTATACCAAATCAATCATATGAGAACAAAATAACGTAGATATTCATAAGATAATTCAAACGTGAGCCTTAAATAAGGTTCAAGATCATGCCGAATTAGGTCCAACCTTAACAGATTCCCTACAGCTATGTCGACATCAATTATAGCCATTCGGCCTTTCTTCTTTTGTTTTAGACAATTTATCAAAATCAAACAATTTAAATGGGAAATAGTAAAGAGAATTCAAGAAAAACTAATTTGATAGATAGAATTGATCATTTGTTGAATAGTTCATCCACTTAGCAATTGTTATTGTATAGTTTATTAAGCAAAAAGTACTCATTTGACTTTTCTACCAAGATTTTAAGAATTATTTTAATCTTGAAAGCTATGACAAATTTTCGCTTGATATGGTTTGATAGAGAAATTAAAAGCAAATCAGTCTAATCACCTCTCTTTTTAAAGATCAAGGGTCATAAAGTCAGTTGGGCCACGAATGCCTTTTATTTCTATTGAAAAAATCCCCCGATCACAACCTTTTTAACAACCTTTCTTATAATTAGGTAACAGGTCGAGATCACGAGTTTGATTCCCACTCACATTTTTCTTTTAAGCATTTATAAGTTTTCGTCGCTTCACATATATTTTCACTCACATGCATCACGTTTGCATATTTAGGGACTTCGTCGGTGGCCTTTGCATGAAGAGATTTGTTAAGCTACATTATATAGAAGGGACCTTTGCTTTTCAGCTTCTTATGCATTTAATTTCAATCAAATTTACTCGTGATAAGAGTATTAAATTGTCATTTCGCTTTAATATAATGCTCAAATGGGCCTTATATGCACATGTAGTCACCTCCATCGATGTATCAACTCAAGTTTTTAAGTTAGACTTTGAACACCGTATAAATACATGTGTTTTACCATCTATCAGAAAATAACTAAGATAACAATACTCTCACTACGAAAAAAGTTAAAGGAAAATATACATATTATTAACGAAAATCTAGTATCCCTAGCAAAATTCAAGAAAATCTACCGCTTTCACGAGGAGATAATTTTACAGATAACCCCTCATTTGAAAAGTTAAGAGAGTAGATCCATACTTAGCACGTATTATCTTAGAAAAGTTAAATACCCTTCTTCACAACTGTAGTTGCTGAGGAAAAATAGCAATTACACTCATAAGCTTAACCCTAGTAAAAACTAAAAAGGATTAGTATAGATTTAGTCCTCTAAATTTCAGCGTTTGTGCAATTTGATCCTCCAACTTTTATTTTGTGCAATCTGTGCAATCAGTGTAGTTTCTTGATTTGTGAAAGTGCTTTGTGACTAATACAGTAAAATTAGGATTTCTTTTTCTTGCTCACCCGTTTGTCTTCTTCTCATTCGACGCCAAATTAGCATCACCCGTCATTTCCTGTCACATAAGTAATTTTTTTGGTCAGTCCTGTCACATAAGTAATCACACGTCATTAATTTATGTGATGGTTTAGCTCTGAAGATAACGTGGGCTGAGTGTCCATCTATTCTCTTGTGACTAGAAAGCCCAATAGGTCCAGATTTCAAGCATTCTCTCATTTTATTATTTCTCTCTCTTATTCTTCCAAAATTTTCAATTACCCATAGCCGGTGCAATGAGATTCTTAGAGAAATAAATTTCTTTTCAAGGACCCAGACTTCATGCTCGTTGAGGCGTAAAGTTTCCTTTGCTTCAACAATTCAATTGACAGTCGATTACGGTGAAATCTAACAATTTATCTCTAATTTACAAAATCGAAAATTTTTTATGGAAACAATATCTAGTAGTAAATTTCTAAACATATGATTTGTTTAATACCGTCCCTAATATACAATATCTCCCTTGAACTTTTATTTATTCGATATGATCCCTAAACTATTCGTACTTGTTTAATTTAGTCATTGAATTATATGAAAATATTCGATATTGTCATTCTATTAATTCGAATTAATTGAAAATGCTAATTTGTCTTCTAATCTAGTACATTTGAACAATGAAATTATAAAAAAAAAAAAAAAACACTGTGCATGGATTATCCACATAAGATGTTCAACTCCAATTAATAATGCTTCTAATATGTTTAATTTGTTCAATTTGGAAAAATGATTGTCACGTGTAGTGTTATTCTTTTATTCAAAAACCTGAATTAATGGAAGAATAGCATTTGATATATTTATATTGTGCTAGGTTCATATTAAATATTAATTAAAAGTCCAAAAATCATACTTAATAAATTGAAAGTTCAAAGAATGATATTATAAATTAAAAGTATAAATATTACACTATTTGTGTGATTGTCCTTTTGTTTATCACTAAAACAAAAACATCTACCGGAATTGCCAGAGACAGGATGTGAAATGCAGGATGACTGAGATGGAACGCTGAGCATTAGACCCGAGAAGATTACTTGTCTTGTCGGCGTGTTACGGCACAAGAATTGTATTTCAAGAAAAAGTACCTTGGACAATAAAATATATAGTGTACTAAATCCACTCCTATATATATTAATGGAGTGATATCCCTCGGTGGGTGGCTTTGCAGAGTCTTCTTTGACTTTTCTTTTTGGTATTTGATTTTTCTTGATTAGGTATATTCCTTTTTTTATTTATTTCAAATCAGTGATGCATATACGGAATAATTACTGGGCAAGTTTTAAAAATCATACTTTTGTCCATTTCTGCCTTTTGTTATGTCCGTTAGTTTCCAGTCGATGGATATCTACACGTGGCTCTGTTTGGCATTTTCAAACTTGCATTTTTTTTTAGTAATTGAGCATAAAAGGACGTCATTTTGTGACTCCACAACGTAAAATTAAAAAAAGAAAAGGTGAAAATGAGAATAAAATCAACTATGGAAATTGAAAAAAATAAAAGAAGAAAGAAGGAGACATAATAGGGTTGGGAATGGTAATTTAAGGGGGCAATGGTCGGCTTGCCCTTGCATGTGGTGCGGGCCAATCTCATCACCGCTAGGCAAGGGTTGCCCGGCCTTCGCATGGTGATCTTGAGGGCTAACGAATGATAGAATTGAGAAAACAAAATGAAAGAAGAAGAAAGAAGATGGTGGTTAAAGGGGACAGCAACAATGTCCTCATTATCAAGGCTAGGGCGGTAGGTCTCCAGCACAAGCAAAGGAGGGCCTACAAGCCCTCGCTCATGGTGACGCCGACCCTGGCCAGTCGTAGGTGAGGGCCAGCTTCCCTTGCCATGACCCTAGTAAGGCCCGCCAACAAGCTCCCCCCCCTTGGGGCTCCCATCAGCCCACCCTTATTTTTTTTTATTTTCCATTTTGGTTTTTAAATTTTGTGATGTGGCACACAAAATAATATCATTGTGTGTTCAAAAGCCACATAAATTTGGATAAAACAATAAGAAAAAAGTTAAAGCATGTATTTCTGTCTATTTAAAACTGACAAATTTGATAGAATAGGCTAAAGTGTGCAAAGTCAATAAGGTTTATGATTTAGATACACGAATTGAAAGATTTAGGAGTTCCATCAGAGTTTTCTCAAATATTTTATCTTGAACCTCATTTTTAAATGTTCAATTTCATATTCAATGATGTAATGAAAAGTTTTTAGAATGGATATCAAATACTAAATATCAAAATTTACGAGAACAATGATTGTCAAAGTGACTCCTATGCTCTCTGGGACGAGAGAAAATTAGGAAGGGGGGAAATTTTAAAATTATCTCTGCGTTCTCTTTTACAAAAGTTCAAGTTTTCTTAATTTTGCACCCACTTTTCTATCTCGTTCCGTCCCACAAAACGCATAAATACAATAGTGGTAAAGAAATCACAAAAAGGAAAAAAAAGGAAAAGGGAAAAAATCAAACACCTTCCTCGTTTTTTACTTCAATTCCACTTTGCATTTTTTATTCTGTGCTGAATAAAAAGGAAGGTTTGTTATTTGTCAGGGGGATAGTTGTTAGAGCTTTTTGCATTGAGTCTCATATTCCGAGAGGCGGAATTACTTTTAAAGACAGTGCTTGCATGCATCAAATATTTTTTTATCTTATTTATTCATCTTTTTC
The DNA here is from genome assembly GCA_014182845.1 of Corymbia calophylla. Classification (NCBI taxonomy): domain Eukaryota; kingdom Viridiplantae; phylum Streptophyta; class Magnoliopsida; order Myrtales; family Myrtaceae; genus Corymbia; species Corymbia calophylla. The sequence goes on from CM024702.1 coordinate 4,970,162, forward strand.
AATAAATTTCCGAGGAATTTTTATCTTTCATATTATTTAATATTTTTCCAACAATCTTAATCGCCTTATGAATTTTTAAATTGGAACTACTGCTGCTACCACCTCTATTGGAATTGAACGACAACTCAAAGATGGTGAGAGACAAGTATTGCATATTTGTGGGCCATTTTTGTTGTGGAACATTTTTTTTTTTGGTAATTTTGTTGTGGAACATTTCCGACCATTAGCACAAAATAGCTTCTGATCGTTTTGGTAATGTTATAGTGTATCAAGTAAAATTGTTCCTTGAAGGTCAATATTTGTGTTTGTTTTTCCAAGAGGAAGTTGGACTTTTGTAGGTGTTTTCTCTCTCAAGTTCGTGATAATTCTTTTAAGCATGCATCTAGTTCAATGACTTTCTTTTTTTTATTCATGCATTCATTGGTCTACTTTTGAATTTCGGCGAAAATAGGAAATCGTGATGAGGTGATGATACATCGAGGTGTCGGCCGATGTTGTTGTGATGTGGATGGCTTTTAATACCATAGTTGAATTTGATTTCCCTATATAATAGGAAAAATTGTTGCCGATGAAGAGGTTTTATCCGAGAGCTTACTTAAGGAATATTAGTGTCAAATGTTCGATTGCTTGAGCTAAAATGATGATAATTGCTGACTGGTCATGTGTCAAGGGATTTCTGAAAAAATGAACAACATTGTCATAATTCTGTTATCCTTACTACTATGAGTAAAATGTTGTTTCCAGGATCAATTTTCTTGGGTTACTTTTCCACGAATTAAGTTGAATCTTGAATGTTGTTTTTTTCCATGTCAGGTAATCCTCCTCATTGAAAATCTGATATGATAATGTTCAAATGGATAATAGTGATTGTACAATGTGTTGATGTATTGGGAAAACACTAAGGGTGTGTTTGTCAATAGTAATAATTTTTTTTTGTTCCCGATAATAGATTTGGAACGAAATCAAGATTAAAAAAAAGTTACTTCTTTGTCACCGAGAACAATTCCAGAATCAAGCTAAATTTTTTTCATTTCTCTTTCCTTTCTTTTTCTTCTTCTTCCTTTTGGCCGGTCGCTGGCCTCGGCCATGGCCGATGACTAGCTAGCAACCGGCCCTCATCTGGCCAATCGCCGCCACTAGCGACTTATTAAGGAAGAAGAAGATGAAAGGGGAAAAGGAAAAAAAAAAAAAGAAAAATATTTTTAAATCGTTAAAAAATTAAAAGAAAATATTTTGGATTAGAAATTTTAAATTTTACCAAATGCATTTCTATCCCAAAAATAAAAATTTTGGACAGTTACCAATTGCCTTCAAATGCTTAAAAATTATTCTCAGGAACATAATAAAAAAGAATCATTTCTAAGCATAAATCATTCTCGGGCACAAAAACGTTATTATACGCACCCTAAATCTCATTATTAAGAAGATAAACCCCACATTCTTTAATATGTCCAATTGCTTTGTAACTGCTTAACTTTTGTCTTATTCCTAAGTCTCCGTGCAACCTATGCACCTACATGTATATGTATAATTTGCGAAATGGGCTACCATGTAAATTGTTGTATGAGAATTGAGTGTGTTGTTTTATGTGTGTAAATGTGAGACTGAACGAGCAAAAGTAGTGTAGACCAAAAAGAAAGATATAAAGGTCAAATATGAACCTCAGAGTTGTAATCTTGCAGCCACGTGATTATAAAACTATGGCATTGTACATAGTAGATTTCCTATTGTATTAGAAGGAAACAATGATCTTAATTGCATCTCGCATTCATATAAGACAAAATTACTATAGGATATGCATTCACCTTTGACGGAGATATTGTAACTTGTAAACTAGCCAAACAAAAATCATTAGGGGAAATGACAATCCTACTAATTAAAAAGTTGACTTGGTTGAAGTAGATGGTTTAATAACATAATTGATGCAATCATTTCCCAAGCTTATATTATGGCCAGTGTGAAAGAATGAGGGGTAGTCTCAGATATGGCAAACTTCTTAGTAGATGTGCCTTTGTGAATGAAACCAACACCTTTCGTATGTGTGCATTGTGATGGAAAAAACTTTCAATAGTCAAAATAAACATGTCTAGTTGAGCTATGATGTGGTAAAGCAGCTGCTTAAATATAAAATTATGCCCATCGACTATGTAAAGTCATAAGTGAACTTGGCTAATTCTCTAATTATACATTGAGGGGAATGGGACTTATTGATAATGATGGTAACCCAACATGTGTGACTAGTGATGCAATGAATTAGGTTCATTTAGGTAATATCAAGTCACCATTAAAAATGCCGGTCCCTCCTAAGGTGAGAATAATACAAGATTGCAATGAAAAAAGGCTGAGCTAATCTCTTAAAAAATTCCATAACCATTATTGATTGTGTATAAAATGACAAATTACTTGATGTAATTACCTATATAAGTATGGAGTAGGGCTGCTCTTATGAAAATTATTGGCAATAATCTCTAGAGCACCCAATCACGCACATGACCTATTAATTTGTGAGAGCGTAAAATGATTGGGAAATTCTTTATTCATAGAAGTTTCAAACTTTGCCAACTATTTCATAAATTATATTTCAATTTTTCTAGGTCTAATTCATAGCCTAACAAGTACCGATTCCGATGTATTGCACTCCACTACAATAACCCGACATTATTTTTTCATTTCTTTTCGATGCCTTTGGAAATATATTGGGATTGTTGTATATCTCGATAAGTTTTGCAATATTGAAAGTTATTCTTTTTGTAACCGTATTCTATTGTTGTCAATTTAGAACGATTTTTGTCCGCTATTAATTTATAACAGTTTTGTGACAATTTATAATGATTTAAGAACGATTTGATTGCTATCCATATGCAAGGATTTGTAACATTTTTCCATAAATTGCAAGAATTAATGATGGAAAACGGCTCTGTAACGTTTTCCAATTAAATGCAAGAATTGATGATGGAAAAGTATTCTATGTTACTCTGAATATAATTGAAATAAATAAATATAAAAGAATAATATTTCCTTTCTTTATTAGGTTATACAAGTAACATTTTTTACATTCCTTTTAACGTAATGCCTTCCCCTCTAACACAAACACTTCATTCTAATTTTAACGTTAAAAACTCCTTCCCCAAATCATCGTAGTTGAATGCTGCCCCACCGCCTCCGACCGCCATCCCCCACCGTTGAGGCCCCCACGCGATGGCCGAGATGCCTCGGCTAGTGCGGCGGCTGAAGCCAGGTGGAGTGGTTAAGGTCGAGATTTTCTTAATAGAGAGGATTTTTGGGATAGTGTGAGGGGGAATTTAGAACCATAACCGGGTAGGGAAATTTACTATAGGAAGAAGAAATAGCGATTCCGTAAACAAATGGAAAACGTCGTTTCACGCGACTAGCAATTCGGTATCCAAGATGAATTTGTTTTTTTCTTCTGTAAAGCAAAGTCGTAGTTTATTAAAAAAACAAGGATGAAAAGTGGCATTGGGGTTAAAAAGCGAAGATGGTTTTTAAGAAATTTTTTCAAAAGTAAAAGATTAAAAAAAGAGGAGGAAAAAAGTACACACACACCCCCCCCCAAAAAAAAAAAACAATTCAGTGGTCTATCATGGAACGGAATGACCATTGCCGACCAACCATGATGCATGATGCATGGCCATCATGCCCATCCATCAAATGGCGTCGCCACTTTCGTCGCAAGTTCCATCGCTATAAATGCCCCCCGCACTGAATTCACCGTTGCTTCTTCCTCCCCTCGATCCCCGGTCTGTCCTCCGAGCCACGCTCGTCCGCTCGAACGCCGGCGAACCCCAAGTCTCGCAGGATGGGCAAAGTGAGTCGACTCGTCCTCGTCCGCTCCCCAAGTTCGCACCTTTTTTTTTTTTCTTCTTTTTCCCCCCTTCCCCCTTATTGTCTGTCGTGTTCTGGGTTTTGCTCTCATTTTTCCTCGCCGTTTGCAGAAGAAGGGCAACAACGGAGGCGGCGACGCGAAGAAGGTGGTGGAGAGCAAAGGAGGGAAGGGCGAGAACAAGAAGAAGGAAGGCGAGAATGGCCTCACGGTGGTCCTGAAGATGGACATGCACTGCGAGGGTTGCGCTGACAAGATCGTCAAATGGGCCAAGAGCGTTGACGGTACTACTCAACATCGTCTGCACATTCTCGTTCTCTCTCTCTCCCTCGCCCAGGCGTTTTCTTGTGTGAAGCCGGCCCCGCGCGACGAGGCTCTGTTTTTCATTTGGGATTTCAAAGCCCTGATCTTTGATTCGTATTTCGTCCCCCTTTCGACTTCGCGTCCTTTCGTCCCGTTTTAGGAGTCCGGATAGGTGCGATGAATGGTGGGTCTTGCTCCGTTCTTCACTTACTGCGACTTTCCAAATCCCCAGTGCCGAAAACGGCTCCGTGCTCTGTTTTTCCATCCCCTGCACCTCCCCCCCTCCGACTGTTTCTCGCTCTGTTTTTCCTCTTTTCCCCATATGTGAGCTGAGAAATCTGACTTGCGACCCGTGTTCTGCGTTGGGCGTGTGAAGGGGTGGAGAAGGCGAAGGCGGAGTGGGAGGCGAACAAGCTGACGGTGAGGGGGGAGATGGACCCGTTGGAGCTGCTGGATGAGCTGCAGGAGAAGACGAAGAAGAAGGTGGAGGTGGTCTCGCCGCAGCTGCCCAAGAAGGACAAGGACAAGGACAAGAACAAAGACAACAACAAATCAGACAACAGCAACAAGGCCAAAGATAAAAAGTCCGAGGACAAGAAACCCAAAGAGGTAGTGCGCTCTGGAAAATTTGAATTCCAGGGACCATTTTCGTGTATAGTTAATTCTCGTTTCGTTCTTGGGATTCCACCATTCTGCATGTGGCCTTCCTTTCATTCGCTTGTGTCCTTATGATTCACCGGATGAACCAGTCCATTTCAAGAAAAACCCAGAAAAAAAATTATTGAAAAATTAGATTTTTTTCTCTTCTTTTTATAAATATTATCTTGTGTTTAGTTTTTTTTTTTTTTTTTTTTTTGGAAGAAAGTTAGGTCGTCCCCAATAGGGTTGAGAATTATGCGGTTAGGTGGCACATTGAATGAATGTTGTGAACCGGCGAGTTATTGTCCAATGGTTAATCGATGTGCAATTTCATTGCGAAATTATGATTATATTGCATATCTTTCGGACCACTTTCGTGTTGATGCATGAATTAGTGGTGGTTGCTTTCTCGTTAGGTCAGAATCTTGAATTTGTTATTTATTGCAAGGTGTAAGCTTAGCATCTTGACCATATATATATAAATTTGCATATATATATATATAATATATATATTCACACTAATAATTAGTAGTTGAATATTTTGATTGAGCTCGTTGATGGCGACGTGTTGTATTTCAGCCTCCGGTGACCACGGCGGTTCTGAAGCTGAAATTGCACTGTTCGGGGTGCATCGGGAAGATTTACAAAACTGCCATGAAAACCAAAGGTTAGATTCAATTAATTAAATCTCGCTCTCTGTTTTACCTTACTGTCGCGGTAACGTTTTCTTACCATAGTTAAAATTAGTATTCTAATTCGCAGCCGATGAGATTTTTACAGCACGGGCAAATCGCTGACCCGGTTATGTTTTTGGATTTTGATCGTAGGAGTGCAAAGGTTGAATTCGACCAGGACAAGGATCAGGTCCAAGTGACGGGCGCGATGGACACAAAGGCCCTAGTGGAGAGCTTGAAGGAGAAGATGAAGAGGCCGGTTGAAGTCATTCAACCGAAGAAGGACAAGGACGGAGGAGGCGGCGGCGGAGGAGACGGGGGCGGTGGGGGTGGAGGAAAGAAGAACAAGAAAGGCGGAGGGAAGGGGGGTAAGGAAGAAGGAGGCGACGATGGTGGCGGCAGCAGCGATGACATGATGGAGGAGGGCTATGGAGGAGCCGGAGAGTATTGGGGGGGGAATAGAATGGAGTACGCTGGAGTGCTGCCCGGATACGGGTACGGCTTCAATGCCGGAGTGCCGCCCGGATACGGGTACGGCTACAATGCTGGAGTGCCGCCCGGATACGGCTACAATGCTGGAGTGCCGCCCGGATACGGCTACAATCACGCGTACATGTACGGGAGCCACTTGCACCCGCCTCAGATGTTCAGCGACGAGAACCCGAACGCATGCCACATCATGTGATGGGCGGGCGGGGGAATTATGACGTCACGCGGAGCTAGTGCTTTATTATACATGTGATATGTTTTGGAAGCAGGTATTATGGAAAAATAACTGTATATATTGAGGAGAATAGAGAGGGAAAGAAATTTTAGAAAGGGAAGATGGTGGTGGGAATTTGCTTTTATCAAAATAGCTTTTGGAGGTAAGGGTTGACTCTTGAAGATTTAGTTTTGTTAATTAAGTTTGGTTCGGACTATGGTTTATGGAAAAATTGAATATTTGGTTTTTTTCTTCCTTGGTTTGTGCTACTCTTTTGCTCACTTTTTGTTCATCTATTTTGTGGTAAATTGGAAATTGGCAAAGTATGAAGAACATGCAATCCTTATGTAAAATGAAAGAACTCGAATGGAATGAGTATATTTAGCAATTTAGTTGAATGTGCGTATCCTTCTTCCCTACTTCGTAAAACCTTTTTCTTCACACACACATATATATACACATTATGATTTGGTCATCATGCCAATTACTTCTATTACATGTTTGGTTACAAATCTTGGTCACATATGCACTAATTGTGTCATATGAGAATAGTTAATATTCATATCAACAATTTTCTGTCAAAATTGATCGAAGGAAGTATTATATTGACGAATCGTCCAAAATTTTTAAATCTAAACTGGTTAAATTAAAAAGTTTATAAGTAAATTGACTGCTGTGTATTTTCTATTTTGGAAGCCAGGTTTAAACGGGTTTTACTGTAACAATTTCATGTTAAAAAATAATATTAATTTTCCTTATTGGAAGGTCCGGTAATCAAATTTTATAGTTGAGCCACTTTTTTTCTTTTTTTCTCACGAGCATTAAAACTTTCGAGGAAAACCGTACAAAGACGGGGGGACATGGACATGTCTCTTTTAAAGTTTTAAGACAGGACAGAATGCGAACACTGGACACACCGTTCGCTAAAGTCCAGCTAGCACTACTAAGGTAACCCGCTTTAAATGAAAATCGGAATCGGCACATGATCTGGAAGATTCTCATCGTGCGGAAACAAACAACAAAAAAGATAATATTAAATTAATTAAATTAAATTAAATAAATTGAACGTGCAGTAGACTTGGTGGGATTAAGTGGACCTACGTTACGCGAAGAGAGGCACGGGATTCCACTATGAATAAGCAAATGCATTACAAACATGCTCAATTGATTTCACTATAGATCCAATGGTAGAAACATATATACTCAAGTCATGAAACGTGCTCAATAATTTTCTCTAGTAGCTGCTTACCTATGTTGGTTCACTTGTAACTTTCATGTGTTACTCAAAGCATTTTACCGCTTTGAAGAATGAGAAATCTTCTCACCATTTAGTTATTGAATTTTTGCTAGAACGTTATATATACACACATACATGAGATAGAAACAAACGGCCTAAGCCCTAATTCAATAGAAACCATGAGATCTAAGTAGCATCGATACTGATATAAAGCGCATAACATGATGGGACACAACACAACATGACAAACCAATACGTTATTTTTAAAAAAATAAAAATTCCGACACGTTAGGACACGTTATATATTAAATATAATGATAAATTATCATTTTTATGATTATTTCAATCAAATTAATTTAATTCAAATTCATAAATAAATATATAATAAAAAAGTATAGAATGAATTTATATTGAAAACACTAATCCATTGTTTGTTAATATCATTTATTGTTTTAATTTGACAACTTCAACTGCATTCCATTCCAATAATCTATAAAACTTAGAAGGAAAAAACCAAGGAATCCACATTATGAACTCACGTGGTTAGAAGAGGAGAAAAAAAAAACTTAGGGAGAATTAGTCAGAAAAAAAGAAGAAAAGACTAGATTTTTCTTCTTTCCCTCTTCATATTTTTTTTAATTATTTTTCATATTTACATTTTGACCTATTATTTATTAAAAAATTTTAAAATTGGTCCGTGCGTATCGAATCATGTGCCAAAATTCCAAACTTACATGTTAGTTAACCACATGTCGAATTTTCCAACATCTGTTGATCGCGTATTGAAGCGTGTCGGAATAATTGATCACGTGTCGGATTTTCCAACACCTGTTGACCCCGTGTCAAAACATGTCAGACATGTGTTAGAATGTCGAACACGACGTGAAAGCTCTCGGAAAGTGTCGATGTTTTTTAGAGACATCCATGACTAACTCCAAAAACACTTCGACTCAGACTATTGGGTTTAGGAAACCCGACTGGCTTCAATGTAGCCGAGCTTTCACTACAATTCAAATCCCAATCGGGTTTCATCAAATGAGTTCAAATTCGAGACGCATCTTAAACCCACATGATTGAGCGAAACGTCACTTCTTCCCCACTTGTAGATATACAACAAAGCTAAAGTGTCTTTAAAAAGTCCGTCAAGACCGATCTCGTGTAAAACACCAGCCACCACCTTCCCCTAGTTGACATGCCCCACTAAATCCCACGATCCACTTTCCTTTCGTGTGCGGATCTTTGGAAATCATAACTAAATTGGGAATGGGAAATCACACGCCCGACCTCTTGACTAATCCCAATCCACCAAATTCGATTGGCCCTAATCGCGATATTTGCCCAAGAGATGACAAACGAACGTCCCGATCGGAGCTTTGCACGAACCCCCTCTCGCCAGCAATTCGCGAGGCGTGAAATTGCGTGTGCGCTCCGACTCCTTTCCACGGTCCCATTTTTGCTAAAAGCAAGATGGTGGGGCTCGACACCGCAGACTCCACCACCTCTCTTACGTTAAAAGACCTTCCTCGCTCCTTCCTCGGGACTGGACAGGTAGAACCGAATCGCGGGACCTGTCCGGTTGTACAAGTTCTTAGATAGGCATGGATTGACCCTGAAACCTGGACAGCAAGTGCACTCCTCCTTTCCAGACGGCCCATCTCGATTTAAAGTCCATTTAACCATAAAGCATCGTCTTGCACACTTAGAGTCGGTGGTGAGTATGATTTTAGAATAGAACCTAAAACTTGGAACCGGACAGGTAGAGCTTGATTGGCGAAAATCTGTCTAATTCTAGATTCCAAAAACTAGAGAACCTATTTCGACGGGTAGACTTTAGATTCTAGGTAGATGGAACTTGTGATAGAGTATGTTTCAAATTTCAAAATGTGCAAAATAAGTTTCAAGTTTCGAAAAATGAAGAACTTGTTCTAATAAGTAGGTTTTTAGGTTCTAGATGGAATTTATATAGAATATGCAACTATTCATCCCTATTTAGAGTGATTCGACACGTGAAAAACTTGGTGATGATAATTGATAAGATCATTCAATCGGTATCAAGAAGGCGCTAGTGACGTCTCATCAGTCGATAGTTCGTATGTTTTTTTTTTTTTTTTAACCCTAATCCCAAATCAATCATGTTGGAATCTGCCTTATCGTGGTTGGACGAGTGTGGAGACTTGAATGTAAGTGTGTATGTAGACTTGACTTTTCGGGGGGAGGTGGGACATTGCTAATTATTGAGGCAACAAAGAAGCTCCCTCTCTCAATCGTCTCGTATGCTTCCAAACTTTTACATTGTCCCATCTTTTTCCTTTTTCCTTTTTCTTTTCTTTTTCTTTTCTTTTTTTCCTTTTTGGTGTCGTCCCTTTTCTTTTTTTTTTTTTTAATTTATAAATTTGATGTAGCAAAGGGAAAGGATATCTAAGCAAAAGCCGTGCTCATTGTCAGTCGCCAGATTGCGTGCGTGGAAAGTCCAGGCACCTTCCTCTCCCAACCTTTGTCCGCTGCGGGGAGATAAAAATGGCAAAAAAAGGAAAAATATTCCATAGCATTGACTGGGTTAATAAAGTTTGATTGGGTTTTTGAAAAAGAAAAAAATTTGGAAAAATGTATAGGAATTTGGATTAAAGGAGTGTTTTCGAAATGCAAAGTGTGCTTTAGATCTTCATTAGAAAGTAACTTGATGTAAATGGTATTTGGAAAAAAGTTACATTTGTAAATGATTTTTCATAAAATGACCGAACTCAATTATTCGTCAAAATACCGACAAGGGGTTCAAACTACTGGTGGGCCAATCTAACATGGGAAGCCATCGCTAGGAATCTTGAGTGCTAGATTTGGCTCACTGTCTATTAGATCTGGTGTCGATGGCAATGTCTCGTGAGGTGGAAAATGGTGAAGGCGTTTATGAAATTTCATAGAACTAGGAAGGGTAAAATTGGAAAGAAAAAATAAATTGACATTTTGAAAATGGTAAAGCCAAAAAACCTCTTATAGATCGGTCTTGTGTCGAGAGACTTTAGAGGGTTTTGAAAATACAATGCATTTTACCCTCAAAAGTCATTGGCAAGGTGCTTGTCAAGCGAGGTCATTATCCAACGTCACTCCTGTTAAATCAGGCTGTCGAATGTGCATCCCAAATTATATGACCAGATTAACCGAGGACGCTTTATGACAAAACTAATAATAAGGATGTCACATCATCGTTAATCAACACACGAAATTTGAGAATTTCATAGGCATTGTCGACCTCGAAGGTCAATACTTTTGTGGTAATAAGTCTAAGCGTGAGAAGAAGGTGCATCCGGAAAATCAAATTTGTAATCATGCTTGTCTTTGACAAAAGGTAAACCGACGTGCTTGACTCACATTCACACCATGGCCCTGTTTGGTTCATTTACGCTTATTTAGAGCAGCCTTGGCAAAAATACAAACATGTTTGGTTCGGTTTTTTTTTTTGAGACTTTGGCCAAATACACCGTATCTCCAAAGCGAGCCTAAAGGAGGTGAGGCCCGGAAATACTTTGGGAAGTTGCAGATCTTCCAAACGCAAATGGCACTGTTCACCTGGTTACTGTTCATCTTCTCCTCCGATGAGCCGACGAGGCCGACGACAGCCGACGAGGCCGACGAGGCCGACGACCGCCGGCCAAGGGTCCCGACGCCGGCGAACGCCGCTGAGGGGTCACCGGACCCCACCGACCGCCGCCTGGGGTCGCGCGACCCAGGTGCCGTCGCCGTCGCTGGTCGCTGGGTTCGCGCGGCCCCGGCGGTGTTCGCCTGGGTCGCGCGCCCGAGCGACGGAGGCGGGGTCGCGAACCCAGGCGACGTCGCCTGGGTTGCGCGACGGAGGCGCCGTCGCCTGGGTCGCGCGCCCAGGCGACGGAGGCGGGGTCGCGAACCCAGGGGTTGCGCGGACGCACCGTCGCCTGGGTTCGCGACCTCAGGCGACGCAGGCGACGGAGGCGCCGTCGCCTGAGTTCGCGACTCCAGGCGACGCAGGCGACGGCGCCGTCGCCTGGGTTCGCGCGACCCAGGCGACCGTCCGCCGGGGCCGCGCGAACCCGGGCGACCCAGGCGACGGCCAGATCTGACCACCGCCTGAGGTCGCGCGACCTCAGGCGAGGCTATCCGGCGGCCAGATCTGGCCGCCGGAGATTGACCAGCGGCCAGATCTGGCCGCCGGAGGGTGGCCGGCGGCCAGATTTGGCCGGAGGGTCGCCGGAAATAGATAAAAAAAATGTACAAATTTTTTTTAATAAAAAATTTAGTAAAAATGCTTTACAAAGTGTAGTATTTACCAAACGGTATTTTTTTAAAAGTTCTTTCTTGGCTACCGATGAAAAATTTCATTTTACCAAATCGGTATTTGCGTTTTCTGAACCCCTTTAATCTAAGGATATTTGCGTTTTCTTCCATTCGCCCAAATCATCATTCATTTACGCTTATTTAGAGCAAATCTTGACCTCGGCATCTAGATTTCTTCAATGGGTTGTGGAATAAAAATCTATATTGCTAAAAAAAGAATTGCTCATAGCTAAATTGCTCAAGTCTTACTAATCCCATGTTAATAAAAAATAAAAATAAAATAAAAGGTGTAAAAATAAGAATAATTTCACAAAAACGGATGATAGAAAATGAAGGGTTTGTGCCCGAACATTTTAGGTCAAAGAAAGTGCACGAATCATGGAACGCTACGTACGCATTGTTATGGTAATTATAATATAAACCGTTAGTGAAAAAAAAAAGAAAAAAAAAAAATCAAATATGCGACTCTATAATTTTAATAGTAGTTTTTTATTATTTTATTTACGCTAGCGATACGTGCTGAAATTCTTAATTTAATTACTTTCATGATGTGGTCGAGGATGGTCAGCATGCATGCGAGTGCGTGCTAGACATGCATCCATGTGCATGTAGTGGACACGACATGCCATGCCCAACGCATGTGTACGATGTGGGCCCCCCACCCACGCGGCGTTTTCCTCCCTGTCTTTTGAGAAAAGAAAATAGGCGCTTTACATAAAGCGTTGGAGGGAAGAGGCCAAAAATCCATTATTTATTACAACAAATAAATGAATAAAACGAAATTGGAAAAGAAGAAAAAAACACGACCGGAAAAGGGGAAAAAGCTTGTATTTTTTTTTTCCTTTTTTTCTTTTCTGGGTCAGAAGAAAAAGGGGAAAAGTTCAACGTTGTATTAATTGGAGGAGCAAATCGCACGGTGGCGTCAGGAATTTCGAATATTCCTCGTGGGTTCAATTATGGGAAATTGGAAAAAAAGACAAAAAATTTTAAAAAAAATTTAAAAGAAGAAGGAAGGAGATTGTAATCCTTTGTGTTGGAATCCATTGAATTCGAGCATATCCTTGCATTTTCCATCCACCAAACACAACTCAACGAACCCTCATTAAGTCTTCCATCAATGCCAACCAAATCCATGTATTCGAGTTTCATTCGTCGAATATGATGAAATGCACATGGTACCCACGAAAACCCACCAATTAAGTCGACCTAGATTCGTGTGCCATACGTAAGGGTCGTTTTTGTAGTAGTTTCGTAATCTCTTAAGACATGATTGACGGAATTTAATCTCGATTTAGATAGTTTTTAAAGGTCGAGAGCGTGCATGCGTGGAATCTTTTGGAACTTTAAGGCTCCTAAGGGAAAGAAAGAAAAAAGGTAATTGGGGGTTAGATTCCCATCCATCCATGTGATTAGAGAATTCTTTTGCAAATCTTTCACACTAGATGTGATGATTGCTTGAGCACATCCCCCATGTGTCCTAGACCTCAAATGCGTAAAAAGTAGAGGACTTTTTTAATGTTTCCCCAACCCCTTCCTTTTTACTTTCTTTTTCTTGCTTTTGTTTTTTTCTTTTTGTTTTTGGGTACGTAGAGAGGTTGCCAATTTCAATGGTTGTGAGGGAAAGGTTTAAAAAAGGAGGAGGAAAGTACAGTAAAGAGATTTGAATTTCTTTTCACCTATAATTACCTTGCGAAAAAGTTAAAAAGAAAACCCATTTAAAAAATTATATAATTCAATAGATAGAATCTCAGTTTTTGTAAATGTTACTCGCAAATACGTGCATAGATTTTGTACCTTTTGATTATATGAGTATGCGCACGACACATGAATACATGAATCTTAACATTAATCCAGTCGAATTATACTATTTCCAATTGGAGAATAGTCAATCGAACCGATTCACCCTCGAAAATCGCTCGGAACCAAAGTTGACCCAAGCCCCCTTTCTCGACTCGAACAGATGGAAATGCTGTGTGCTATACGCCATCAATCCTTAGAAATCCACAAGAAAAGGGCTCATCAGCCTGGAGGCTGCTTGAGCTAATGGTTTTGATGGGCCTGGAGATCTTGGTCCGAGTCTAATTGGGCCTCAGATGAGCCCTTTTTTGGAGCTGTGCAAGGATGGGCCTACCTAGTTTTGGTCTTCTTCCTTTTAGGTCGCAAAGCAAAGTGAAATGGGCCTTCGACGGGCCTTCCTCTTACTTCTTGGGATCATTGAACTGGTGACAATTCAGCAAGAACTAAAACGTTCAATCGGGTTCGAATCCAATGAGCAGAAACCACCCACCAAGGAGTTGTCATTGAATTCGTACTTTTAAATGGGTCCAAAAGTAATGCTGTCCACGGCCCATTCGACCAGCCCGCATTTGGAGCTGAGGTCATCGCATGAATCTCACCAACTGCGAGCAAATTGCTAGTGACTGGCCGAGAAGCCTAAGGACCGGGCTTTAAGAGATCCGTAGGTCTCTTAATCGAAGTCGAATGTTGTCAATTCGGTGCATGAGCAACTAAGATCTTAACTTAGTAGCCCTGTCCTCAAAGAGCTTCATGTACAATAGGAGTGAGGGATTCGATTCATTCGGTCTAAGATATCTAAGGTCAGGAGAGTAATTTCACATAGTATCTAATAGGCCACCGTCCGTTTGGTCTAAAATATCTCTAGAAAAGGAAAGAGAGAAGCAAGACACTCGAGTTCGCCATACTTCCGGATGTTTAAAAGCAAGTAGTATTGTCTTTTTTCGTGCAATAGTCTATATTATCTTTTAAGCATTAATATTTTGTTTTGCTGTGATTGCATCGTCGACCAGACATCTTTTACTAAAATTCGCTTTTGGATTTTTATTAAGAAAATATATGTTTTGTAGCAATTTTGAGGAATGGATATGCCTTTGTCGAAATTTAATCGATGACGGATTGTAAAACACTTTGTCGGAATTTAATTGATGATAAAGTGAGATGATAAAGTAATAAAACGTCGGAATTTAATCGACTACGAAGATCTAAAATCTACAATGAAAATACACGTTAGAATTTAATTGATTATAGGATATTTGAAAATACGATTAAAATATGGGAATTAAAAGATATTCAAATTGTGAAAAAATAAAGATAAAGATAAATTGGCAAGAATGTTGAGTTTTCTAATTAATTGGATAGGGGCTTTATAAGTAGGGGCAATCGGTATACAGGCGGCCCATTCCCCATTTTTGTAATGAGGAATCGGTTCTTTTTTATTTGGTTTTTTTTAATGAATTTGTAAGAAGTAAAAAAATATAAAAGAAGTCCGTCTAGGTGGGCGGTTTCATTCCTCAAATTAAGAATTGCATTAAAATTCGATAGTTCTAATTTAACGGAACTCCGAAATAAATTGGTGCCTCTTGAAACTATCTGGAGTCGGTTGGCTCGGGTGATTCCTTTTGCTAACTTCTATTAGAAAGAGTATATTTAGAATATTTATAATTTCTCGTAGATGGTTATATAAACGGTTACGATGTTGAAATTCAAATAAATGAATGGCTTCCTAGTGATGGTAGTCGATAGAAGTTACTCTAAGCATTAATCCAAAAGAAGCTATAGAGACTCTAAATTAACAAATATGGACATAATCACATTCCTTATTGTTGATTGCTTGCCCGTCGATACCCGATTACTCTATTAAGTCGATAACTTCATATTCTGTCATCCAAGTTATCAATAATTTCTGTGACCAATTTTTTTTTCACCGGCAAAGTCCATTATTTGTTGATAATAATAAAAAAATTTCAAAGAGTTGCGAATTTTTGATAAGGTTAAATTGCGTTCTTCGTACGAGTACTCTGAATTTTTATTTTTTTATTTTTCAAGTAAAAGCGAAGACTATTCAAACTACGCGATAGGTGATGTCGCGGGGCTTCGAATATTCCAAAGAGGAGGGCATAGGCAAGGGGTGAAAAGTCCAAAGTGCCCTCAGCCACCTCGCGTTCCGCTCTCGACACGTGGGCGCGTCGAGTCCGAACCCTCAAGGTGAGTCGCCGACGGTGGATCTCACACGCCATCCTCGTCCCCTATAAATACCTCGCAATCTCCATTTGCCCCACCCCCATTCCCGAAAACCTCTCCGATCCGCGACGGTGCTCTCGATCGAACTCCCCTCCCCATACGCGAACTTCCGACCATCGGCGGAGGCGCCACCGAGCTCGGGAAACCCTAGATCGGCTCCCCGCTCCCCTCCTCCCAGGTACTCTCGAATGCTCTTGCGCCGATCGATGTGCTTTTTCTGGATTCGGCAGGTGGTTTATTGGTTGGTTGGTTCGTTCTTGTCTAGGGTTTGCTTGCCTTCTTCTTTGTTTCTTCATTTGGGGGCTGTTGAAGATGGTGTCCGACGCGAGCAAGAAGAAGGCTGCTCAGAAGAAGGCGGCGGCCGCGGCCAAGAGGGGAGGAAAAGCCGCGGCTGCGGCGACGTCGTCCAAGGCGGCGGCGGCGGCTTCTTCTGCTGCCGAGGCGCAGAATGGAGCCGACAAGTTGGCCGACGGAGTGGGGAGTATGGTCATTTCGGATCGGACGTGCACCGGGGTGCTCTGCTCGCATCCTCTCTCCAGGGATATTCGTGTAAGTGTTCTGTTCCATGGTTTACTTCGTGGATGGGATGAGTCGATTCCTGTCTGTGGGCTTCTTCTTTTTTTTTCCAAATAAATTAGCGGGCAGATTTGGAGATTGGGAGTTTGTCTGCGGCCGAAGTTTATATGAGGTCATTGATGGATGTGTTGGTTTTAGTGAATTTCGCTGATTGTGGAGCGGGCGATTGGTGTTTAACGGTCTGTTTTGGCTGCTGTCGAGGATTTGATATTGGCCGATTCTTGCAGAGAACCTTTTGTTGTTATTTAAAGTTTTTGAAGAACTTTAAGACTGTGATATGACTATTGTAATCTGAAATTTATCGTTGAAATCAATGGGGTTAGAGCCCTTTCATTGAATGAATGAAGGAAAAAGTTGCCTTTGAGGAGAAATCTTACTATGCTTATTAAAATAACTTAAGAGGCGCTTTTGGTATTTAAATTGTAATGAAATATTGCTGCTTGATCTAAATGATGAAACTCTGCGTGGTCATTCTGGTAATGTCCAGTGAAAGTGGTGAAATATGTTTTCTCTAGTAATACTATTATCCCGAATACAGAACAACAAAAAATCTACTGTTATGTCAGTGTCATTTTGAGCTTGTCCTTGTATCTTGGCATCTTAGAGAGCCAGTATTTTAGCAAATGTGCTAAGCCTAGGTGGGCAGTTCACTGTACACAATGTAATCACTGTAGAAGTGGGATTGCATGTCTGAATTTACTCCTGGCCTGCCTCATGTCCCAAACATCACACCCTCCCGTTTGACCTCTTATTGGATGCCTTGGTTATCTCTTTTCTTGTTTCTGAATTTTGTCTTTCAACTGGTACTATGTTGCTCCTTCTCGAGTGTGTTTTCCTGAATAAATGATCCTGGTCAACATCTTGTCTGATTGAGTATGATTGAGATATTTACTTTGTTCCATATCATATGCATTATTATTCTATTTCGGGCCACTATATCTGTCATTGGACAGTCATGACTTGAGGTTTTTGCTTGCTGCAGATAGAGTCTCTCTCACTTACATTCCATGGACATGATCTTATTGTTGATTCTGAGCTGGAGCTTAACTATGGCAGGTGTGTTAGATATTTCACGTGTGAGTATGTAAATCAAGCAAGATACCTTTGGAAGTTAATCGCTTATGTGACATTGCCTTTCAATTTGTAGGCGATACGGTTTGCTTGGATTAAATGGATGTGGGAAATCCACACTCCTATCTGCAATTGGTTGCAGAGAGCTTCCAATACCAGACCACATGGATATTTATCATTTAACTAGGGAAATTGATGCTTCCGACATGTCTTCACTTGAGGCCGTCATTAGCTGTGATGAGGAGAGATTGAAATTAGAGAAAGAAGCTGAAGCATTGGCAGCACAGGTGCGTTTTGCAGGCATTTGGTCCTAGTTTAATTGAGTTCCACTGATTGCTCTGTGCTCACCACGTGGCTGTATCATTTGTCCCACTGTTGCTTGGTAATTAATGACATCTTTTCCCTGTTATTTTATCATCTTTTATCTTCAGGATGATGGTGGTGGAGAAGCTCTGGATCGTCTTTATGAGCGCTTGGAAGCTATGGATGCAGCTACTGCAGAGAAACGTGCTGCTGAGATATTGTTTGGTCTTGGCTTTAATAAGAAGATGCAGGCAAAGAAGACTCGAGATTTCTCAGGTGGCTGGAGAATGAGGATTGCATTAGCACGGGCTCTCTTTATGAATCCTACTATCTTGTTGCTTGATGAACCTACGAACCACCTTGGTAAGTTGAATCAGCTAATAATTAACTCATCGTGTTTGCAGCTTTTTGATTTTTGTGGCCTTTGAGAATTTGGTTTAGTTATTATTGGTGCTGGTTATTTTACTCTCTGTCTCAGGATCAGTAGTTACTTTTGGTGGCCTTCCCAGTATATTCCTATTGGTTAAGAAGCCAAATCTGTATAGTTGTGTTTAATTGACAAGAGCAGACCAAATTGTGAAGACAATAGACATTATAGGCGTGTTTGGATAGATTTTTAGTTTTTACTTAGTTTTAAATCTTGTGATAGATGCAACATTTTTTTTTAAACCCAAATTTTTTTTTTTAACAATATATAGATGATGACACGTAAATTCAATATCATTTAATCATACTTTATCAAAATTGGGATAATGTTTTCAATTTTGGCAGGAAGCAGAAGAGTACTTTTTTACTTGAACTTAATTAAGCAAACAATTTCTGCATTGCTAGAGCTAGACCTTTGATGTGGTTAGATTATCGTGTCTAATGGCTATTTTAAGATATGATTTCCCAATGTGTAATTTTTTCTGATGTTCATCCTTTTAGTAACTCATCTGTTCATTACAATCCCTGTGGCAGATCTGGAGGCTTGCGTCTGGCTTGAGGAGATGTTGAAGAAGTTTGAGAGGATCCTTGTTGTGGTATCTCATTCACAGGATTTTCTGAATGGTGTTTGTACAAACATCATTCACATGCAAAGTAAGAAATTGAAGATCTATACTGGCAATTATGATCAGTATGTCCAGACCCGTTCTGAACTGGAAGAAAATCAGATGAAACAATACAAGTGGGAACAGGATCAGATTGCCGCCATGAAGGAATATATTGCCCGCTTTGGGCATGGGTCTGCAAAATTGGCCCGTCAGGCCCAGAGCAAAGAAAAGACTTTAGCTAAGATGGAGCGTGGTGGGCTTACTGAGAGGGTTGTGAGGGACAAGGTCTTAGTTTTCCGCTTTCCTGATGTTGGGAAGCTTCCCCCACCAGTGCTCCAGTTTGTAGAAGTAACCTTTGGTTACACACCTGATAATCTTATCTACAAGAATCTTGATTTTGGGGTTGACTTGGACTCTAGAGTTGCTCTGGTGGGACCCAATGGAGCAGGCAAGAGCACGTTGCTGAAGCTAATGACAGGGGACTTGGTACCTCTAGATGGCATGGTCCGGCGACATAATCATCTAAGGATTGCACAGTTCCACCAGCACCTGGCTGAGAAACTTGACCTGGATTTGCCGGCACTCCAGTTCATGATCAAAGAGTACCCTGGGAATGAGGAGGAGAAGATGAGGGCAGCAATTGGCAAGTTTGGTCTGACTGGCAAGGCCCAGGTGATGCCCATGAAGAACTTGTCTGATGGTCAAAGAAGCCGAGTGATCTTTGCATGGTTGGCATGGAGGCAGCCTCACATGCTTTTGCTGGATGAACCGACTAACCATCTGGATATTGAAACAATCGACTCTCTGGCTGAGGCATTGAACGAGTGGGATGGCGGCTTGGTGCTGGTGAGTCACGATTTCAGGCTCATAAACCAGGTGGCTCATGAGATTTGGGTGTGCGAAAATCAGGCAGTGACTCGGTGGGAGGGTGATATTATGGACTTCAAGGAGCATCTGAGGAGTAAGGCTGGCTTATTGGACTGAACTCTGTTGTAGGACGAAGACGGTAACCCCCTTCTAGTAGCATTATATTGCAAAACAGGGTTTGTCACACACTATTGATACCCACTGCTCGAGGCTAAAGCATGGATTTGCCATCGCTGTTGCTGTGCAAGCCATTAGGGCAGGAAGAGAGGTACTGTAAGGCTTGGTTATTATTTCAAGCCTACATGTGACCTCCACATGATATTTTTCTATGTTTTGCCGGTCCCTTACTGCTAGCGATTTATCACTGTAGTATGGCAAGACCTACCCGTAGATTTTGCTGGATGAATACCTTATGTCAGTTCTGTTGAGTTTGAGTTCGACACTGGAGTATGAGACTGTATTACTACTCTACTTAATCAAATATCATTTCGGTTTTCTTACTTGCGTTTTGCATCATCTTAACACCGTCCCTCTCGTGGCTGCAAAAGGCAGATTCGAGGCTATAATCTCCATCTGTGATCTTAGGCATTGATGACGTAGAGTATTGAGTGGGCCAAACTCTGGTTGAAATTTAGAGTAAGTTGCGTTGGGCGCCAAGTGACTGTGCGTCCCGGCAATTTGGGCGATGGCAGTTTGTGCTGGTTTTAAATGCTCGTTTTTACTGCTGTCATCGTATAGAACAGAGGTAGGCATCATGACCGGCAAGACGCGCGGTTGCCCAATTCAAGCTGTCTGATAGATTTTCGTGGTCCAGCCACAACCAGGGAGGGGACAAAGCGGTGAACGCAGTTATTTATCCTCCCCTCTCTGGATTGCAGTCAGAAGCAGGAGTGGCCGGAGGCATTTATGGCCGCAACGCATGAATTACATGACTCCCCGGTCGTTTACATGATATAAATGCACTTCCCAGCTGTGGCCGAGTCGAGCATATTACATTCCTCTCCGCCACCGCTGCACGTGAGCCCGATGTACATGCACCGATTTTTTAAACGGATCTACTTGGTTGGTGGAATTCTCTCATTATTTCTATATTTGCTTTCATTCTAGAGCCGTCTATCGAATCGTTTCGAACATTACATTGTAGGTTGGAAATCATTTTCAGGTTGTTTTCACATTATAAATGGAAAGAAATCTGAGTCGCAAATCAAAAGAAAAGGTTCTTTTACTAAACAAATCTTATACATATAGATACGGAGACTTCCAAGTGTCACCAGCAAAATAACAAACAAAATTTGAGTACATTATACATCGTCAACAACAACCAAAACATGGCCCTCGTCTCGGCATTTAGTTAAAAAGATAGTCCGGACACAATGCCCATTACGTCCCATGATTCAACCCTAAATGGAAGGCAAAACACATACGTACTTCTAGTGTTCTTCCTTTCTTTTTCGTCTCCCCCGTTCGAACGGATCATCATCCATACGTGATGATGGGATTCAAGGCCTGGCCCGGCGAGGCGTGGAACACCGGGCCGATGACCCAAGAGGCTCATAGTTCACGAACCGGCTCGGCGCGGACGAATGCCGAGCCCCCTTCGGCATGCAGTTCCTCAGCTGCTTTGCCCCGAAGCCGTGCGTCCCCCTGCCGTGAAACGGGCGCTTCATCGTCGCATATTCCTGCGAGGCGGGGAATAGGGGAATCATCGTGCTGGGGACGCTCGACAGCATCGCCCCGCCTCGACCTGCTGCGGCAAAGCCTGCCGCTGAAGCCAACAGGAGGAGGGCGAGAACAACCGACGAAGAAGACATTTTTGGATGAACGGTTCCGCTCTCTCTCTCTTTTCTCCCCCCCGTAAAACTCTGTGAAGAGATCAGGGTTATGCTTTATGACGCGAGTTTGTGTGCGTTTGAACTTCATGTATATATACGAAAAGAGTGGGGAAAAGAAGGAGGTGGGGTGTCTTAAATGGGCTCGTGAGGAGCTGATGAAAAGCATAGAGATGGAGAACACACAGCTCACAGAGAGAGAGAGAGAGAGAGAGAGGCCATAAGTGAATGAGGTGGTGAGGTGGGTGTTCTTGCTTCTCCTTCTTCTTCCTTTATTTCTTCTGGAGGATGAAGGAGATGGGGAGATGCTCGTGAGTTCTCGTTACTGCACTGTAGTCAGATCGTTGCAGGTTCCATCTTTAATGATGCTGATGAATCTTTTCAGTACCTTTGGGGATTTCATTTGATTTCCTCATGGGGTGAGAGATTTCCCGCTCTCGGGGTGGCAAAGGCAGTGGCCTTTAATATGCCGAGATGGTTTCCTCGTGTATTGCAAAGCCCATCTCATTATTAGACGTTGAACAACAGATGCTCAGGAAATACCATCAGGATTCAAAGAAATGAAAAAGTAGGGAGTTCTCTAATGAAAGAACTTGCGATTAATGGTATTCAAAGCAATGGTATTTTTCAAAGCATCCTATCAACAATTTTTGAATCTTTTTTTTTTTTTTTTTTTTTTTTTTTTGACCCGAACAGAGAAACCCCAAAATAACGAACGCGCTATCTATATATATCTTGAAGAAGTAGATATTTAATAGATTGAGTGATGTTAAGAAAGAAGTTTTTTTATTTTTCTTTTTTAATCAGCTGGTGATTAAATGACTTGTGTATCTATAAACCATCCTTTAAAGGGCATATTCTATTGTTTGCCTTTGCAGTTCTTAGTGCTAACTCTTTAGATTTGCCTTGTTGGGGTCTATAAAATTCCAACCCATCTTGCATGCTCGAATAAGCTTCCGCTAATAAACTCACTAATAAAAATTAAGGTATGATCGCTCACTTGAAAACAATAGATAAGCTCATTAGATATCCTCGTATTATCACGTGCTTAGTAATTGCATTAATTGCCACCTTGTCCTGCCAAGCTGGAGCTCCCGTGTCCCGCCACGTGGAGAGACCCACACCCACGCATCCGTCTTTGCCACATGAGGCCCCCGGGAAAAGTGTGAATGTGAGAAGATTTTACATATTTTGTGGAGATACTTTTGCGAAATTTCGATGACTAAAAAATTTCCCCACGAATTCTTTTAATCGAGAAAAAAAAAAAGATGTAGTTGGAGAGCACAACCTTAAATAAAGATACAATTACGCTAGGAAGAATGAATATTTGAATAGTCTTGTCTATTAAGAAATTTAACTTAAATTTTAATAACTGAGAAGAGTTTAATTTTCCCAAAAAAGATAAGAAACTTTTAGATTTAAACTTGGCATGCGTTGGAAATTTAAAGAATTGCATTAAAATATTAAAGATATAATTTACTCTTGCATTAGGATTTTTTCCAACGACTAGGATTCATATACTACACGAGCCTTTTACAAGTCTTAGGAAAAATCTTAGTTTTCTTCCTTGTATTTTCGCATTCTTTTTGATAAAGTCTGCATATTCTCAATTTAGGACCTAATCAAGTCATTCTATTCTTCAATCGAGTCTTTCCGACACTAAATTCAACTAACCCAACCATCGGATAACTTCGTGGAATGACATGAATTAAAAGCACATGGATTTGATTAGAAAAAATGCGAGAGTACACGAATGAAAAAATCTCAAATTATGTTAATCGTGATACATATATTCTAATATTTATTGTATCATAGAAAATTTTAAATTTGCTTATTGTGACACGGATGCTCTCAACTTTTTTATGTCACGAAAAACTCAAAACTTAGACATGTATGGCACATATCCTTTATCGCAAATCTATTCAATGTATATTTTTCACATTAGTATAAATTTGAGATTTTTTGTAATACAGAGAAAAAGTTTTAAAGATTTGTATCTAATGGGTAAGTTTAAGGTTTTAGTGATAAAAAAAAATTTGGGTTAGTTGTATCACAGTAGATATAGTTTTGGTGCATTTTCTGATATTAACCCAACATTTTATGGTAAAAATATGAGGTTGGAATTCATTTTTGGGATTTCCTTTATGTGAGGAGGCGGGTTGCCATTGGAAAGTTTAACAACATGTCAATGGCTCTTTTGTGAATAAAGTGAACTACCGGGGGCAAGATCGACTCACCGCCGATTCCGTTAGCCGAAGATAAGAGAGGCCACCTTAACTCCTGTCCTGCAGTTTCCAACTTCCTGTCCTGTCTCCGATTCGAAATGGAGCTCGCTGTAGTGGGCAGCTGCTCTCCCGCTTTCTTCAACAAGAGTAAGATCACCCATTACTCCAATCCTCTTGCTTTAGCGAATAGCAATTTCATACCTTTAACATGCACCGACCTTCGATCACCATTTGCTTTGCAAAGTGATTGCATTCGGCGAGAGTCGTTTCTCTTGCAGTTCTTTCTCTTTTAGGTGCCAAGGATGTGATCCTGTGATCCTTTTAAGAGCTTAGCCTACTGAATCTTGGGGTGATGAGAGAACACATTGAATTCTGATTCGGTTGGGGGTGTGGGATTGATAAGAGAGGCTGCGATTGGATATAAGGCCTTGATTGGGCAATCAAGATTTGATGGGGGTTGGGTTGTTTGCATTTGTGCCATCGTGGGTTTTAGTCAAGTGGGTCTCCTGAAAATTTGTTGAAACCACCTTACCCACTTTCGCTGTTCATCTTTCATGCCCATTTGGATGGTCCTCTTGATAGATGGTTAGAAAGATGGCCGCTTTGATTCTGATGAACGAAACCAACTTTTGGTGGTGTTGGCTGTTGATGCTGTGATTGAACTTGAGTTGTCTTTTCATGCTAAAGCGGGATGGACACCAAAGATTCTTACATTAAACATCCAAATGTTACCCTCCAATTTGTTGTCCTGACTTATGGTTTACCTCAATGTAGAACTGTTCTGGTGCCTTTGGCTAGGTTGCATCGAGATGCTCCTGCCTTGGCACTATGCATCGAGGCTTAAACATTAGTAGTTAGTATATCTGACCTTTATGTGAAACCAATAATCATGAGAGGCAGCTAACCAACTGCACAATTTTAGTTTTGATACCATATAGGAAGCATGGTGTACTATATATTGCCAGGGCTCTTGAAGTTGACGTTTCTTTTTTATGTTTTTGAAGCAATTAGGGAGTCCGAAGGTAAATTTTATGATGCACTTACAGTTGGCTCTTGTTTCCCCGCTGGTTTTAAAGTTCGAGATATGCGACAAAGAAAGGGACCAGTTTCTTCTGCACTACCAGAAACCGCCATTTCCATAGCAGTTGCTGCCACTGCAGTGGGTGCTGCTGCCACGCTTCTTATAAAGAGAACCAAAGCTGCCGAAGAGACTGAGGTGCAATCAAGTACACCTTTTTGAGCAATTGATCGATATGAAATGGGTTAATTTTCTTGTAGTCAAGGAACCTACGTACCTCTATTGCCAAGAACTTTTAGTTTATGAAATTTTTGTTTTCTTGCTTCTATTACCTCCCCCGGCTGTTTTCTCTCCTACAACAATTTATCCCTGTTTCCATGATGGCCAATGTTTTTATGCTATCACTTGAACGAGGTTTAATGGTAAAAATAATACCGAGTATGGCTAACAAAGATAGAGACTTTTTTCTTATGGTAGATTATGCTTCAAAAGGTATCTCGCTTGTGGCACTTCTTTTTGATTTCTTAATAGTTTAAACCTGTCCTGTGGAGATTGATGATGGGAGATTTCTGCATAGTAGTTTGCTGTAGGAAGTTTCAGCTAAATCATGATTTGAAAAGTGCTTATAATTCAATTATAAATGACTTCAATTAGTTCTTTGCGGAATATCTTTGTCTTTTGGCCTAAGGTCTTCATCAAATTAGAACATCGATTTATCTAAGTTTATGCCAACAAACAGAAAATTCTGCTTGCATACAGAGTTCTTCAGAGATGGTACTAGATGAACTGTACCACTTAATTTCATGAACTTTATCAGATCCCAAATGCGTTAATTTCCTTGACCAGAAACTTCTCTTTTTGCTCATTTTAATACGAAAATCTACAATGCTTCTCGTAGTATGAATCATCAAACAATGAACAACTGAGTAATTTTTAGAACATAATTATGACTGACCAAAATTGACCAAACCGCTTGTAAACTATCCATAATCAACATGTTGTGCATGTTGAAGTTCTGTTTCTTATACCATCTTTTCCTGAAGAGTGCAGATCCCTATGAAAAGTTGTGAAGACTGTGGAGGTTCGGGTATATGCCCCGAGTGCAAAGGTGAAGGCTTCGTGCTTAAGAGACTGTCAGAAGCAAGTGCCGAGAAGGCAAGATTGACTGCAAAGAACATGGCTACCCGATATACTGCAGCGTAATTCTCTTGGCAAACTTCCTTTAATTCTCTTCTAAGGCACATTGTGCACTAGATTGACAATCTGATATCTGATGACAGGCTTCCAAAGAAATGGAGTTACTGTACAAAGTGCTCTTCCTCTCGTTCCTGTATAGCTTGCGGCGGGCGAGGGAAGTTAAGCTTATAGCTCTGCTCTAGTGACTTCTGATGAGTAAATGATTGAGTTTAGAAACTTCTATCTTGTATAATTGAATTCAGCTCGGCCATCTTCAGTTTTGGTGGTTTTAAAGTTCACTGCTTAATGTACATGCAATGTATATACGTGTCAATTATTGTAAGATGCCTACATGTTAGACTGAAATCAAATGCCTGCTAGAAGTACTTGAGATACATGGTGCTGATATATTTCTATCAAGTTTACTCTCAGTTCATCATCGTCACTGTAAGGACTACTATGGTTATTTTGTTTCAGATCTTCGTATTGGAAGACTTGTGAATTGTATGATAAGAAGCAGTGGTTTAGGGGATTACAATATTAGGTTTGCTAAAGAGCCATTTAACTGCAAATCCAGTCATGCCGTTTACGTTACCCAGATAACTGAGAAATGCAGAAGATGTCTTCATAAGCGGAAAAGAAGAAGCTATGTCTCTGATATGTGCTGCTAACACATCTTTCATTGCACATCGTTATGATTAAAGCTGGCGAACTGATGTCCTTGTATAATAATCATATTGTGTCAATTTTAGGTTTAACCTGAACCGTACGTTTATCAATTGTGTAACAGCTCTAAATCCAAACCTGACACATTTATCGATCGGGTTACATGGCACGAGACGATGACACGTTTAAATTATAAACTTTTATATACACTATGTAAAAATGTGTCTAAACATATATTGACAGGTTGTATCATGAATCACCGGCCCTAATTATGACCTGAAAGTCAGGTAGTTATTGGCTGTTATAGTTTGAGTATGACCATCAGCTAAGTGCCTACACTAGAGATGAAAAGATAAGAAGGGAGCGATTGCTGTTAGTAAATCTTAGACGAACTCATCTCACTAAGCCATGAGATTAGCGAGGTTGACAAATTCAAGGTATGCACAACGGAAAGCGGATCTTCCACTAAAAAGCAAAATCCTTTGGTGTAATTTCATATGAAGATAGGGCTTTTTGAACCCCATTTCTGCTAAATGCCTTGTAGCACTTGATCCAATGTGCTCAACCTGGGAAAAGTTTAAATTACAAAAGTCAGAGGCAAAAGAGACCATGGTACAAATGGTTTGTGAACTTTGACATGATGTACAATATGATCTTTGAATTTTAACATAATATTTATATGATCTTTAAATGTTTGATATATGCTTAATGTAATCTTGAACTATATGAAAATGTTCAAAGTGGTCCTTTCATTAATTCAGGATTAGGGACGACGTTGAACTTTTTCATTAGTTCATGAACTAAATTGAACTTGTATAAAAAGTTTGGGGATTAATTGAACAAATTAAAAATTCAAGGATCACATTGCAAGAGGAACTATATGTGCGATTTTCCGAGGCAAAACAGTAGCCCCTCTGCTTTTGATTTGCACTTATGGGATTTTGAGTCAAAACGAAAGGATAGAGAGATGTCAAATATGACTGTAAACGCATTGGAGTCCCAATATGCTTTTGGAAGAACATGCACGTACATGGTTTTCACAGTAAATCTCTTGAATAATAATCTATAGGTAAGTACTTTCAAAGGTTAAGTGACTCGCAGCAATATCCAAGAGCGATAAAGCCATAGAAACTCTCCCACAAGAAAAATTCACAATTGGAGGTGACATGCCTCTGCCTGTCCAAGTCCAGAGGTTTCATCCGTTGTTGGGTGGGGTGCAATTTGTGTGTCTCCCTCCATCAGATATGGATATGGTTTCTGGCAATCTTTCCGAATCATAAAGATTCCTCTCGTATGTTGTCTCCTGTTCTTTATTCCTGATTCAGTATATTCAAATGTTCTGAGTCAACGTCTTTCCTGGCTCCAGGGGAAATAGTGGAGGATCCCTCTACAATAAACTAATTTCTCCGAATGAATTTTCGCCATGTCTTCGATCCGGAATATCCCGGTAACACTCTTACAAGACTTCACAGGTGTACATCAAACAAAGACTTGATCTATTTAATTAATCAGTTGAAGGGTCTGCTTTCTCATTTGGGAGCTATTGTAATTGAATCTTAGTGACTCTAACGTTCACCCTAGAGTCCCCTTGGATCTTTTTTCTTTTTCAAAGCAAGAATCATTTCTTTATGGGGATATAATTATGGAGAGAGTCAACCGCATGGCTCATCCATCTGTCTGATGACATAGCCAACTTGCATGTCCAATAGGAAGCAATTACGTGGAACGTTTTGAATCCAAGCACAAGCTTTGATATTTGATCAAAGGGACTACTTGTTTTGGAGACGCTGAAATTAAGGAGATAATTGATGAATAATGCGTTGCCTGCTGATACCTAATTCGTTTCCTTGTTTTATTCCATATGGCCATGGCTCGTATGGAAAGAACCGGGGCGACTAGAAGCTAAATTCGACCTCGGATGGTCAGAATATAATGGCGTTATACTTGTATAAGAAGTGAATTTGATGATGACAGAGTACATGACCTGATCTGACTGTATGTGTTGTGTTTGGAACAAAACATAGCCACATTCCTCTCCATTGGCAGTCAAATGGCACTCTCTCAGGCATAAACAAGAGCTTAACAGTTAAAATAAACTTGTGATTGAAAAGATAAAAACAAGACACATACACAAAGCTCTTCTTCTTATTGAGCACCTGGTGATTATAATCCTCGGGGAAAGTCACTAGACGTTTGACGGGGTCGACCCGGGTGGAGTTGGGGCGGAGGCAACCTTCCTCCCACGCTCGGAGCGGCTGTTCTCGGCAAACTTGAGGCTCCCTTGGTGCATGCCGTTGCTCTTCTCCTCCTCGTTCCACTCGGACCCATAGTAGAACTCCTCCGTGGACTTCACTATGTCCTTCGATGGCGGGAAGAACATGCCCCCCCATTGTGGAAAGTGCACCAGGGTCACGGGCAGCGTGCAGCACACGATCATGACCCCCATGAGGGAGAGGCCAGTCGCCGTGGAGAAGCTCGAGCCAGCGAAGAAGATCAGCTGGGTCAGTCCAGAACCGAAGTTCCCTCCTGCGCCGGTGAGACCAGATATGATGCCCAGGGACCGGCGGGAAATGAAGGGGATGATCCCGAACGTCGCTCCGCACGCTGCTTGAGCTCCGACAGAGAAAAGGATCATGGCAAGGACGGCAATCGGGAGCGAGTTAGCGCGGCCAAGCCAGATGCAGAAGACTCCTCCTAGGGTTTGGAGGATCCAGAGAACCCACAATCTGCCTCTCATGCCAAAGTATCTGGCTGAATAGTCCGAAGCGAATCCACCGAATGGACGAGCCACTATGTTTGCCATCCCGAATGAAGCGGCGATTATTCCAGCAACGTGGAGCTTAAGATCGAACCTGTCATTAGGCAAGAGAGATTTTAAATCTCTTTTTCCCTGGACATTACAATAGGAGTTCCAATGGTTAGATGAAGCATGAGTTTACCGGTCATAAAAATACTCAGCGATGACATTGTCGATCGATAGCTCGACACCCATGGAGTAGCCATACAGCAGAACAAAGATCCACGTCCTATAGTTTGTAACAGCATACCACAAAACCTGAGACATCGAAATTTATTAGCTGAAACAATGTCCAATGACAATGATGACGACCACGACAACAATTTAAGCGCTTAGTTTCACTCACCTTGGA
Source organism: Corymbia calophylla (assembly GCA_014182845.1). Lineage (NCBI taxonomy): Eukaryota > Viridiplantae > Streptophyta > Magnoliopsida > Myrtales > Myrtaceae > Corymbia > Corymbia calophylla. The sequence continues at coordinate 4,999,816 of CM024702.1, forward strand.
GAACTTATCCTTGGCAACATCACCTTTCTTTTGCAGTGCCCTCAAATTCCCATCAGGCAGGTCTTGGCCAAGAGTGAGGACCAAGATCCCCATAATCACATTAAGCCAACCAGGGATGAAGAAAGCGATCCTCCAGGCGCTGAAGGGCGTTGCGCCAGTTCTCCGGATCAGCTCGTAGACCACAGGCATGATCAGCTGGGTCGCGCCGCCGCCCATGTTGCCCCAGCCGGCAGCAGTGCCATTGACAAGGCCGATGATCTTACTGTTGAACATGGTGCTCATCCAGTACTGGCACGAGACAAAGGTGGCAAGGGAGAAGCCGATCATGAAGCGGACGGCGATGTAGCCACCGGCATTAGAGACAAAGGACATGCAGAAGACGGTGGGGGCAGAGAGCATGATGAGGAAGGCGCAGCCGTATCGGGGCCCAAGGAGGTCACAGACGGCGCCCATGGCTAGCCTAGACAGGATGCTGCCAGAGACTGAGGCAACACCAGCATTGCCGATGTCGGCCTTAGTGAGGTTGAGGTTGTCACGGATGATGGGGACGAGGGGGGCGGCGGCAAAGGTGGAGACGAAGCAGGTGAAGAAGGAGATCCAGGAGAGGTGGAAGGTCCTCATGTGGGGGTTGGCGAAGGAGAAGATCTTGAAAGCCTTGGCCTTGTGCTCGGAGTCCACGGGGAGCGCGAACTTGGCCGTGGGGTCGGTCGGGACGACCGGGGAGGCCACGGCGAAGGCAAATGTCTGTTCTCTGCCGGTCACTCCATGCATCGAGCTTCCCGGCGAGCCCTCGATATCACCCATTTTAGAGAGAGATGTGAATGATCTGTGTTAGAGAAACAAATGGAGTGTGCTTAGTGATTTGTGTTCAAAAGAGAGATGTGCCTTTGTGAGTTTGGGTGATTCTTGGATGGTGAGGCTGTGTGGGGGAGGTAAGAGAGAGGGTATATATATATATGATCTAGGGTTGACTTTGTGAGATAGCCAATGGAGATTCCGAATGGTCGCGAGGTTGCATGGAAGATCATAGAAGACGGAGAGAATCCACTTCGCCGCATCTATTAGTAATGGGGAAGAGTCTCATCGTATATCCCAAGGGATCCCAAGGTATTTAAAATTGGGACCCATCCTCTAGTTAATTACAATCAATCAAGTAGCAATTTCCGACCCGACACAAGAACATGACACAAATATATCACAAATTTATTTGGAAGAGTCGGAATATCGACGTATCACGACACGATTAACTCGAATTAACCATGAATTAATAAATATTTTTTTGTTTTTTTGTTTTTTTCTCAGATGGAATGGCACGAATCGCCAATGCCTATATGATGACCACTGCAAAAAGAAGGATCGGATGACAAGTAGAAATATGTCATGAGACTATTATGCAAAAACTAATAATAAGAGCACCTAGGCCGTCCAAGCTGGGGCCATGTTAGTATTGAGTTAATTTCATTCTAAGCAAGAACTAGTAATAAGAACACGTCTTGCCTTTTGCCCTTTTGTGGTTTGGAGGGCAATATTTGCCTGTTCTTCTACGAGTCAATCAACAATATTTTTGTTTAAGTTGACCCATGTGTCTGTTCATAGCTGTAAGTTCAGCTGTAAACTTGATTTGTTCTTCTGTCTCTTCGCCATCGACTCGACCTGCGCAAGTAGTTCTTGCTTACCATGCTGTTTCTGCACATGCAAAAGAAAGAAAGAAAGAAAGAACGAAAGAATGAAGAAGGAAAAATAAAATAGCGATCCTACGTTGTCCATTCAGGCACCGCATGAGATTTTTAGCCGAAAAAAGAGGTACTCCATGAGATCAGATGATGAGTACATTTCACTATAACTGCAGAGATTCAGAAATTTCCAGATTTGTCCCGATTTGAGCAAAAGTCAGATAGCATCAAAACGAGTAAGTATTTCCTCATTTCAAGTAAAACCCTAATAATTCATTTCCCCATATACTTGGCCTAAGCTCAAACTCGCTTGATAAAGAAGTGTTTTCTCTTATTCTCAATGCCCCACAAGATGTACCTCCTCCTACTTCTCAGGTCAAACGATACACGGCGCCATTTGTTTTCGCCTATCTTACATTCGCTAGGCTGATGGAGACAAGAATATATATGATAATGTCGAACCGTACCCCTTCATAGGTCCAGAGAGCTTCGAGTCATTTGTTTATGCCCAAGAACTCTGAAAACAAAGAAGCTAAGTTCTTGAGGACACAAGTTGTTGGAATCGAACCGGAAGTCGAAGCCGTTTAGAGCCCTTTTACGTTCCTTAACAGCTGCTGCATCACGGTTGCCTATATTTGTATACGACAGGATGACGAGGGGTCTGTTCGATAGTAAAGAGAATATTCGCAAAAATTCATGATAAGTGCTGCATTGTGGCAGCATCTGTCGATCGCCCTATTGGTCATTGCTTGGTAGGACAAGGAGTAGAAGGTTTCCAACTGGGGGGATTGATTACGTAGGTTTTCTGTCGTAATGTTGGCTCTGCTTCTACGGCCTTTCGGTTATTAATAAATTATGGTGGGACGGAAGGCTTCTCGATGCTTTGTTAAGGTAGGGTCTCAAGGTTGTCAGATTGATTGATGAATTGTTTTTCGAGAAAAAAAACAAGTGGTTTGAATCAAGGAAAACTCAGTAGTGCAATGCGTAATAAGTGATTATTTGATGAAGTACATTTTTTATCGGTTATTATAATTTGTGGTATGATCGTATAAATGTTACCAATGCGTTTAATCATAAGATGAGATAAATTGTGCATTTAAATCGTATCATTTCTCACTCAAAGCTTTAGCACCAATAATTCAATTGTTAAAAGCATTTTTCAAAAATGTTTACCTACTCTTCTGATATGTGAAATGATATATTTTGAAATGTCTTATGAGTTATTAAGAAATTTGGTGAACTTGTAATTGATGTACACAGTGCGACCTATTGCTTAATGCCCCCACCCCGCATGTAAGCCCAACATCACCCTCAAAATGCTCCATTATTGTAATTATGCTGAGCAAACCCTATAAGCAGAATGACAAGGAGAGCACTAATGTTTTGTCTTTCGACTAATGCTCCGATACCTTGTGAGATGATTCATTTTTCATGAATCAATAGTTCGAGATGTGACTAAATTAGCTGATGTAAATAATGAAATCTAGCTTGGATAGAATCATGTACGTATTACGAATACTACGAAATCACAAAAGATGCACCAAACCAAGGAAGGCTAGTTTCTTGTTTGAGCCTGAATGGCTTCTTCATTGAATAGTTCTTCAAATCAGACGCAAGCAATCCATTCGCGACTGAGGAATACAGGTTGTCTGTTGTTTCCTGCTGATTGCGGAAAAGGACATCAACCTCGAAGCACTTTCTAGTAGTCTTTACAGTTGTCACTAACTCTATGTAATTTTTTTTTGGGTCAAAAACTGTATGTAATTTAGTGAATTGCTAATATATTATCAATAATGAATAATTACCGCCCGTCAGTTTTAATTGTGATGTTTTATTTTAACTTATAAATACAATAAGTATTGCAAATCACAAATTGAATAATGGTTTTTTTGGTAATCACGAATTGTCTCCCCTAGAAACCGCGAAAAGAATGCTCCAAGTTCAAATTGCATGAATCTTTACGATTCCATTTTCGAATTTAAAACTCAAAGAATCAATTAAGATCAATTACCCCCAACAAAGTTTTGAAATTGCCAGCAAGCTTTGGAGAATTCAACAAGAATGTTTAATCTTTTTATTACTTAAAGGAGATTTGGGAAACTCAAGGACCAAGAATTTACATCGCAAGGTTATAAAAAAAAAAAAAAAAAATCACTAGGAACCCTAGTTAACCCCACAAATGGAGAGAAAGTTCAAATTGTTGTTCAATTCTTGATTGAAATATATCAAGCAATCTCTGCTGTTGCTCTTAAAAAAAATATAGGCATTTGCTAGCATAATAGTCTTTGGGCTTCTATAAGACTAAGAACTTATTGTGAGTGACAAATTCTTAAAAAAATGAGCCCTAAAATAATTCATAATTATTTATTGGTTGTGGTTATTGACTGTTATTCTCATAGCATATTAAAAACTATCACCCAATCATTTCTCAAAAATATATAATACGAATATTTCCTAATTCAACTTCAAGTTTCCTACACAATTTAGATTTATCATAGCAAGTGAATATTTCTCGACCTAGGCTATCACCCACCCCTATGTATATATTTCATGATCTCTGATCTCTTCATGTTGACTCCATCGCTCTTTTGTGTGGTCTTGCTTTTACTCAATCTTTGGGGCAATATGTTTTCGAGAAATGATTATGTGACAGTTTTTAATATATTATATGAGAATAATAGTCTATTATGAATTATAAAAAATCAAATAACAAATAAATATAAATTGTTGTGGAATACAAGAATTTGTAGTTTACAACAAATCATAATAAATTATTATTATCACAGTAGCTCAAAGGCTGTTAAACTAGCAAAAGCCGCTTAGTAGGCTGCTCATCGGTCTTCGATCTTGAGCTTTGAGCCCAATAAGGTTGTTTAACGATTCACAACCCTCCATCTCTACATCGGCCGTAAGCTCATCTTCCAGCCCCTTCACACAAGGTACATTCCCAGGTCGTTGTTCATGTTCGTTGCTGATGCGAACCACACTTTTGTCGGAGTCGGCATGGATCAAGATGCAAGGAAGCTCACCAAAGACTATAGACTCGACATGTCATGCACCATTGACATTCGTGCACTGGCATAGCAGATGTTGAATAACTACTCGTGAGGGGACATGGGTCATGGGTTGAGAGGGGATTCTCCATAAAGAGCTCGAAAAGTCGAAGGAGATTACATTGAGCAGGTGAGACAATAAAGTACTCACGGATCATCGAATTTTAGTACGGTTGCCTCGACACGTTCGCTTCGTTTGAGCTCGGAGAGTTTTGAAGACATGGTCGGTGGATAGGCTCTTTGATGGTTGGCATGTTAGGATTGATGAGAATTGATGAGAACGTTGGGTATGAGGAATTTTTTTTACCCTTAATCTTCACGAATTTCGCTTGAAAAAGTTGAGAAAACGTATCTACGGGAATATTGCAACTTAAATGTTTGTTTATGACTTATTTTTTTTCATCCGGATATCGTTGGACTATGTTGCAAAACTTAAGAAATACTTAATATTGATATCACATTTCTTTTTCAGCTTTCAACCAACATTTTGTTAATCAAATTTATTTAAATTTATCACGTGGGACTCTTTTACTTTATTGATGGTGCTTTATTTTTGATGACTTGAGTGTACAGCATATTCTAAAGTAAAGTAAGATACAAATTCAAATTTAAGAAGAATACCCGTAAACAGAATCCAAACTAATTGATTATGGAATAATAGGTGTAATTTTATAATAACATAGGCATTAAATAATAATAAAAAATGTAGCAATGGGCGAGATTTAAGTTTTTTGTGTTAAACTATATAGTTTACATCATTATGATTATTAATATTGAATAGTTATGTTTTTTTAGAATTTAAAAATAGAAACCATAACGATAAAATAATACTATCTTGATTTCTCACGCAATTATGTACGTATTTGAGGATTTTTCATTCTTTGAATACTTTAGATTTTCTATACACTAATTCATTATTGACTCAAATGGGAAGAAAAACCTAGATTCTATTTTCTCCAAATAGGCTTAAAGAGTGAACAGAAAAAAATCGAAAAAAATTAATCACGTTTCAAATTATACTTCGACTGTAATTTACCGCTCTTATTAGAATATATCACCCCACTCTAATTCAAGTTAAGCCACTGCAAACACTCTATCGTTATTTGTTGTCTGAATTTTCATATCGACATTCCTATTTCCACATCCATAGTAGCTGGACGGCACAACCTCATGACTCTAAAAAGACTATTATGCCCTTCACAGAAAAGGAAAGTGCATTGGATGGTTATTACCTTTACATTACAAACGTCAAGCATTAATTTAAGTCCCATTACCATGAAAAAGAAAATCTCTAGAGTGTCGGCAAGCTCCAGACAATTCAACGAGGATGCTGATTTTAAGTTCTTTAAAAAGATTTTGTGAAACTCAAAAATACGAAAGTTTTGTTGGTACAATAATGAAAAATCACTAGGAAAATTGGACCCCAAGTTTGGCAAAGGAATCTCTCCTTCTTTCTCTCTCTCTTCATGGCATTTTGGTAACTTAAAACTTCAAGCAAAAGCAGAAAACTTCGGGACGAAGGGACAAGACAAATACACAAGAAAGAAAGTAGATTGACCACTAGATTGCAATGGCGTTATTATGTTGGTACGATTAAGAAAAAAATCACTGGGAAAATTGGACCGGACCGCCATCTTCTTCGATTCTTGATTGGAATATATCGAGAAATCTCTGCCTTTCCTCGTGAAGGTAATGCAGAAAAGGAAACGAAGGGTTTTGGGATGAGAGAGTAAGTAGATTGGCTACTCGATTGCAAAAGTTCAGATAACCATTTCCTCCAAGTTTCCTAATTCAACACTGATGGGACAGAATGTTTCCTAGCTCAACTCTTCTTTAGACCATGACTGAAGCTTTATATATATTGACAGATCTCTCCATGTTCATTCCCTCGCTGCTTTTACTTACACTGCTTTTTCTCGATCTTTAGGAGGAACATGTTTTCTGTTCACACGATCCTCTTCCACAAGGACGAAATCAAGACATGGGTCACCGATGAGCCCACAATCGTTAGCCAGTGGATTCGCGAGGTCGAGCACTCTCACCGTCGCAAGCTCAGGAGGCTGATCGTTGGCCTCGATACCGAGTGGCGCCCAAGTTCCAAGGCCGATAGCGACTTCCACAAGGTCGCGACCCTCCAACTCTGCGTCGGCCACAGGTGTCTTATTTTCCAGCTCCTTCACGCAAGGTACATTCCCGAGTCGCTCTTCGTGTTCCTTGCCAATGTGAACTACACTTTCGTTGGAGTCGGCGTGGATGAAGACGCGAGGAAACTCACTAAAGACTATGGACTCGATGTGTCATGCACCATTGACATTCGTGGCTTGGCGTCGGAGAGGTTGCGTAATGATTTGTGGGGTTACATGGGTCTCAAGAAATTGTCCAAGGGAATCCTCTGTAAAGAACTTGAAAAGCCGAAGGAGATTACATTGAGCAGGTGGGACAATAAGGCACTTACAGATCGTCAAATCGAGTACGGGTGTCTCGATGCTTTCGTATCTTTCGAGCTCGGTAGAGTTTTGAGGGCATCGTCGGTGAATAGGGTATTTGATGGTTGGCGTGTTAGGATTGACGAGAATTTCTTGTTTGATGAGAAATTTAGCAGCTTTTGTGATTAATGACTCATTATATCATCCAAATAATTTTATTTTTTTTGACTCATGTTTCGTGGAAAGAACACAATTTTCTTTCCAGATGTACACAGTACCATTCTATTCATGTGTAATATCTAACATACTCAAAATTTCCATTTGAAAAGACGGCTGGTGTTTTTTTTTTTTTTTTTTTTTTTGTGAAAAAAGGTTACTTTTATCATGCGTGCTTCGCAAGGATATGCGATTAGTTCACATTCTACATGCTGCAAAAACTTTAAAGAGTACTTTAGATCATATTATAGTCAAGTTGTCCATAAAAAGCAATTATCGAAGTGACATTATCTTATCTCTTTTTTCTTTTCTTTTTTAGTTCCTAACCACTTTTTCGTCAATTAATTTGGATTCTTTCTAACTTTATTGTATGGTGATTCATATCTAATGACTCCATGGTGTATAGCATTATTCTCTATAACAAATCATATACAAATTCAATTTTAAGAAAAACACACCTAACAAGAATCCAAATTAATTAAGTAGTGTGTCCAAAAGAGTGTCCCCTTGAATCTCGTTAATGCTTGTTACGTTTATTTGGAGGAGAGAAAACTAAGAAAGGCCATCTTGTGTAATCTTACAACGTGGATTAAAAAATTTATAACGGGAGTCTTATGTGTGGGATAGCATACTTACCATAAATTCTATTTTTATTCTCCTTGACTCGTATCATAGGTCAGTTTCCTGTTATCAAAGCCCATGATATTTTACAGCACACTTCTAACTACGAGTTGAATATCCAAAAGGGAGAATTTCACACAATGACAAAATCCTCCTTTGAAATCTCTTCTATTACTATAAATGCCTTAGTTTCTCTTAGTCCTCCTTTAAAACTCTGCACATCTAATGTCTCTAAAATTGACTATATTTATGAGGTTTCTTACCTTAATGAAGATAGTAAGATTTTGGAGACCCATTTTCCACTTATAAATCCATATTCTGCTTTTACAATACCTTTTTCTTTCTCTCCTATCCATTCTATTAAGCAGCTTATTAAACATACCCCTCGGGAGGTTAAAGAATATGTTTAGTCCTCAAAATTCAACCAATATCCCATCCCTCCAACTTAGCAAGAATACTTTGTCACCCTTCAAATTCCTTCTAATTTTCCACGAAAATGGATACAATAAAGATATACGCACCTCCACTTTAGTGCTATTAGACTTGCTCTATCATTTCATGGAATGAAAGGCTTGCCCGTTATAGCTTGAATGGCTCTTCTAGACATTCGATTTTTGAATTACAAGCATGCTTGTAGTTGTACTATCTAGATCACCCTTAATGTAGGAACAATGTTTGTCACACTATTTCCAAACTTCAATATGGCTCTTTCGGACCCACGACTTCTTTTAGCCCTTAAGGTTTAGCTACAGATTATTGGAGCCCCTCAAACTCCAGATTCTATTGCGACTACCTTACATTATCAAATGGTCTATCGAGTCCATAATCATACCATTGACCTTAATTTCTTTGGTGCTAAAGAAACTTTGTTTATCTCAATGGATAATGATTAGAGTTCTTGTATTCATGTGCCAAGACAGATTCTCTGATATAAGTTAGTTAAGTTACTCCCAAACACGTGGGTAACTAACTATGAAAAAATTCACCAATACTCCAAGCCAATCCATTCCACAGAGTCTCAATTTACTAAGAAAGAAGACAACACGATTATCATCAAATTTAGTAAGAAAAAATAAGCGACTACCTCCTCTATTTTCCCTACTATTTTTATGATGCAACCTTGTGCAGCGGACACCCCAGTTGGAGAAGGTCATTCAGACCCAAAACCTATGATTGAGTCCTTTGACCAGGAGGGACGGCCTATTCATTATTACAAAGATCTCCATACAGGATATTGTTTTTGGAATCTTGATTGTCAATGCTCTCTTTGCATCAACCCTCTTGATGACGAGGAATATGACGGACTATCCAGGTTAAAGAAACGATCAAAAGACAAGCTTTACCAAAGATACCTCGATGATGACCCCATTATGGGACTCTTGGTAAAGATGGAGGAAAATACTAGTTCATGGTTTTGTATAGACCATCATGTCCACAGCCTCTTCCACTAGTCCCTGAACCATGTGAGCCTCCTCCACTACCTCAATCCCCATTGCCACTATCATACAAACCAGTTGTTTTACCTCTTTACAAACCCATTCACAAATGAGTTAAAAAAAACTCTTTTCCATTACCTAAAGCATCATAACCCTCATGTTCCCCAATGCCTAAACCACCACCTATTCTCCCATTTGTTTATATGTTCCGGCCCTCAAACTTTCCACCTTTGGAAAGATCTAATTCTAATACTCCGTTTCCAGCATTAGAGGAATTTATTAATGCACAACATCGGTTCCATCATATGCCCAAAATTCCGAATCCCACAGATTTTGATGATCAAGGGAGGCAAAAGAAAGTCACTACTGCTAAAGCTGTTATGAATTGGTGGGTATGTTATCCCACACACGACCCCCACGACCTCGGAATATGGATTGTTTTTTAACCACCTAATTCCAATATATCCAAAGAAAAGTCTTCACCCTATGATATTTCTACCTAAAAGTTCCTCGAAAATCTATTCTTAAAAATAGAAACGATAATAAACAAAAATAATAATACTATATTGGTTTAGCGTGCACAATTATATTTGTATTTGAGAATTTTCTTATTCGATAAATGAAGTGTGGCCCCTTTTGCTATTCTTATGGTATTGATCATTTTTTCTTTTATGAAAAAAAGTCAGCTTTAATATCTATGCACTGCGTGGATACGATAATTCCCCTTCTACATGCTGCAAAAAACTTGAGAAATACTTTAACATCATATTAAAGACAAGTTATCCGTAGAAAGCAATGAAAACTAATATTGATGTCATATTTTCTTATTTTTAGTTTTCAACCGATCTTTTGTAAATCCTTTTATTTTAGCATTTATCATGTACTATTATTCTTTTGCTTCATTGCCTGGTAATTTACTTTTGATGACTTCGTATTGTCTAGCATATTCCATAATATCAAATACAAATACAAAATTAAGAAAAATACACTTAACAGAATCCAAAGTAACTGAATTTAGAATGCTACTCCCTTCTGAAACTTTGAAGCAATGAAAATTTTAGTTAATAAGGTTATATACGCTTCACTTTGGAGTTCACCACGGTTAGATTAACAAATTTAAGTATTTGATTTCTACATAAAATGTAGTTTCGTATAATACCAATAAAACCAGATGCATGTAATTGGATGTGTAGCATACCGAGATGATTCCAATTTTCATATTACATATTCTTAATTCCAAAGGTAACCTATTTATGATCTTATTGTTTCATTAAAAATTTCTTGTCACATGAAAATAATTTTAGAAAATTCAATTTTAAATAAAGTAAGCCATTTTATGATGTTTGTTCATCCTGAGAGCAAATTGAAAAAAAAAAAAATTGTTTTATGACATTTGATAATAAGTGGATTCACTAATGCAGTTTGTATAATTAAAAATATATGTTGTTTTGATGGATTACAAAATAAAAAAAGAAGATGCTGATTCTAGTTTGTTAGTCATTAACATATTAAATACCATAAAATCAATTTTTTGAACTTATTCTCAACATAAACAAACACCAAAGAATTGGTTTACATTCTCTAAACTTGAATTTTCTAAAATATTTCCAAGGGCAAAGGCTAGATCCTGCTTCCTAATTAGACTTCCGCGTTGCATGGACCTGAAAAATATGTGCAATTGTATACCAACAAAATTATGTATTAAATAACCAAAAAGAACTATTGTTGTATTAATGAGTGAAATTTGAGTATCTTGTGGTAAACCATATCATTTTTTTTAATGTTGTTATTATGTAAATATTGCTGCATAAAATGCATTTCCATAGGGCTTATCTAAAGTCCCGGTATAATATAAAGTTTCCAATCGCTTCAGGTCATCCACCATATACATCCCTACATATTCCCTACCACCAACCTTAGCTGAAAAGAAACTCTCAAAATGTTAATTATGGCTATTTCTCAAATGACTCTAGAACGTCAAAAGCTGCTTTGCAAAGCATTTCCAAGCGCAATCTAAGAAAGGCCAAAAGAGGAAAGCATCCCTGCCAATGCTCAATCCAAGCACTAGACCCTAGTTGTATTGTGAAACAAATGATGTCGAATGACATGGAGCATCGACCATGCACAGGAAGAACCTCTAAGAAACAATAAGCAATTCGGCTTAGCTACTTCAAGTCATTTTCTTTTCGAAGGTACTACTACCGTCACCTGAAGGACAATCAAATCGTGACTCAATGAAACACGAAATTAAATTCCATCAAGTGCTGGTCCCCCCTCTTCTCTGAACTGCTTTGTACAAAACAACGCTGACGTACTTCGAATGGAAGCGGTGGGTGAACCCAAGAGCCACGACGGAGCGTGGGGCCTCCCGGTTCTCAATGTAGAGGTGGTTTAGAAGCACGTTCATGGGAGGTGGTAGGCTTTCAGAGGCATCTCTGGTCGCAGGGCAGCCGAGCAAAGGGTTCAGAAGTTGCTGCGGGACAAGAGGTGGGTCTCGTGCCTCGTCTTCGTACATGGCATACATGTTGTTGTAACTTGAATCAGGGGATCTTGGAAGCTCGAAACCCGCCACGGTTTGCTCTTCCTGCACAAATAGTTACTCCTTCATCTATTGTACTTCAGCAAGGTCAAGCTATTTAACTACAGAGGCTCGCAACTTACAGGATCTTCAGGACACTGATTACTCATCTTGAGAATGACACGAGTCTAGCAGCAGAGATTCATCAAGGAGCGAATTTATGCTATAGATAAAACCTGGAAAAGTAACAATGATTAAAAAAGCCTATATAATAGAGTATCTGGGGAACAAAAGAATCAGAAAAGCCAAGAACCTATAGAAAAGACAAGAAAGAAAGATCTTATCAATTGCTTCGTCACCATTGTTACTGTAAAAGGATCATAGATCCCAGGAAGCACGCATAATGGGAAATGTCCTTTAAGGTAAAATCTAAGCATAGAGAGCAAGACAATACAATTACAAGCAGACCGGTTTTTATACTATTGGCAATTCTAGGGAGTAAGGAAATGGGTATAAAGAGTACCAAGGAAAGAAACATTGCAGCTGGCAACAAGTCAAGACTATATGTTTAAGGACTTTTAATGGCCATGAGAACCAGTTCTAAATTCAAATGGGCTTAAACACCATCCTCCTGTCCGTACCCTGACCTCAGACCAAAGCCGTCCATGGCAGCGCATAGCCCCCAGTAAAGGGCATTGTCAGCCGCTGAGAGATTGCAGATTCACAGAAGAAAGAGGGAGAGAGACATAGTGAACCAAGAGAGGAGGAAGAGCCAAGCATGAACAGTGAGGGAGGGGCCAACAGCAGCAAGGAGGGGGTCGACAGCAAGCGGATGGTGATGGGTGGTCGAAGAGAGATGAGGGTTTGGGGGTATGGAGGCTAGGGTCTGTGGGGATTTAAATGCTTGGGAATTACATGGAGGCAAATTGGTCTTTTCAATGGGATTTGTCTGAAGGTATGAGAGTCATATTTTTAACGTATAATGATATGTAACTGTTCATGGGACGAAATGTGAAGTAAGTTTTTGGCATTTTCCCATTAATTTATGATAGTATTGATACAAGACAAACTCAATTGAGCAATTCGAATCCTACTGTATATTGAATGGATCATTAATTTTTTGTGTGTATGTTTAAATGCGATTGTTTAAAAGGAAAAAAAAGAAAACTTAATTGAAATATCTTACATGTCAAAGTTCAAATATATCTTCTCCCTTTGATCATACATCTTACTCAAAACTCTGTATCATGCAATGTATTTTGCTTATTATGCCTATTTTCAGAAAAAAACTAAGTTCATGTCATATACCAAATTTTACAATTCAATCCACTTCGATTGTCAATACACTAATCAGAAATTCGATATTTCATTTCACCATTTGTATCTTGATGTGAAAAGCGGTTTGCCATGCCATAAATATACACAATGCATGTTATATATGTACGTTGTATCCTTCTCCATTTTAAAGTATGGAAACTTGCGCTCACTAAGGCAAACCAAGGGGAAAAACTATAGACTTGTCGGATACTGAATATAATGAAAATAATCCATGTTCAGTGAGTAAGACCTTCAACATACTATTGATCATAGACGAAAATGTAGAGCAGATTGCACAAGTCCTTGACTTGAGCTAGAATTTAATGAATCGATTATTCTTCACATGCCAACCCTGTGCCAAACTCCAAGTGGAGCAGAGTTGCATGCACCAAAAAATAATATTATTATAGTTCAACAAATTAAGGGGAAAAAAGGTACAGCTGCCCAAGTGGAAAGTATAGAAGGGAAAATTAGGACAGCTTCCACCTGTTAGAATTAGAAAATAGGGTCACTAGAACTAACTATTCAGGGAGTGTTGATTGAAGTCAAAGGGAGACAGCACACAGCCAGAGCAAAACAGAAAATAGAGCAGTTTACAATTAAACCCTCGCAAACTCCATCATTAGATTTTGCGTAACATGCCCCTGAAAGGTAAAGAATAATTTAAGTGGACTGGTGCAAAGTACCAGATGTATCTGAAGAATCAGCATTGGACGCAAAAAGTGTCTAAGAAAGGAATTTCCTGGTTTCATTATGTTCATCACCTCAATCCAAGTTTACTAACGTAGGTTTCCCTCAAGAATCTAGTATATCTCATTTTCAGGCCTCAAAAGAGAGGAAGAAAAATAGTTACAAAACTGATCGAATGGAGGAGCCTTTCTAGAGCATATCTGTCCTGATAACCTTAGCATTCATCAAATAAGGTCCAAAAAAGAGTTAAATCCATAAATGGACAAGAAACCAAGCCTTGAATATATGCTCTCTCAACAGTCTAAGCTCCAAATATCTCAGATTGCTGAAGTCAAGCCTTGACAGTGGGCAATTATTTCAACACAAGTCAGAGCAAACCAGCAATCACTCAACTTCAAACTCCTCTACTTTGTGCCGGCACAAACTTGCTGTGCACTGGACTGTCCAACAGAACGTTTTACCTGAAAATAGGCTGGTAAGAACCAGATATTTCCCCATCGCCCTTTAGTACATTTAACCATTAGAATTCGCCAAACTCCACAAATATGAAACAGCACATCCCCACAATTACCCACTTCAACAAGGAATGAGAACTTTGGCTTTTGTGTTGTTCTGGCCTCATTAAGATCCAAGAGGGGCTTCAATTCTATTTCTATCTATCTTCCCCCAAACCCCACCTTATCATTCCCAAATAAATACTCTCCAAGTTCATGAGAGTGAAATCGATCCTTTGGAGCTACCCGCAAATTGCAAAATATAGTCTTTGCAAACACTCCACAGCTGCCCTAGAAATTTATCTTACCACACAAATCAATCCAAAAACACTTCTTTCCCATTCGACATAGCACGAATCCCACCGCCAATCAAGCTCCTACCCCAAAACCCGACCCCTTGTCTCACACGACCTCTGCAGTCAACTCGTGCGCCAACACACCAAAAACGATAGCCAAACAAAAACACACTACTCGGACAAATCGAAGTACTAAAGGAGCTCGACCATGTCCAAATCGAACACTAGCCAGCATGCAGAATTCGAAGGAAGAGAAGAAGACAAAAGAACTAACCCGACGGGGCGAATTCTATCCCGCCAATCAATCCGCCGCCTACCCCTTCCGAGATCAAATCGGCCGGCGTCCGACACTCGAGCAGACGAATTGGAACCCCCGGAGCTCAGAATCCGACGCGGAATCCGAGAAGATGGAGCCCCCCAGCTCGGAAAAAGAGCAACTGGAAGTGACCCAGAAGGAGAAACCGAGCCAATTCCGAAGTGATGATGGGGCGGGGAATCGGAAAGGTCGAAGCTTTATGGGGGGGAAGAAGCAGAGGAGGTTGGAGAGGAGGAGAAGGAAGGAAAAGGTGGAGGCTTTTCTCCGTTCCCAAAGACGGGTGGGCGTGGCGGAGGAGAGAGAGAGAGAGAGAGAGAGAGGGGGGGTAGACAGGGACGTTGAGGAATTAGAGAGATAGAGATAGGGAGAGGGGGGGGATGAAATTTGGAAGAAATTCTGAGACAGTTTCCTTAGATATGGGGGAATTGGGGGAAAAAAACACAAATAGGAAAAAAAATTATTTTTTTTTATTTTTTATCTCTTTTTTTTTACTTTTTTCCTGGGAAGAGGGAGTGTGAAGAAGCGACTCGTTTCTCTCTTTGAAGGGTCCGCCACGGGAATCTGCCGGCTGAGAGACTTGCCAAATCACCCCCGCAAAATAAAATAAAATACAAATTACTCTCTCTCTCTGTCTCCTCCTGATTTTGAAAACAGAAAGAAAAGTAATGGTCCAGGCCCTATATTAGATAAGTCGTGGCGCGAGGATGTTAAACTTTGACCAAAACTCCCGAATCATATCGGTACGATAAAAATCACAAAAAAAGAAAGATGCTAATTTTTGCCCACATCGACGCAAGAACCCCCAAATCCTTTTCACGTCATCAATACCCAAACTTTTGTACCATATGACAACAAAATCTTAATTCTTTGTCACTTGTCGCACTAATATATAAAACAAAAATTTTGGGTATTGATGCATAGTGGCCATTCAATAATATAATAAAAAAAAAGGAGCATTTATGTCGTAATGAATATAATTTAAGATTTTTTAAATGGAATTAACCCAAAAAATTGCCGATAATAGGGATCCTAAACATGTAATAAAACCGATCAAATGGATTGATGAGGGTTTTGAAAAAAGTAATTGGCTCATCATCAAGGTTAAAGAATCTAGCCCCGTAGAGTAGTAGTTTCTGACATGATGGGGTGCACGACACTCGTGCACCAAGCAATGCAAATATGTCACGATTCGAACACGATTAATTCGAAAGATCAACATTAGTTGACAACGCCGGATTTACATAATTCCAAAACACGCATAGAAAATTATATGAATAAGCCATTGATATGGTCCAATTTTGTAGCTTTTTACAATTACATGAAATCTAATTGATCTACCACTTTTATCACTAACAAACTCTTGCGGTGCCAAAGGGTCGAGAGGAATACCAGACCTTACTCAAATTGAACTCAGAATTGAACAAAAAATATATGAAATTTTTAATTCGGCTCGGGAAGCAATTAGATTTCGATTCGATTTGACACCCTTAGATCTTAGAGTTTGGGAAGAGCCTTTAGGGGTGAGAATGAATCGCCACGGTCCCTTACTCTCTCTTCCATTTTTCTATTCCCCTCCCCCACCTTCTCTTTCACTGACACTGTGTTGACATGGCGCCACATGAGATGCCACGTCGACAAACCGGCAATATCATTATCCGACACGTTTCAAGAGAACTGAGGAGTCAATCGAATGGGCAGAAAGTGAAACAGCCCCCAAAAGAAGAGGTACAAATTATCCTTCGAAGCTAGATCACGAGCTCGGCCCGATGCCACTTAATTGAGCCCGGCCGCAGACCCGTACGGGCCCTCCCGTGAATGGGCCTACTCTAATTTGGTAATGGGCCTTCCAACAACCGCCACTGTCAAATGCAGGCCCAGTCGGCCCGCACGGTGGCTTGGTTTATGAGGTACCAATCCCAAAATCTAGCGATTTACCCACTAACCACTTGATTAAGGGCCCACTTAAGCCCTCCCCAATTTGTAAATCAATTTGATAATTAAGGTTTTTTTTTTTTTTGAAATGCGCCAGGACCGATGGGGGCATTTTGAGCTATATGCTTTTGAAGATTCCAAGGTGGCTTTTCGAAAATACCAAAATCCTTGTCTTGAATATAACCTTAATTATCTGTCCACCTTAATGAATTATTTTAAACCCCCTGTCTACTTAATCCCCATTTAAATGTTCCGGGGCTAAGCCTTGGGAAGACGAACTAATGTCCCCCGAGGCGGGGAACGACACATTTTCGACCAGTGTTAATGTTGTCAGTAGTGACGTCCTAGCTTAACCCAAACGATTCTCGTACTTCGGAATTTTTTTTAATCGCGGGTTTTGCCTCGGGCCGCATGCTTGGACCCATTTCTTTCTGGGCGCTCCACTTTGGACAAAAACTCCATTTTATCATATGCGTTGTCTGCTACCGCCTAATGTACGATTACCGTTGATTTAAGAGATCGCGATCCCAAAAGCACGAGTGCATGTGAAGTCCAACTTCTTTTTGCAATTATGAAGATTGGTGCATATGATTTTAATTTTTTTTACGAATTAATTGCGGAATATTCTCAATCAAGGCTTTTGTAACATCCGAACAAATGGGTAAATTAGATCATCATAATTGTCATCATAATTGTTAATATTCTAATAGGCATAACCAAATAAAAATCCATTATTAGTCCGAAAATCTCTCTCTTCTTTCTAGTATTCAACTGTAGTTAGAATCGCTCAAATTAAATATTTCGTAATGCCTACATGATCTTTAGGGTCACATTGCAAACGATGCTAAGTCAAAGATCAATATTGTTGTCTTTCTATTTTTCATAACAAGTGAAAATGAAGAAATTGAATCAATTGAGCATCTCATGAAGATTTTTGTTTGGTTATGCCTACTAGAATATTAAGTTCACTGAAGCAACAAAAATGTTTATAGGCAACGAAGACCTCGTTTAATGGAAGAAACCAAGCTAAATCTTCATGCGATGCTCAGTTGATTCAATTTCTTCATTTTCACTTGTCATGAAAAATAAAAAGAAAGGGATATTCAATGTGACCCTAAAGATGATGTAGTCGTTACGGAATATTAAATTTGAGCTATGCTAACTGGAGTTGAATACTAGAAAGAAGAGAGAGATTATCGGATTAATAATGGATTTTTATTTGGTTATGCCTACTAGAATATTAACAATATCTACTTTTTGTCTATTTCCGACTCGAATGCGATTGTGTGAATTTCGATAGATTTTAATTAGGGCTATTTATTATTTTCCTTTCGTAAAGATTATTGTTCTTCAAAATCCTTTTTTTTATTTTATTTCATTAGCTCACTAATCCAGTTAAATAGTATGTTCAGCGGATGGATTCGAGACTACTTGATTTTAATTGGGGTTACTTGTAGTTTTACTTTCTCATAATGATTATCTATTTCCTCATAATTTTTTTCTCTTGTTCCATAAGTTCACTGATTTAAGTAATAATAAGTTCGATTAAAGAATTTTAGATTCCTTTTTATTCAAATTTGCGCTTTTCTTTTCTCTAAATCCAATATCGAACGCAATATCCAAATCTCTGGTTGATTTTAATTAGGGTTATCAACTACTTATATTCATGAATGTTTTTCCACGTCATTTTTTCGCATTTCATCGGTTAATAACTGAATAGTAAGTTCAACTTGAAGGATATAAGATCCGTTTACTTTAAGTATGTACTTTATTTGTCTAACTCCGATATAAATGCACTTTTCAATTCCTAGTTGATTTTAATTAGCGCACACTTTGTCTTATTTTGTCTAATTTCCACGTGGGATGCAATATCTGAATTTCTAGTAACTTTTCTTTTTTTTTGGCTAGTAACTATTTTACATACATAAAGATTACCTCTTTTCACGTCAATTTTATTCTTATTTCATCAGTTCACTAATAATCGAAAATCATAATCAACCGAAGCAGTCGAAATTCGTTTTCTTTAAGCATATATAATATCGCTTTACTTACGTGGTCTTTTCCACGCAATATCTCGAACATCTAGATCATACTCAACATTGGAATGGGACCAACTTGAGGTTGAATTAATCACGGCCCCACCTAATCTCTTCTTATTTCTCCCTAATGCTATGCATTACAATGATAATAATGACTTCCATCTCCACCTCTTTTCCATTCAATTAGGGTATTTTGCTTGATGCACGTTACAAATTTCGGTCTCCCTTTTCTCTTCCAATCCACGTCATTGAAACACCTCACGCTTACATCACTAATTCATGTAAGAACAAATAAGAGTTAAAGAGAGAGCTCATGCCAGCTGTACTCCAAATGAATATCAATAAGAAAAGCCACGTTAACTGTCGATCCGCCATGTAAATATAGCGAAAAAGGGTTGGGGACCAATTTAGGACTATTGGAGAGCTGCTTTCGAGATTTCAATCAAATTGATTCACAAGTCAAAACGTGGGCTGCGTGCCGCTGTTCTCGCGTCCTTTTGGCGGCATTTTGGCGTGTTCAAAATCCATCCCGTGGCTAGAGTCCCGGGGAATCATATGTCGTGATCGATCGGTCCCGATGAAGATCAATTTGGAAATGTCGTGTACCGGACAATCGGGTCGCATCGGATTCGACCGGTCGATTCCGACGGATCCACCGCGCCTTTCCGTATCTTCACCAGCGTTCCTCGAGCGCGAACGACCCCGTCTTCGGGATGATGGCGATCGGTGCGGCTGATCATGTCCTTGCTGGCCCCCCTCTCGCCAGGGCCAGGCCCGAGACAGCCAAAATCACGTGCGGTGCGGCCCGGTCCGTACGCTTTTCAGGCATCTTTTCAGCGTTCACACGGTGAACTCCACGTGACGCTTCATCCCCTCCCACGCCACTGCACTGCCAAATCCCTCTCTCTCTCTCTCTCCCAAGCCCGCCACTTTCGCCACTTTCTATTTCAACCGAGAGCGTACGTTTCTAGAAAAACTAGACCCGAGTTAAATTGCTCCTTGTTCAGACTCTCTGGCTTTAGTGAACACTCTTCGCCTTCGTCGGATCGAGTCGTTACAAAAATTCCCAACTTGATATGTTATAAAATTTTCGCCTATTGGAAGAATTTATTATCTCCTAAAATTAATTTTTGTCAATGGAATTATAGAATACTAGTAGAAAGATCACGTTACATTGAAGTTATATATAATCTATCTAATTTATAGACATTCGGTACATGTAAAAATATAGGTAACATCTTCCTAGAACCCACCATCAAACGTAAGAATTATTAGTATGTTTAAAGATAGGGATGCTATATTCATATATTGTAATTATATGTTTACATAGAGAGTCATGGGTGTTGTATTTTCGGTTTACACTTCAAGGCTCTTCAAAAAGATTTACAAGTTAGACATTTCTGACGGTATGTTCAATTCCTTTTGCTTCATTCCTATGCAAGAAGTACACAATATGAAACTCAAGATCAATAACACAAATCTGTAACACGAAATTAGAGATGTCAAAGGGGATCGTGTCAAACCAAACACATTAATATGCCTGCCCACATGCAGCTTAGACCGCTTATGATTGGGCCTAATGTGGCTGAGCCCTAACAAACTGTCGTTGAGACATGACCTCGGCTCAGGCTAGATTTGGCCTAGGGTTGCATGACCCTTGCCAAATGTCGAGTCACCTAGGGCCGTAGCCCTAGGCACCAAATGCTAGGGTCATACTAAACTTAGCCTTAGTTAGATCTGGCCTTGGGTAGTGTGACCCCGAACAAGAGACCACCGAGGCTACGTGACTATCAATGTTGATCATCAAGGTCATGTGGCCCTAAGCGATGCTCAACACAGGTCGCTCCATCGATCTAGCTTGAGTTGTGCAACCCTAGCCAATAGTCGTCCGCGTTGGGTGAGATCTTTCTTGTTAATCTTAGGAAAACGCCAATGGCTACTGTCTTATTTGTCAATGAAAAATAAAATACTTTATAAAGGCGCTCAACGCTAGAGGCATCTCACCTCCTCTCTATATGTCTTTTATTTTTATTTATTTAACTTTCCTTTTGTTCTTAATTGTTTCATTCTTTTTATTTTGTTCCACGAGTTTCTTTATTCCTAAAATTACGTTTATATATTCTCAATGCCACGGTAGCGTCAAAGTTAGCATTAATCAGCGGGTTTAAGGTGACGTAAGTACTTCCGTCATCGTTTGCATGGAATGACAAACTTGACAATATAGAAATCCATTGGCAAGATAAGTTCAGAATCCTGAATGAACAATTTGAAAATAGTTTGAGATTCACGAGGCCCTTTATCTCTTAATAAATTATTCAACACTTGCACACGCGTGATTCGTTAATTAAATTCCATTTGGCAAGGGTATATAAAATGGATTGCTCATATCAGGAACCATCCAAATTGGACCAAACTAACCGATTTAGTTCGGTCCCAAGAGTGTCAGTCTAATTCGCGATTTCTAAAAGTGGAACCAGTATCTTGATGGTTTAGTTCACAATTTCAAGGGGGAACTTGACTAGACTAGATTAATTACATATATTTTTTAATTTCTTCAAAAAAATAAAAATGACTAGCTTTTTTTTTTCTTCATAACAAAAGACATCCAGTAGTGGGAAAAAAGAGAGTAGCCGATTCCATTGGGTCGGACTAAGAACCAATCACCTTTATTATTTAATTTACATGACAACTTAGGTGAAATTACTAAAAAAGTCTTGAATTTATTGCACTTATACTAATTTAATCCTAAACCTTTTGATTTGGCTAATTTATTCCTAAATTGATTGCAATTGCTATGAATTCAATCCTAAACCTTTATTTTTTTATCAATCCTACTCTATTCCTACTTTCAAATTTTTGTTCTGCCTTCTTGCAGAGCGTGGAGTCGAAACCCACATCTGAAGCTAATCGTCTCCACCCTAAGCCTTGATAAGATGAGGATTTAAACCCTTACCTCCCCTTTCCCACATGAGAAAGTTGATCACGAAGACAAACTCTAGTGGTTAAGTTCTAAACCTTTCAACTGTACAACTTTTGTTATAAATATTTCCATAATATGCCTTTTTTTTTGTCAAAAATAATTTATCAATTTAGCCTTATATATTTTGACAAATTGTCAATTTAATAATTATGACTAGTAATTACTTGTGCTGGCCTCTTATATAACATGGCCGGGGCCGACATGAATAGTCTTTAAAAAATTTTAAAATTTTTTTGAATCCTTTTATTATTTTTTCTTTCTTAACCCTAGGCCGGCCACCTGGCCGGCCAACCCCCCAAGGACCTAAGGAAATTTATTGGAATGGCATGTCGATCAATGTGTTTTATTTGGGAGGGGACGGCATTATACTGGACCCACCTTTCTAATTGCCCCCATTCAATTCGCAAGCACGAAGTTGTCTCCACCTAGACGGACTCTCTCGCCTCATTTCCGTTCGGCCGGAACCGTAGGACTCGGATCATGACATCATGGGTTTCGGAAATACGATTCTGCCACATAATAAATGTTTTAATATTTTATCTTTTAAAATTTTGGGGTCTTCGAATGGTTTAGGAGTAGGATACGTTCAATGTTATAATCTCAAGACCTACGAGTCAGTTCATATTGAATGAATGGAACGTTTTGACCTGACCCTCGCTGGTGGGGCAATGGTATTTCCAGCTCATTGCGTCAAACACAGAAAAACAAAGAACAATTTTGTAGTGGTTGACAGCATGGAAGAAATAATTTTATATACGTGTTTGAAATCCATATGATTGTGGTGTATTTAAAAACATATAGTAATGTAACATATTTGTGCATGGCGACAGCTGGTGAGCAGGCTTGCATAGAATAACATCTCTTCACCATATATATATATATTAGGATCTGGCATAATGGTTTATTGTTAACTTAGTATCGAAGTATTATTTGCAAATGAATTGATGCGTTGATGATAATGATTAAGGGCTAGCATAGTTCTAGAATGGAATTGGGAACCTGAGAATCATATTTATGAGAAACGGTCAAGTTCCAAATTTTATATATAAAAGACAGATTTCAAGTTTCAAAAATTAGAGAAGCCGTTTCGACAGGTAGGTTCCAGGTGAAATAAGAAATTTAGAACTTAAAAGAAGTCTTTGTGTTTTTCTTATTTTATATTTTCGTCCGATCTTACGACATTTCATAATATCCAATGATGAGTGTATAATCTAAAACCATTTATCTGAACTTCCATTTTCGGGCAATATCCATGACTATGACTTAATTTTTGTGTATCTAAATATGAGTCGTGATCAATAGATTATAACAAATAATGGTCATTAGAGGTGATGAGTACGGCTGGAACCTTGAGCTTATAACCGACCCTGAAACCTCTAATGAGATAACACCAAATTCCTAGGCATGTAAGGTAGGTTTCGAGTTCTAAGAATTAGAGAACTTGTTTTGATGGGTAAGTTTCAAGTTTTAGATGAAATTTAGACTGAATCAAGAATCGCTTATCCTTAATAACGATATCGATATGGTGAGTTTTGTGAAATTTCGTGTGTCATACGTTCATCGAGGTCTTATCCGACGAAATGTTTCAATTTCGATATCAAACCCCCCTTCATTTTCATGCTCCCGGACACAATCCCTCAAGGGAATGATGATCTTGCTCCGCTTTTCACGGGTTCCACTCCACCACTCCAGAAAACTAGAGGAGGTCTAAGGTGAAATTCTTTCGGACATAACTTGGAAAACAATAAAAAAAGAGAGAAAAAAAAAGGAATTCAACGATACCTTATTAGCTCGTCCAACTAAAGAGAAGATGACACAAAATGATTCTTAAATTTTGATTTAATATATAATTTGATTTCTAAATTTTAGTTTAATAAGCAATGTCGTCTTGCAACTTCCAAATTATTCAATATAGTTTTTGAACTTTTGATACTTATTTAATTTAATCCATATGAAAAAAATTTATGTTGTCTCTAAAATTTGAATTAATGGAACGACGGTATTAAACATTTTTATATAATTCAGACAATAAATAGAACATGTACCAAAAGTCTAATGACAATATTGAACAAATAAAAAATTAAGGAATCTTATTATACATTTGAGTAAAATTTAAGAAACACATTGCATATTAAGTCAAAATTTAAGAACTATTTATGTCGTTATCTGTCCGATTAAATTAACTCTATCTACTGTGCCTACTCTCTACTTGTCTCACTCCAAACAAAAAAAAAATGTGCCATCATCAAATCGAGATTCGAAAAAGGCTGTGAAACCAGTTAAGCACCTCGACATGGATTTGGCGAATCACATCATGTTTTATCTCTCGTTTTTTGCCCCAATTTGCTTTGTTGTTATCCCATGAATGCGACAAGGAACCTCACTAACCCTTTTCTCTTTTTCCCATTTTTATTTTTCCTCCTTGGGCGCAAGAATAACATTATTTTTTATCTAATGCCATAGGAGAGAATGAATTAAAAAGGAATTTAGGTGATTAGATTCCTCCCCACCAAGCAATCACCTGAAGAGGGGCTCAGTCCGTACGATTTGACGTGACCAACGCTGTATTTTTCTCTCTTTTTTCTTTTCTTTTAACCTATGTGTGGTTATACATATATATCATCATTACCGAAGGTGGTGGGGTTCGATAAAAAGTGCAATTGAAATAATGGGGCCAGAGCAGCAATATTTATTTGGTCATAAGTCGCTCTCCCACCATATTGTATACGAAAACATCGCCAATTATAATGGTCTCACTATAAAGAAAGAGAGAGAATTATTGCAAATTTGACCAAACATAAACCCAACCTTGAAAATATTTCGATGCTGTTTTGAATTTATTGCAAAATGGCCATCTTTTACTTATGTTTCCTTTAACGTTTGAGTCTGTTGCAAGAGATATTAAGAAATTTTGAGAAGTGTGTGCAACAAGAAAATATTACCATCGCATTTTGATCTTATCCAAGGGGCTTTTTAGAGTCAAGCAAAGTGGATCATCTATTTATTAATTGAACAGTTCAAGAAATTGATGGGTTGTTCTTGCATCTTTACATGTCTACAGCCATTCTCCATTGATGACTTTTGTTCTGTTGGAACTCATTCTTATTGGTCGTCTATCAGTTCATGCCATTGTGAATTCTCAATTCGAGTTCCACATTCACTTCTAACAATCTTATTGCAATCTTTAGTTAATTTTCTTTCTGAATACGGTAAACTTTCTGTTACATACTTCGACTTATTCAAGGTTACTTGGATATATCTTGTCCTATAGTGAAATTAGAGCATCAGCTTAATCAAGAGAGAAAATTTATGTTAAAGCTCCTTTTAATCATAAGTCTGGCGACTCCATGAAAAAGCGACCCCCACTACCATTTTGGCTGGCTTAGGCAAGTTCCTTGGCTATTGAGCTTATCTGAAAGTCAAAAGCATTAGAAGTTTGACTCCTCAAGAGCTAACCAAGATTTTTGTCCTCATTGTTGGTTTGCTTGTTCGATATGGAAAGCCGGTTCTCGAGTAGACTATGAATTTCCATGGTCACTTGATGTTTAGTGCAATTATTATGTATTTATGATATGACTTGTCGAATTGCATATCGAGTTCTTGTTTATATCTTGCCACGATCAGTCAAGTCTTGCAAATTATTCCTATCACGCTTCAAGTTAGGTTTGTTGCATCCTTCACTCCGTAAGAATTATATTGACAAAGGATAGAGATCCAAAGCAATTGAACGAGATAAAACAGCACAAAAATCCAAAAGTAGAAGGGAAAAGAGGATGAACAAGCCAAAAGAGAAAGGCAAGTGTTGGATGGACTCAAGAGACTAAAAGGTTGAGCAACCATGAATCAATTTTTCTATTAATTCTATGATGTTTTCCTTCGTCCCTTATTGGACTTCCTCCAATCATATTTTGGATTTGTAAGTTAAAAGTTATGAACATAGTCCACAATTATACTTAATTATTTTGGTCTGTTTGATATTTGAAAAACAATCCTGAACCTATTGTGTTGATATCAATTTAGTCATAAACTTTCCGATTTGTTAATAAAGTCCTAAACCTTTGTGCAAAATTCTAATATAATTCTTTTAGCCAATTGTCGCCAAAACTCGCTAATGTGGCGCGAGTAAACTTATCCATGTCAACATTCCACTTACAATAGTCGATTACGACTTTACGACAACAATTGGCTGGAATAACTTATAATGGAATTCCGCACAAAGGTTGATGACTATGTTGGTAAAGTGGAAAAGTTTAAAACTAACTTGGTATCCATATGATAGATATAAAATTGATTGGGTAATTATCCCGTCTAATATTTTTAACTTGTAATGCACCAATCATAATATAATTGAAGGAAACTTTTCTTCCATTAAGGTATGGAGGAAACTATAGTCATTACCTATCCATCGCCTCGAAAATTTTACGGTCTACTAGTGATGTTAAGTGTCAATGACTTACCATGAGTTTGGCCCCCCTAAAAAAAACTTATTATGGGTCACAAAACTCATGCAAATAGATAGCTTAGAATCCTTTCTAAGCCTCGCCCCAAACCCACGTGGTTGGCCATTTGTGAGGGCCGCTAGTGGTAATCTTCAATTGGGGCAGCCAAGCCACGTTCATTATTTTAACGCACTACATGTCCGCACGTCTCACACCTCTCGTTGGTTAGTGAATATTTTTCTTCCCTACTGACTAAGGAATATAAGAGGTGACATTACGAGGTTTTCTACCAAGGGCGCATTTCTCACCTGTTTCTTCTACCTTAAGCATTTTAAGAATTTGCTCAGGTCCAATAGATATACCATGTATGCAAAGATTTTCATAAGTATTTCCCGAGTGTAGCCATTTCTGTCCAATCTGAACCATCAACATAATTTAAGCATAAAAAAAGTCTAAAAAGTTTCTTCAAAATTATATTATCTTGCACCAAAAATAATAGACTCGAAAAGACATGCTCTAAGAGAACCAAGAATCTCGCCGATGTAACCCCCTTATGCAAGATGAACCACTTAGAGATTTATCTTTTGGATAGACGGGGCTTTTTTTCTCTATTATGCTTATAATGCAAATAAATCCCTTCCTTCACATGCATCTGATTAAAACTCCATTAGAGGATGATTGATGTGTCACTTGGGTTATTATAATTTTGAGTGGGGTTTTACGTCGGACATACACTCTGATCAAACGTAAGACCACTGAACTAATTCCCGCCAGATTAAAACTCAAAAGGTCTATTAATTTTATTTTTATCGGTGGATCAAAAAGGTCTATTTGATGAGGTGGATTGGCGCAGGAATAAAACTAGGGTTTATCAGTTTATGTCTGATATTTCTTCTGCCCGTAATTTGCGGTCCCATTAGTGCCAAAAACATACAGCGAAGCTCCAGTCAATCACACGGCACAGCTCCAAGAAATTGAAGAGAGCTCCAGTGTTCCATTAGCCTCCAAGAAAAACCCAAAAAAGAAAACCCGGAAGAGCTGGTGCATCAGTTTGGTATTCATCCAATGAAAATCGAGTCACTGTGCATATATATATCATTCATCGTCTCCCAGGAAGCAATCATATCTACCGTTGTTTTAAATTCTCTCTCTCTCATCTCTCTCTCTCTCTCTCTCTCTCCAGATCTCAAACTTGTGTCATCTTCTTGCTTTTGAGCTTCATCTCCTTTCTTCTTCTTCTCCTTCTTCCTCCCTTTAGTCTCTGAAATTGATTTTAAAGAAAGTTTCAAGCTTTTTCTTCACGGCTGTTCTCCTCTTGATTCGCTTCTTTTCTCTCTTTTTTGCCTTTTGCCCCCATTTCTAGATCAACTGCGAGCGCCACTTTTCATTAACACTTTGAACAACCCTGAAGTTATCCTTCTCTTTGCGGCCAGAAGCTGAGCAAAGCTAACATTTTTAATTTCCCTTTTCCTTACCTTTTTCTCTTTTTCTGACCTGAGGATCTATGAGCTCTGGCAAGCTTCCCAATCATGATGCAGCTTTGGCGATGTTGTGTATTCGTTCTCTAACATTGAAATCTGCACGACCCAACTCTTTCTTTCTCGCTCGATTCTTTTGCTCAAAACTTCTAAAAGAAAGCCAAAGTTTCGATTTTTCCTTTTAGCGAACAGGACTAGGGAGAAACGGGGTTCATCTTCTTTTCTGTCCTCTTCTTGTCCTCCCTATTTGCGAATACTGGTTTCGATACATTTTGACGGAGCATCTGGGGGTGCTTATGGATCGACAGTCGTTGTTTGCGGGTGTAGCATCATCAAGATTCACATATAGTTTTTGCATCTTCCTGTTGGGGTAAGATTACTAAAGATTTTACTTGAATACGTGATAAAATCGTGGGCAAGTGCAAAAGAAAGGTCCCTTGGAACTGTGAGAATCTTGATGATGCTGCATCGGCAATGAAACGACTCTTGCAAAGTACAACACGAAGCACTCGCTCTCTCACGCCTTCCCATTTCCCATTATAGGCCTTAACGAGGAGATACTAATACTCCCCTTTTCGCCTCAGTACCATATATATATTTAAATACCCATAAAAAATATTAGGGTATGGATCTATTTGCACTCCGCTAATTTTTTCTACTGTTTGGTCTGTACTTGGAGGAAGAAACCCTAAAGATTCTATAGGCTTTTTTATGTAGCAACTTGGGGCTATTCTCTGACATTTGCAAGGTTTATCTTTGCTCTTCTGAGGAAAGGAGCTTTCAGTGGGAAATTGGTAACTTCTTCAGCAGTTTTCTATAACTTTTTTCATTGTTATTGTCCTTATGAGTTCTTAAAATTGTCCCTGACTAGTAGTTTCTTGAAATTACAGCAGGAAGCGCAATTTTTTCTGCAACTAAAGAAAGAGAACGCATTGTGATGTGTGTAGCATTGTGATTCAGGTGATTGTTCCAGATTAATATATAAAATGCATTTCTTTCAAGGGTTATTCTTCTATCCATTATTGATATTGATTTTTTTCACAAATTACTGATTTCTAGGCAACACCATTGTTGAAGAGGCTGATCCCAAAGCTGGGAAGAGAGGTGATATGAATACAGCTTTTTGATTGGGGACTTCTTGAATGAGCTGAAAATAGCAATGTTCAACGAAAGTTTGCTTTGTGATCTCTCTACATCACACCTTCATGTAGGGTAAGTACCACTTTCAACACATGTGAACCTATTAGCAGTGCCTTCTATTAACAATTGGCACAATTTTTTGCCCCCAATGAGCAGGTTTGATCGCTTGAAACACCCGCCTTCCAAATGGAAGTTATCACTTAGACAGCATTTATTAAAGTGCGCATGTTGATCAATGGACGAACTTGTAATAAAATGGAAAAGTCGCAAGGTGAACCTAATTAGAAGGAAAAGAGTCGTCGATGTAACTTTTCATTTGGGCCAAGGGTTAACCTTGATGTAGTTTTAGGTGTATGTATATGGAAAGCGGATCGTTCTCTACGTATGGAACACAATCAGGTGAATCAAGTAGGGAAAAGAATGTCCTGTGGTCGCCGACGACAATGTTTGTTGTTTGGCCTTGGCAATATTCATCGTCCATCACTCTCTTAAGTGGACCAACCCACAAGTTGGACATCTCAATACCATGGACCCTCATTGACATATTCAGCTCAGACCTCAGTTCCACCTATTTTTGCCTCTCCTCAATGATAGTACTCAAAGCAATTAAAGTTTCCTTCCCATTGTCTTTAGTTTTTTAGAGTCACCCTCTTGGTGACAATGATGACTCGGTCCAGCTGAAAATATCATGGATTTTTGTGTGGCTCCATCGTTATCCAACTCCCATTCTAAAGATGCAGAGTATGATCCGCATCACTGTCTCAAGATTTGAGCGTTCAAAGAAACCCGTTTTACCATGACAAAGTTTTTCTTCTTTTATGAGGTCTTGAGTTTGTAATATTCTTTCACTGACGTCTTTTGGATCCGCAAACTTCAGACTCGTCTTCCGACCAGAAGCATACAAGTACTATTGGTGAAATCAGTCGACAATTTTCAATTTTGAAGCTGTTGACATGAGGCCCTACAGGTGAGGGAGAAATTTCAAATTTTCGGCCATTTTCTCCTGAGCCTCTACTTTTCCCCACCCCCTTCTTTCAAAACAAAGCTTGAGGCATTTGAGGAAGTCTCTTTCTATTAAATGGACTGTAGCCAAGGGGCCATGATCTCCTTATTAATGAACGAGTATGCACATAGCTATCATGTAATGGGGTGCATAACTGTATAGTTTCCTTGAATATACATTCTTATCTACGGTTAGATACTGCCTGTTTGGCTTTATTAGTAGGCATACGAAAAATATGGGCAGATGATTTACTAGCTGGGTTTTAATTGCATATTCGGGTTGGTCAGCCAAATTGATGAATGAAGTATCTGATTGTAATTCAATGCATACATGGGTACACAGGTTTATATAATTTGAACCCAACTGATCAAGAAAAGATCAAAAAGCAGAAATTAATTGAATTTTTTTATAGTACTGTTGGACGAATTCTCTTCTTTATTGAGCCAAAGACTTAAATCGTGTCAAGATTCAAGAAACACGTTCGCATTATATATACATAGCATACACAAAATTGATATAACTGCATCAAATAGACGATAGGTGACAGAAAAACAAACAAAATGATGAGAATAACAATAAAAAAAAGAGTATGAGAGGAAGGGTGGTTGGGATTCTATCTCAGGTTTTGTGGTCTGTAGCTATGTTAGGCAGACAGTTTTTCCTAAAAGTTATTCAAAGCTATGAAGTAATGAGTCCACGATGCGTATATGACACTATTTCTACGTTGGGCTATACCAGGACTATTTTTTTTTTTGGTAAGGAAATGAAGGGGAGAGAGGACTATTTTTTGATGTCCAGTGCTTCTCTTCTCTTTCTCTTGTCTTATAAATCTCTATCTTTTTTTCTGCCAGCATCGGGATAATCATCCATTGCAAGTTTTAACTTGGTATGAGGTAGTATTTCCTTGATTGAAAATTTCG
The DNA here is from genome assembly GCA_014182845.1 of Corymbia calophylla. Lineage (NCBI taxonomy): Eukaryota > Viridiplantae > Streptophyta > Magnoliopsida > Myrtales > Myrtaceae > Corymbia > Corymbia calophylla. The sequence goes on from CM024702.1 coordinate 5,030,803, forward strand.
AATTAAGGTAATTTATTCATCTTGAGAGCATGCATGACAAGGGTCATTTTCTTTGAATATTATTTCTGATGGTAAGTGAAGAATTTTCCTCATGTGGTTCTACATTCCCAGAAGTTTGTATGCAGAAGTGATATGATCGAGCTGGGCATCAATCTTCCCTCACCAGCTTCTTATATAGTTGAAGCTCTCTCCAATTCTTCAGTCAACTGGGCCGGTTTTGGCAATGATTCTGTCACTCGTGGGGAAATAATAGCCACGATCTATTCCTTGTATGCATATTACATGTTAATTTCTGAGTAGTTACTTCAGACTAACAAAATAAAAATGTCTTAGAAACGAGAAAATGCATATCATATCGATCTTATTTGTCGACTTTGCATTCTCCTGGAAGATGACGGCCCTCATGTTAGGCATGTCCTTATTAATTCATACGTATAAGGATGAAGAGTTTTGATAATTTCCTTTAGGTCTACCGGATCTCTTGCTTTTGAGAAACATCTTGTCTTAGTTATCATAACATATAATAGTAATAACTTCATCTAACATCGAACTAATTGATGCACAGGTGTTTCTACTAGATTCATGTAATTCCTTGTAAAGAACGAGAACGCACAACCTCTTTCTAGTTTTTATATGTACTTATTGGACGTGGACCCCCCCGTCCCGTATGGAACCTTCCCTTGGTGTCTCCAAGAATCCTCAAACAGTGATTTATAAGTTGAGAATTATCGAGGTACTAACAGAAGTAGCATACACAATAAAGAATCATCTTCTGTATTTACATGTAGGTTGTGATCGCATGATCTCAAGAATATCTTATTACGAGATAATACCATCCCATTATCCTCGCAAGAATAAACCTATTTCTTTTCTAGGATTGATTGTGATATGGTAAAGGCTACTCTCACATATGATGCAATATAATTAGCAAGAGCAGCTTATCAAAAGAAAAGGGTAAAAGAACTGGGTCAAGTCAAGCGATGTACAGATATATGTCCTACATCAACACGAGTAGCAATATTCACCCTCTCTCTCTCTCTTCCTCTCCCTCTCCTTATTTCCCATTTTGTTTATTTTATGCACCCGGAAAACAACTATACGATATGTCCCTCTTGCAGTCGACGTGGCCATATTTCTTCCTCTGGCATGGGAGGAGCCAAGTTGGTTCACAATCATAAACTAGATGCTCCAGAGAAGGTACAGTCACAGTTGGGTGATGATTATTGACTGGTGTAAGACTACTCTCTCTCTCTCTCTCTCTCTCTCTCTCTCTCATTTTGCTTCCTATGCTAACTTTGCAGTTGAAATTGAGATCTCGGAAAGAAAATTTGATGGTCCCCCGCGGGGTTGAGTAATGGTGGTCCAGGCCCAGGTCCAGCAGAAGCGGGTGTAAAAAGGGGAGACATTGCATGGTGAAGTTCAAAGGGACCATATTATTCGTATTGGCTTTTGCATGGCATGCGATTGCAATCTCTCTCACGGGACAATTCAGATCACTCCCCACAGATCACGTACTCGACAATGGCATCGAGGGCATTGAAACAACCCCATCATTCTTTCCCTTCTTCAGTCTGAACTGGTCATTTTTCGTGCATGGGACCAATGTACTTGCCTTGAGTTCGACCAAACTCTAAACCATAGGTTCTGAGATTAAGGGATTTGTAGGGATTGGTAAGGATTGGTTTTCTGTGAGTTTCAGCATTGAAAGGTCGATATGAAAAAAGCATTGGATTCGTTTAGAGACATAAAGTTTTAGCAGTCCGTTCCGAGCTAGGGTTTTCTCTTTGGGTCATGGCATGGTTGAAAATGGCCTGCAGTAGGGTTTTGTTGTCGTGGAGTTGACGTGCGAAAGAGAGAAGCTTAACATGGACCATATTGAGTCGTACAATTCCATTTATGGCTTGAACTACAGGCACCTAAAAGTGGGGTTGTCACCCACTTGATGGTCAAGCCTCCACCAACTTTTCCTTTTCCTCTCGAGCACCCATCAACCAACCCTTGCCCAATTAACTCCGGTTGGGGCGCGGTAGATCGGAGAACAGGAAAACTCTTGGTCCGTGAACTGAAGGTTGCTCGCTCGAAATCCTACCAATCATATTCAAAGTAATGGAGATTAAAAAGATTCGTAGTTTATCCGACCTAGACGCGAGTGGCAAGAACTTCCGGATCAGTTCAAATATTGGTTTGCAAAGCTTGGAGACGACGGCGAGACAGCTTTTCCAAAAGAAGTCACAAAACCATGCAGGGAATTTGCAGATTTTCAAGCCCATGCTAATTTCGCAGAACCAGAAAACTTCTTGTCTTGTTTCACCATGTTGTGCAAAGTTCCCGCGGATACTCAAAAGGAAAAGAACATCATCCAGTTCCTACACTTCGGAATTTGACATTCATGAAATGGGAAAACATATATGATTATGAAAGCTTTTTGCCCAATTTGATTAGGCTTTTCAAGATTGAAGAAGAAGGCTCTAAATCAGCAAGACCACATCCATTGCCTTAGATGAAATATTTAAGTGATCTTTTTAGTGAAGCTCATTTGGATGACCTTTACACGATTGGCATCTCTAAGTCAGAATTAGAGAAGAAATTATTGAAGTATCTGCAGAGGGAACGCAATGGTGAAGACCCGAAGCCCTCATCAAGCTAGTGAAATGCTGGTCGACAATTAAGAGAATTTGATTATTATGTAAACTACTCAGCACTGGCCAGCTCTACTCAAGGCCCGTTTGATTCGGCTTTCCGAAGGGGCTTTGGGCATTTAAAGAACTTTAGCCAAATGCAAACTCGTTTGGTTCGATTTTTTGAAGAACTTTAGCCAAATGCAATTACATCTCCAAAAGACTCTAAAGGCCTTTAGTCCAAGGTAAGTCCGAAACTATTTTGGGAAGTTACATTTTCGAAATGCAAGTGATACTATTCACCCAACTATTGTTCATCTTCTCCGATGAGCCAATGAAGCCGACGACCGTCGCCTGAGGGGTCACACAACCCCAGTTACCGCCGCCCAAGGGGGCAAAAGTCTTTTACAAAATGTAATATTTATTGAATAGCATTTAGGCCAAAGTTATTTCGCAATACAATGTAAAATTATAATTTACTAAATGTTATTTGCATTTCGGAAAACTCCTTTAACCTAAAGATATTTATATTTTCCTAAGGACATTTACCCAAAACCGAATTAAACGGGCCCTTAAGAACCTAACCAGCGCTTCCTATAGCTGGCGCATGAAAGATGACACGCTGGGGTAGAGACAAAGTAACCTCAACGAAGAGATCCCCCTAGTTGCATATGAGAAGAATAGCGAAAACTCTGCAGGGAGTAGTGACAGGAAGACAATAAAGATAGGAAAAGTTCTCGGGATAAAAGCAGATTAGTAAGCAGGTGCGCTCAAAAATCACATGCAAAATCTAACAAAAATCTAAATAAACAAAGGATAATGAAGGTACACTTAGCATAGAGCCCTAAGAAGAAGGAATTCAGGTCATTCTCTGCCTATAAAATCAAAAGCAACCTCAAGGAGAAGACATGTCCTAGAATCCTCATAAATTGCCTTACTCAATGAGAAACTTCTCTAATCTTGTGAGGTATCAGCTGTTTATCTTGTAAATGAAGTCAAAAGTATATCTATCATAATGTCCAGTACATACTTCTAGGATGTATTAACTAAAGTTTGTAATCATGCTCATTATTTGTAAGGTTTAGTATGCTGTAAATAAAGATTTTGATAACAATCCTGTAAAATTTGGTATCATGGCCATGTCAAATTAATCTCTTCATGAATAGATGTTTTATTTGATGATAAATTGGGAAGTCACTAGGACAAGATTGAAAAAATTGAAGAAAGTTAGCGGAATTAGAGAAATCTTTTTCTGTAGGATGAGCTCTATTCAAAAATATTGCTCATCTTGATAAAAAAAATAGAAATTATATATATTCTTATACAATATAATTGTCACATGTACTCAAAACTTAAAATCTCTTTTCTTATAAATTATAAATATTACATGATGTTTCATGATTCATAAAACAATTTACAAAATTTATAAATGCGTGTGATGCAAAATACTAATTTTATGTGCATTTTTTATCATTTGCTAGCTTAAAACCCTTTTCACTAGCAACCTTACGACCAAGGCATGTGCTTTTTTTCCCCCTAATGCAGATAATGGACTCAGGGATATTCAAGAAACTTATCACAAAAAAATCAAAATTGTAATCTGTGACAAATTTACCCTTCACTAATTTTTGTTAAATTTAACTGTCAAATTACTAAGTTAAATTATGCGTAGCGATTAGCGAATGTATCGGTTTGAAATTTTACTCTTCATTTATCATGTGAATCAATTTATAATTTTTTATAATAAAAAATTAATTTAAAATAAATTTATTATAAATGTATGTTTTTTGAGTTTTTCACGATATTAACAAAAAAAAAAATTGCTATCAAGGTGGTTTGTTACGTGGTAAATGGCATCTCTTTCCTTCCATCCTTTCAAATGTTTAGTTAAAAATACAAAAAACCATATACTAAAACCTAGAAACTAAATAATATTTCTAGATACATATGAAAAATATTTCAGATAATATGAAATGAGTGAGCAATTAAATTCTTGGCGTGCCTAGATTAGTTTTTATTTTTTTCCTTTTACTTAATTTAATTTTTACGGGAAGCGCACTTTGAGTTTTTTTTTTAATAATTCCAAATACAGGAAACTTCAAATTATTTAAATATCGACATTTAAATTTATATGTGATTTTTTTTATACATTTTTCAAAATTTAAATAACATCTAAATTTTGAGGAAGGTAGTTTGCTTTGGCGGAGGAGTAGACCGAACCTCTCTCCGTTGACCCTCGAACCCCCGAGCAACCTCTCTCCATGCAGCACGGCGGCGCCGGCGCCGGCGCCACTCACCGCCTCCATCGCAGCCAGGTACCCCCGTCCGTCTCCTCTCGCTCTTGCTTTCGCGCGCCGTCCCTCGATCATGCTCCGTCATTGTTCGTTACTGAGGTCGATTCGAATCATGGTTCGTCGCTGAGACTGGGCTGATTTCTCGTTCGGATAGTCGCCGATCTCTGATTTGCGCTGCGCGTTCTGGTTCGCGAGGGCTCGAGCTTCGTTTCGCGACCGCCCCCATCGCGTTGCCCCTCCTGGTGTGGCGATATCATGGTTTGTTGAGTAGAAATTGGCTCTGTTGTAGGTAATGATGGACCGCCTCATAGGCGACCGGGAAAGGCATAGGATCTTGATGGTCTCTGATTTCTTCTATCCCAACTTTGGTGGTGTGGAGAGTCATATATATTGTCTTTCTCAATGCTTGTTGAAGCTGGGACACAAGGTAAGCGAATGGTTCTGTCACTCATGTATCCTTTAAATTTCAACAAGGCAAGCTGGGCAGTACCATGTGACCTTTTGGGTAAAATGGGCAGTTTCCATCCATTATGTTTGCAATATCTTTATTAGATTTTGCATTTCCTTATATTCTTGATAAATTGAATGGGCACGAGTGTTATTGGCCGGCATTGCTTCTGTAGAATTATAGCTGTTGTTGATTGGGTAGGATGTTTCCATATGTGATTCAGGTGGTAGTTATGACGCATGTGTATGGAAATCGATCTGGCGTGAGATACATGACCAATGGGTTGAAGGTTTATTACATTCCTTGGAGACCATTTCTCATGCAGAACACTCTGCCGACAATTTATGGGACGCTGCCGATCATAAGAACCATCCTCATTCGGGAAAGAATTACGCTGGTGCATGGACATTCAGCTTTCTCGACTCTTTGTCACGAAGCCTTGATTCACGCACGCACTATGGGTTATAAAGTTATATTTACTGACCATTCGCTATACGGTTTTGCTGATGTTGGTAGCATTCACATGAACAAGGTATTGCAATTTACTCTAGCAGACGTGAGTCAGGCCATTTGTGTATCTCATACTAGTAAGGAAAATACAGTTCTTCGGTCAGGGCTTCCACCGGAGAAGGTCTTTGTTGTACCTAATGCAGTGGACACAGCCATGTTCACACCTGCTCCAGAGAATCCCAGAAGTAATGATGAAATCATTATTGTTGTGATAAGTAGATTGGTTTACCGGAAAGGTGCGGACTTACTTGTTGAGGTCATTCCAGAAGTATGCAGATTGTATCCTCATGTATGTTCTTCATACCACTATTGTTACTTATGCATAATCATGCTTAGTTCTTTCGCCCTTCTTTTGCCAAAATAAAATTGACCTTGTGGGCGCCTCCTTTGTGGATTAAAAGCTCATGGGATAATTGTTTCCATCTAAATGATAGCCATGGGGTGTTGGTATGGAAATTCTAGGTAGGAGTCCTAGTTACATTGTCAGTCTATAAATATCGTAATTACCTTTTCTGGAGTTTCCATTCTCAGCACCATTTCCTTCTCTGCTTATCTCGAGTTGCCAGAATGTCTGTGCATTAGATAAATGTTCAGTGCCTTTCTTTGGTGGAAGAGGCCTGTGATTATCAAACTATTCCCATTGCTGACTTGTGTAAAAATGCATTGTACATTATTCTCTGATGCGTTCTAGTTTTATCCGCTCTAGCCCACCTCTTTTTTCAGACGTCTTAGTGTGCATGCAGTTGCTTGTATCTGTCTGTGCCATAGCAACGTTTTTACTCCTAAACTTCTGATCGAATTGTTTTTATTAACAGAGGCAGAAAAAATTAGCATTTCAGAACATTCTCTTTTGTGTTATAAGCAAAGCATTTGACAGCACAAAGCCTGTATCCATTTGCAAAAGTTGAATAAGGTGATAAAATATGTAGACATTGAGATTTCTGCAACACTTAAGTTGCCATCTCCCGTAAGTCTATTTTGGTCTGTTAATCTAGATGAATGCATAAGAGGTGACTCAAATCTTGTTCTATTTCTTTCTTCTGGACTTTCAAGGATTTCTTAATTATCTTAAGAAAACCAAATGCCTTTCCAAGTGTGAGGTTCCCTCTCCACCAAACTTGTTGTCCCCCTTTGGAGGCAGTTGGATGAGGATTTGGTATATTATGGAATCTTAAAGAAACTGAATCTGTAGGATACTTACTAGCACTTTCTTGTAGCTAAGAAATGGGTATCTTTTTCATCAATATGCCAGAATGAACTATTTGTTTTTCCTCTTTCAACATGCTTTTCACATTGCAGGCATTTTCCTTTGGAGGTTTAACATATTATGATTGCTTCAAAGTCTTTTCCCATGGATGTGTGCCTTCATGCGAGTATCTCTAGGATATATATCAGCTGAAGTTTTATCTAGATATGTGATTTATGAATAATGTACGGTTACTGTTGAGTGTGTTTGTTTGGCTTCATGCTCTCAAATTTTGCCATGTTACATGTCAAGGTACGGTTTGTGGTTGGGGGTGATGGACCCAAACGAGTGAGACTGGAGGAAATGAGAGAGAAGCATTTTCTTCAAGATAGAGTGGAAATGTTGGGTGCTGTACCTCATTCTCGTGTACGCTCTGTACTGGTTTCTGGCCACATTTTCTTGAACAGGTATGGAGGTTCCTAGGAAGCTGTGAACACTTCCCTTTTCAATTTCATATAACTCCCTCTGCTTATAGGCCAGTGAGTTAAGCTCTATCTTTTATATAAGCTGAAACTTCTGCCCCTCCTTCCTGAAAATACCAAATAGTTAAGATCTGCTTGTTATGTGTGCATGTGTGATAGTTTTTTCATCTCTGATTTCCGATTTACTTTCTCTACAGTTCTTTAACAGAAGCATTTTGCATAGCCATCTTAGAGGCTGCCAGTTGTGGACTATTGACTGTCAGTACACATGTGGGGGGAGTGCCAGAGGCATGTTCTCTTTTATTATAGCAATTAATTGCTTGAAATATATCCTGAAACTAGCTAAGAGTTTATTCGTACTCTTTTAGGTTCTACCAGATGACATGGTTGTACTTGCAGAACCTGATCCTGTGGACATGGTGCGAGCAATCAAGAAAGCAATTACTATACTTCCCACGATTGATCCACAAGATATGCATAAGCGTGTAAGTAACGTCTTCGGTGAGGCAACATATTCTTCTTCAGTGGCCCAATTTGAATTTCCTTGTGCTGTCAGGTGAAGAAGCTCTATGATTGGCATGACGTTGCTAGAAGGACAGAGATCGTATATGACCGTGCTATGAAATGCTCCAATCAAAATCTTTTGGAACGGCTCTCTCGGTATGAGATTGTCTAATGCCAAATATTGTTTTAGCTCAGGCATCCATAAAATCATGCGATTTATCTGCATATCGGTTGGATTCTGCAACATTCACAATGATTGCTGGGTTGATGTACTATACAGCCTAACGATATGTCCCAGAGGTTGTCATTCATTGGTTTCTTTTGTTGCATAGAGGGATGAGGGCATGGCCACATGTTGTGGGCCAGCTTGTCACTGATTGTCTATAGAAAAGCTGCTGTTTTTGGAAAACTTGGCTGAAGCAAAGTTGCTTAGGGTTGGTTGTAATTGCGTAGTTGACATATTTCAAGACATTGCAGGGGTATGATTCCAATCTTCTTTACCTTTAGGATTAGGATGAATAAGTAGGCATGTTTGTTGCATAGGTCTGTTCATGGCAGTGCTCTATTCCGTTTGGACATTTTTTTGACTAGCATACGATTGCAGTAGAATTTGCATTGGTACTTATCAGCTGCTAGCCACCAACTTTTGATCAGGTACCTCTCATGTGGATCCTGGGCTGGCAAGCTGTTTTGCTTGGTCATGATCATCGACTTTTTGTTGTTTCATCTTTTGCAGTTAGTTCAGGTATCCACATGTTCCTTTGTACCTTTGCCTTCTCGTTGAAACTGGCCTACAGAGACTTACTTTTCTTTCATCTTCCATCAGCCTGCAATTGATATTGAAGAAGTTCCCGATATGGTGATGTCCCTTGGTGAAGGTAGCAGTGCAGGAGATGATATTCCAGAGCAGAGCTCAAGATGATGATCGATCATGGGTTGATTGGCCTCATTTTTTCATTTGTCGATATGCGAAACTCACGCCTTTTAAGTATTTCGGAGCAGAAGAGAGCTCAAGGTAACTACGATAACTGCGTAACAGCCTTAATTTTGTCAGTGGGTGAAGTGCACACCTCTCGAGGTGTTGAATCTCAAATCTTGCCTTTTGTCTGTTCATATATTTGATGTGAGGACTCCTGATCATTGGATTCTGTTGTATGTTTAGAACGCGTGCGGGTAATACTGGAGGAAATATTCGTACAGCAACAGGTCACATGTTGCCATAAAAAAGCAGATGAGAGACATGGTTAAACCGCAAAGGGTTGCAAGCACAAGCCGGGGAATCCAGAAGGCTTTGCACGAGCTTGTGGTTCACAACTCGGGAAGGGAAAAGTCAAGAATTGAAGAAGGAATGAACGAGGAAAACTAGTGCAACACGAGAATGGTTTCTTGATTCTTGTGACCGGTTGCGATGTAAACTAATCGATGATTTTGTCAATTTAGATGGTTGTAGTATCGATAATTGACTAACTAGCCAAATCAACGGTGGATGCACTCGCAAAAGTGGCAACATAAGATGTCGGAGTTTTACTAAGCTCTTTTGTATGCCCTGAGGCAGAGAAAATTACATGATGGTCAGTCTTTTCTGGAGATGTTCATCTCGGGTCTTATAAATTTAAAAAAGGGTCAATGCCACTAAAGATTCAAGCTGATACACTTTGTCAAACTAATACAATTGAGTCACATTAAGTACATACTAAAATACGGGATGTAGGAAATTCAAATATGGTTCATTTGTGTCATTTATTTCAATTAATTTTTATGTCACAAGAAATTGCAAAGTGAGATACTCATGTCACATATTCCAAACTAATTCAGGTCATAAAAAAGTAAGAAATGTTTAGCTGATCTTTAAAACTTGAGGGAGCTCTTAGGGTGAAATCAGCAGATTTTAACAGATTTATCAGTCTAAAATTTTGTACCAATTTGGGAGTTTGGAGTAAATGCAACATGAAGTATCTCGAAAACACAGAGTATAGAATTATCCAACAAGTCCTAAATATATTGTGTAGCGGTCAATCAAGTTATAAACTTTTCAATTTTGCAAATTTAATCCTAAATCATTCGACAACTTGTCAATTCAGCCTTAAATTTTTTATTCTACTAATTTAGTCATAAACATTTAAATGATTTGTTGAACTATTCGTAAGCCTTTAACGAATTGCTAATTTAGTCCTTTTGACTAGTTTTGATTAGATGTTGCTAAGCCATCTATCCTATGTGGTGCGATCTATGTGGCACGATAAGTACTAACATGAATAATCTTTTTAATTTTAAAAAAAATCAATTTTTTTTTTCTTGTTTTCCCATAAGGTTAGCAAGGCCACTAGCTGAAAACTAGTGACCTTCGTTGGCCAATGAGCCAGGGCTGGCGCCCCCACTGGCCCTTGGGCAAGGGTTGCGACCCTTGCTGGATTTGACAAAGACTTGTTGTGGCCGGTGAGAGCATCGTGAGCCCTTGCCTCATTAGATCTAACGAGGGCGTTGCTTCCCTCACCCACCCTCGTTATGGCCAGCAAGGGCTGCAATGCCCTCGCCTCGCCATCAATGTGTAAAAAGAGGGAAAAAAGAGAAAATAAAAAATTCAGAAATTTTCTTAAATTTTTTTAAAAATTGTCCACTTCAATATCGGCCACGCTATATAAGACGTTCGATGCTAATTGGGCTGCCGCATTAGTGATATCAACCACATTAGCCAAAAGGACTAAATTGTTAATTCATTAAAATGTTTAGGACTAGTTTGGCAAATCGTGTAAAGATATATGAATAAATTGACACAATCGAAAGGTTTATGATTAAATTGGTAAGTTGTCAAAAGGTGTATGACTAAGTTGGTAAAATTGAAAGGTTTGGAATTAAATTTGCCACACCATATAAAAGATTTGAGACTTTTTGGATAATCTTCTCCAAATATTGATAGTACTAGCACAATTTGGGCTGATCGACCATGATTTACTTCGGTAAGATAAAAAATATTTAATTGGGCCCAACCCACAGATTTGGGCTCTAGACTGTAGGCCCGATAAGCTTTGACCGGACTTCTTCATAGAAGCCCAGCCCGAACCGCTCGACATGTTTAAAGCCATACCCCATAGCCCATATAGCAGATTGAGAACTCGATATCCGTAAGCTAGCCTAAGCGTGAAGCTTATGACAACCTCACAAGGTTACTCAATCCGTGAAGAGTTCAGTAGCTGTGAATGGAGAGGGCATTCGCTATTAACTCAAGAAGATGAGTCTCCCACAAAAACCCATCAGATCCTACACCTGCCAGTGATAGTGCTCATCGGCTTTTCAGACTCACCGAAGATCTTGGATTCCCAAACTCATGGACACTGTAGAGCAACTCCTGTGCCAGCCAAGTTGAACCAGAACCGTCTACAGTCGCACTGATAAAGCAGGCCAGCCTTATGTTCCCAGTTTCTCGCTGTCCGCCGCCACAAACTTCCTTTTTGCAGACTCTGATGGCTTTTGCCAAGGCAAAGGCTATGCAGAAACCCATGTTCTAGAGGAAATAGTTTTGCTCATGCAGGAAATAAAGATGATATCATATTTTTTTGGAACAGAGCTCTCCCTGAATAAGATTGTGTTAGGCACATGGGATATCCTCAAAGGAGGCCATGTGATGCGGGGATACCTTCATATCATAATATATATATTGATTAAATGACCACACGAGACATGCGATTGCAATCACATACCCCAGTTGAGAGCTCCATAAAAGAGAGCAATTTTCTGAAGAGAAGAAAATAGAATGTCATGCCTAGCTGTACTGTGAAAGAATTCCACAAGATGAAAACATTTTATTCAAAGAATAAAGCCAAACAAAAAAGTCTCGGGCAAGGTTAGGACATGTACAACAGAGCCAAGGCCGCTCGAATGAGACAGATTGAAGCTTCTCCCTTTGTCATGCAAATTATGAGTGCACATCCGGGAAGTACATAAACAGAAAGATGATAGGAATGCCTCCGCGGAGACAGATGAGTCGGCTCTGTTACTTTCAGGGAAGAAAAGGAGCCTATCATACACTCTGTCAGTGATATTCCTCTGAAGTCTCCAAGTGCTTGTTTCAAAACATCCGCCGTCCTTTCTTCTTCTTCATTTTAGATGGAGATACATCTGAATTCATGGCATGACTTGAGTAAAAAGATCACAATATTAACAGAAAAATTATGAGGACAACCTACATCTAGGATTGCATGGCCTCTGACAGGATTAACAATAACATAACATTAATTGCACCTAGTAGCTGAGAAGCCAGAACAATAATCCTGTTCTTACAGTTGACACTTAGTTTTATGCAATACTATGTCTTGTCAGGCCAATATCGCTGTAAATATTGTTCAGAGACTTTTGCCTTTTCAAGTTATGCCTTTTGCACTTTTTATGGCCATGTTTTCTCTAATCGAAGACGTAAAACAGAAGTACATCAATTCACCACCTACTAAAAGGGTAATTTCGGCATTCCATACCTGTAATCTAACTGAAAAAGCCAGAAGCTACACCCAAAAGCTGGGGGAGCATCTTCTACTTATGGCTTCTACTTGAGTTATGACTCTTGCTGTTGGCTTTTTAAGCAGCTTTCATTGCCAACAGCTAATTTTAATGAATTGCTGCAAACTAAATTAGAAATCCCGCCCTTTTCTCCAATAGTGATCTTCATTCCTTTTTTGGCCTTAATATGAGAAATCGGTTACCCACATTGTAACATTTCCCCATGGAAACAAAAGTGACTCTTCTACTAAAAAAATTTCAGATATAGTTATGACTTATTGCAACAACACAAAAAGATTTAAAAACTGAATGGTTCCAATTCATTCTGGAAATGAATCAAACTGCGCCTGAAGCATATGTAGTTACTAATTTCGGGAAAACAAACATGAGGCCTCATACCTCCCTCCAGGTATATTGAGTTGTAATGCACCTCTGCCCAAAAACTCAAGAATATAACTGCATTTGGAGCATTAGAAACAAACAATGTTGTCAATATAAACTATTTTACAGCAATAAATATAGTTATCTTGGGCAATTGACACCAGTATGAGGAGCCTGGAGGATTAAGGAGTCTAAATTCTAATTCAAATGTATAAATGTATTTTGCTAGGATGGACTCGTTTCTGTCCCAAACAAAAAGTTCAAAATGGATGTACCTCGTTTAGACTTTTCATCATTTGGAAGAATCTCAATGTAGCATGTGTCCTTGAAAGAAGTTATGACAAATATTTTAACGCCATGCTGCAAAAAAAAAAAAAACCATCAACATGCATCAAGACATTTCATTGCATCTCAATCAGTGCACACTGGCTGAAAACCTCTTCCATTACATAGCTGGCAAACATCTATGCACTTACCTTTAGTCATAAGAACAAAGTTTAATATGATGCAAGATTTCAAGTACAAAGTTCTACATCTGATTCTTTACCAAGTATTCATGAAAGCATCAGGCCCCAAAGGAAAAGAATAGGAATCCAAACTCAGCATGACTTAACCCCATCACCACCTGACAGCAGGTTTTAAGTTCCTAGGCACTATGAGACTATGGGCCAGGGTGAATTAAAAAAAAAACAGGTCCAGAATGGAAATCATTTTTTGTGGATGAGCTCTAACCACACAAGTAAAGCTGATAAGAAGTAATCACACATAATAAAAAAATGTGTACCAGGTCTGCAGCAGCCTGCAATGTGACATGATCACCCCATTCACCAGTCCTATACACAAGTAGAAAAAATCAGTGGTTTCCAGGAGAGAGAAGACTTGTCGAGAGTAGAAAGTGGAGAAATACTTAGACATCTTCTCCAAATAGTCATCATAAGCCATAGGCACATATCCCTCATATACTTCTGGGCAGGACTTCAGCTGATATGTCAAAACAACATGACAGAAGGAGCATTACCATCCAAGTATGCGGAGAGTTATGCAGTAACAAACTTGAATGAACTAATTATTTGAAAAACAGAGAAAAGCAAAATAGGATGAACTACTTTGGTCAAAAAAAAAAATGGATGAGCAACCTGTTTAACGATTTCCTGTCTCATAAAGTCATGGTGCTCAGCAGTGTCGTAGATCTGATCAGACAGGGCTCGGAACTGGAAACATTGACAAGCTAATTAGATATAATGCGCAAGTTACTTTAAGAACCACAGCTTTTATTACCACCAGACAGGCAAACAGAATACACAGAGAATCACTAAATGGTGATATATTGAGGAAAATATAAACATTGTATACTAGTACTTTATAAAGTCAACCAATTATATAATTGAGCTCATTGCTGCTTGACAACAGACTGAACAGAGGAAAGAAATCCAACACTTTTAAACCAGCAACTTATGTTCTAAGTTAAACCACAACCTACATAAAGGTTCAGCGATTCTTAGATGAGCAAATCATACATATGGCGAACTCTACATGCACGAAACCACCAACATTAACTCAATAAAATCGCAGAATAAGAAACTTTGAGTAGTTTTGTGGTCTAGGGTTAGCAGATGGACCTAAGCTAGACTTCAAGTTCAGTTATAGGTGTAAATTGCTTCTCCCCGATGCAATGTCTCATTATTGAGAACCTTGGTATTATTCCAAATAATGGACATAGCAAATATGCAATTTATTTTGATTGGGCAGGTGGACAAGTACACCATCTCCTTCAAGAGTCAATTAGAATCTAAGGTTCATTTCATGGCACAAGCCCCTCCCCCCCACCCAAAAAAAAAAAAAAAAAGCAAAATAGAAAGGAACAGAAAAGGAATCATTGCAAGGGTCCATTTGTTTCGTGAAAGGTAGACAATTTGGAAAATATTTTCGTAAAACCAATACATCGCTTGCAAAAAAAAGATAAACAAATAATATTTTTATCGTCAAATAAAATGTTTAGGGATAGACTATTCTTAATAATGAATATAATGTCTCTAGACTAACTTTTTATATGACACAAGCGATTATCCTTGAAAAAATATTTTCTAGTCATTGATTTTCCATAAAACAAATGCACCTTAATTAAAACAAAAAATGGTAGTTCCTTGTCTCTATGCTCACTTTCTCTTGTCTCATTCTCATGACCCCCTCTTTTCTCCCCATCCTGCATGTCTCCCCCCATGCAGCTCACAACAATGTACTCACGATCAAAGTAATCTCCCACTTGGTCAATTTACAGAATTACTGCAATTGTTGTCAACATGATTTTCTTCTTAAACAGCAATAGAATGGTTGAAGCTTTAGTGAGTTTCCCACTCCTAGCACTCCAACTCAGTGGACCTTCTTCACTTAGCAGATTAGGATGAAATCCAACTCAAAAATCTTAGCATTTCCCAGTATGTAATTTACTAGCCATTTATTTGTTCCTAATCCAATTAGTTTTCTAAAATCTGAAATTGAAAGTTAGAGATTAATCTTTGCTTAAAATAAAAGCAAGACATACAAATCCAATTCCGACATGACCTGATGACTATTACTTAATGCACTCACCATTTGATAATGTATTAATTGGGGGCGTGCTTACTGAATTGCAGTTTCTATCTGGACTACTGAACCACGATAGATAAAGAAGCAAAAAATGAGAAAACGTAGCATGTTTCTAATAGGAAAGGGTCACGCAGTGCTTGTTGAAGGGCATAAGCTTAAGATGAGAGCTTACATTGTGCAGACATGCATGTATAAGATCTCAATCACAAAAATCGACCTTCAATGAACTAAGACAGGTTTCTGTAAAATCCCAAAAACCAAGACACAAACCTGACAGTTACCATCTCCTTGAACTTTGTGTTCCACCAGACCATAAAGCTGCAATCTGGAGAAGAAAAAGTCAGGCTTCATATGCTATTGATGTCATGGGTAATGGATTCTTTCAAACATCAACAGTGGTGCTTGAAGATAAATTTGTAGATTAAAAGAAGAAAGAAAAAAGAATGAGTGTACCAAATAAAAGGAGAGAATACCTCTCAAGTAGCCGTTGATGATCTAAAGTGGCTTCATCTACTGATGGAATTTCACCATTGGTTTTTGGCACATGCTGCAAAAAAATCAGCAAGAAACTAATAACACAAGCAACCAAAGAAAAATTATAGTCCAGCAGACCAAAAGATCAAAATCAAAATACTAAAGGAAAGAAAAATAGAAAAAGGAAAAACACTTTTGTCAATTGAATGTTGTTAAAAAAGAATCCAACTCTCTGATCCTTCCAGAAAAAAAAAATAGAGGAACAGCACAACTAAAGAGAAGCACGTAGATCCCCAATAGAAATAAAAAGAAGTAAGGAGAAGTTCTCATCAATTCTGCAAAGGACATGGTGCATGTAATGCAGAAGGAAATTTCCAGGACACTATCTCACTGGAAAGTAAATTCCTTCAATTATATAAGATACATGAATCTAATCAAAATCCAACACGTCAAATTAAGAGTCAAATACAATCTGAATATTAGACTCTTATAGGTGGTTTTCACAACTCTTGCACTTGGAAACAGCATGCATACCAAATTCCACTCCTCAAAACAAGAGGTCAATCCCATTAGTTCTTAAGAGATTAAACATCTCCTCAAATGATAGGATGATTACTCGCTCACACCGTGAAAGCAAAAGGGAAATATAGCAATTGCAATTAATCAAAGACGAGAAAAGGCTCACTGTTGTGGCGACTTAAGATAGTTTAAACATCTCTCTGATGAATGCTAAACTCACCGGAACACAAATCATCTGATTTAACCTCCTTCCCAGTTCGCCGTCATAGGCATACTCATCTGGCAGCTCTAAGGAATATGGCCAGTCTTCCCTGCAGCAAGCCTCTTCATCAGGGCTAGAACATGAACTGGAATGTAAGATAGTTTCTGCTTCCTCCTGTCCTGCACAATGGACAACTAATTAACAGACAACCTGAAACATATAGTGTATATCTTAGTATGGTACTGCAAAAGTTCAAGCTGTTTTCATGCTTAAGAAAAACCTGAAGCATAGTTTTGAATAGATTGGTCAGGCCAATCGTGTAAGAAGAAAGATGATTGCAACTGTTCCGATTCTTCATGTGCAGATTGATCTGTTTCTGTAAAAGCAAGCTGAGATAGTTCCTCTTGAAGAGCACGTGCTATAAGTTCGTCACTAGCCACATTCCCAAATTCCATGCTGTAATCATTTTCCTTGAAGTAGGATCCCTGATAGTAGTCTAAATTATCCTGAGTCACAGTGCTACAGTATCCGCAATTGGAATATGGATCACTGTCAAAGAGCTGGAGACCCCACTGAACAAAATCATGATCTTGATCGTGCGAAATCATTTTCCCTCATTCACAATACGAGGCTTAAGAGATGCTCTTCATTTAGTTGAGAAGGCAGCATCCTAACCCAGTAGAATAATATTGAGGAGACCCTGCCCCGCCATAACTAACAGTCATGCCCTGCATAGCCTTCCCCTAAACCAACGGATAGATCCTTGCCCATTCTTCGAAGTACTTCCGCCTCAACAGCCATCCTAAAAAAATGCCAACATAATCAGCACAATGCGAAATCTGAAGGCGATAGTCTTCCGCCAGATGCATCGGGAGAATATATTGCAGCTCAAACACTTGCAATAAAGGAACGACATTTGGGTAATCTACGACAAAACCAAATAAACCCATTTCGTTAGGACATACCATCGATCAAACGAAACTGCTCCTAGAAGCGCCTACAGATGACTCGTACATTGAAATGTCGGTTCTTCAGGAGCCCATTTGGGCCGTCAACTAAAGAATGCAGCAGCCAAAATCTACGTACAAATCTACGATCCACATTCTCCAGAGCAAAAGCGCTCTGGGAAATTAAAACCAGTCCACTAAATTCAACAAGAACATCCACACAGATGTAAAAAAAGAGGAAAACCCAGACAAAAAAAAAAGGAAGAAGAAGCAGAAGGACCGAAGTTCTCATCAATCACCATCGTCATTCATCTATGTCCAGCTTAAGGCAGTCGGACACAGTGGTCTGGACAAGAGAAGACAAAAAGCGAAGGCCAAGTGGCAGAGTGGCAGCGACAAGCAGCACGCACCTGGAGCATGAACCAAAGCTACCTGAGGAGGTCCCCTTCGTCTGAGAGAGAGAGAGAGAGAAGTCGAGATGCCGCGCGCAGAGAGAAAACAGCAAGTCGCTGGAGTCACGACATGGCAATGTGCAGCAAATGCGCGTCGAGCGCGCTACCCTGGAGCAGTGTTAGTAGCCGAAAGAAGTAGCAGAGCAGCAGATGACAGAAGAAGAAGAAGGAGGAGGAGGAAAGAAGAAGAAAATCGGTCAACCATTTCAGGGCCGAAGGTCTGACGGCGACGGCGAGAGAGGGGGGTGCCGTTAGTTGACGGCGAGAGCATCTTTTCTCGTAACGTCCTGGCGCAACCTTCTCTCTCCTCTCACCGCGTCAGGCAGGCGAGACGGGTCCTGTACTGCCAACCCCTCTCCCTCTCCCTCTGGTCCCATCCGCGGCGGCCAATGGCGGGCCGACACGCCCCCTGCCTACGGGGGACAGGTAGGGCCCGCCGTCGCACATGCATCCAGGATTCGTGTGCTGCTTTTGATGCTGTTTCCTGTTTCGGGTCATCGCCCCACCCGCTCGTCGGGTTGTCGGTCCCCTCGTCGTCCGATCGCATCGTGTTACGTCTTCCAAAGATTTCTTTCTTTTCTTTTCTTTTTCTTTTTTTCCGCTTTCGCTGGCGAAATTCGTCTAAATTTTTGCCATCTGCCTTCCGGATCTGAGAGTCGTGTGCATCTTACGGTTCGAGATAACGCGGAATCTGTCGCGCCTGTCCTCGATCAGGTAATATAGCCCAGATGGATAAATCTCTTTCCATGCACATGGCTATGCGGATTCCAATCATTCCGTCCCGATATTTGCAACACCTTACTTAATCACAAGTTCCAAAACACGTGAAGTGGAAGTCGTCATCGAGCTGGCCCGGGCTCAGGCTCGGGCTCGGCTCGGGGCGGATCGAGTCCAGAGTCGGGGAATAATGGATTGTGCAAATCCACCTGATGATACGAAATTAGCTCCGAGTTCTTTGAACGGGTCGAAATGTCATGGGCCTGTGGGCCAGGAGGCCGGGGATCGTGTCTAAGCGTGAAGCCATACGACTCTCAATGCGTCTAGTCCGTAGACATCTTTCAGGTCCGGGACTTGTCAACCACTGTGACCTTCAACATGAATTGGGAAGTTGGGAGCAGTGGGGGAAGATCATTCAATTCAGTTGTTTTAAAAGACTCCAAACCACAGCACCACCACAAGAATTGTCAGAACTCCACATTCTGCATTTGTACATTACGAGTCCCACCACTTCCATTCCGAAACAAAATTGACGCGACAAGTCAAGCCTAAAGACAAACACATTGGATACAGAAAGTCTGAATCTAGTAGATAAAATGGGGTATAGCTGCTTAATACGGAAGTAAGGTTTCTGTATCTACTCGATAAAATGGGGTATAGCTGCTTAATAACGAAGTAAGGAGTTGAAAAGCCGCGGTATAGTTCTAATCGCTCCAGGTTCTCCATCATAAAGTTGGATCCGCATATAGAAAAAAAGGCCCTCCAACTAACTTTAAGCACGGAATTAATCTGTGCTTTGAGCATCCCGATGAACATCGGCTGGATTTGTGCCAACAAGCATCATGTATCTTTAGGTTAGGTGTGGTCCTGATAATCAAAAACTAGAAGTTGTGGGAAAAAGATATTCAGAAGTTATGCAGCTCAAGATGCAACCGCGAGTTGTTTGAGAAGTGGAGATAATTTTGCCTTCTTCTGAAACAATAACTCGTGTTCCGGAATGTGATCGCCTGTGGTGACAAAATCAAGAAATGTGCAGGGATTGCAGTTTCATTTCCAAATCATATTCCCCATGAATTTAAGAGCTGGAACGCCCCTTATCTCAGCATCGAATAAGGGTGCCTCCACCACACTTAATCTGGCAAGCTCAGGATCTGTTTTGATCATATCTAGGGCTCGCAACTGATCCTGCAAAAAATTTCAGGATGCCACTTTAGCAGCAAAGATTTTGGAGAAATTAGCAAGCATATGTTTATGTAAGTAAAAGTCAAGAGGACATTCCGCAAGTTCCCAGTCTGTTATTATAGTCTGGACAAGATAAATATCTGTGTCCACTTCCAAAAGAATTATGGTCTTGGAGAAGTTCAAATTGTACCTTCCTCCTCATAGAGCAAAACCCACACTCTGATACTGACTGAGGAAGAACATGATTAACAATGAGCCTCTGAACAGGAACACTTTCCTTCCTCAGGGATGCACACAACCTCGATGATTCACTTATTGCCATAACCTAGAAAGGTTTTGAAACAAGGGCACCATGTAAAAGTCCACATACACACAGCTGTTATGAGAGAAACATGGAGAGCAAACAAGCATAAAAGGTCGAGTGGACAAGTCTATTAATCCAGAGCTTCAACAGAAACAGTGTTTGCTTTGCAATTTCAGTCCATAGTAACATACGCATTAATCCAAGCCATGGATATAAAATGAAATGAATTGATGTTGAAAATGCCATGAAACAAAAATAATGTGTCATATGAATGTTAACACCTTATGAGTATTATTCAAAGTTTATACTCAAAAACATGCTCAGGAAGCGCATGTTTCAGGTCAACAAAAGAATATTGAGTCAGCAAATGAGCTAAAAGAATACACAATGACATGCACTGTTCCCAGTGCAGAATCATATGCATAAAGTTGTGTGCTTTAAGATGAAGTAAAGAATAGTTTGCTTGAATTGTGGAATAGTTTGTTAACGACATAGCATCTTCAGAGAACAAGGAAAATTATGGAGATGCACCATCAATGTGGTAATATCACATGGATATTCCCTAATTTTCTAAAAACCAAAACATCACCTATCCTGACCTTATTTATTCATGCAAAGCGGAACTTGGATTAATTGTTAGCTCTTACATGGTTCTTTGTCTTGCTTTTAAAAGGGCTACAATATAGATATGGAAAGCATGAGAACTATCACTGTAATCTCACTATGGTCTATCTTGATTATTCAGGCAAAAAAAAAAACATTCCACCTGACATGAGGAAACAATGGAACTAAAAACACATCTTAGTTCAAATTTGAAAAACTTCTCCTCATCTTTCCATACATCAAAGGCTGTGATAAATAATATAATAAAAAGGATTACCGCAGGAATTGTCACTATGATGAACTCCATCATGTCTGGGTCACGAAAAAGGTCTCGAACTTTTCTCATCCTCTCCCTCAGTTGGTCAAGTTTGTCAGACTACATTTGATTATCATATAATAATGAGAACTTCAGTGCAATAGATATAAATTGAAAATACCATCTCACAATGCTGTACTTACAATATCCTTCTGCTCTTCTTGTTTTCCAAACACAGATTTGATGGCTGCAGTTGCAGAAGCTAACTTCTTCTTCAGCTGATATGGGTATATTTATTCAAAGTATAAATGGTTACAAAAATACAACATCAGGCATTAAGATTGAAATTTAAAACCTGAACAATTAATTCTACTCGCCACCATAAACATTTGCACTGAAGCAATTAATTATTGACAAAAGCATTTGTTATTTTACTTTTAGTATCAATCATTAATATTCCGGAAAACATATAACAAAGGACTACTAGAATGAACTATTTAAGCATAACTTGATATGAGACACCACCTAAACTTACAATGTGAAGGATAGAAATAAGGCGAATGCAACATACTTCTCTTGATGCAGTTGCACCACGTGCATATTTTTAGGACAGTTACAAACCAGAAGATCCATACCTTCATCATTTTGCCAAGGGATGCATCCAGGAAATCAGGCAGGGACAGCAGGCGAAGGGTATGGCCCTAGAAACAAATTTATGTAGTAACAAGACAAGTATTACACAAAACTTAAGCCGATGGTAGAATATCAGCAAAAGAACTTTCTATGGCATGAACTTTCACTCACTGTGGGCGCTGTGTCAAAGACAACACGGGTGAAATTACTGTACTCTGGGGATTCAACAAACTGCATAACCTGAACGCAACTAGAAAGTCATGAATAATGGAAAGAAGTCTAGAACAGGGATGGCATTCTCCAAAGTGTATTTTAAAGTACAGGAGACAGGACGTGCCTTAGAGATTGAGATAGCTTCATCCAACCCAGGTGGAGGAGTGTCCAACAACTCATCTAGTTTTAGGTCCCCCAACTGAAGCATAAAGTGTAACAAGATAAGCAGCAAAACCAAAACCAGAAATAGGTAAAATGAAACAAACAAAACAAAGTATAAGAAAAGAAGATTCAAAGGGATGATTATATTATGTGGTCTATTGCGATCTCAAGCGTGCTTTTTTCTCTGAATCATCAAATCGAAGTTACTGAAGTTTAACCTGGTCAACCATTGCGCCCAGACCCATGCTATCCATTACATCTTTGATGCCACCACCATTATTTTGCTGACTTGCTGTGCGGAACTCTTCCCTGGACTTCTCAGGGTTTATCTGCGACGGCATGATAACTGGTGATATGTATCAATAATGGGCAAGTGAAGTGAAGAAAAACTCATCGTGATCAGCTTCTCGAACTTTCAGTCCTTAAGCTTAAGAGAGACCTCTAAGGCATACAATGGAGAATCAACACCTTCGACAGGAATAAGCACCCCTCCAGTCAAATCCTAGATTGATTGTCCACCACGAAGCAAGTCAGAGACTCGTAAGGAAACTGTTACAAACTAACTTGATGAAATCTCGACATACAAATGCATAAAAAGTTTGATCCATATTTTAAAATTTGCCAGCGATATCCGGTACCTGCGCGAACGAATCACTTAACGAATGAGCAGGGTCAGTGGAGACCACTATGGTAGGGTGGCCATGGTTAGCGAACCTCACAGCAAGGGAAGCGGCGCAACTTGTTTTCCCAACACCTCCCTTCCCACCTATCATGTAATACTTCCGATTATTCGCCACGACCATCTCATCAAACCCGCCGATTGCTCCAGAGGAACTCACCACTGATCTTGCTGCAAAACTCTTTCATCAGAACACACGAGTAAACGAAAAATGCTCGCGAGACAAAGAAGATCATTCATCCGAGCACATAAGTAGCTAGGATACTCCAACATCATATCATGAAAATCAAATGCAGCGATGAGCTCATTCAAGAAAAGCCCAATTTCCGTGTCGACGCTATTGGTGACTTCGTTCTCCCGCCGCTCAGCTCGATCGATCGATCGAACCTACTGAATATCCGGCCGAGACGCGGAACTTGCGAAACGCGACACAGACTTCAAATCAAAGCGACGCCATCAAATGCCAGCATCCCCATTCCATTCGGCACGACGGATCCGTCATTGCCGCGCGGCGACCAGAAGCGAACGAAATCGATTGCAAACGACGAATACATGATGTTCCTGAGTGCTGGCGCGAGTGAACTCGCGAGGTACCTTGGAAAGGGTTTAGGGATGGTTTTGCGATGTGGGGAGAGAAGCCGGTGGCGAAGCTTCCCCGGAGGGCGACGAGAGAGGCGTGGCCCTGCGACCTGGAAGCGTGACGGAGGAAGGCCGCCATGGCCGTCGGAGCTCTCCGGCCGTCGAGTTGAAGAGAGGCTCGGCGCGCGGCGGCGCGCGAAGACCGTGGGGTTGAAATGGAGGGAAAGAGGGGGCGCAGACTAGCATCCTGTTGCGGCGGGGCTTGACATAGTACGCGTGCGAGCGGCTTAAATTAAAACATTTGAAAAATAGAAAAAGTTTGATTCAATAAATTAAAGGTTCATTGACCTAATTAGTAAAATATACATATATAATTATTTAATGATTAAAATAAATAGTCTCAAAAGTTCGGAAATTACACTTAATAAATTAAAATTTTAGAGACAACATAATATTAAATAAATTAGAAGTTTATAGATAATATTACATATTAAGTTAAAATTTAAATACTATATATATCGTTTTTCCTAAAATTATATGTATGAAAAATTGAATTTCTAAATTTTAATGTAATCGTCTTATAATTAAATAGTTTACAAATATGCAAGAATCAATCAAGTCAAACGACTAAAAGTAGATGATCTGAAAATATTGGAGATTGAAATATATGAATCCATTTACTCTCATTTTTTACAAATTGTATAAGACTAATCAGTAAATAAAATCTTAGACTGATACCTCGAATTCAAATCTAGCTCGGGAATTTTTTCATGTAGGAAATTGATTCATGGTAAATGGGTTACGAGGATACCAGCTTGACAATGTTGGTGTTTAGTTTGGGATAAATCAGTTTGGAACTCCTAGAGGTACTGACTCATAAAAATGCAAAAGAGGTGATCACGAGGTTTAATTAATGAGGTGCTAAGAACAACTTCCAATTCCATCTCATTCAATGCGATTGTAAATGACCGACCCAAAAAAAAAAAAAAAGCGATTGTAAATGCAATTGATATCTCAAGAGTCAAGACCCAACACCAACTTTGATGAAATCATTTTTTCCCACCTATATGTAAAGATCACATCTCTGAGAAATCACAAATAAGCACCGATAAGAAATTAGGGGTTTGCAAATCGGATTGCTCAAATAAGGAGTCACCCGAATCAAATCGAATTGACCTATTAAATCTAGTTCCTATTCTTAAAAGTGGAATTAGTATTTGGGTGGTCCCCAGACTAAATATATATACTTTTTTTTAAATTTCTTCACGCTAGATGGCATAAAGTAGTGGGAAAAAAAAAATTACCCATTCAATCAGACTAGATCGGAATCGATCGCGTCAAAAAAAACCCTATACATTTTTTTTCGAATTTGTGCAATCATCTTTGCTTCGTATTTTCTAAATTTGATGGTTAAATCCACGTGTCTAGTCTTCTTAATTATATTATAGCTCAGTTTGCTTGGCGGAAAAAGAGTAATTCAAAACATATATTTTATAAAATTTTCAATTACGTCACTTATAAAAATTATTAAGGAATGGAAATAATTTTCCTCGTCCACAAAAAAATAGGCGCATTCCTTTATACTTCGTAACTTGAGAATGTTGTCACTCGTTGGAGTTATGTTGTAATTTTTCTCAAATAGTCGTAACCGGGGTAGTCCATCGTGATTAATAATTATTCATCATTGCTCGTAAGCTTCCTTTTATATATTGCAACTTGTCCAGGAAATCACTTAAATAATTATCCTAGCATATAGTAATTCTCATCCACAGATCGTAATCCGCAGTTTGCGTTCTTAGTGATTTTAACTCCAACAATTACAATGGGCTTCAAGTCGTCGTAAACTTGATCATAATCCCGATCGCATTAATAATTAGTAGTTTCTATTTTTGTATTGTTGCGAGAATGCTATTATCTAATAATTTAACAATTAGCAAAGTAAGGTACCTCGAACTAGAGTAACTAGAGTAAGAGATGGACCTTCTAATCAGTCTCTATAATTGTTAATTATCTATAAGTCCATCTAAATTATGTTTAAAAAGTCTATCTTTAGAGATAATAAATTACCTCAAAATCTCATAAGTTGTACTTAAACTAAGGTTAAATAATCCGCCTCTATAGATAGTCAATTACCTCAAAATCTTGTAAGCCTCAAAAGTCACAATTATCCGTAATTTCTCTAGAGAAATCAAATGATGACCTAAATTTTTTGTAATTTTCCTTTCACACATTCTTAATAAATTTCCAAAAATGATCATAACATCCCTTTTAAAGTTTGTAAACCATTTTTAATGCTCCTCGTTGCCATGATTTTTCTTAATTAATTGCAAAACTTAGGCTCTTTCTTAAGTAATTTCCTTGAATGTCAACAAGTCATTGTTTTTTTTGACAAAAAAAGAAGTTATTGTTTTAAGAGACAATCAATCATATTTATTTGAAATTAATTAGTCAAAAGAGGTTCTTTGAATTTCGTTTGACTTATTTACGATGGATATGCGAATTAAATTTTACACTTGAAATTAAATAATTTTTAGTATCATCAAATTCTCTTATCTTTGAGCTGTGTGCCTAATGGGTAGGGGATTTTTCCCTCTGAAAAAGTGAAACGAGACTTTTTCTTAACATCCAGCATTAACTCTCGTCTAACAGTGACCTAACATGCATTTAAAATTTGTTTTCCTCGAAATAAATTGAGCCTCGGCCGAATTAATCATTTTTCTATTTTTATAAGGCCTGCTAACAAAAGAAAAAAAAGGAATAATTATTTCACATCACGCGACGTCCCAGTACGGCGCCGTTCGGGAGTCGGTCCGGTCCACGTGACTGCAAACGAAACGCCGTGAAAAGGCATTCCTACCAATTTGACCCTTCTCCGCCTGCCAGCCCAGAGAGCCGGTTGGTTTGGGTTTGGTCAGAGTCAGAGTCAGAGAAACCCTCCACGCGCCGTACCCCACGCGCCGGACCCCACGCGCCACTATATGTCGCGTCCCCCACGCCCCCCCCCCCCCCTCCTCCCTTCCCCACCTTCGCGTCTTTCCCTTTCGCTCATCTGCTTTCCCTCTCTTTTCACTTCACTCGCTCCCCCACTCGGTCACTGACTCAGTCCCTCACTCGCTCCCCTGGCTCGGTCGTCTCGGTTCCTTCCTTCCTTCCTCCGCCGCTGTCGATCGGAGCGCATTAGGGCGAGTTCCCGGCTCGCGATCCCGCTCGCCTCGCCGCGCCGCGGTGGCGATTCGTGCTTCGCTTTCCTTTTCCGCTGTTCCGCGAAGTGATTGCTTGGAGCGGTTGGTAGGGCCCCCGACCCAACCTCGCGGTCGGAGCGCTTTTCGCTGTCTCTCGCGCCCCCCCATCATTGCGGAGCCTCCCCCTTCCCCGTACAGCCAGGTCGGTCTCTTGATTCCTTGTCGTGCGCCATCGCCGTCGCGTGCCCGGAGTGCTCTTCGTTTTTTGGGGTTCGATCGATTTTTGTTCCGACGGTTCGGGCTTCCTTCGTCGGGGGGTCGTGTCGTGCTCCGCGGAGCTGCTGTTTGCTTGTGTTTCTCTTTGCGCATGGTGAGATGCTGATTTTGGGGTCGCGGAGGTGCATGCAATGGCGCTCGCGGATTAGGTGGCTCGTGCTGCGCCGCCTGCGAAATTGCATGTCTTTTTTTTTGGTTATGCAAGGGGTGTCTTGTAGGGAGTTTGTTTGGTGTTCGATGGTACTTAGCCAGCTAGAAGAAAAGAAGTGAAGAGCCTGGTGATATATCTGTAGCGAATCGATGGAATAGCTCGAAAATGGTATGCCGGTGTCAGTGGATAGCGATTATAACTATTTATGCGAACATTAGTCAGGGGGTGGTGCGAATTCCGGTGCGAGTTTATCTAATCTATGGTTTTCTTGCTTATATTTTAGTGGTTTATGCAGGAATAGCTGGTAAGTGCATAGTCCAAGTGGAGTTGTGATTTTGTCTGTTGAGTGCATGGTCCAATTGCATAGCCTATTATACATTGGCAATGGAAAACTGGGTCTTTGTGAATTTGTCTGTTGACTTCATAGTCCAAGTGGAGTTGTCTCCACGTTGTCTGTATGTACAGTTCCCTTAACACTGGAAGTTCTTCAAAGGGATAACTTTACAACTTGTTTTATTTATTTGGCGAGTCTGAACATTCTGAGATTTTTCATCGGGTGCTAAATTTTCTTTGGTGGCAGATGACACACCGGACATTGTGATATCAGGATCATGTTGCATGCAGCAGCAACGCAAACCTCTTTCGCTATGGATGAGCATGAGAACATTTTCGCTTCTGGCTTTGCTGAGGTAAATAATTTCCAGACCATTTAGTCAAAGATTTTCTGTTCTGTTTTTCCTTTATGGACCTCAAACACCTGAATAATGAATTCCGTGACATCCATGCCACTGGTCAGCTTTGATTATTGTGCTTTTTTTTTTGTTCTTTATGTAATACACAACAGATGAATTTCTATTCCTTTACCACAACTTGGGTGGATGTGTGTTTCCTTGATGCACAGTGACATTGTTGTTTATCTAAACTTGCAGCACCGATGTATTATGTAGTCAGTTTACAACTCTTTTAGTCAGGATTATTGACGATTGATATGTTACTGTAACAATAGAAAAGTCTCTTAAGCCTTGGAGACTGGGAAGAACATTTCGCAATTCCGCGTTTCTCTTAATTTTTCCTTTTTTGGCAGCACTATCCATTTATCATCTGGATTCTTGCGCATGCTTTGAGTTTTTGTGTACTTGGGAGAAGTATTGGGGTAGATACTTTTTTTATTATCTGAAGAAGTTCGGATCTACAAAATCTCTCTCTCTCTCTCTCTCTGCCCATAAAAGGCATAGGTTTCATGCTATTTATTAGCTGCTTTTTTTTTTGGGTAATAAAGGTGGGCAAAACCCTATTCGTTAAGAAAAGGAAACGATCAATTTCATGTATTAGTCTTTTTAATGAAGTCAGACTTTCTTTTTTTCTGTAAATGAATTTTGTCTTGTGGAAACTTGTGCTTTATTGACTTTAGCACATCAAAAAGTTTCACCTAGGACAATCATATGTTGCTGCAATAATTAATAACCGTCAAGTCTGACTGTACTACCATATTCACTTGAATCCCCAAGTTATTGAGTTCTATCTCGCCAAATCTTAGATTTCTTGGACCGTTGATTGCTCTGGTACGAAGTACATTATTTGGAACCCAGGGCCTACCTTGTAAAAGATGTGATGCTACAGGTGTAGGCTTCTTTTGGTCATGTAGTTAATTAGACATGATTGTTTATGAACTATCTATAGATAGTATAATATGCATAATCCGTATCTAAGACACTAAATTTGCATCTTAAACAGAAAACTTTTGTGTTTAAATATGTTCCAAAATATTAGCATAAGATACAGTGAAATTAACATCACCATTGGTATCCCCACGTTGGGGATGTTTATTTGAGCAGTCCAAATGCTACTGTATCCAAAATTGAATGTATGTGCTAAAATGCAGTGTTAGTGACATATTTGCTTCCTAGTAACCATAACTTAGTAAGGTAAGAAGTTCTTCCTTACATTGTGCATGGAGCACTCATTTTTGGTTTTAATAATTAAGCTAAAGCTGAATTTATATCGCCTAAGTGCAGATGTTTTTCATTGGAGATCTTGTACTTGTTGGTGTCTCTTAGGTATAGAAGAAGTAAATGACTCAACATAATTGAGAGAGGTGACAGTTTGAATATTTTATTAGTTAAATCTGAGATATGTTGGTAACGGTTGCTTCCAGCTTCATTTCTGATTTCCATAATACTGAACCAGAAGTTTATGGTGAAGCAAATGATAGGAAAAAGAATCTACTGCCGGGCTTGCTCCAAAATAGCTGTTTCAACTTTCAAGGAGCTCATTATGTTTTGCTGCTATGCTGATTCGCCTGAAAATAGGTGTTCATTACACAGCAATGAATTAGATAATTGCATCTCTACTTCAACTCAGTGTTTGGACAATTTTAGCTGACTTGATATTCCCATGACTGTTACTCTTGTTTGCCCGAAGGTTGATAAGCATGTATCCTTCCTCACTGCTTTTGAAGATGAAGATATGGGAGCAGAGCATTCCTTTTTGGGGCCCGAATGTGGCAGGGACATACCCAGTACCCATCTTGGTTTGGGCACATTCGACTTACCAAAGTGCTTCAGTATTGATAATATTTCATGTGCTTTTGATGATGATGAGATGACAATTGACAATGGTATGGATGTTACAGGCTATTTTTTCTTCTAATGGAAATGCAAGTGTGAATTTAGTATCTTTAGTTTCATTAACAGGTGAATAATTTTGGTAGAGGCTGTGAACAATAATGTCAAGTCAAGGTTTTGTTTTCCACTTTTGGCCATTGCTTAGCGTTTGTCGTTAAAATGACAGAATTGAAGTGCTGAATGTTCTTTTAACGGATTTTGGTTATATAGGAATTATAAAAATATTCACTCCTTCTAGTGGAAAGGAGTCCTCTCTTCAATTGCTCCTACTTGCCTGTAGCTAACTTAGTCAGCATAATGGGCATTGATCTTCTTCTTCTTCTTCTCTGTCATCAATCAATGAATATAAGTGCATAATGACTTGATGCTTTGATGTCATTCTGTGTATTGGTAGGTACATAAGCTGAAGCTGAATTATACTATCTAAAAACAATTTTTAATTGGATTGACCTAATGCTGCAGTTGGATTTTGCAACCTTTTAGTTGATTTTCATAAAAGATTGATGATCTTTGCTTGCTGTAATACATAAAATGCAAAACATTGTCTACAAACACATGCTCAGGTGATTTCGTTTTCACATGCAGTGGCTGCTACAGTCGTCGATGGAGAGCAGACAAAGACCCAAGTACGTGCTCTTGTGAACTATGTAATAGGTTTCGCAGAATGGCAATTAAGAATTAATCGGTCTTACCATTCTCTTTTTGTCGTGACAATCTCTTAAGAAAGTGTGATTTTCTGTGCTGTCCTAGTGTTGTTAAAATTGCTAATTTTTTTGGGTTCATTCTTCAGACACTATATGTAGAATTTTTGTATTTTCTTACTTTTAGTGCCTTTGGAGTGTCACTTCCACTCATGTTCAGCTTCTCAACTGTTCCCCACATTATTTGTCTACAGGGTTTGTTCAGGCCATGTATAGATGCAGCCTCCCTCCATCTTGTAGTTGCCTTTTATGCTAGACTTTCTAACAAATTCGATTATGCATCTTTCTATTTTTCCCTCTCATTCTGATGGTAGGCATTGTTTTAAGTATATTACTGTCTAACATGGGCTCTTACTTTGATTGAATCCACCCCTGGTAAATATTGCCTGGGCAGCAGCTTTTACTGGATATCATTAAAACTTCTTGTACTTAGTGCTACTTAAAGTGGATTTCTGTCGGGAACCCACATAAGAAGCTTTTGTTGTTTTTTGTTGCTGAGAAGGAAATTCTTCCGTGTTGAACTACACTAATATGCAGTTTTCTGACATGATTATATGTATTAGCTTTTTGGTGAAATGCTTGAACCCAAAGGCGAGAATATACTCCATGAGGACAAATGTCACCAACCTGCTGCCGGACAGCATTTAATGGGTAAATATATTGTGGGTCCTTTCACTCATTTCTAGGACTATATAGATGGAAACTACTATTTACCTACTTTGTCCTTAGGTTCTGAATACATGGATGACGCGTCAAACATCGTTTGTTTTCCGTCGGAAGCCTCTCATCTGCAAGGAACTCTGGCTTTACAAAGTGAGCTGATGGTTCTCGATGGAAGAGCCTGTTCTACCACAGCAGCAACTGAGTCCACATCATGTCAGAACTCTGTGTCGTTAGACCATATGACTGTTCGAGAGCTACAGGACACTTTCCACAGTATGTTTGGACAAGAAACTGTAGCCATTGACAAGCAGTGGCTGAAGTGTCGTATCTTATTTGGTTTACACAACAATATTGAGTTGGATAGACCTTTGAATTTTACGTGTTGTGGTAGCATTTCTCATGAAAAGGAAGACAAAAGCATGGTTGCTTCTGGTACTGAATCATCTGAAAATGCTTTTAATTCTTCTAAATGGATGCTGGATGGTGGTTTTAAGATGGACGAGAAAATCAAAGGGAGCAGTTCCGATTCTCAAACAAATTACTCTTCTGGGGCTAGTGAATCTGACATTTCGTTTCACGGTAAAGATGAAAATGAAGTGGGTGTACTTGTAACGGGAAAGAGAGTCCACAAGCCACCGCGAAGGTATATTGAAGAATCGTCAGAGTTTAAGTCTAGAAGTCACCCTAGAAGGTCCAGCATATCTGTTAAAAGTCCAAAGAGTAAGGTTGTGGATGCTAAAATTCACAAGCAATGTGAGGAGGAGGTGAATGAAACAGCTAGATCTGGTCATCAGATAGGATCCTTTGATGGAGCCTGTATTCAGGTTCCATTTGGCCTTCCAGTTGAAGAAGGGCAAGCGAAGGGAAATGCATTGTGTTTGGTAAGAAACAGTCTTTATCTTCTTACGCATGTCATACTTGAACTGCGTTTTCTTGAGCTTGAGAAAATCATTCTCCTCTTTTCTGGTCTGTGTTGGCTGTTTGGTGCCATTAAGCTGTTGGTGTTATTGATTGTTTGATTAAACGTTGCTCAAACACGTATTTGGATGTTGGTGTTCATAATAAGCAAGAAAGAGCCAAGTAGTTGAATGAGTCTTTATTGAAGGAAGTTTGTTTCATTCGAAATCTTCTTATTCTTTTTTTTAATTCGAGTAATTTCAAGGAAACTTCCCTCCATTGTTATGGTCAAAGGTGTTGCTTTTGTGAAAGGCAACAACATGCTTATATCATAAAATAAAGACATCAACCAGTGGCAAATAGAGTTAAAATGTATCAGAGTACATTTTTGTAGGCATGCTTTTGCCAAACGTCATATTTTTCTTCGTTGTATTACCGCTCCACATTGTGAGCAAATGAAAGATCACTTGTACTGTCATGTTTTCATCCAGAATTGTAGTGCTTTCCTTTTTCTATTAGGCAATAATTGCTTGTTTGCTGGCCGTTCTCATGAACTCCCCCAACATTCCTCAGCTACCCGTTTCTCCTTGCAAAA
This sequence comes from Corymbia calophylla, assembly GCA_014182845.1. NCBI lineage: Eukaryota > Viridiplantae > Streptophyta > Magnoliopsida > Myrtales > Myrtaceae > Corymbia > Corymbia calophylla. The sequence continues at coordinate 5,063,314 of CM024702.1, forward strand.
AGTCATTAGTTGGCATGTTTCTGTTAACTTTCAATATTGAGATTACCTTAATTATTTTTCTCGTTATGGTTGATTAATGAACTTGTCTGTTCATATCATAGTATGATTAGGTATGATGCTGATTTCTGGTTTTAGTGAATTACAGGCTTTCTGCAGTTTTTGGCTTGTCTTCTCTTTGTTATGGCTTATGGATTTGTTTTGTATCCTTATTGAGTTCTGAAGAGCAATGACTCTTCTGTTTCTTTTAGCGCCAGGACTCTGACATATGCCCAAAAATTGAACATGCCATTCCGAGTGAGAGATCGGATCTGCCGTGTCCATCAGCTAAGTCGCAAACTCTTATGAAAGACGATCGTGTCATTAGGAGCAACATGCAAAAGGGTAGGAGACGGAGAAAGCATCATATGCCATGGACTCTTTCTGAGGTGATGAAATTGATAGAGGGAGTTTCTCATTTGGGAGTTGGAAGGTGGTCTAAGATAAAGCGGCTGCTATTCTCATCATCTAAGCATCGCACATCGGTAGACCTAAAGGTGCATGTTACTGTTATGGTCATAACTTAAGCACATATAACCTTATCTTGGTCAGAATGAAACTCATTAGAAAATAGATAATGATTCACAGAATTTTCTGGGGTTAGACTATTGGTTTATGTAATTCACATCTGATGCTAAGATTGAGAGTGGGTATGGGCTTTCAGGATAAATGGCGAAATCTGGTGAAGGCTAGCTGCGCTCAGTTGCGTAAGAAGAGGAAGGTCTGGGCATGATGTCTTGTTTAGTTTTTGAGAACCAAATTTCACCTGTTCCTGCTGGGATTAATCGCATGTACTTACCAAGTTCTATTTGGTGCAGGGCTTGCAAGTAAGAAAGCAACTATCGCATCAGGCACCAGAATCTGTTTTATGCCGTGTTAAAGAACTGGCCAGCTCCTGCGCATGACCATGAGAACTCATGTCCAGGGTCCCAAGAACTTCGTCTTTTATTCAACTCATGGCATGCTTTACCCTTATCGTCTTGGGAGGGTAGTAAGCAGTAACATCAGTAAAAATGCAATCCGTATGCGAGGTTTGATCATGGGTGAGAATCTAGGAACAGGACTCTTGTGTCTAAGCTCTTGTACAACGTATTTAACACTCCTGCTCTGGTACTGACTCGTCAAGCTGCATATTATACTGATTATCATTGAGAATGATATTGTTAGAGATGGGTCTCCATTACATGATCATCCTTGTGCTTCTAATTTCTAGTTTCATTTTTGGGTATGCGTTGGGAAAAACATTACTGGAAAATGATGGTGTTGCTCTCACTGGTGCGTTGTGGGCGAAACACAAGCGCTTCACCTGACTGGGATTTTGAACCTTATTGGCTATTGATTATGACTGACAGGCTGACAGGAGTGTATATAACGCATAACAATCTCACTCTGATTGCAACTACCTGCAAATGCATATCTGTAAGATTGCAGGTTGAAAGGGTATTCAGCTTGCTAGATTGATGGTGGGGGAAGAACTCAGTGAAGGGCATTCAAGACACTTTGGATTTAAGTATTTACGACTTATTATGTTGCAGAAGGAAAAAACTCACGATTAGAAGCTCTCTATTTCTCCACTTTAATAGATGTACTAACTAGGGATAGATTGATCTGTTTGGATAGGAGCAGTCGGTTGGGCGGGCATTTCTAGTTGAGGAATTGAAGATTGCTTGCTTAAATCTAATCGATGGTGCGTAAATTGCTCAGGTTAGGGTCACTAACGAAGTTTTGAATTTTATCGATTCATGGATTGGATTTGTAGAGTATTTCATGCGCTTAATCGATTCATGGGATTCATAGAATATTTTATGCGCCTTAAAGTGTTCGGGCCCCTGAGCCTGTCTACCTGAAGTATAAAAAATGAAGGGTGGATTGCTTTGCACATACAAGAGAATGCAATTTTTCAAAGTGTTCTGACCTTAAATATACTCAATTTAGTTGGAATGTTATCCGATATTCAATATAGAAAGTAATGTAATTGAAAGGACGTGTTATGTAACATCAATGGTTGCAGATGTAAAATTTTCTTAATTAGGTAGGGTTAATAAATATTTGGGATGTCATTCGAGATTCAATATAGAAAGTAATGTTATTGAAAGGAATTTTTGATCGAGTGTTTTAGAGTACTTGTTAAATATCAAAATAAAGAAAATTTAACTGTTTCTAACCTTAATAATAGGAAATTGTTCAAAAAGTGTTGAACTCAATTCAGTCTTAAATCTTTCAATTTTATTAATTGAGTCTTAAACTTTTTCACCTTTTGTCAATTGAGTTCTCCGATTAGTTTTGGCTCAACATTGCTGACGTTGATGGCTGGAGTTGATATAACAATTTTTAAATAATATTTTAATGATATTTTTAAATTTTCGTGCTTTTTTTTACTTTTTTTTTTTTAGGATTTGGATTTAGGGCTGGCAAGGCTTGGTTTGACTTGCTCCCTAGAATCTTGCCGGCCCTAGGCGAGTGCATTGTGGCCCTTGCCTAGAGCTAGTGAGCCTTTACTAGATTTGGCCAGTCGAGGGCTTGTCGGCCCTCACAAAAAAAAATAAAATAAAATAACCATAAAAATTCAAAATAAAAGTAAAATATCATTAAAATATTATTAAAAAATTACCACATCAGCCTTGGCTATTCAAGTCAGTAATTTTCAGTCAAAATTGTCTGGATAGACTCAATTGGTATAAGGTGAAAATATTTATGATTTAATTGATAAAATTGAAAGGTTTATGACTGAATTGGCAAAAATGGATTTATGACTTTTTAGTTAATTTTCCCATCAATGATTGCAAATGAAGAAATTTCTTTATTAGGTAGGGTTAATAAATATTTGGGAAATTTGTTGACAACATCTTTATTGAAGTGAAGAAAGGAGACGCGAGTTCTAGTTTCCAATAGTATTTTTATTCCTTTTCTTTGGGCCATTAAAAAAAAAATAGTAATGGTGACAGTTTCATTATGGTAACTTTACTTTCACAGATAAACGAAAAGTTATCGAAGTTTGACGAAAATTTACTTTTCGTTTTTGCTTTCTTCCTATTGTCTACTTCTCCAAAACAAATCAATATAATTAAGTAGGTAAAGCTCGTGTGAATTTAGGCGAAGTGTCCCGGCTACATCACGACCATACGACATTTGAACTTTCTCTGACTCCAAACTTTCTCTTACTCATTCAGCCCTTACTAGGGGAGAAATTATCCAAAAAATCTCAAAATTTATTATACTTTAAATTGAGTCATGAATATTTTAATTTTACTAATTGAGTTCTAAAATCTTTCCATATTTTGTCAATTAATTTTATTTGGCCAATTTTAGCTGATTTGGACGTCAACTGTCTTACGTGGCATTGGTGGTAGTGGTCGAGGTCCGGCGAGGGCTAGGACCCTTGCCCGTGATCGACAAGGGCTTAGTGGTCCTTGCCGAATGTTTGACAAGGGTCGCTGGACTTGGTAGAAAAAAAAAGTAAAAGAAAGAAAGACAAATAAAAAAAGAAAAGAAAAGAACAAAAAAATAAAAAAATATCCAAAAATTTATAAAAAATTATCTACATTAGTGTTGATCTATCTATTGGCATTATTGGCATCTACATTAGCGATTTTCTGTTAAAATTGATTGGATGGACTCAATTAAAAAAATATGAAAAGATTTAGAATTTAATTGGTAAAATTAAAAAGTTTAGAATTGAATTAACAAAAGTGCAATAAGTTTATGATTTTTTGGATAATCTTCCCCTCACTAGAGTTGCCTAAGCTCAACCTTTCTATTGTCAATGGTTTACTCGTGAAAGAAAATGTACAATAGGCTGTAGAAGGATTCTGTATTATGTGTATTTTCATTAATTATGTTCTCAATGTACCATGTACAATATATAATATAGAATGTAGATAGTAAAGGGAAAGAACATTTTCCAAAAACAAATCTAGTCCTAAATTGATTTAACAATCAATTACAATCTCGGAACGATTCAAGATGTCGTCTGAAGATCTCGCGATATTACAAGCATATCTTCCAAGAAAATAATCATGGAGGAAATTTCTGCTGAGCTGTAGCCATGTTGTCTAACAACTCGCTTGCTTGACACAGTCATAACAAGTGACTCAAGAGAAATGAGTGTTTTGGGAGAGAATGCTCTATTACTGTTCTTATTGCGTTGGATACGTGTTTGTCACAAATGAGGGAGAGCAAGACTTTTACATACATAAATCCCTCAAATTACAATCATAAATCTCTTCTCGATTAATGGTGGAGGTCTTATAACCATGGGTCTCTCGTCAATCTAAAGGTGGAGATCCTATCACTTTAATTAAAACCAAAGAGGATTGTGTTACTCGTTTGTGCATATAATGACTCTTATGAACTAAAAGCTTACATCCCGTAAAAACAAAGTCTTATATTTGATCTCATTTCTAACATTTTACATTGGATAAGAACCGAGCACGTTGAATAATTACGGATACCCATTTGACAAAACATTTTGCTCTATTTAACAAATAAGTGATATTAAAATACTGATAAAATAGTAAATGATATGATATCCCACATTTTACAAATAAATGATTTAAGATGAGATTATAACATATACTTTATTTACAAATGAAAATTAGCAAATTAATACTAAATTGCCATTAATGCAAATAGTTTATTGAAGAAAAAAGTTAATACTTCGAGAAGGTCTTATGACATTAGGACAATTCCTTCTTTCCACTCATCCTCTTCTAGAAGATCTGTCGATTTGAATACTAATTTGCCTTCGGTTATCATTCAAAATGAAACCCAACCAAGTGCTCCTCTTCCCGTCAGTGTTAGTGGCATTGACAATAGATTAGGAATATCTAGACCTATCTACCAGCAAGAACAAAGTCCAGATTATCCTGAGCCTACTTCTTCTAAAATGACTGATCTATAAATCAATGTTTTAAACGAAGAGTTTGTTCCCAACAAAGCCCTTTTAAATCAAGAGTTTAATTCTTTTAAAAATACTGAAGTTGGAAATTGGTTCTTTCTAAATTTCAAAGATCAAATAAAGCAAATCAAAGAAGAATATTATGAATACATGTATAAACATGAGATTCAAATATCCTTTTTTGATTGGTTTGAAGATTATTTTCTAAAGAACAAAGAAATTTATAATTTGGATCAATTTTACAAATGGCAACTACATGATGGTCATATCATAAAATCTAATCATCCACCTCTCCAACAAATAAAAATCCCTCGTAAGGACATCGAAGTCATTGCTTCCCCTTTCAAAACTTCTTCAAAAATCGATGGAATAGGGATAAAAAAGATTGTTGAATTGAACAATTACTCTAACCAACATCTTCATACAATAGGCAAATGGCTAGATAGATTAGAATCCTCTATTCATAATACAAGTGCTCAGTCAAAAGTTTTGAAAACACTTATGTTTAAAAATTTTGAATTACCAAAAAACCCTAGCAAAGATTTTGTTAAAGCTTTAGAAGAAAGAAAAATGTTTTTAAACTTTTACTTCTAACTATGATTCCAAACCATCTATTACTTTAGATACTCCTAAAATAGGAAATCTTATCATAAAAGATATCCCATACCAAATCAATGTTTTGGATCAATTTGATAATGAATCTAATCCTGAAATCAATAAAATTGTTTGGAAAGATCCGCAAAAATTATATTACTTTAGAGCCACACCTCTTGATATAGCTTTGAAGAATCGAGTTCTAATACTTAGGCTCCGTTTGTTTCGCAGAAAATGTTGATTTTCTTAAAAAATATTTTTCAAGAAGTTATTTTCCAGAAAAACGTAATTATTTTACGATGTTTGGATGAAACTTGATTTTGAAATGGAAAATATTTTCTGCTGTTCGCTTGGGAAAATATTTTCCTTTATAAATTATTTTTTAGTAATTTTATTTTTTAAAATTGATTATTAAATTATTTTTTTCCTTTTTCTGTGTTCTCTCTTTCCTTGGCCGGTCGCCGGCCATGATTGCGGCCGGCCACGCCTCAAGTTCGCCTTGACAGTTCGATGACGCCCGAGCCTTGGCCCAGTCTGGCCACGCTCAAGCGTTGCCGATCTGTGAGGCTCGAGCCTCGCCACCGTCTGGCGAGGCTTAGGCGTCGCCGATTTGGCGAGGCCCGAGCTTCGCTACCTCTGGCGACGTTCGGGCGTCACTGATCTGCGACTCCCGAGCCTTGCCATTGTTTGCCGAGGCAAGATCGACGAGCTCGGCTCGCCTGTTGTCGGTTGCTGGCCGTTGCCATGGCCGGCGATCGGCCGAAAAAGAAAAAAAAGAAAAAGATAGATAGAAAAAAAAAGAAAAAGAAAAAGAAAAAGAAATAAAAAAATCGATTTTATTAAAAAATAACAAAAAATTCGAATTTATGAAAAAAAAAAAAAAATAAAATTTAAAAAATAGAAATAAAGAAGTGATGACTAATGGGGGTATGAGATAGAAGAGAGTAAGTGTGGAAAATGTTTTCCCCAACTTGAAAAATGGAAAACATTTTCCCTCATTTTAGAAGACCTTTTTTCCTTCATGGAAAATGTTTTCCCCAATGAATTTATTTTCCGTGAAACGAACGTCGGAAAATCCGAAAAACATTTTCCTGGAAGTTATTTTTTGTGAAACGAACGGAGCCTTAATACAAATATTTTTTGGGTTCCATCTATGAATGGAACATAGATGGAGCTTTTGAACAAAATCTTTTAAATATCCTAAGCCAAATGGTTATGCTTGCTAATACCTATAAAACTATACCTGATACTATTGATTAATCGGTAGCTTATCTTTTAATAGCTGATTTTACTGGTCAATTAAAGGGATGGTGGGATAACTATTTTATTGATGAGCAAAGGTCACAGATTCTCGATACTTATAAGTTAGATGATAATGGTCAATGTAATAATGAATGAAAATATCAACCTATCCAAGATGTTGTGAATACTCTTTTATATTCCATTTCCCAACATTTCATAGACAATTATTCACACATTCGTGATAAGAATCTTGATCTTCTATCCAATATGAAGTGTAAATCCCTTGGAGAATTTAGGGAATATAAAGATATATTTTTTCTAAAGAGTTCTCCTCAGAATGGATTGTAACCAACTTGTTTGGAAAGAAAAATTTCTTGTTGGTCTTCCTAAGCTTACAGGAGAATAAGTTCGCAATAAGATGAGGGAGGAACATAGTGGACAGATTCCTTATAATCTTCTCTACCACCATATAATCACGAAATATCTTCTAATTGTGAAAGAGTTAGATAATATAAAGATAAATGATATAACAACTTTTTTTTTCTTTACTAATGAGCAATGCTAGACGATCATAAAAACTCTAAATTACATGATAGAACATATTTGGCAAATAAATGATATCATAATTATGAAAAACTATATGTCAATTTAACATATTTAGCAATCAAAACAAAAATTACATTACAATTTTTTGGGGTTTGGGACACTATTGGTACCAAAACTTTCGTACAGTGTTTACTTTGGTAAAAACACTTTTTTTTCGTTTACTTGAGTGTCACAAATTTAAAAAATCAACCACTTGAGTGCCACTTCTAACGTGATCGTCGGAAAAGTTGACGTGGGCATTAGTCGTCCGATGTGGTGTTGGAAAAGCTGACATGGACCGATGGTCACGTCGGACGACCAATGGCCACGTCAGCTTTTCTAGTGGCTACATCGGAAGAGGCATTCAAGTAATTGATTTTCAAATTTGTGACACTCAAATAATCAATTTTTGGAATTTGTAGCTCTCAAGTAAGTGAAGAAAATATTTTGGCACCAAAGTGAACATTGTACAAAAGTTTTGACATCATTAGTGTACTTACCCCCAATTTTTTGTATCAATTGACGAATAAATGATATTAAATGGCTAGATGTTTGGAATCTTTGAAGGAATAGTAAAGCAATTTCAATCAACCTTGTAAGCGATTAACGAACGCTGATCAATATTCAGTGTATCCAAAAGAGTTCATTGACACACCATAATTTCTTTCAAACATTTATTGGTGTCCTAGTGGTATTTTTTATATTTTCAATTTTTTTTCAACTCTAGAAGCATCAAGTTCAAAATATAATACCACCCATCTGGGTGGCGTTGCTGGTTCGTGCTCTCTTTCTTCCTCTCGCAAAAGGTCGAGAGTTCGAATTCCAGCTTTATCATAGGGTGACTTACCTGGTTGCACGTGTGTAGTGGCTAGCACCCTCGCCTGTCGGCAGGGTGCGGGTTCCCTGGGTCACCAAAAAAAAAAAGTTCAAAATATAATTTGCATAAATTTTTTTGACATATCTTATAGAAATTTTATGTTAACTTCTAAATAATATATCTCACGCTCCTTTTAATTCAATGTCATCTTAATTTTCATAGTGACATTGACATATGGGGCTGTCAATACTTCAATATTGTGTATGGATATCTATATAACATATTATATATGGTAATATATAAATCTTCTTTTTCTGACATTAAATCACGGGAATTCTAGATATCCAGGAAAAATATCCCGAACTTCCTATGGAAATACGAATTGAATATGTGTACTTTCATAACATATCTAATAGTTCTTTTTGGGATTCACTATCATGGATGATATACAATTTACTCTTTGCCAAAATAAAAGGACATTAAATGGTTACGAAAAAGGAGAATTTTATAAAATGGAAATTGAAATATATGGAATTGGAAGATGATATTGAAGAAATCAACCTTAACTATCTACAAAGAGAGGGGAGCTGATGGGGAAAAGAAAAGAAACTATTTTACACTCAAGAAAATTTTAAACAAATAACCTGCTTGCCTTTTCTTCTACATGAAGTCGGGATGCGAATATCTAGTTTGCTATAATTTATCGCAAATTATTATACTTCTCTTACGAATTTACATAGCCACCAACATTTTAGTGTAATGTGATCAAGGTTGTGAAAGGAAAATAAATATTAACCTCGGCAAATATTATCAGTAATTACGTTGTGTATCTGTAGGTATACAAATAATACTGCATGGAAAGCTTATTTGTCTAAATAAAAGACAGGGTTGCTCAATGTGTTGCTTACAATTGCACACCACACAGTCACTGTTGCTCTTATTTCATGCATCAAAACGAAGAATGCTTACAACTGCACCAGAACTTCAATAACTGCAAACTCTCTTCAATTTCACATAACTTGCACAAGCTGACACTTTTACCAACATAACAGATGATGTAGCATGGACTCCCAACTGTATATAGCTCTTACAATGCACACACACTACTAGTACCATAGCTTTATCATACCGCTGGTGTCTTAAACCAGAACTTAGGGTAGATTTTAGCCTCCACCAGCATTTCCTGAATCATCGGTGGTTCCTGTGGAAGGGGTGAACTTATCTCTAGGAATGTAATGGTGGTTGTCATCGGTTGTGCCATTTGGGTCTGGAAATTTATCGAACTGGTCATCGTTCTTTTCCAGATACTGTCTCCGCTCCTCGTGGTTGGTAACCATGAAATAAGCCCTCTTGTTCATGGCCAAGCAAGTGCTTAGCATCGTGGATAGGACCAACACAAGCATCACAGTCCTCATTCTTCAAGTCTTTTTTTCTCTGGACATAAAGAGACATATCAAGAACATATATCAACTGAAGAAAAAGTATCGATGACCCAGAAAAAGAACAGGTTCTGCTCTTTATGGCCGATTTGTCTTGAAAGGGAATGCATTACTCACCAGAACACGAGCTGAAGAGCTTGACTTGATGGTGGAATGAAGTGAGAAGTTTAGTTGATTGATTTATAGAGGGAGGGTTGTTGGCCTTTTATGTTGTTGATACAGTACTTTATTTGCTGTTCTTTTTCCATGATGGGCAATCCACCAAATGAGGCAAAAGATCGAGTGGATGGCCACATTATGTGCTCGAATAATTGTTTAGAGTGGGTAAAATGATGGGGCTCAGAGAAATTTCTCTGGCCTCCCTTGCACTACAAATAGGGAAACTCCACTTTTTGCAGTGGATTTTCAAAATCACAGCAGAGGTCGGGGTAAGTCACGCGTATTGGAGGTGCCTATTTTGTTGCCAAATGATGTCAAAGCACCAAAGTTGTCTCTGAGAATGGAATCAAGCATCTTGGTGCGTTTTGGCTTCAAGCTGATCCATTTACTTGCCAAAATCACAACACCTGGAAGAACAGTAGCTCTTGACTCACGAATGCGCATCTCGAGGTCATCGACCAATTCTGTCAGCGATTGTGTTGTGATGCCTTCCTAAATGATAAGCACAAAGCACAGAGGAGAAACAGAAAGAAATGACAGATCTATGGGTTGGTAAAATTTGTATAGGTGAACACGTCGTGGTCGATTTAGGCGTCAAGATCTTAGCTGGCAAGTTGCTCGGATCATATCTTTATATGAGACTGCTGATTGTGAAGGTCTACTGTCGGTGACGGAGCTTATCCCTATAAGCATCATAATATCTAGGAATGAACTAAAAGCTGCAGTGTGTTTGCCTCCATTTCTATGCTTGCTTCTTGTCGGTTTCTTTGATTTGAGTCTAGGCGATATACATAATCTGAAGGACTGAAATATTCGGCAAACAGCAAAAAGATTTCATCTGAGGATAACTGTGGTAGAGACATTTATTCCAGTTACAGATATGAGAGTTGGAACAATAGATCTATGATATGTTCTATGAGTTAGATGTATATACAAGAGACTTCATTCGTAAAAACCAGACAACAATTTTCAATTGGATACTATGAATAAAGTGAGAGAAATTCTTTATATTTCAATGTAAATAGAAAAGAGTATATAGAATCTTTTTATAAGCTTGACTAGATGACAATCTAAGGAAATTAGATTAAATATGCATAATTAAAATAGATATTGAAATCAAAGGCTTAGTAAAGATATTTGCCAGTTGTTCACCGGTCCAATATGACTTGAAAGAATCACTCCATTTTGCAGCTTCTCTTGAATAAAATGACAACCAATTTCAATGCGCTTTGTTATTTTATGAAATGCAGGGTTGAAAGCTATATGTACTGCTGCCTTATTATCACACCACCGAGATATAGGAACTGAAGCTTTAAAGCCACACTTAGTTAATAGTTGCTGAATCCACATTAATTCACATGATACTTGTGCCATGGCTCTATATTATGACTTAGCACTAGGGTGGGCAACAACACGATTTCATACTCTTCCATGACACCAGGTTTCCTCCACAATAGCCAATGATTGATCTTTTATCATTTGGAGGCCCTGCCCAATTAGCACAAGAGAATCCTTCAACTTTGCTATGTAAACAATTCCTTTCCTTGAAGCCTTCTTCAAGTACCTCAAAATCCAAATAATTGCATCTCAATGAGATGTATAAGAGGAATACAAAAAATGGCTAACCACACTAACTAGAAAGACAATGTCTGGTCGAGAAATTGTGAGTTAATTTTGCTAACCTATCAATTTTCTATATTTCTTAGTATAATGAAGAATCTCTTCACCCTCAACAATCAATTTACCTCCTTGTTTCATAGGTGAATCAAAAGGCTTTCATCTCAACATGCTTTTTTTTTTTAGTGAGCAAATCTAGGACATATTTCCGTTATGATAGCACAATACATTTTTGCAATTATGCCACCTCAATTCCTTGCAAAATAGTCTCCTTGACTCTGTCTATGCAACAAACCTCGAAGGTTGCTCCATATACACCTCCTCATGAAGAGCACCATCTAAGAAAGCATTCTTGATATCAAGCCGAGACAAGGGCCAATTATATGTGGCAGCAAGAGAGATCAAAGTACAAACATATATAAACTTGGCAACAAGAGAAAAAAGTGTCTAGATGTTTGACCCCACATACTTGAGCTTATCCTTTTGCAATAAGTCTGGCTTATAAGGGTGTATATGGTAATCATTTTATTTTTGTTCCAAAACTATTTTTATGTTCTAGAAACAATTTTGAAAAAGAATTTCGTTTGGTAATGCAATTTCATTTTTCTATTTTTGCAACAAATTTTTAGTTTAGAAATAAGTTTGAAATAGAAATGAAAAGTAAAGATTTTATACTTATCTATTTCTTGAACAAAAAAATGAGAGATAAAAACTTGTCTTATCGCCCATCCTCGCTACTAGCCAACTGCTCACCCACCACGACTTGCCATTCGCCACCACTACCATTGTTCACCGTGCGCCATCCGCCACGTCCCGGGAGGGAAATATCTTGTGTCATTATCAAATGAATTTTTATTTTGGGAATAGAAATTTTGCGTCATTATCCAATGTGTATTTTTTCTCAAAATTTTTTCTAGGAATATAAATTAAAAAATTGATTGTTGTTCTAGAAATCAATTTTTGGCTAAAATGGTCATACTCGCGCCCTAAGCAAGCAAGAGAACCATCAAAATTGACTTTTATAACAATTTTGCCATAAGAAAGAGGTACCAAGTTCGAAATTTGATTAATCGGTAGGGCCTTTGATGGGTGAAGTACATTAAAAGTGCCTTAACTTGTGTACGTGCTTACTTTAGTGTCATAACTTTTTGGCGTCACTTAAGCCAAATTTTAGCTTTAGTGGATGCAAAGATGTCATTTAACCAACTTTTTGGATCACTTAGGCTCACTTAAGTGCCAAATTTTTTTGATAACGGTTCAAAATTTTTACTCCGGAAAAACAACTTTTTTTGATTTTTTTGATTTTCTTTTTCAATGCCAACTCCGATCACTTTAGTTGGAAATATAATGTGGCCTTTTTTTATTAATATTTTTAGCCGATGTGGCTTGCAGGAATGTGGATGCTGAAAGATGTCATTTAACCAACTTTTTTTGGATCACTTAAGTGTCAAATTTTTTTAAAAACAATTTTTTCGGTGCCAAATTTTTAATTTTTTGAAAAATGATTTTTTTTAGTGCCAAATTTTCTGAAATTTTTTTTTTCTAGTGTGGGAGAAAATTTGGTATGAAATGACGTTGTTCAAAAAATTTGACATTGAAAAAAATCATTTAAAAAAAATTGGCATTAAAAAAATCATTTAAAAAAACCAGTACTTAAGTGATTTGTGAAAAGTTGGTTAAACGACGTTAAGTGCCACGTCAGCTAAAAATTTTAATTAAAAAATTCACGTGTTAATTTTGACCGGAATATCTCGCCTGAGGTACTTAAATGATAATTTTTCTTCGATTTTGACACTTAAGTGAGTCGGTGAAAAATTGTGGCACTAAAATGAGCGCCGTACATAAGTTAAGGCACTTCTAATGTACTTCACCCGGCCTTTAATTCTTCTTTCGTGATTGTCCTCAGTTATAGACTTGGGGAGAGAATATTGTTCAACGATAGATCAAAAGGATTGAAAGGAAGGAGACATAGAAAAGTATTGAGATAAAATTTGCAATAGAATGTTGAATGCAAGCATGTGTACCTTTGTGGTGAGCTATAGGAAGATCAAGATCAAATACAAAAAGAGCGTTCGCTAATGGTGCATATGGAGCTGAAGATGACAAAGTAGTGACGAGAGCAATGGGGGAGCAATAGAACTCAAGGATGTTGAGTAGAGACCTTGAGAGGAGGTGATCCCTATATAAATATCAGTGAAATAGGTGGAACAGTTGACTGAATGGTGGTCACGTGTAAGTTCAATGACTAGAATGCCACAAGGAGTTGATTCAAAAAATGAAACATTAGTAGTTATAAAATACATGGATAACAACGTCAGTACCCTTTTGAGTAGGAGAGTAATCCATAAACATACACTTGATGACCTTGGAATAAAGTTTTGATACTCCAAGTTGATGATTTCGAACAAAATAGACACAACAAAAAATACAAGGTGGTAAGACAAAAAATGACTAATTGGGAAACAAAATAAAAAATGGAATGCCACCTCATAAAACAGAAGAAGGCATGTGATTAATGAGATAACATGCAGTCAGGATAGTATTAGACCAAAAAAGTTTTAGGGACTTTCATCTCAAACAACATGGACTTGGTGACTTTTAATAAATGTCTAATCTTCCTTTCAGCTACACCATTTTATTGTGGCATATTAGAATTAAAGATTTTTGAATCATACCATGTTGAGTCATAAAGTAAGAAGAAATATAGAAAAGTACTACATAGCATTATCATAGTGCAAAAATTGAACATGCACACCAGATTGAGTATGAATTTAAAAAGCAAAGGCACCATAGAAAACAATTTTGAGCAACTTTTTATTGGATATAATCATGTTACTTTGGAATAGTCATCAACAAAAATAACACATACTAAACATCCAAATTGGGAACCACATGACATGGACCCTAAATATTTGAATAAACTAATGAAAAAGGAGATACTACTCACGTAGTGACTCAAGGTGGGTAACTGACATGATGCAATTTGCTAAGTTGACATGGCCCACACTCTAAATTAGAAAGAGACTAAAAACTAGAATTTAACTTTTGAAAACTGTGCAATGAAGGATGACCAAGATGACAATGGATCTGATGTAGGGAAGCAACACTAAAACATTCCATAGAGGAAGCATTTTCAAGCACATACAACCCCCTTTCACGTCTTGTATTGATCATCCTCTTCAAAGCCAGATTTTTGAAAATACAGGAATTAGAGTAGAATGTCATTGAATAGCGAAAGAGTTCAGTTAATCTACTAATGGACATGAAGTTAAATGGAAATTGTGGGAAATAAAGTATCGAGGATAATGACAATGAAGGAGTTGGATGAACTGTACCAACCCCCTTAACTTGTGCAAATGAATGATTAGCTAAGGTAGTAGGTGATGGAGTAAAAGAGGAAAATATACCCGAAAGACTTGACATGTAAATTTGAAGGTCCCTAAGTCAATGATCCAAGGGCGAGACAAGGCTGAAAGGTATGCAATAGCATTGCTTGTCTATACTAGAGTAGTAGTGGAAGAAGCAGACTATAAAATTTGAAAGTGGTTGTATCGAGCAAATCCCTTGTCAGACATAAACACTACATTACCTTTAGAAGACCGTGGCAAAGAAGAAGAGTCAGTACTAGATGTAGCATTTGCAAATTGTTTCTACTGCCTTGGTCTCCCATGCAACTTGTATCAAAGTTTTTGAATGTGACCAAGTTTGTTGCAATAATGACAAGTCTGAATGGCCCCTGAGCTCTCAATGGTAATGTAGGATTGTCCATAAAGCCACTGTTGGCCTCTGTGTTCCTATTCCTTGACCACCACCATAGCCACCATGACCATTATGTCCTCTACAGTTTCCTCCATCACTCCTACCACACCATTGGTTCGAGATTATGACACAAGAGTTAAACTATCTACCATAGATGTGGTGTCCTGATAAGACTCATGAGATTCCTAAAAAACTTGAGCAATTGATCTATGAGTGATACAAATTTGAGATCTAATAGTTCCATATTTTGGACCAAAAACCTTATAATTCCCATTACAACCAAGTGTTCTCTTTGAAGTTGCATTTGTTGGAGGAGAAGTGCATTCAACTCCTCATACATCCTCTTAAAATCAGCAAAGTGCTATATAATAGGAAGCCCCTTCCTCTCAGATTGACAAAAATCCTATAATAACTCAAAAATTCATAAAATGTTATTTTGACCGTAATACAATACACCCAGATACTCCCACAGTTCTTTGACTATGTCAATGTGAGTTACTAGATCAACTATATTACTCTTCATAGAGTTCAACATCTAACTAAGAACATGTGCATCAACAACATCTCAAGTTGCATTGTTGGGTTTAGGTCCAGTCAAATGTATATGTTGATTTCTATCGGTTAAAGTTAACTTCACAATTTTCTCCAATTGTTGAAAGTTGCCACTGCCCTCAAGCTTCTTATTGGTATTGGTACCTCGATTAGAAGAAGAAGAAATCACCCCTTAGTCATCACAGTATTACTCTGCTCATGATCATACATTCTCCAATAATAATGAGAGAACTATCACAATATTTTCCTTTAGACAATTCAATTTCAATAGTTCAATAATCCAACAGAATTGAAAAATACCACATCGATAAACCACTTTATACTAAAAGCCTAACAACATTGTCACAGCATTGACGACCAATTGCACCAACAATCCAGACATAGGAACCACGTACCAAATAACATCCTTTGTTGTCCCAAAAATTTCCTAGAAAACGAGGAGCTCAATCGGTGTTAGATTTTGGTTGGTCAGTGTTGGAACAAGGAGGAATGAGATTATGCAATATTGTACGGTGGTAGATTTGAGCAGGATGGGGCTAGGTGAACTAGACGATGCCGGATCTGAACCGGCCATGTTTTGTTTTGTTTTGTTTTTTTTTAAGAGAGAAATTTAAGTGGCAACATGTGACATGAATTGATATCATGTGAATAAAATGGAAGAGAAAAATTCTATACATTTCAACATCAATAGAAAAAATTATTTGGAATCTATTTATAGACTTGAATAAATGACAATCTGAGAAAATCAGATCAGAAATGCATAATCAAAATAACTACAGAAAATCAATGGAAATACCATAAACATCTTTAGAAGAAACTTAATATCTCTAACAAATGCAACTACCATGAAAATCGGAGAAAAAACTATAATATAGCATATAAAACACCATATCACAATGAGTCAGTACATTATAATTTCAGAATATAACAATAGATATTTATCACTGAAGTTCTATTACCCCATGGAAGGTCAGTCACCCGAGGTTGATCTAGGCCAGTCATTTCAGTATGCATGTGAATGCTCAGCAATAGAGACCCGGGGGAGAAACTACTACAACAAAAGAGTCTAACGTACAAATATCTTCAGGAAGTTTCACAAAATTAAGTGGTCCGAGAATCATGTTCGCCGAGTATGTCCTGACTGAAGTCTCAAATGCTTAATTTATTGAAGTTCGACATGCTTGATTCATTTTCAACCATTCTTTGTGAAGAAGTACAAAATTTAGAATACAGTCCGTTAAACTGTAGGAGATGCAAGGAAGGAGATAAAAAAATATGGGAAAAAGCTGAGAGTGGAGACAAAAGAGAGAACAAGAGAAAAGAATAGTTAAAGTGCCAAAACTTGGCATGGGGAACACTTAAGTGTCAAAAAGTTATGAAAGGTATACTTAAGTGTAACTTTTTTCGAAAATTGAATCACTTAAGTACCAACTCTGACGAAGGCCGTCGAAAATCCGACATAGCTAATTTTAATAATATAACTTGCTTACGTGGTTTATCGGAAGCTCAGTCAGCAAATATTCAACCAAAACGACATCGTTTTGGTGCTGACGTGACTTTTAAAAATATATTAATTAAATAATATTAACAAATTAAAAAATATATTATTAAAAAATAATTAATTTTAAGAAAAAAAGGGAAGGGGAAGGGATCGAGTGAGGGCTGCATCCGCCACCCCACCATCGCCGAGAAGGGCTGACGACAGTGGGGTGAGGGTTGGCTAGGGTCGCCGAGCCTTGGCTAGTGGTCGGCGACCCTAGCTGACCGGCGACGAGGGCTTGTGGGCCCTTGCCTAGCTAGGCCAAGGGCTGGCGGCGGCTAGCTGTGGTCGCCTAGCCACAACCGACTAGGCGAGGGTCGGCGCCCCTTGGGTCGGCTGGGTGAGGGCCGGCGACCCTCGCCATTGATTGGCTAGGGTTGCTGGCCACTGGCTAGGGCTCGGCGACCTCGGCCAACCCTCGCCCCATTGTCGTCGGCCCTTCCCGGTGATAGTGGGGCAAGGCGAGAGCTGTGTAGCCCTTGCCAAATCCCTCCCCCTTCCCCCCTTTTTTTAATAATAAAATCGATTTTTCAGTTTTTTTATATTACTTTTTTTTTGCCACACAAATCTTTTTTTAAAATTGCAACATCGATATTTGTTTTGAAAAAATTGCTCCGTTATCAAATGAAGTCGCCGAAAAATGACACGTGTGCATTTTGGTTGGATTTTTTTGCTATTAGCACTTAACTAATCTATTTTGCTCTGATTTTAGCATTTAAGTGTACATTTCCAAAGTTTTGGCATTTAAGTGTTTCCCGTGCCAAGTTTTGACACTTCAAAGGTTCACACGTCGAGAGAATGATAATTCTCGAAACATCATCGTGACACAACATGTGCCGTCCTAGTGTAACAAAAGTATCTATGAAAAACGGACGTGTGTTTGTTTGTTTTGTAATTGGATAGATATATGAGGTGTCAAAACCCATTTACAATGAAATGGGTTGGTTAGTTAAATTTTAACAAATGGGTTGATAATAGATTTGGGTGTATGTAAGTCTAATGGTAAATAGATTGTAAATGGAAATGTCTTTAAACTCATTTATAACCCATTTAACTTATGAAAGTAATTAGTTGAGTTAACCCATTAATGACATACCATCTATTTGAACAATTTTTACAATTTCTTTTAAAATTTTCGATTTTAATAATTTTTATTTTTATTTCTTTCTTTTACTTTTTTTTAGCCCCCAAATTTGGCAGCCGGGAGGTCCTCGCCGGTAGGGTGAGGTTTGCAGCTCTTGCCCAATCACCTAAGGCAAGCTCGAGCTCGCTTGATCAGGCGAGGCCAACACACGAGCCTCATCGATCAAGTGAGACTCGAGCTCACTTGATTAGGCGAGGCTAACACTTAAGTCTTGCCTATTAGGGGAGACTTGAGCTCACTGGTGTCAAGGTGAGCTCCGGTTCATCGGTATAGGGTGAGCTCGAGCCTTGCCAACTTATGGCAAGGCTAGAGCTCGCCCAATCACCATCGCCATGGCCAGCGATTGGGTAAAGGTCCTATTTACTCTTTGGCTGAAAGAGGAGGAAAAAGGAAAAAGTAAAAGAAATTGAAAATTATATTTTTTAATTAAAAATAAAATGAAATAAAAATAAAAATACTTAAAAGAAGTGCATAGAAAATTAAATAAGATTTTCAATACCAAGTGGAAAAATATTTTTTAATTCATTTTTAAGTTTCAATCAAAGACCAAAAAATATTATCATTTTTATAAATACCACATTTTTCGAGAAATAAATGAAGTCTTACTTTTTTAAAATTATAAAATTTATCCATTAATTTTGTAATTGTATGAAAGTAATATAATTGTTTTTAAAAAATCGTAAGAAATAATTTTTTAGATTTGATTAAATATGTATATGTTTTAGCTCTATGGGTTGGGTCAGGCCGGGTATGGGTTAATTAATATACATTGTTAATAAATGGGTTAATGCTCAATTTAAATCGGACCATTTATAACCCGACTCAAACTTGACCAGACCCACATGTTTGATAGGTGTAGATATATCTCAGAAGAAGTTCAACTTGGTGGGAACAGGTTTATAGTACAAACTACATACTAACAAGCATGTCGGATCATCTGCATATCCACAAACGAGATCCAGGGTTGCATTTGAGGAGGGCGACTAGACATCAGGGGTCACAACTCCATTATGCATTTTCTATATATCTATTTGTTAGCAGTTGGGACAATTGGTCCATCCACTGCAAAATGTTCCTAGTTTGTCCTAGTCTCGCTGAGGATATGAACTCGTTTCCATATTTTCGTGTCTTGTTCTCGAGAAACAAATCTGAAATGCTTTGTGCAGTAGAGTAAGTTACCCTTTGGAGGTAGATCGGAGAAGCGACTAGTTCGTCTAGGCATAGATTGAATCTGGTTTCGAAGCAAACACCACTGACAGAATAATTTAGGAGATTTTCATCTGTATTAAATCACAAAAGCTTACAGAATATGCCTGATGCTTATCGAAGGAAGTTGAAACGAACATATGGAAATGAATGAAGGGAAAAGAACAACACCCCACAGGCTTTATTATACAGAAAAAGGCGCAACCCCCAACTTTTCGCGGCAGCATGTCTTTCAACTAACAAAATACAACATTAGGAGCCAATCGCGATCCTCTTCCTAGACAGTACTCTTCTAGCAAATAGGAAGGGGGGTACCATCCCAATCTTTGAGACATTCGAGCAAAGGATCAATCAACTTACCCTCGCACATTGCTGTGAACACCTTGTCGAAATCCTCTCCAGGTGACCGGACCTTCTCTCCAGTTAAGAGCTCGGTTCCCAAATCTGCTCGCACAAACTTGTACAATGGGTATGACCTGCATTCGCTGATCCTGTTCGAGATAGCTGCATTTCCACTCTCGCAGGTGCTTCGGCAATTCTCTACCTCTTTAGGCAAAAGGGCCTTCAGCTCCTCCTCGAAGGTAGCTATCTTAAGGAAGATGGAAGAGTTTGCTTTCACCTCATCATTATTGGCTAGTGCGTGATCGACAAGCACTTGCCTAAGCTTCTGCATCAATGGGTATGTCGCACTACATGGATCATCAATGTATGCGAATACATGCTCACGGTCGACCACTTTGAGCAGATCTTTCTCGCAGAATCTTGATGGATGGAGCTCCCCATTGGGTCCCATGGTCAACACCTTCTTCGCGACCTGGCTTACCGTGTTCTTCACTGTGCTCTTCAAGTTCTCTTCCAAATGCCTCAGGTCTATTGCTTGACAAAGCGCAACTAGAAAGGCTGATGACATGAGCTGCAGAATCTCGACTGCTTCAGCTGTTTTTCTAGCAGAGATCAACCCCAATGAGTTCACATCCTGGTTGTGTTGCTCAGCACTTTGTACATGATTGGTCACTGGGTTGGCCAGGAATTGAAGCTCAGAGCAATAAGCTGCCATGGTTATCTCTGCACCTTTAAAACCGTAATCCAAGCTAGGGTTTCGACCGCCAGAGAGATTAGAAGGCAACCCATTGTTATAGAAGTCATTGACAAGCTCGGAGAACTGCGCAAACATGAGTTTTCCAATAGAAGCTATAGCCAACCGAGTATTGTCCATCGAGACACCAACAGGGGTGCCCTGGAAATTACCGCCATGTAAGGCCTTGTTCCTCGACACATCAATCAAAGGGTTGTCATTAACTGAATTGATCTCTCGCTCAATGGACTTGGTCGAATAGCGGATCACTTCCACCTGAGGACCTAACCACTGAGGTGAAGTCCTCAGCGCGTACCGATCTTGCTTTGGCTTCTGAAGTGGGTCCATCTCATGCAACTTCTTGGCTGCCTTGACATAAGAACTACCATCCAAAATGTGCTCCATTATAGCTGCAGCTTCTATTTGGCCAGGATGATGTTTCAGTTTGTGCGTCAAATGGTCAGTGAACTCTGGCTTCCCTTGCATGACTTCAGCAAATATTGCAGACAGAACTTCTGAGAGGACAGTGAGCATATTAGCTTCAAAAAGCACTATGGAAGCTAAGGCAGACCCAACACCTGTGCCATTCACAAGGGCAAGGCCTTCCTTCGGCTGCAACTCGAAGAATCCACCACTGATCCCAGCAAGGTCAAAGGCTTGTTTGGCGGTGAGGGACACCCCGGCAGGTCCAATCGCCTTGGAATTGGGCCGTCCTGTCAAAAGACCCGCAATGTAGGAAAAGGGTACCAAGTCACCAGAGGCAGAGATTGAGCCGCGGAGCGGCAAGCACGGCGTGATGCCATGGTTGACGAGCTTGATGAGGGCTTCCAGGATTTCGAATCTGATTCCAGAGTAGCCCTGGAGGAGAGTGTTCACTCTCACCAGCATCGCGGCCCTCGTGGTCGACTGTGGCAACGTGTGGCAAGATTCGGTTCCATTGCCGAATACGCCAGCGTTCAAGAACCTGTCAAAGCAAAATTCAAACATTAATCACTTGTCGTCATCACATCATTCATAAAGTAAGAATACCAAGTGAGCTAGGACAATTGACTTCAATTGCTCATTTTCCATCTCCCCCGTCGTTAGAACGACAGCTTGAGCTGACATGAAGTCAAAAGTCTCAAATGCAGAAGCAATGCAATCACCCCTGTTTTTCGTGTACGAAATATTCAGTCGATAGATATTCTTTTCCGTAGCTATTCAAGTTACAACACGTACTCAATCAAATTCCTCTAGCCCATACATACTTTTCTGCTTCCGCTCTCCCACGATACGTCACCGACGAGATTCGCTGTAGTCTGTATTTTTCAAATATGCCATATTTGTCGTCTTGCTTTTCGTTCAAAAGTGTCGCTTACCCACATTGTTAATAAACAGTTTTTTTTTATTCTCTCTACCAGCAAACAATAAAAAAATGTTGACTTTATGGTAAGCAAATCCTGCTCTTCAGCTTAAGATTAATCCCAACTTTTCAAAGTCGACGTGCGGAAGTAACCTCAAGATTTGCTCGGATAGGCGCACTAGTCGACACTACCTTGACCGATAAGCTAAAAGAAACCACTTTCTCCATATATACCAAAAACCTTTTTCTTTTTTTTTTGAATGTGAGAACTTCATTTGCTAAAGAATTATTTAAAAACAAATAAAATTATCAATTGCATTGAAAAAATTAACACGCTTTTTCATTATAAAAGATCTATTTATCTCGACCTTCCTATTATTGGAGGATAATAACAAAATTCACCTCTTTTGTTTAAAATTGTACCTAGCCTTCTTGATAATTATGTATCACTCAACGTTAAAAATAATATTCTGTCGAAAAGAAAATGTGGTCCTATATTTTTCTATAAATATTTTTGCGTTGAGTGAATGCATCTCTTTTCTATTTAAAATTTTCATCCACCCTTTAATAATTAGAATTCAATTTAACTTTCATCAATAGTAATGGCACTTTAATATGTTAAGAAAAGAGTTTATCTAATTTAGAAAATTATAAGAAAAAGAAAAAAAACTAATGAAATGTTGAGGTTAACTTTTATAGCTATTTAGCATTCTTAAAGAATCTCTGTCAACTACTTGGGTCGGATAAACTCTGGCGGGTCTCCGTGCAGCGATTACCCGACAAGGTGCAAGCCGTCTCTAATCAACCAATCGAAAGCGAGATGCATACATACAGAGTGTCGAGCAGAACGAACGTATTTCCAACAATCTTTAAATGATTACTATCTAATGCATCTGTCGCGTACAACATTCTTCAAGAATTTTTTGGTGTGGTAACTCCTTTTCGACACGGTCGTCGAAGTTTCATAGGGGCGATCGATCGGAAGGGACTTTTCTAAGGATCCTTCAGGAAAACGGATCCCTTCGCAGTCGACAAAAAGGCGAACCGTGGTCGGATTTTTTCCCGATCCCCGTGCCGAGATTCATATAATTTCTTCTTCTCGGAGTACTAAAGTAGAAAGACCAAAGGGTCAATTTTTTTTTTTTTTTAAATTGTGCATCCGGAAATGATTTCATTTATTAGAGTATTAAATTCTAACTGGTATTTCGCTAAAGTTATTTATTGCGCAATTTAAATCCCCCCAATTTAATGCCGGTCCTTTCGTGATGGTTATCCGGTTCAAAGACCAGCCACGGAAGCATTTTTGAAAGTAAAAAATCGTCCTTATTGAAAAATAAATAAATAAAAATAAAGAAATAGAGAAGCGGAATAAACATAAATAATAAAATCAAGGTAAAAAAAAATCGATGATGATGATGATTGACGGTACCTGATGAGCTCCTTCTGAAGCGCCCCGCCCTGCTTGGTCCTCCGGTGCGACGTCGCCCCGAAGCCGGTCGTCACGCCGTAGCTGTCCGTCCCCTTGCACATGCTCTCCGCGATCCAGTCGGCGCTCGCCTCGACGCCCGCCCTCGCCGACTCGCACAGCTCCACCGTCACCTCCCCGCCCCTCGCCGCGGCCGCCACCTGCGCCACGGTCAGGGTCTCCCCGCCGAGCCGCAGCACCGGCCGCCGGTACTCCGCGACCATCCGCTTCACCTCCTCGAGGTGGCTCCCGCGCAGCGACTCCGCCGCGGCCCCCCAGTTCAGCGGGTCCTTCAGCTGCGCGGAGCCGTTGCGGACCGGG
This sequence comes from Corymbia calophylla, assembly GCA_014182845.1. NCBI lineage: Eukaryota > Viridiplantae > Streptophyta > Magnoliopsida > Myrtales > Myrtaceae > Corymbia > Corymbia calophylla. Next base: position 5,087,104 of record CM024702.1, read on the forward strand.
GCATGGCCGTTCCCGTTCGCCGACGCCGCCGCCTCTACTTCCATTTCTACAAGCAGCAAGAGAAGACGCTGCCGGACGAGATGGCTGTTGGGATTTTCCCGAGAAAGGGAGAGGAAATGGCGAGGGGGAAAAGTGGTTCACCAGCTTGTGCTGAGACGGATGGAGGCCGGCTTAAATAAGTGAGAGAGAGAGAGAGAGAGGAGAGTCGGGGGGTAACGTATCAAGGAGGAGGAGGAGCGTTGGGTGAGCGCGAGGGAAGAGCGCGCGCGCGGGTGTTAGTTGAGAGGGGACGACCGCCGTCGGATCTTCATGGGATCGGAGGGGCGGAGATCGAGACACGTGGGACGAGAGAGAGATTGTGGGGACGGGGCTGGACGGGCAGACATGAGAGATGCGTGAGGGAGGCGATGTGCGTTTCTGTTTACCCGTCAAATTGAAGGGGGTGGGGGGAAGGAGGTTGGTAGCGTGTATGGTGTGGATACGAGTCACGACGCCTCTCTCTCACGCGCGCTGTTGTTGTCGTTTGCAGTGGCGGCGGCGGCAGTTGTCGGCACGGCGGTGGTTGGTTCGAAAGTGACGGATTCCGAGTCCATACGGCGATTATCGCTTGCCCGACGGGGAGGCGGGAGGGGAGGTCGTGATCGGTCGTTATAGGGCTTACGAGCTAGAGATCAGTCGACTTGAGAGCTAATACCGGATACCAATTTGGAATAGAGCTCGGTTCCTCATTGAACGAAAGATTCTTTTCAGTGGTCTTTTGATTTGTTGGCTTGCAAATTAGAGGTTTGATTGAAGAAAAATATCACTTTTTGGGGAAACTATTTTATCATTATTAGACCTAAATATGTTCTTAAATTATTTTGTTTAAATTCTGAGATATAAAATATTGGGAATATTCCTTCTTAGGTGGGGAAGAAAGTAGTTACATCTACGAACTTGGGAAACTGATGAATAAAAGTAAAATATTCATTTTGCATGACTGCCGATGTTAGAATTTTGGAAATTGTGGGAGAATTTACAAAGACTCGTTATGAGAAGACAAAAATAAAAAATTGGAAAGGCGTTTGGGGAAACTGACTTATAAACGCTCACTTAAGAAAAATTAAGAAAAGATAAAAGAGTTGAAGGGGCAAACGTGAAAATTCCTTATGGGTACTCTCCCAAAAACCAAAGTAATGTGGATATTGAGGTGGTTCTAGCGAAATTCTAACATTGGGCATTGCCATGCTCAGGTTAGTGTCTCTTTCGTCCAATTACTTATTGCCGCGATAGATGATTTGCTAGAATAGTAGAAAATAGGGAGAAATATTCAGAAAATCTCAAATTATGCCTATTATGATGTATATACCTTTAACATTTTTGGTGACATAAAAATTCCCAACTATGCTTACTGTGGACACATTTACCTTAAATATTTTTTTTGGTAATATAAAAAACTCAAAATTTATACCTATGCGACTTATTTAACTTTCATCAAAGTTCTGTTATATGATTATTCAACCAAAACAACATTATTTTTATTTTATTTAAGCCATGTAGGTGTTATATCAACATTGTTTGCTTTCTAGCATCAACAATTTTCATTGCACAAGTACAAGTTTAGAATTTTTGTGTCATTAAAAAAAAGTTTAAAGTAAAAGTATTACCATGGATATAGGTTAGGGCTTTTTTGAGGCTTTTGCGCTTGCTGAAAATTTGGAAATTCATTTAAAATCATGTCTTGTGAAAGGAAAATGTTAGATTTATTAAACGTGCATTTGTTTTACGGAAAATTCAAGATTTGGATAACATTTTCTCAAAAATAATTAGTTATATCACTTTGAAAAATTAGTTAACAGAAAATGTTTTTATTATGGATAACAATTTATGCTTAACTATTTTCGTGGGTGATGATAATATTTTACATTAATTTATTTTTTAAACGATACAAACAATAACTTTTAGAAAATGTTTTTCAAATCTTGAATTTTCTGTAAAACAAAAGAGCCCTAAGAAATATTACTAAAATTTAATTACTAAAATTACTTACAGAGTGATGTGTCATGGTTCTATTAGGTTTTCCAACAAGTGACCCATGTCTTGAATTGTTGTCTTTTTTAAATGCCTAGTAGAAAATTGTCACATTACCGATGGCATGTTTCACAAAAAATCAATAATTCAAAAAATATTTTTGTTAAATTAATTGTTTATATCTCTTAAAAAATTAGCTAATAAAAGATATTTTCATTATCGACAATAATATATTCCTAGACATTTTCTTTGATAATAAAAACAACTCTCTCTAGTTAATTTTTTAAGAGTAAGAAGAAATAGTTCAATCCTCTAATTTTTATTTCTTGAACCGAGAGATCCGTAAATTGGGAGATATAATGGTTCACGGCCCCTCTCTTCTCAAGAATCCATACATCCCTTATCACCGTATGGGCAGCTATCTCTTGAGCATAGGTTCTATGGAATGTACTTTATTTGCTAGGTTACATTACAGGACAACCAATGAGGGATGGTCATAAGCCTATTTGATCCAATCGTACCACATGATTCTCGACTCTATAGAAACTAAAATAGTTGAATAGGTTCCCTAAGGAAAAAAGTATGATACACAATTATAAACCAATCCCTAACTATCATAGAGGCTAATAATAAACAATAACTCCTCCCCCCTCCGCGAACAAGCATGAAAGCTAGGATCTTTCAGAAATTGGATTCTTAAGCTTATCAAAAAAATGGATTCCTACGTCCTCTAGTTGTATTGCCCACATCCTTTGGTGTAACCAGTTATTTCTTATCTTGGGACTAAATTGGTTTTGGCGCTTGTTGCAACTGCCCTTGGTGGAACGGTAAGCACCAGTTTGATACATAAATATTTTTAGGAATGTATTTTTCAAATCATTGATTTTTCACAAAATAAATGCCTTATAAAGATTTTACTAAAATTTTTAGCACACGTAGCATTTCCCTTGTTAAAACAAGTACGTTTTTAACAAAAGGAAAAGTAGAAGAAAACAAGTAAGTTAAAAGTAAAGGGAAGCATATGATAAAACAGAAGATTTTCTAGAAAAACTATGGAAAAACAAGTAAATTGGGACTTTGACAGAGTTAATATTCCTTTTTAGTTGCCATAATCACTTATCCACACCACCGTTGACATTTTAAATTTTTATTTCTATTAACAAAGAGTCCGAGTGATTTTACACGTCACAATATATGTCTAACTTCTGATGGGTTTCGGGTGGTCGATATCAAGTAAAAGTCAAATCGCGAATATCATATTATGCGTATATTAACATATTATGCATACCCAATTTACCTGATTATTGAAATAAATGCTAGAAAAATGTAAACATATGTACAAAAGTTTCATCTTAAAAAAAAAAAGTGAGTTTGCAGTAAGGGGAAAAATTGGTGCACAAAGGCCAATCGTATAAGCTTCATCAGGATTTGACATTTATATTTTCTTGTCCAATTTACCCAATCTCATTATGGCGCAACGTGGTATATAGAGCGAATTACAAGGATACCACAAAAATAAATCCCAAGGCAAAAGTAGAGAAAAGTAAGATGGTACAAACCAAAGGCTAAAAAGAGAAATTAATGTGGCACAAGAAAATTTCTAAACCTATATTAAATCAATTTTAAATATTTTAAATTGTGCCAATTAAGTCATAAATCTTTTGATAATTTGCCAATGTAGTCCATTTGACTAATAATGGCTCGAAGTAGCTTATTCTACGTGGTATCACTGACGTGAACAAATTTTTTAACTTTTATGATTTTTTATTACCTTTTATTAATTTTTTTACTTTTTTTACTTTTCTTTCATTTTCTTTTTTTTTCCCCTCAATTGCGGATTGGCAAGTTTTGACCTCGCTTGTTTTGGGAGGCTCTTGCTGACCACAAGCGAGGGCCTTCGCACCTTTGTCAACCACAAGTGAGGTCATCGGGCATTCTCATCGAACTCTTTTGATTTTTTATATTTCTTTATCAATTTTCTTAATTTTAAAATTTTAAAATTTTTATTAATATTTTTTTATTTCCCATGGGGGAATAATCTATCTATCAATGAAAGCTTCAAGAAATTAATTAAGGAAAATACAACCAAAAATCTCAAATTATGTCACTTTGGACAATTTTACCCTGAACTTTTTTTGTGTCACTAAAAAAACTCTAAATTATGCTATTTGGGACAAATTTTCCTTGAGCTTTTTCTTGTGCCATAAAAAATCATAAACTATACCATTTGTGACACATTTATCCTAAACTCTTTACCTGAAGAGTGTTTTCGTCTTTTTTCTTTTTTTCCTTTCTCCTTTCTTCCCTTTGTTAGCCATGGTAGAAGGAAGCCGACAAGGGTGGCCGTCGTTAGCGGTGGAGTCGGGTGAGGGCAACCCTCCACGGCGTCGACAAGGGCTGCCCTCGCCCAACGTTGGGGAGGGTTGCCCCCGCCAGATCTAGCGAGGGCATCCCTCGCCTGGCTAGACTTAGTTGAGGGACGCCCTCGCTGACTTGGGCGAGGGTTGACCTAGCCAAATTTGACGGGGGTGACCCTTGTTGACTCGAGTGAGGCTTGCCTCACCTGCCCAAGGCAAGGGCCGCCCTTGCCCAACTCTGAGGAGGGCCACCCTCGCCTAACTCCACCGTCGGCAAGGGTAGCCCTTGCCAAGTTTCTTTTGCCATAGCCGGTAGAGGGAAGAAAGGAGAGAGAAAAAAAGAGGAAAAAAAGACAAAAAGACAAAAATGCCCTTTAGATAAAGAGTTTGGGTTAAATGTGTCCCAAATGGTATAATTTGGGATTTTTTGTGACATAAGAAAAAATTCAGGGTAAATTTGTCGTGAATGACATAATTTAGGATTTTTAGTGACATAAAAAAGTTTATAGTAAAATTTTCTTAAGTTGCATAGTTTTAGATTTTTGGTGTTATTTTCTCAATTAATTATCATTGATATGAAAACTCAAAATTCATTATGATACCAACCCCATTTGGCTTTTAATTCAGAACTAAATCTCATGCTAAAAGCTCACCAAAGCAGGTCACCAAAGAATCATCAAACTAATAATAATAATGATAATTAATATCTCATCATGTGCATGTCACATCCAGATGCACGATTTAGTTTTAATTAATTAATCAGTTGAGATCGTGAAAATTTATTTATTTATTTTTTTTTTTTTTTAGAAAATGAAAATGAGGATATGTGTTTAATGGCGGTTGACGGGGTTGGTGGAATTCACCCTCACCTAACCCACTCCAAACCCGGAACGTGCACACCTTCTCTATCATGCATGCAACCAACCACGCGATTTGGGCCAACAGACAATAGGAAAGTACGCGGATTATTTATTGATGATGTCCCCCTCCCCACTGGGAAGAAAAAATGACAGGAAAACGAAAGAATAAATTATGGGATAGTTGTATAAAAAAGAAAAAGAAGAAGAAAAGCTTTAGATCTATTTCATGGCGGCTAAATTAGCTCTAAAGATTTTAATTGTGCCATTTTAGTCTTAAATTTTTGATGATTTGCTAACTTGGTTATTTCGGCCAATTTTGTATGGAAATTGTTAATAGAGACAATTTTTGCATTTTATTTTAATTTTTTTCTAGATTTTTACTTTTATTTCCTTTTCTTTTCTTTTTGACTATAGTCGGTACACAGTCATGAATGGTGACTGGTCATAGGTAAGGATCCTCCCATTGGATCTGGTGAGGACCTAGGTTGCGAGGGTTGCCCTCACTTGTGGCTAGTTACCAACCATGGTCAAGTATCGGCCATAGGTGAAAGGAAAAGAAAAGTTAAAAAATTAAAATTAAAATTCAAAAAGATTACGAAAAAATGTAAAAATTGTTCATGTCAATGTTAGTTACGCTACGTAGGATGGTCAAAGTCCACGTTAGTGATTTTAGTTAAAATTGATTGGAATGACTAAATTGATAAATTATTAAAAAGTTTAGATTTAAATTGATTATCGTACAATATGCTTATGATTTTTTGGATAATTTTCTTTAAAAACTAGTCTTTTCATAAGTCTATGAAATTAACAATGATACATATGACAACTCTTAACATATTAATCCTTATTTATGTGGGTATCATAAGTGGTACGTTCAAGCCATTTTTTCAAATATGGCCAGATACAATAACTATGTGTTACATCAAACAAGAAACGTTATGTTTTCTGAGCTTCATCTTGAAAGGTACTCAAGCTCATCTCACATTTCGATAGACTATCATTATTGCACTTAACGTTGGAGAATCATCTCTGGATTTTATGAAGCCACCGCACTTGTTCAAAATGGTTTGCCAACTAAAATCGTGCGAAAAGAAAAGTACGAAATAAATCACGTGCGTCGGACGGACATCAAGCGGTTGGCGGTTTCTCCTGCATGGCCGAGAAGTTAATGTTTCCTAGGGAGAATATATCGAACTTGAGAAAAACAACAAAATAATCCTAAACCTATTATATTTATTCTAATATAATTATAAACCTTTTTATTTGACCACTTTAGTTTTGAACATTTTATATTTGTGCAAATTGAGTCCATTCGCCTAACTTTGCCGGAAATCGCTGACTTGAACATTAACTATTTTACGTGATATGATTAATTAGACATTTTTAATAATATTTTATTTTACAAAAAAAAATTTCTTCTCTTTTTTCTTTTTCAATTTTCCTTTCATTTTAGCTAGTGAGGGTCATGGCCTTGCCCAAAGCCGGCGGGCCAGGTGGCCATCGCCCAAATCTATGAGGTCCTTCACCACTGAGCTTGCGGCCGACGAGGCTGCAATGGCCTTGCCTAGGCCCTTTGTGGCTCTAAGCGAGATGGCTCTTGCTAGCATCGACTTTGAAATGAAAAAAAAAAGGAAAAAAACTTTTTTTAATTGTAATAATTGTCCATTTCAATGTTGATCATGCTATGTAGGACGGCCGGCGTTTACATTAGCGATTTCTACTCAAAATTGGTATGGATGAACTTAATTGACAAAAATGTAAAAAATTTAAACTAAACCGGTCTAATTGAATGGTTCGTGAATGAACTAACACCATTATAACGCAATTAGGACTTTTGTAGTACTTTCTCTGTCAAACTTGATCATCCCTTATAGTTTTCTCTAAACTTGAGGGAAGCACATAACCTTTTGGTCCTAAAAGCCTCAAACCATCGAAGAACGACAGTAATTACATCGCACATGTCCGGACACTGCCCTTTCGTGATTGCTCCTTCCGGTGTGCATTTGATGTGGCAGCAGAGCCTGATGTTCTGCCTTTCATTATCTGTACGCACTTACCCTCCGTCGCTACGCTTCTTCTGCTTAGATCGAAGGTCAATGTACGCGCGAGCTCGGTGGTTTTGGCGTTTTGAACGCCGGGCTCTGTATAAGCTACGTGCATGCGCATGCATGGGGTCACCTGTCACGGGCCAAGTCCACAGGAACGAACTGAGTCAACGGGACACTGTCGCTCCTCGGTTAGGTCGAGAAAAACGTGTAATAGGAGACACCAAACATGGGTTGTGATCTGGGGTAGATGCGAAGGTGCGCTTTATCATGCATGTTTCTACTAGTCGTTATGGTCGTTTAACATTCCAGTAGGAAGCACGTGAAAGAGAACGTTCTCCCCCTTTGGTGAATAGACATTGACAAAGTGTCTAAGGACCAAAATCGCAATATCCCGTGTCACATCGACGTGACGGCTTGTCCGGACTGATTCATGGTCCTCCGATTTCCGAAATTAAGGAAAATGAGATAGTTATTTTGCCAGCGGAAGGAAGACAAGCGTGATTGGTTTTGTGATATCGCGTTTGAGTAGTACATGAGCCGAAACGATAGCTTAACCCTTAAGGAAAATGATGGAAGGTCCAAATAGGCGAACTGAATCTATGTCTTACCAGAGCTTGCATCATATTGATTACATCTTTGCCCATAATTTTTTGAAGAGAAAATTGTCCAAAAAGTAATGAAGCTACTATATTGTAGCCAATTCAGTCATTTAATTATAAATATTTTGACAATTTTTTAATGATGTCCTTCAGGCACAATTTTGGGCACTCCATTGACATAGATAATTTTTATAATTTTTTTGAATTTTTGAATTTTTTTTTTCCTTACTGTCCATACTCCCGAAGGGACAGTGGGGATTGCAGCCCTCGCTCGGTTAACGAAAAGGGGGCTTTCTCATCCACGGAGCTGTGGGCATCATGACCAGAGCATTCGGCAGCGAAATGGGGTCGATCGAGATAGAGAAGCCTGGGCTTTTTGTGGGAGTTTTGCCGCAATTTCTCAGGAAGAACTCGTCGCGTATGGGAAGAGAAAAGCAAGAAAGCAAAAAATCTTAAATTACTTCCCACGACCTATTTACTATAAATTAATTTTCATGTGTAATGAAAGATCTCAAACTGGGTACTTCATGATACATTTATCGTAAACTAATTTTTCCTCTCAGGAAAAATTCCCAACCGATTCTGCATGGCACATTTATCAAAAACTAATTTTTGTCTTATAAGAAATTCAAAATCAGTACATCATGTCCAAATATACCCTCAGTATATCTCATTAAAATGCACACGTCTTGCAGTCATATGTCACATGCACTAACATGTATGCACATGGAGGAATACTAAAGAAGGGTAGATATGAGTTAGGGGGTTCGATATTTTTTGTGAGATGAAAATTATTTTGAGATAAATGTGTCTTGGAGAACAAAACTATTTTGGTGAGATGAAAATTAGTTTGGCATAAATGCGCATGGATACTAGTTTGAGATTTTTTGCGAGGCGAAGATTAATTTAGAATAAATATGCTGCGTGAGTAACGATTTGAGATCGTGACTACCACTAACCCTATTATCTATGACGTCATTATCAAACACAGTAGAGAACACACCGAGCAAAAGGTCAGTTCTCATTTCTTAACGACATGGCTCTCAAGAAAGAGACCTTTACTTCGACTTTAAGAAATTATATGTTCAACTTTGAATGCGAGAGTTTTTTTTTTGTCGGTCCTATTATACTTTTATTCCAAATCTCACTCTCAAATAATTGTCTTACTTCGTTGTAGGATGTAGAAGTCAAAACTCACACTTAAAATTAAATAATCGTCACCTCAACTCCCTTAAAAATGTGGGGATTCAAACTCCCCACCTCCCTAAAAAGGGTGGCCACTGAGGTAAACTCCAGTGGTTAAAGTGAGAGCTCAATTGGGTGACATTTGAAAATGATGGTGCAAAAGCCCTTCGGAGAGAGAGCAACTCCATCGTTGACTTTCCCAAATAATCTATAGCTAATGCAAATGGGAAAATTATCCAAAAAGTCCTAAATTTATTACATTTTTGCTAATTTGGTTGCAAACCTTTCAATTTTACTAATTGGGTTTTTAGCTTTTTCATATTTTGTCAATTAAGTTTATTTGTCCAATTTTAGCTACAAGTCACCGATATGACTTCAGTGTCCTATGCGACGTTCGAGCTAATGTGAAGAAATTTTATAATTTTTTTAGAAAATTCTGATTTTTTTTATAATTTTCTTCTTCCTCTGTTTTTTTTTCTTTTTTTTTCTTCCAAGCTTGGTGAGGGTCATTGGCAACCCTCGCTTGGGACTAGCAAGGGCTTTGTGGTTCTTGCCTAGTGGTTGTAGAGGATTGCTAGCCCTTGCCTTTGGTTGGTGAAGGTCAGCTGGTGACCCCCACTGGACTTGGTAGAAAAAAAAGGCAAGGAAAGAAAATAAAAAAAAAATCATATATTAAACTATTGGCGTCCACACCAACGATTTCCGGATTAAAAATTATTGGATAAACTCAATTGACAAAACGTAAAAATGTTTACTACTCAGTTGGTAAAATAAAATGGTTTACAACTTAATTAGCAAAAATGCAATAACTTCATAATTTCTTGGATAATTTTCCCAATGCATAATCCTCTCGCTTTATATTAAAGAGATCTCATAGACTTATCATAACGGTAACAATCAAAAGCATATGAAAACTTTAGAATGATTGATAGCAATTTGACAAAAGTTTCACACGATACTTGAGGCATGAGGTACCACGTCCCATTTTTGTAGACAATCGTGCCTCGACCTTAGGTTGCGGTCCAATCTTACGCAAATATCGGGGGAATTTTAGTGTATTCACGTATAGAAATCGTGCGGATGACCTTCTCGAACGGCCGGCGGTATTCCCTTCCACGGCATCTTTCTTTGATCCGGGGTGGTTCGATGAAATCACGTTTCCGCAAAACGCCGGAATTTGTCAACGTCAAGAAGTTTATCAGGACTGATTTGTCAAAAAGCGATTTGGCAAGTTCTGTCGTGTTTTGGGGACAGGAACGAGATTGCACAAGAGATGACGACTTCGTATGGTTCAGCATGTGCCGTGCGCGTTTGAGAGAGAGAGAGAGAGAGATTTGGTGGAGGACACGAGCGCAACCTACCGAGCACGTGTTGTCAAACCCCAACTCCCTCTCAAGTCTCTAGGCCTCGTGCGCGGTACTTGATTTATACCTTTCATTCAGACATTCTTGACCATCACAAACATTACAATGACTGTCAAAACGGAAGAGGGCAAGAGGGCCCGCTAGCCCAGAAGCCGGGGTGGGCCCGATATTTTCCCAATCCTACCTGAACTGGATTCGGCCGAGACGTGTTCTCATTTTCAGGGCTCCAGCCAAGAAGGCACGGACTGACCCGAGAATAATTGAGAATCGAAAGATGTCCAAAGAAGTGGAAATAATTTACTTATTCTTTAAAGATCCCTAGAGTCATAGCCAGTCATAGGCAAGTCGAAATTCACAAATTATAATTCGAAAAGGGTGATGACTCTAAAGATTCCTTGAGTCATAGCCAGTCATAGGCAAGTCGAAATTCACAAATTATAATTCGAAGAGGGCTCGCTAGCCTGGAAGCCAGGGTGGGCCCGATATTTTCCCGATCCTACCCGAACCAAACCGGATTCGGCCAAGACGTGTTCTCATTTTCAGGGCTTCAGCCAAGAAGGCACAAACCGATCTGAGAATAATTGAGAATGGAAAGATGTCCAAAGAAGTGGAAATAATTTATTTCTTCTTTAGAGATCCCTAGAGTCATAGCCAGTCATAGGCAAGTTGAAATTCACAAATTATAATTCAAAAAGGGCGATGGATGAACAGAGTGTATGATGCCTCGAAAGTTCGAACTTGGAAGAGTGGTCCGTGACATATTGGATAATGGAGATAATCGGTTTCAAAATGGCCGTGACTCTTAGTTCTAAAATATAAGAACTGGGAATTGGACTTGTCAATTTTGAAACATCCGGTTCCTCAACTAGTTGATTTTAGGCTACTCAAGTCTTGGTTCATTTTATATATATATATATATATATATTTTTTTTTATATATATATTTTTGTTGTAAAAAGTCAATTTTCCTCTTTTATAATAGAACATAAAAGTTCCATAGTTTTATCACAAACATATTTGTTGGTCAAATGGTTATACTGTTAATTCTTCATGTGGATCCTTAATCTATGCAAAAGTTCCTTTTTTCCCCTATAGTAGACTTCAAAATCAATTTGGAACCGTTCATCCTGAATTTCAAGATGAAAAACAAGCAAAATGCGAGGAAGAAACCTTTCAACAGATACTCACATATGTAATAAATCCTTTTAAACAAAAAGTAGTTATTGCATGCTAAAGGAGTAAAGTGCAATTTTTCCTCTCTTTCAAATTGAATTTGAAGGATATTCAAAAAGCAACATATCGTGTTAGTTACTTAATATCAAAAGATCATTAGAAAAGTAACTCTACCAAAATTGGGTTGGGCTCGAACCAGCCCTAAATCGAACAGGACCATTTTCAATTACTGACGGGGACCAATCACGGGCCGACACGTAGACTTCCCGGAGCACTTGAAGCCCAGGCAGTCAGGGTGGCGAGCCGAGACCGGGCTGCGCGCGCGCATACTCTCTCTTTTTCCTTGGGTTCCGCACCATATGTATTGGGCTTTATGGGCCTTCACTGTAGCCGGCCTCGTCGCTCTCCTCCGTTGCAAACACAAACGGCCCACCCACTTTCAAAAAACTTCCCACGAAAAATCCGTCGTCGACCCCAAAATTTTTTTGCCAGGCACAAATCGTCACCGTCGCCGCCGCTTTCGGGTGCCCTCGTACTCCTCGGAGTGAGTGACCGTACGTGTCCGAGCTCCGAAGGAAAGCGCGCCCTCGTTCCGAAGAGGATGGCCGGCGGAGCAGGCGCGGCAGCGCCCTCGACGTACTCGCCGTCGCCGCACCGGAAGAAGAAGCCGCCACTCTTCAAGGACGGCGACCTCGACTGGGTCCGCCCCGACGGCCGCGAGTTTCCCCAGTGCAGGCCTGCTTGTAAGCCAACACGAACCCCCCCTCCCCCCGCGTCGGTTCTGGTCTTATGTATCTCTGGCTTCGCTGAAACGCGGCGGTGCCGCCCTTTTCTGTTCTTTTATGGAGTTGCCGTTTACTGTTCTCACATGGGTTTGCTTTATTCCGTTGATTTTTGATGGGAGGTGCGGGTTTGAGTTGTGAAATATGTAGAATCTGGTTTAAAGCTCTATGCTGTAGTACAGTAATGACGTGGCGCAGAGGAGCGATGAGGTAGAGGTAGATCGGAGAGAGGAAGAAACAGATTGAGAGGGAAGATGAGAAGAGAGAAACTAGGGAGGAGAGACAGAAAAGAGAGATGGGTTTTTCATGTTTACGTTGAACAATGATTTGAATGCATGGATCATAAGGATATGCTCTTACATCGAACTCCAGAAATGGAGATAAAGTACTACGCATGACTTGGTTCCTCAAGTGCCTTATTGCTGTGCTGTGCACACTTCTCGGTTGGCAATTTTATGAGGTAGGCTTCGTGTGAGTTGTCTTGGGCTTTGTTCGTAGCTTTGAGGTTCACCTCAGCTGACAGGCCGGACTCGATCACAGAATCCCCAAATGAATTGGACAATGATCCCGTCTCCATCATCAAATTGTTGGAAATCTTTTTTTTTTAATGTCCCAGTTAAAGCTCAATCATAGAATTGCCAAATGAAGTGGACACGGATGAAATACCAGATCTCAAGTCCAGCTTAAAGAGGAAGACTTGAGCCTCCCATCACTTTAATCACTATAGGAATAGGAAATTTGTCTTTAAAAATCAATGCATGTAATCCTCCAAAATCTGAAACTATGCCTAATCTTTTTTTGCCAGTCAAAGCATTTAATTGTTGATAAGCAAGCACATATAGCTTTTAACAACCTTTTGACAATTGAGATGGGATTCAAGTCTAATTTACATGAGAATTCCTATGACCGAGCTCAAAGTTTTGCTGAGGCGAAGCCTGGCTATAGACGACACACACCGACTCTAGTTAGTGAATGGCTCAGCTAAGAAGTGTAGAAAACTGCAATGAGGTCCATGAGAAATGAAGTTTGCCTATCACTATACCTCCTTTTCATGAGATAATTGGAAGAGAATTTAGAATGGATTTATCTGGATAATTGACAAAAGACTTCTCTCGTTTTAGTTTCCATCACTAATTTCTGTTTTGTCCTCTTTATAGCCTTCATTTGCCCTTTAGGTTCTAACTCGTTTGGTCATGCCTCCATCTCTACCTCTGCTGAGATTGTGTTAAATTGCTTAGATTGCATTTCTGACTGGGGAAGCATGGCACCTGCAACAAATGCTAGGTCCCTTTTGGGTTCAATATTGGTCGTTTTATGGCTAGTTTGGCAGCTCGGTGTACTTTTTTTTTTTTTTTTTTGAACAGATGATTGACAATGAATTTGGACTTGTGGGAACTGTATCTAGGTTTAAATGCAGGGTAGTGAAGATAAGGATTTTGTATAAGCAGTTTATTTTTCTTGTTCATGGCTTCTAGCTTTATTCTCACAATTTGGCTTATTCAAATGCTCAGGAAAGATCGTTTGTTGTAGATTTTCTGCAGTTGTTTCTGTTAATCTTTGAGTGCACTTATGAAGCTAGACTCAAAGTATTTCTCAAGTCACCCATGATTCAGTTCTGAAATGAGGAATCAGATCTCGTTGAACTTTTCTTTATGGTTTCTACACCCCCAGTCTGTTGCAGCTTTTGAATTCATCTAGCTTTGGGCTAATTTACAGAACTTGCAGTTTAACTTCTGGAAATGTATCTCATGAGATTTTTTAACTTGCAGTTTTCAGAACTGGCGCAGTTAATGCTGCTGCTGGATCTGCTTATGCTGAATTTGGCAATACCAAAGTCATAGTGTCAGTGTGAGTTATATTTCATCTTAAAGCAATGTATATTTGATGATCTTTAATTTGTTGATAAGATTAGATGCTGGTGGCTCAATCTACTAAAAGGACCTGCATTTGACCTTATTATTTCTTCCCGATGTGCCTGCTGCTGCTGCTTGTGGCTTTTTGTCGGTTGCATGTTTTTTACGCTCTTTTTATCCAGTCATTCATAGAATGATGGTGCATCTTTTGATTGGGTGCACTGTAGTGATTTATGGTGGGAGTACAATACACCTGATAACTATGATGTCGCACCTGATAACAATGATGTCATTCAGGTTATGACAGTGAAAGAAAAAAGAAGGGCTATATTTTCTTTGTTAGGATAGAGGCACGCTCTCAGCTGCAGGGACAGTGATGACAAGTTGCATGTCAAATAAGATAATTCCTGGAGTTGCCTTCTTCAATATTACCTTGTGATTTGAGGGAATGCTGCAATACCACATGCCAAAAGATAATAAAAAATCTTATTTAGCAGCTAACTCATGGTTCTTGCTAGTTGATTCAATAATGTACTACTTTGTCATATGGGTTGTGACATCCTTTTATCCTCCATCTCTGATGACATCATTTGTCCCTTTTTTAATGGGTTTTTTAGAATCTTGTCATTCCTCAAGACTCTTAATGGAATGAGAACTTAACATCTGTGTTGGTCTTGTTTCAGATTTGGCCCCAGAGAAAGTAAAAAGGCAATGATGTACAGTGACATTGGCCGATTGAACTGTAATGTCAGTTATACAACTTTTGCCACTGGCGTTAGGGGACAGGTTGATATTATCACGTGCACAAATTTTGTGTAATTCAGCCTCAATTTCTCGTGTCTAATTATTGAGAAGTTTTATTAGGTTTCGGATCAGAAAGAGTCCTCGTCGATGCTTCATAAAGCTTTGGAGGGAGCAATTAGGTTGGAAACTTTTCCAAAGACAACTGTTGATGTCTTTGCACTGGTTTTGGAATCTGGCGGGAGTGAGTTATCCTTTCCTGCCAATTGAATACTAATAAAAGTGCTTGAACAGATGGAGACATGAGTATCAGAAACTTCTTTTGCATTCTCATGCATATTGTGTGGCTTATACCATGTTGCCGCTTGCAGCTTTAATTTGACCATCTCATCTTTATTTCTAGGTGATCTCCCTGTGGTGATATCTTGTGCTAGTCTTGCCTTGGCAGATGCTGGAATTATGGTGTATGATCTTGTAGCTGCTGTTTCTGTGGTATGCATCTTATTAGTTGATAAATGCATTGCTTTACTGAAGCTTTCACTTAAAATGTAATGCATAATACTTGCGAGTTGGAAACCAATGCTTATAAACAAGAGTGGGAGAGACTGCATAAAGGAGCTTCAACTAATAAATGCTACTGATTGTAAACTATAGCGAGAGCAGTGTCTGGGGTCCAGTGATGAGGAGCAGCATCTAGGCACATGAAAACCTTAGGCTTCTTTAGGTTATTTGGATACTCTTTTTCCTATTTGATCTTATTAATTGTTATGTCTTCAGGTTATTGGACTGTTTCTTAATCAGCATGAAGTGTCCTAGGATGGAGTCATTATTGACTAGATGACATGATCTCTTTTTGTTTATCAGCAGATTTTTCACAACATTATCTAATTTAAGTCTCCTGTTGTTGCTTTCTCTGCTATTTTTGTTTTATGGCCAGTCTTGTTTGGGTCCAAATCTTGTCATCGATCCTATATCAGAAGAAGAAAGCTACCAAGATGGAAGTCTGATGATCACTTGCATGCCTTCTCGTTACGAAGTCACTCAGCTAATTATCACTGGAGAATGGTCAAGTGCAAGGATAAATGAGGTAAGAGACTCTGTATTGGTCAAATCGGTCAGCCCTGGAGATTGACCGACCCCAAAGGGTATAAAATCTTTAGGAATTGCCTCTTCTATTAATCTACCCATGCAGTGAAAAAATTCACATTAGGAAAACGAGGTAGCTTGTTCTTTGAATTGAATGGACATTTATGTATACGTGAAAAAACTAAAATTGCCGAATTCCTGTCTGGGCCATTTCCTATGAATGAAACCAGTCAAAAGCAAACTGGAAGCCCATAAAACCATGAAAGCTTATAAGAACTTCTATGTAAGGTAGAATTTATTACTGCATCACTCGGCTGCTTTTCTTAGCTACTTTCAGCAAGTCCTTTGGCTCTCAGAGGTATTTTGGTTTATTGGACAGCTTGTCCATTTTAGCAGCTGCTCTCATTTGTTATTTTATTAACGTGTAGCAACAATTGCAAAGAGTTTGCAAACAAGCATATGTTTATGTAAAATCTCTATCATTCAGGTCTCCGATTTCCTGCATTGGCAAACGTGATATGGATTTCGAACCTGAACTTTCCTTTTCCGGTTCCCCAAAATATTCTTTTGCTCTGGAGTCTTGCTTGTACTTATGCAGTCGTGCTTTAGCAATTCTCCTTACCAGTAACTTTAGCCTTTACGATTTTCGTTTAAACTCCATTGTGTTTTGCCAATCGTGGAAATGGAAAGTCATTAAGCACTGACGTTGCATTTACAACAGGCTATGCAGCTTTGCCTCGATGCGTGCTCCAAGCTTGGGAAGGTCATGAGATCATGCTTGAAAGAAGCTGCTTCAGCGTCCGAGGAGAGTTGAAACCTTCTTTGTCTTTTCGCTTCGCTGTTTCACATTATCTCTGTCTGCTTGCATTCGCATAATTCCATTAGAGATTGCAAGTGGGGTCATCGAAATATATTCTTTTTTCAAGACAAAAAGATGTGGAGATGCTGATATCCTTTGAAAGATAGAAAATCTTGGTCGTGTCACCGGAGCATGCATGTAATTTATCTGAACTCCATGACCCAAGGCCAAGTGCTGTTGATTTTAATGGTTACATCTTTTTGCCGTTTAAGGCTTGTAATGGCACCAGGAGACGAGCTCATCTTCATTTTCATATGGTAAGCTTCTAAAGGACTTGTTTGCATGAACTTTTACGTCTAATTTTTGCCTCGATTATGGATTTAGCTTTTTATTTATTTATTTATTTTAAATCCCAAATATTTGAAATTTTCACAATATTCAAATGTCGACATTTAACTTCACGCATAATGTATTGTCAGTAATTTTTTTAAATTTAATATATATATTTTTGTAGATTTTGACGGGCAATAAAAAAAAAGCAATTCCTATGTAAACTCTAAACAAAGGAGATACGAGGTATAGCTGTCTTAGGAAGGTACTCATGGAGAGTTGACCCACGCAAGATATAACATATTAATTTTCGCAATTCGACACTAGATGATAATTTTGCATATGGGCATGTCGGGAGAGATAGATATACTACCTCAGTAGCAAACAAAAAATATTTATAAAATAATATACCCCTGGAAAAAAAAAAAATAAATTATGGGAGTGATGCATTACATACCTATGGTCTCATTCAACCCGCTTTTCATGCTCGTCTCGATTTTATGTTATTTTTCTTTTTTCTCTTGACTGAAATATAACTAAGGAACTCGAATAATACATTGTGACATCATTAAAAAAAATTAAAATATAATGAAGAACCACCGGCTCAATCGAAGAAGAGCCTACCAAACGCACTCATTTTTTTTAATATATAGTTTTGGAATGACATTTGACGAATCAAAATCTTTATTTTTTATACTTTGAATTATTAATTTTTCCCTAAGAATATAACATCATGGCAATAAAGGGGCGGTGCAGCTGCTCTTCCGAAGGGGCAAATGCCAGCAAATAAAGGGATCGAATTCCTCTCATGAAAGCTACGGTGATCCTTATTTATTAAGGGTGACCCCAAGAGAGCGCATCAGTATAATAAAAAAACAAAAGGGAATATTTGAAAATGATTGTCGTTTTCGCCCCCACCTTGGTGAAATGACAAGAAGGCATTTTACTATATAGAGTTCATCAATTATTTCAAAATGTCTTGTCTGAACCATAACTTAGTTCAAAAAGATGAACTTGTTACTAAGACGTTGTCAACTACTAAGGTGCAAGTGCATATGAAAAGCCAAAGGCCCGTTCTTATCCCAAGATTCTTTGATATTCAAAAATAACTAAATTCTTCTCTTCCTTGCTCGAGCTCGTAAGTGTCGTACTAACCCTTGCTTGGATCAAGTGAGGGTGGCATTGGTATCGTTGGATCACAGCTGATATCAGCTACCACCCACCCCCTCTCTTTCTGTCTCAATGTTTTTCTTTTTCTATTTTTGTTTCACTCTTTCCTTCTTTATTTTGATTTTTTTGTGAATATTGAATTCTATTATGAATTTTCTGTTTTGAGTTTCCAAATTTACAGTTGACGTGACGTAACGCCAGTATTACATGGCCTCCACATCAGTCTTTAACTTGCCACATCAACTTTTTGATAGAAACTTTCACGGTTTATAAATTCGATGTTGGAGATTATTATGTTTCTTTCTTCTTCTTTTAATTTTTTTTTTTGCTTGTTCAGGTTGGAACAATTCTTTTAGGTTCCACACGCACGAGAGATTTCAAAATTTCGTACAAAGAAAAGCATATAAAAAAAATAAAATAAAGAAATACTGTCGGATAAGAAGAGAATATTAATCTAATTATTTTATTCGCAGAATCAAAGTCCTCAAAGCCCTAACATTTAAAATTGGATTTTTATATGTGTAAATTAAACGCACGATATAGGTCTAGATTCTCCAAATCATCTGGTACCCTATGTCATGGTTGGATGAATTTGTGTTGAGATTCCATTTGTTTTGTGAAATATGAAAAATTTAGAAAATATTTTCTTAAAAACAATCGCTTTTATTGCTTTAAATAATTACTTAACAAAAAATATTTTTATTGTTAGCAATAATGTGTATTTAAATATTTTTTTGAAAAATAAAAATATTTTTCGTTTATTAATTTTGTAGGAGATATAAATAATTCTTTAAAAAATATTTTTAAATTATTTATTTTTCATAATACAAATAGAGTCAACTTGCGGAATTTTTCATAGAATAAAAAAGGGAGCTTTTCAAGATTCAAGGTGAAAAAACAAAACCACAGAGGGAGTGCACGCGGGACAGATTGCATTCGATTTGCCTACGCCTGCGCACGTTTGACTTTCACTTTCTGGGCAATGAGAGTCCGGCCAGTTCATCAAGCTGACAAGAACTTGTGGAAAGGTTTTTTTTTTTGTTCCCATAGCTTTCGCCATTGTTCCTGCCGAAGCTATCAAGCCATGATCGCGAAACAATATCAGTATAGTTTGTTGTTGTTGTTATAGCTATCATCATCACTCTTGCAGCCTTAGCTGCAGCTGGAGTCAATCTTGCATTGGTTCAAAGCCTGAAGTTGTTGCTTGAAGCCCTGCATATCCCGCAAAACGATCATGTCATCAAGGGGTTGTTTCAGTACAAGCAGAAGATCGAGGTCCGGACGGTAATCTCTCTCCCTGATTTCTGGGCAAGTTTACACTTGCTGCAATTCTGAGGCTTTTCTCTGTCGTATGCCTCCAACCATTGATGGACATTACGTGCTTGTTCGGGGGGGGTGAAATGTGAATTTCATGTTTGGAAATAAATGCTCACGCTGATGTGAAAATACAGAGTAGCAGATGAATCCCTCCCAGTAGAACTCCAAAGAACGAAGAAAGACGGGTTGACCGGCCGGACATCGACAGAGGATGTCCCGATCCCTGGCTCGGCCCTGAAGAACACCAACCACAAGATCGGAGGATCCTTGAAATCCAAAGTCCTGCACAGAGTATTCTCGGAGGACTACGAGAGGACGAGGAATTACATCTTCGATCCAAGGGGCCAAACCATTCAGAGATGGAACAGGATCTTCTTAATGGCTTGCGTGGTCTCTCTGTTTGTGGACCCGCTTTTCCTTTTCGTGCCATCGCTCAACAGCGACAATATGTGCATGGAAGACGCGTTTACGGCCAAGGTTGTCTTAACGACTATAAGATCGGTGCTTGATGCTTTCTATGCAGCTCAGATTATCGTTCGGTTTAAGACGGCTTTTGTTGCACCTTCTTCTCGGGTGTTTGGGAGAGGAGAACTGGTGATAGACTCAAAAAAGATTGTGTCGAGATACTTGTCTAGCGGCTTCTTCGTCGATCTTTTTGCAGCTTTTCCTCTTCCTCAGGTACTATCAGTATGTTAAAGTACATCGATAAATTACCATGAAGTGATAGTTGGCATTGAATTGTTGTAGAATTTTGATCCTAGGTGTTAGTTTGGGCTATAATTCCTAATCTCGGGGGTTCGATCACGGTACAAACCAAAAACGTGCTCCTCTTCATCATCTTCATCCAGCATGTGCCGAGGATTTTTCTTTTACTGCCACTGCGGTTGGAAATTATTAATGCTAGTGGTGCGCTAACAGAGAGACCATGGGCCGGGGCTGCATACAACTTGTTGCTCTACATGTTGTACGCGCATGTAAATCTCAGTAAAACCCTTTTTCTCAATTGAATTCATGAGAAAAACAGCACCTGCTCTTTTTCTACTTGTAAAATTCATCCTGATTGGGCTGCACGAAAGAGTGATCTGACAGGTTGCAGGAGCATGCTGGTACCTTAATTTTGTTCAGAGACTAGAGTCTTGCTGGGGAATCGTCTGTGATCAAGAACCTTTGTGCCGGTACGATTTCTTTGACTGTCGCCATGTTCACGACCCCAGTAGGTCCAGCTGGTTGGGTTCAACCAACACGACAACTCTGTGTGAGCCAAATAATACTAATACCCCAGTTCTATGGGGTATATACAATACTGTTCTGGGCAGTACTTTCGCGAGCTGCGAGTTCTTCAGCAAGTACTTCTTTGGTTACTGGTGGGGTCTGAACAACTTGAGGTATGCACGTGGTGTCCATACCGATACTGAGTGCTCATCATGAACCAGTTAATTGGTGTATGACAATTTGCACATGAACTTAACTTCAAGAAATTGATTGTCCCCTATATGTAGCGCCTATTTGAGATGCTCCATGCCTCTGATTCCTGTGAAATTGTGGGACTAATGGTCAACACCATTCAACTTTATGTTTTCATTGACAAAAATGTAGAAAGCATGCATTTGCAGTAAGTGAAATCCTGCGTTCACTAACAGTAAATAAGATTGAAAAGTTGTGTCTTTCATCACTGACAAGGCCCTGTTCTGATCCATGTGAACAGTGATATAGGGCAGAACCTTATGCCGAGCACTTATGTCGGCGAACTGCTCTTTGTAAACATCTTTGCCACTCACGGACTACTTCTGTTTACACTTCTCATTGGCAATATGCAAGTAAGCTCTATCAACACTGTTTTTATGTCTTTCCTTTTTTTTTCATTTTTATCTTTATTAGCAACATCATAAATAGATTCTGGATTTATCTAATTGCATTTTACCTCTGAAAGTAAATCAAAGCATCTTGAGCTCAATGTTTGCTATTACCAGAAAGCAATTTATTGAGAGGGTCTTATTTCAATGATAGTGCCTCCATCACTGGCAATGATAGATCAACAACGGTATTGTTTTCGCATGGTCTGTGAAGTTCCTGATTTCTAAGAATCAAGAATACTCAGTAATCTTATCGTACCATATCCATGATCTTGATAAAATATGCTTTTACCTTTAATCTGCAGCGATACCTCCACTCCACGACCATTCGAATAGACCAATGGATGATCCAGAGGACGGATACAGAGCAATGGATGCATCATAGACATCTACCACCAAAGCTGAGACAATCCGTTCGGATGTATGACCAGTACAAGTGGGCAACAACTCGAGGTGTCGATGAAGAAGCCCTTCTTGGAGACCTTCCGATGGACCTACGTAGAGAGATTAAGCGGCATCTTTGCTTTGATCTAGTTCGACGAGTAAGCATGCTAATCATATCTGCCATTTATCTGCCCTGTTGTGAAGAGCTTTCTCTAGTTTGATCCTTAGAAGGCTTGTTGAAGATATACGGAGAGGACATTAACATCTACCAGGGCCCCAACAAATGGCTTGAAATTTGGTGTGCACAAAGGAAAAGTCTGTTAGAGGACTTGTGGATAACTATAGTTGATTGGAAGGTTTAAATAAGGGTGCGACTGTGACTACACATAGGATCAACAGACGCCCTCTTGAAGGAATTTCTGATTGTTTGTTTTACAATAGCCAATTAAAATCAATGAAGGCACAGTAGTAGTTAATTGGGATCTTGCATTGTGGTATCTGATATGACTAATCAGCTAATTTCTCAGTTTCTTCTCCAAGGCATGAAGTTTGGTATATTCCAGGAAATCATACAAAGTTGCAAGTGGAAGAGTCTAGGGATCTTTCTCTCCTTGAGAATTGACTCTTCTTTATGTATAACTGAATTAAACAGGTGCCGCTATTCAATCAAATGGATGAGAGGACGCTGGATGCAATATGCGAGAGGCTGAAACCTGTTTTGTGCACACAAAACATGTACTTAGTACGTGAAGGCGATCTAACCGAAGACATGTTCTTCATAATCCGGGGCCACCTTGAATCCTGGACAACCAACGACAGCCGCACAGGATTCTTCAACTCGGTTCGTCTGGGTCCTGGCGACTTCTGTGGGGAAGAACTACTAACATGGGCCCTGGACCCGCGTCAAGGCGTGATCTTACCCACGTCCACGCGCACAGTCAAGGCATTGAAAGAAGTGGAAGCATTCTCTCTTGCGGCCAATGACTTGAAGTTCGTGGCATTGCAATTTAGAAGGCTACATAGCAAAGAACTGAGGCACAAGTTCAGGTTCTACTCGCACCAGTGGCGCACATGGGCTGCGTGCTTCATTCAATCCGAGTGGCGCCGTCATAAGAAGTTGAAGGAGGAGGCTAAGCTGAGAGACAACAAGGATGGCGCGGCAGGTAAATCAAATTCTTCAAGGTCGTTCTGGGACAGGTACGCGAGGGAGCTGATAGAGAGCACCCGAAGGGATGAGAATAATCAAGTGGAGTCGACTTCTGATGCTGTGAACATGGTACAAAAGCCAGTGGACCTGGATTTTCTGTAGACTATTAAGACGCGCATCGAAGCCTTGCACTTTCTGTGTATATCTTGATCAGAGAACTAAGGTGTGCTTTTAGTAAATTGGTGTATGATTATAGGGATGGATGTTACTGATCTAGAACGACATTATGGAGTATATTAGATCAGTAATAGTCCAAGCTAGAAGAGTTCCAACATGGAACTTCAAGTTTTGCATCTGATCTCATGGTGCTGCCCAGAATGTAAACCGATCCTTGCGCTTGTCTTGAAAGACAGAAAATAATCCATCCCATGTTACAGACTTATTTGCTTAAAGGATAACGATCTGCTAACCCAACTCTTAATCCTCGGTGAAAAGAAAAAGAAATTAGTCCATAAGCAAAAACCCAAATTAACTTAGGAGATTTCTAATTTGGGATGTCTGGTATTTATCCAATGGAAATCCGAAATTGGAAATTAAAAAGAAAATCAAAATTGGACCAAGTTGTGGAACAAAACAAGGATATCAATTTTCCTAAATGGAGTTGTATTTATAGTTTGAGTCGGCTATGGATTTTGGTTTGTTTTTGCCCTTTATCGAGCAGTGGAGCTTTCGAGGATAACAATTAATTGTGTGACGTGCCTGTGGATTACATCATGAAGAAATTATAATTACTTTAAAACCAACAACTCTTGTGGCAAGACTTGTGAGTTCCTTTGTAAATTGAGATATTGTTTCGTGAGACATTTGAGGGCTAAATCGTGTGCGGGCTAACGTTTGTTATTCGGGGTTGAAAGATATTGAGAGTGTTTTGTTTGAGTGACTCGAATGCGTTTATAATCACACCAACCAAACCACAAATATGATATCCAATTTATTTCCTTGTTTAGTTTATTTTATTGTTTAATCATTTGTTCTTTCACAATAATTGTTATCGAAGCTAGGATTAACTGAGTTAAAGCGAATCGATGGTGATAGAAGGAAGAAAAGTGAGAAATTGATAAAAGTGATGTGAATGATTTTGATTTTGAAAGATGCAGACTAAGAATGATTTGTACTAGAGAATTCTGCACTTATCCATGTCCGGAGAAACTAGAGTCGATGGAGCAACCTGATTGAGGATTGCTAGATAGATAGGTGTCGGCATTAACGTTAGCTCGTATTGTTGCATTTAACATTGTAAAAAATAAAAATACCGTGGAATTGATGAATGTCCTGTCAAACATATATGAAAATGTCACGAGCCTATTATCTGGGATTAAGACTGTGTGACGACTTAGGTTTCCTTGGATCAGTGGAGCATCTAAGCTAAGCCTTTTCCCAAGGATTGATTGTTCGCTCGCTTACTCGGGTCAAACAGAGAGAAACTTTCTAAAGAGAAAGGCTCTAAGACAAAGGCTTTTTATTGTTCAAGTGTTTGGATGGATACAAATGAAGGGGAGGATACCCCTATTTATACAAAAGTCCCTCAAATTGCACTGTTGATGGCTTTTCGATCTTGCGGTGGAGATCACATCTTTCCATTTACCAACTCGGGAAAGAATCAATTCGTCATCGAACATGGCTAATGTTTCTAGATTAATAAGCAAATCTCAAGATTGGTCTATTGCCACATTTTTCAACAAGGGGAGAAACTTTCATTAGTCTACTAAGATCAAGAAAAGCTTAGCATGCAAAATGGAGTGATGCCAAAAGATGTAGTTGGCTCCAAATGCCACACTAGTCAAGGAAAACACAAGTGACCGGAGATGCCTCAATAGTTGTAATAAGAAGAATCTACTAGTGGAGTGGCTTGTTTTGTTGGGTGAGTGTTGCCATTTGATGTGTGATCCAAAGTGGCACATCAATGGTTAAGGAACTATTCAATGTATGACCTAGAGTGGCACATTAATAGTTGAAGAATGTAGGAAGCGACAAAACTGCACGCAATGAGGATATTACGGAAATGAGTGGGGGAGAATGTTATAGTCCTTAATTCTCTTGTGCTAGAGTACCCTTGTGAGTAGAGCTTGGGATTATTGGGTGAAAACTAAATGATGTAAACGGGATTATACAACTAGTTCGTAGGAGTGGCATCATGATGATTGGTGTTAGGAGTTTTAGGATAGAAATGTTATATCTGTACGGAGCTTTGAAGGCAAGATTAGCCTCCTGTGCCCAAACAAGTCAAGAGTTGATGTTGCTCTCTTGATGATGCCATGATAGGTCGAAATCAGTGCAGTAAGTGTTTAGTTGTCTCATTCGCTGGACTAGACGCTTGAGCTAAACTGGATGTGGTATGATTCAATACGAGAAAATTATTTGTTGTATTGTTCTTGAGAATAAATATAGAAGGAATGCTGGCTTGGTATTCTCAGCTCACCAATCACCATAAGGGCTATTCCGCAGCTAAAGAATTGTTAGTCCATGATAGAAAGCCATTTGTGATTAATAAGGTCTACATGATGCAACAAAGGTGCATCAGTTGTTGAGTATATCAACAAATTCAATGTAATCATTATCAATGAAGTTCAATTGAGATTGATTTTGATATTGATAGTGATTATGTGCTTTGATCTATTATTCTTATTGCTTGATAGTTAGAACGGTACTATAGCTGCCGTTAGTAATTTCTTTATGTCAAAAAACTTGACTTTTGATGAGGTTCGCAATCTGATTCTAAATGAAGACATCCATCAGAGAGAGAACATGGTAAAGCTATGTCTACTGGTTTGATAGATAAAGATAGAGGATGAATTAATGCTCGTGTCAGAGTATTGTGAATCTATATAGATGTAGTCAGTTTATGACTAGTGGTGATGTCTATTAGAATTGTAGTAAGAGTTCCAAATATCTTAGAAGGAATTGCCTTGAGGAACAATAAAGGTAAGAGAATTAGAGTTGAGTTTGTTGATGATATCATTACAAATTTATGATAGTGCCTTGGTGAAGATGATTATGCTTTATCTATAACTAAGGGTTTCCCATTTGACGGATGTGTTCTAAATTTGGTTATTTGTTTAATGCTATACCACAATGGGAACTAATTTACTACTTATTAGTGCACGAACAGTGGTAAAATACAGTTTGAGAACAACATTGAGTATGATATAGTGAGTTTGATTAATGTTAGAATCAAAATACATGATTATATTATGAGGACATTGATTAGGAACATGTTCTAGAATTGAAAAAGAACATGATTTCCTTAAATGTTTTTAATTCCACAAGATATTAAAATACTTCAGGAGGTAAAGTTCTCAAGATTGTCCAGGATTGTTTGAGGCTCCGCGGTTATAATGAGAGGAATGAAACACATTAGCTTGTATGAGCTTTAAGGGAGATAGTGATGGGCGTTGAATGCATCTATTTTAGAGTTTAAATTGTGGCATATGACATTTCAGAGTATATTGACAAAAGAAGCATGAAGGCTCTAAGTAAAATAAATTTTCCATGTGGTCATATGGCTAATTAATTGAGCTTTACATGCAAGTGTTGTGACTTAAGCAAATGACAAAAGGTACAATTCAATATTACTGTCAAAGAAATGATGAAGATTGCAAAGTAGATTCACTTAGATGTTCAAAGGTTGTTCCGATTTCCTTTGAAGAAGAGTGCTTGATTTACACTAACAGTTATGAATGACTATTCAAGGAGTACTTGGTATTTTGTGTCAATATACAAGTTTGATGCTATCATTAGGATTTGTCAGTATTGGACAATTGAGAGCAACGACCGAAAAGGAGATTAGTTAAACGATTAAATATATTCAGCCTAATAGTAATATGGAATCCTATTTATATATGAAGGTATAGGAAGATACCGCGTTAGTGCCATTGAAACACAATATGTTGAAGAGTGATGAACAGAACATTACTAGAGATGGCCTATAAAATGCTCTCTAGTATTGGTATGGTTTGGAAAATCCTAATGAATGTGCTTAGTGTGACGAGCTATTAGATGAATAAATTCCCATAGGTTGCGCTTAGATAATTGACTCCCGAGAAAGTGCGGTCAAATAATGTTGTTAATTGTCATGTTCTTAGAATATTTGATTGCCTGTGTTATGTTTAAATGAGTGATGGTAAACTCAATGAGAGAGCAAGAAAGTGCAAATTCCTAGTTCATAGGTGAGCGAGGCTATCGGTTGTGGTATTCAAAATTAAATTTATTGATTTTTAAACAGTGGAGTTACATTGGACGAGTCTCCAATACTTCCGCATACAATAGTTATGGCAATGTATATATGGATCTTGGAAGTGTTTGACATGTGGTGAAGTTGCAACAAGAAATTAAGGTATTTACACAACGATTAGCATGGATAGTGCCTATAGAGAGGTGGACGCTATGGAGTTAATGGCCGCAATAATTACTAAGTTTAACAATGTGTATTTTCGATATCCTGACATATACATATATAATATACACATATAATGGTAGTTTGGCTTTATCTATGATACATGAGATCCTTGTGGAGTGGCTAAAGTGGCAATTAGAGTTGGTGTTATGATGAGGTCGACGATTATGGTGAATTGTGGGGCTATGGGAGACTAGCAGTGAAGTTTGATTCCAGCAGAACGACCGTGACTTAACTCAAACATAGTTTGTTAGAATATATCTTGATCACATGGGAGATTTCCTATTTGGGGTTTGGGCCGTTATCCAATGGACATGAGAATTTGGAACTTTATATTAAGAGGTGTATTTTGGTTGGTTTTTACCTATTAGGGGGCCAGGGAGCTTTTGGCTGTAAAAATAAATTTTGCGTAATACTCATAAATTACATCCCAAAATAATTGCAAGTATTTTAAAGCCATTAAGTTTTGTGGTAAGATTATTGAATTCCTTTGTGAAATTGAGA
The DNA here is from genome assembly GCA_014182845.1 of Corymbia calophylla. NCBI lineage: Eukaryota > Viridiplantae > Streptophyta > Magnoliopsida > Myrtales > Myrtaceae > Corymbia > Corymbia calophylla. Next base: position 5,115,118 of record CM024702.1, read on the forward strand.
GTTTGTTTCGCGAGAAATTGGGAAGGTTAAATATTATGAGTTATTGAGTGTAATTGAAAGTTAGAAAATATTGAGAGTAATTGAGTAACTCGAGTATAATTGTAATTTCCGATGCATCAAATGATATATAGTGAAATCATGTACTGTTTTTTTTTTTGTCACATTGACCATATTATGTAAATCCGGCGTCTAATATATTTCTTTGTTCAGTATATCTCGGTTACTCGTTAGTGTAAACTGGACGCCACGTCAGCATCACATCAGCAATTTCGCTGACCTTCTCCACAGTACTTTAAAGACAATAACAGGAGAAACAGGAGGAAAGCAAAAACAAAATCGAGGTGGGTACAATTTTTATTTGCTGACATGTCCAGGGACGGTGGTTAAGGTTTCCAAAGTCTCGGAAATGTATCTCGGGCAGTCAAGTCAACTCCTAGGATCCCTCTTCTTTTTCCGCGGGGAAAGAATCGTGCTATGCCTTACCCCCTCGCACTTTCACAGCTCGCTGTAGTTTTCGGCAAATTCTAACCAACGAAGCCCTTTTTGTTGAAGTTAATCAAAATCATGGGCTAAGCGAGTGGCGTGTACTGTCCGCCCATCTCCTATTCTGTGCGACGTGCTTCAGGAACGATGTAGTTTCATCAAAAGAAAGCATTGAAGTGAGGATTGGGGATACAATTGTGGAAGTGTAGAACTCGTCTGCTGATGTATTAGTGATTTATGACTTGTGAAGTGCAACCTAATGTGTCTCCATCTCAGTGCAAGAAGAGAAATTATAAGCAATAGTCAGATGAATATCTTTCAGCCTGGCATGATTCTTTTATGTTTTTCGTGCCCACATGGCAGTTGTCATTCTTCAGTCCTCATACGCGGAAAACGCAAAAAAATATTGAAAACCGTTAGAAAATATTATCAGTCTAGATATTTTCTTGGCAGGATGGAAGTTTTCAATTACAGGAAGGAACAAACAAATTCTAAAAGAGTTGTATATTGATTATGATTAGATATATTCGATGTTCTAACGCCTGCACATGTTTGACTTTATCTTTTGGGCTGTGAAAGGTTGGATTGTTCAGAAAGCTTCCATCTTTTTTTCTCTCCTTTTTTCCCTATTAAAGCAATTGTAGAGGTCTCTTTATGTTGTCATGCCTTATGAAGCAGGCAGGCAATAAGATATTATTTTCTTTTGGCCGAACATAAGATGTTACTGTAAGTTATTATTATTAATCTTGCGGTTTTAAATGCAGATGCAGTAATCACCTGTGGGTTTCGCACTTGTTTCTGCAGACACAGTAATCTTGGCCTTCTTGTATCACAGACTTGAGCCGTGGGAATAATTCGTGACGAGTATGATGGGCCATCGCAGGACAAGGGCGAAATTTGGGAGGTAAACTCTATTTTCTTGAGTTTCTGGGTAAGTTTTTATTAGCATCTGCTCAAACATCTGCTGGCAACTGAGTTCCATAAATTAAGTCATGCTTCTCAGGAAAATTTAATGATATGAACGTGCAAAGGGGAAGTTTTTCATCGAGTTCCAGCCTCCAGCCTCCAACATTTAGCATCATTACCTGTTTGTGTGGGTGTGCACGGTGTGTGCGAGAAACATTTGGAATAATTGCTTCGTAACAGTCTTCCATCGAAATTACAGGGTAGGAGATGACTCCCTTTTGGAAGAAAACCCAAGAATTCCAAAAGGCGAGATGTCAAATGAGGGCGCTGCACGCCATGACTCAGGCTCGATAACTACCAACCAAAAGACTGGAAAATCCTTGAAAGCAAAAGTTTTGTGCAGAGTATTCTCCGAGGACTATGAGAGGGTGAAGAGCAATATCTTTGATCCGAGAGGCCAAACAGTTCAAAGATGGAACAGAATCTTTTTTATGGCTTGCTTGGTGTCCATGTTTGTGGACCCCCTTTTCTTCCTTGTGCCGTCCATTGACAGCAACAATATGTGCTTAGAAGATGCATCGGCCCTCAAGATTTTCCTAACGATCATAAGATCGGTGGTTGATGCCTTCTACACAGCTCAGATCTTTGTGCGGTTCAAAACAGCTTACGTTGCACCCTCATCCCGGGTTTTTGGGAGAGGAGAACTGGTTATAGACTCGAAAAAGATCGCATTAAGATACTTGTCCAGAGGCTTTTGGATCGACTTCTTTGCGGCAATCCCGCTTCCTCAGGTACTATCTATAAGTTAAGCATAGCAGTTAATTACCATGAAGCAATAACTGATATTGATTGTCGTTGAATTTTCATTCCAGCTGTTAATTTGGGTGATACTTCCTAACTTCGGGGGTTCAATAATGGCTCGAAGGAAGAACCACATCCTATTCATTATCTTCTTCCAGTACCTGCCAAGATTCTGTCTAATATTTCCACTCCGGTCGGAGATCATTAATGCTAGCGGCGGATTAACAGAGACAGCATGGGCAGGCGCTGCATTCAACTTTATGCTCTTCATGCTGGCAAGCCATGTAAGTCTCCCTTGCTTAGTGCGTTCGGTTAATGAAAAAGGTAGCTGCAGGAGAACAATTTCCTCATCTTCTTTAACTCTGGAAATCAACTTACCATGTTTTATAAGGTGATTTCACATGGATAGATTGCTGGAGCTTGCTGGTATCTGCTAGCAATTGGGCGACAGGAGTTTTGCTGGAGAAGTGTCTGTGATCAGGAAAAACCACAGTGCAGGTATGATTTCCTTGATTGTCGCCATGTCCAAGACCCGGGTAGGGACACCTGGTATAATATGGCCAATTTAACAAGTCTGTGCAATCCCAACAATGCTAACACCCCGATTCAGTGGGGTGTATACAATAATTTCGAGACAGAATCGATCGGCAGCTGCAAATTCTTCAGCAAGTACTTCTTCTGTTTGTGGTGGGGTCTAAACAACTTGAGGTATGTACGTGGATTTTCGGTTTACCATTAAATCCAAACGACACCTTGATTTAGAGAGTGTAGGAAAATCCAAGTTCTACGTCCACTAACTAATTTGCTTTTAATAGTTGATAACGCTCTATTCTATCCATGTGAACAGCGATGTAGGGCAGAACCTTGTGCCAGCCACTTATATTGGAGATGAACTTTTCCTTATCGTGGTCGCAACTACTGGACTAGTTTTGTTAGCACTGCTCATTGGAAATATGCTAGTAAGCTCCATCAACATTTGCCAAAGAATTTCTCACTGCTCTCTTTCAGCCAATTATATTATGATTCTTTGAAACAATCAAAGCATCTTGAGCCTAATGTTTTGAAAAATATTGCCTTCATCTCTAGCAATGACAGTTGAACATTGATTAACTTTTGTGCGGTTTCTGAAGCAGTTACTTTATCAAACAGTCAAGGATTCCCACTAGTCTTCTAATCATTTTTGTGAAATATGCCTTCGCTTGTTCTTGTTAGCGGTACATCCAATTTACGACCATCCGGTTAGAGAAATGGAGGATCAAGAGAATAGGCACGGAACAGTGGATGCATCATAGACATCTGCCTCCAGAGCTAAGACAATCTATTCGGACGTATGACCAATATAAGTGGGTGACAACTCGAGGCGTTGATGAAGGAGCCCTTCTCCGGGGCCTCCCAAAGGACCTGCGCAGAGAGATCAATCGTCATATCTGCTTTGATCTAGTTCGACGTGTAAGTACACTAATAACAAGCCTTTTCAATTTTGAAAGTGAAAAATGTTCTTAGGAGATTCAGAAGTGACGAAGGATTTTTTCCCTTAATGAGATAAACTGTTTTTCATCTATAATGAATCAATCAGGTGCCACTGTTCAATCAAATGGATGAGAGGACGCTAGATGCGATATGTGAGAGGCTGAAACCTGTCTTGTGCACACAAGACATGTTCTTAGTACGCCAAGGCGATCCGGTTCGGGACATGTTCTTCATAATCCGGGGCCATCTCGAGTCCTGGACGACCAATGGGGACGGCGCGGGTTTAAACTTGTGCCATCTGGGGCCCAGTGACTTCTGTGGTGAGGAACTCCTAACATGGGCCGTGGACCTGCGGCCAAATATCATCCTGCCCTCGTCCACGCGCACTGTCAAGGCGGTGAAAGAAGTGGAAGCATTCTCTCTCGCAGCTGAGGACTTAAAGTTTGTGGCAACGCAATTCAGAAGCCTTCATAGCAGAGAACTGAGGCACAAGTTCAGGTTCTACTCGCACCAGTGGCGTACATGGGCTGCATGTTTCATTCAATCTGCGTGGCGCCGTCATAAGAAGTTGAAGGAGGAGACCAAGTCGAGAGAGCCCAAGGCTGGCCTGGCGGGTTCAAACAGCAACTTGAAACCTCTGAGGTCATTCTGGGATGTGTATGCAACGGAGCTGATAGATAGCACCAGAAGGGATGAGAATAATCAAGCTGGGTCGGCTTCCAATGTGGTGAATACAGTGCAAAAGCCGGTGGACCTGGATTTTTCCATAGATTACTAGGAAATATTGACTGCAATACTACCATAATCAAAATAGGATTCACCTTGAAGCCCTGCACTTTTTGTGTATATTATAGAGCTTCGCTGTAGATCTCAGTGATGTGTACTCTCCTTCAGTTTTGCTATACATCTGTGTACAAGTTTTACATATAGACTGTTGTTGCTCCCGCTAGAACATTATGAAATCCATAAGAATCAACGTGGCAAGTCATATGGTGAATTCTTATTGAAAACTGACAATTTTGATTCAGTTTGCCACAACCTTGTGGTCATCCAGTGAGCAGAGGATGCATCATAACTTCTTTTAAATGGTAACCAAATTTCTCTGTCCTTGCTTTGTCCTCAGTTTTTAAATCATATGTATGTTCGCCTTAAAGAATAACATAAGTAACACTTAAAGAATGGAAAATGATCATAGTGGCCAACCAACTCCTTAGATATTTATAGGAAAAGAGAAAAATTGGATGATGTGACGCAAATTGAATATCAGATGAGCACCACATGTCCATCAAACTTAAGAACATCACTGAGAATTAGCTAGGGCAGTAAACATTTGACAGGAGAGATATGACTGGAAGATGTCATTGACTGAATGATATTATAAAGGTTAGTGCATTGGGGATGAGTAATTAGAGTTCAGTGAAGTCACTCAGAAGTTGACCGCCCGTGAAACTCTAAATTTTAAGAGAAGAGATTTGGATCTTATTTTGTGATAAAGCTTGCTGATACAAGATCATCTTTTAGCCCACCTTAGTGGGGGAAAATGAAAAGAAAGTAAGACATGGGGGATGTATCTCTCAGTTTATTTGCTGTGAGATCGACTTTGGACTGTGCCGGATCATTGTTGCAAATTAATCATCAAGATTGCTTACCGTGATATTGCATATTCTTTTAGAAAAAAAAAAAATTTCTTCCATTTCTCATGCCATGCCTGCCGGTAGCTACCTGGTTCGATCAAATATAAGTCATACCCTCGGCATGTAGATCCCATATAGTTGACTGTCGTTTATTATAATATTTTCTTCAAACTTGGTATCGTTTCATGCTTGTGTCTGCAATTCTATTTAGATAATGAAGGAGAATCATTCAAAACCTTCTTAGTCAGAAAGGACTTAAAAAGGAAGAATGTATATCTAGTTCAAATCACATTCAGTCATAGATAAGCCTGGTTTACAAGCAACTGTGACACGTGAATGTGAACTGGGCTATCTTCATTATTGCTAAAGTCAACTCTTTTCTTTTTCTTTAACTGAGGAAAGAAGCAACGTCTCATATGATGCAATACGAATTAAATGACATCAGGACCGACAGTGGGACATTAAATACACAAAATCTACCCTGTTTCTATTAGCCAATCCCTGAAAAGTCCACGGAATGCATCAGAACTGTCTGATGTAATGTTTTGCCGGACGCACAATCCAACCAAACCTCTGTTTTGACTTTTTTGCACAATTTCAACAGCCTACGGAGCGAATGCATATTCTTAATGTGATGAAGGTGCAGTGAATTGCTACCAAGCGATCAACACAACTCAAGGCCTACTTCGTTTTAGCTAATTACAGATGCTAATAGGTACACATAATTATCGGGCAAACAACTTTTGGGGACTATTAAGAGGTCTAATACTTAATTGAGTTCTGTGTAGCAACTTACAGCATCCGGGTGCAATGTTTTTCTGAAGTGGAAAAGGAAAACATCAGCATCATCTTGCACTAGATTCAGAGGAGCACATGTCAAGATTATGACGATAGTAACGCAGATGTATCTGACTTGGTTAATTTCTAGCATCTCTAGACCAAGAGCAGTCATCCTTTTTTCATTTTTCTATAGAACTGTGTCAACTCCTCTCAGGTTCAGTACAAGGAACGGAAAACAAATAGCAGTTTTGCTGGTTCAGGTGGAACAATTCCTTTTGCTTTCAGCTCGTAAATGGATCATCATATGTAAAACCCTCATGGCATTTGTAATTCTTCCAGAACCTCTTAGCTCAGAAAAAGAAAAAAGAAAAAAACCAATAGAATTTCCCCTATCTTTCTTCCCGAACGAAATCTTTTACGACCCAAGAAGAGTTAGAATAAGATAAATGATGTGTGCAATGACAGATGCATTCGATGTGCTAACATCTGCCCAGTTTGACTATGTTTTCTTTCTAATTCTTTCGCTATCATGTTAGGCCAAGCAAGGAAGCAAAGAACTATCATCATCATTATTGTCGTTCTTGAGAAAATATATGTAGATCGAAACAGTGACTTTATATGTTAGTTCACCGCTTGTCTCTGCAGTTGCCCGAGGCCTCCTTGTACCACAAGAACGAATACTAATTTGTAGGAACGATTGGCAGAGACTACAAAAATGGCCGGTGGCAGTAGAAGGTCCAGATTTGTAAGGTAAAAAGCTCTTTTCTTGAATTTCTGGGAAACTTCAAGTGCTTCAACTTTTCAAAAGATCTTATGACCAATGATAGTTCAATGCTCCATGTTTCTAACAAAAAACTAGTGCATGACATACCAAAACGCTTTCAATTTAATGTTCATTTCCTATCTATGACCGCATGCAACATCTGAATTGCATGTTTGGAGGCATAACTCTGATAGGCATACAATACAGAGTAGGAAATGAATCCACTTGTGTGGGACTGCCGACAGTGAAGCAGGACGGCTTGAGCGACCTATATCCGAATGAGGACTCCCTGAGCCAAAACTTGGCCTTGATCAAGAGTACCAGCCAGAAGGCTCGTGAATACCTGAAATCCAAAGTTCTGCGCAGAGTGTTCTCTGAGGACTATGAGAAAGTGAAGAATAAGATCTTCGATCCAAGAGGTCAAACTGTTCGAGGATGGAACAGAATCTTCTTGGTGGCTTGCCTGGTCTGTCTATTTGTGGACCCTCTTTTCTTTTTAGTGCCGTCGGTCAATGACAATTATCTGTGCTTATATGATGGAATTGGCCTCAAGATTCTCCTGACAGTCATAAGATCGATAGCAGATGTCTTTTATATTATTCAAATTGTTGTTCAGTTTAACACGGCTTTTGTTGCGCCCTCTTCTCGTGTGTTTGGAAGAGGAGAGCTTGTAATAGATCATAGAAAGATTGCATTAAGGTACTTGCGCAGCCGCTTCTGGATCGATCTCTATGTAGCACTCCCTCTTCCTCAGGTTCCATCCCTTTGTGTAACTCTAGTAGTTAATTACCATGAAGCAACCGCTGGAACTAATCATAATTTGTCCTTTCAGTTATTAATTTGGGCAATAATTCCTAGCCTTGCGGGTTCGACCACGACAAAAACAAAGAACGTGCTGCTGTTGGTCATCTTCTTGCAGTATATACCAAGACTTTTTCTCATACTTCCACTCCGGTTGCGAATTAGTAATGCTGGTGGTGGATTAGCGAAGAAAGCATGGGAAGGGGCTGCATTCAACCTGATGCTCTACCTGTTGGCCAGCCACGTAAGTGTAGCAAGGCCTTCTTTTTAAACTCATGTTCCCAAAACAAATTTTGGCAATGTTTGAAGTTCATCGAGAGTGAGCAAATCTCATTGCTTCCTTTAGTCCAAGAGCAGACTCATTTAAACAGGCAAATTTCCCGTCCTTTCAACTTGCTCATGGAAGCAATTCAGATTTAACAAAGCCCTACAGAGTCTGATCCACATAGTCATTCAATTTTACTATTTGTACTTGAGTATATGCTTTTTTGATTCATTGTCTCCATCCTTCAGGAGAAAAATTTATGGTCTTGTTTGATAAAAGTTTATGTAATTACGGTCCTCATTAGGCTGCATGAAAGACCATTTTGTCCATTTCCATGTTACATTGATAGGTTTCAGGAGCTTGCTGGTATCTTCTATCAATTGGGCGACAAGAGTCTTGCTGGCGAATGGTCTGTGATCAAGAAAATCCTTCATGTCAATACAGTTTCTTTGACTGTCGCTATGCACAAGACCCTGGTAGGGTCACCTGGTATGGGTCGACCAATATCACAACTCTGTGTAATGGAACTGATACTAGTAGCCCCATTCAATTTGGCATATATGCGACTGCTGTGTCTCTATCTTTAGGAAGCTGCAAATTCTTCAGCAAGTACTTTTACATACTGTGGTGGGGTCTGAACAACTTGAGGTATGCTCAGTTCTACCTATATACTGTGACTGACGGATGATTTGCTATTTTAGAATGGTTACAGGTCATTTCCTTAAGTTTGAACAATGATATTTAACAATGCACATGTTGATTAGCATTCAGGAGGTCAATTCCGTCGAGAAAATCATCTTATACATCTCATACGAACAAAGCAAGAATTGTTAGTTTTTCGTCTTGTAGCTTCTGCAATTTAGAGATCCCTGAATTTCTCCACTGCCTATTAAAACTTAATCTTTAATATAATGTAATCCTTTTGTTTTTCAATAATATAAAGAATTATAATTGCATGATTTTGCAGAAGTGTGAATTCACCGACTAGTAATGATGCTGAGTGATTTTTGTCCGTCACTGACAAGGCTCTCTTCTAATCCATGTTGACAGCTGCGTAGGCCAGAACCTCATGTATACAGCAAGCACTTATGTTGCAGAATTACTTTTTATAATTGCCGTTGCGACTCTTGGATTTGCTTTATTTTCCCTGCTCATCGGAAATATGCAAGTAAGCAACCAAATCATCTTGAGTTCACTCAGATGGTGTAGTTAGGGGATTCATTCCATGCCTCTCTTACCATGTAACTATAATTTGATAGTGGAAGATTTTTTACGGGGTTTCTGGAGCAATTATTATTACTAAGAATTAAGTTTCTCAGTTCTTTTTAAGCATACAAACTGTCATAATGGTGAAATATTGTTTCATTTTTTATTGGTAGCAATACCTTCAAACTGCAAACAGCCAATTAGAGAGTTGGAGGCTCAGGAGGGCAGATACAGAGCAATGGATGCACCACAGAAGTCTACCTCCAGAACTGAGACAGTCTATTCGGATGTACGACCAATACAAGTGGGAGGCAACTCGAGGTGTTGACGAACGTTCCCTTCTCATGGACTTTCCAATGGACATGCACAGAAATATCAAGCGCCATCTTTGCTTTGATCTAGTTCGACGCGTAAGCTGTCTAATCACACGTGCTTCTATGCATTAGTCGTTGCAGTATAATTTTCATTGTAGAAACAGCTAGTGAAATTCTTTCCCAGAGAAAACCAACTCTTCATCTACATCTCTAATAAACAGGCGCCACTTTTCAATCAAATGGATGAGAGGACGATAGATGGGATATGTGAGAGGCTGAAGCCTGTTTTGTGCACAGGGAACATGTACTTAGTACGCGAAGGTGATCCAGTCCGAGAAATGTTCTTCCTGTTCCGGGGGCACCTTGATTCCTGGACAACCAATGGTGGACGTGTAGGATTCTTCAACTCAAGTCGTCTAGTTCCTGGTGACTTTTGTGGCGAAGAACTGCTAACATGGGCCCTTGACCCACGCCCAAGCATCGTCCTCCCCACTTCCACCCGCACGGTCAAAGCCGTGAAAGAAGTGGAGGCGTTTTCTCTTGCCGCTGAGGATCTAAAGTTTGTCGCATTGCAATTCAGAAGACTACACAGCAAAGAACTGAGGCACAAGTTTAGGTTCTACTCGCACCAGTGGCGTACATGGGCTGCATGTTTCATTCAATCTGCTTGGCGCCGTTATAAAAAGTTGAAGGAGGAAGCTGAGCTGAGAGAGACTGAAGATGGCGTGAATGGCAAGTCGAGACCTTTAAGGTCGTTTTGGGAGGTGTACGCGATGGAGCTGATAGAGAGCACCAGAAGGGATGAAAATCAACAAGTAGAGTCAACTTCTGATGCTGTGAACACAATACAGAAACCAGTGGACCTGGATTTTGCTGTAGAATATTAGGACTTGATGATGGCAATGTCATAAAGCATCGAGGCCTTGCACTTTTGTGTATATTTTACAGCTTGACCATAGATATAGCTAATCTACTTCAGTTGCAACAGGTACGGTTATCGATGTACCATATTATGATCAGATAGCTGCTACAAAAAACACTATTGGACAAATGATGCGGAAGCTATAACAGTTTCAATACGGAAAAGCAATAACATACAGTGAGGATCAGGATTGAAGACATACTTTTGTCTCAATTTGCACAATCCAGTATCATTCGGTACACAGTTCTAGCATTTTTTGAAGTCGAAATTGCACTTTGATTCCACTAAAAAAAAATAATTCCTAGATAGCAACCCCATAAAAATCCTGAATCTCTATTCCCCACCAACCAGCCAATAGCCGCCGGCACAAGCAGCGTCCCTCTGCTTCTAGTAGAAAATCACCAGGGAAGAGTCAGAGTCGTGCACGCATATCTTACTAGGTGAGCTCCTAAGATCTATGCGTTACCGTGTGAGATCTGTCATCTAGGAATGATCCTTTCTCTTTCATTTGCAGTTTGGACTCTGGAATTATTATATCATTCCGTACTCCGTTGACCCACATGGCATTTGTGATTCTCCCATGACCTCGTACAATGGAAGAAGGACAAAAGCAATAATTTTTTAACAAGTTCTTCTCAATATCTTACGTTATCATGTCTGAAAAGCAAGCAAATTTCAAGATTATTATCAATCTTGCAGATTGAGTCGTCCTCTTCTGTTGGTTGTTTCGATCCAGACGGCTTGATTTGAACCTGAATTACACAAAAATCACGTTAAGGCGTTGTCCAACCACGCGTCCTCAAGCCACATGAACAATATGGAAAGAATTACAATGAGCTTTCGAAAGTCAAGGTCAAGATCTGTCTGGTGAGCTAGCTCTCGCCTCTTCAATTCACTTTTCTGGGTGCAACTTACTATTTTGCAGCTGTTCAAACTACTGTTGACAGTTAATAGTTCAGTTCTTTAATGGTTCTCTGCAAATTTAATGATTCACATAGGAATACGATGAACATGCGTGCAATTCTTATTTTCTTAGAGGAACCTCTAGTCTAGATTAATGTACATTACTTAAATGAGGGCGCCCGCGCTTGTGCGAAACATCTTAATTACATGTTTGATGTTCACAACTTTAACAGAAATAAAATGCAGAGTATGATATGAATCCCTTTCTTTCGGATTCCCAACAGTGAAGCAAGCCGAGGCGAGTGGCCTTCTTTCATTTTCTTTCTTCTTTCTTCTTTGTACGTGCGCCTTTTCTTTTGTAACTCTTATTTTTCTTTTTCTTTATTTATTAATTTTTTTAAAAACCCCACATCTTTTGACCAAGTCAATGGAAAGCCAATATTGTCTTAGCTTCAGTGATAAGACATTGCTTAAGAGTAGGGGTGAGCGGTTCCAGGTTCCTTACATGTTTCGCTTGGAACCTGGAATCTACCCTCGGGTACAGGTTCCTCATTTTTTGGAACCTGGAACCTACCCGTCGAAATCTGGAACCTAGAACCTACCCTCTTACAGGTTCCGGTTCCGGGGTCCAACAGGTTCTTTTTTTTTTTTTTTTTTTTTTTTTTCATTTAAGTGGAACCGGTTCCGGTTTCGAAAAAAGAGGAACCGGGAACCGGAACCTTCCTTCCTAGAACTGGGAACCGTGCTCACCCCTTCCAACATAGTCTTTATATTGATAAAAATCACAAAAAAGATTGTTTTACTTCTGTTAAATGGAGTATACAAAAGACAAATGGGTGGCCAATATGATGGAAAATACATATAAGAAAGAAGTACAGTAACCATTGTTTGTATAAGCTTCGAGTGAGAAGATTTCACTAAAAAGGATTGAGCTCTTAAGATAGAGCAAGCTTACCAAGGCAGCAAGCTCAGTTGCCAAGCATTTTTGGCTCTTTCAACACATTCCGCAACCTTTAATAAGCTAGTCAGCATCTTCAGTGAAGGTAAAAAGACAACTTTGAAGTGATCAGCTTCTGCTATACTCACTGCTTGCATTTCTTGTGCATATCTACTAGTCATCTCTGTAAATTGTGCCAGCACCTGTCAATAGCCTTCATGAGAGTCATGACACAACATTATCCCAAAGGGAGGTTGATGCAACAGTCATGGGGTGTTGTTTGGAAGCTGGACGCTGGCTCGAAGATGCAACCTCCGTTCTCAATTCGGTTGACATTGCAATACTCGAGAGAGACCATAGTGGCCAATAACACGATTCCAGAACAGACTAGTTATAATTTGACTGATATGAGGAAGGGAGAACAAAAAACAAGATTGAGTAATAGGCAAAAATCATGCCTTATGGTTTAGCATAGACTTTTAGGCAATAAATTTCTGCGAGAACAGAAACACACAAGTTCAATATTTGGGCAGAGTGTCGATCGAACAGAATGAAGGCAAAAAGCCAGCATTAGTTTGAAGTGGTGCTTAATGGCATGCATATGGGAACTAAAATCGTACGTCCCCCCACCTTAAAATTTTCTCTGTAGAGCCCAATAGCAGTTCCATGTGCAAGCAAATGAGTGTGGCTCACGATGCAAGCAAATGAGCCCAACAGCAATTCCACAATAAATCATGTGATTGATTGACATGAACTCACATTTTCAAGACATGTATATTTAAGATTGAACAAATACAGATATACTAGTTTTCATATATTAATCATGTTGAAAGGGGTATTCACCTGCTGAGCAGAAGAGGCAACTCCAAACAAGAGGCAATGGATGGATAACACTTGGAAGTTTATGCAACAGGAAAGTGCTTACGTAAGCTTCACTAGATCATCCTTTCTGTGTGTTGCGCCAAAAGTAACCCTTAGCCTGAGAAAGCAATGAACTTATCTGAGCAACTGAGAGTAATGCAATATATCCATGAACACAAGGCAAAGGGTTTTAATGGTTTAAGTAATTTGGAACCCTTCAAGGACTTCCCTTTCCCTTCCTGATCCCTCTCTGCCTCTAATTTCCCTCAAACTCTCCAGGAGAACACAGAACACTACTTGGACACCCTGAAGCCCACGTGTTCAAGGCAGATCTCCCTAAGCTCAAAAAGGAGGAAGTCAAGGTGGAGATCAAAGACGATTGGGTGGTACAAACAAACATATACATCATAACAATTAACAACACATCATAACATATACATACACCCACTACAAACAAAACAAACAGATAAATAAAAAGCCTCAAGCGAAATGCATAAATCGCCTCCATCATCGCACATCTGTTCTTTCAAAAGTTTAACCTAAAGAGAGAAGAGGGTGAGGGTTCGCTCCTTACGTGGTCCTCCGAGATCTCCACGGCAAACCTATCAACAATGACAAGGGAGGCTATTGTACGAGCGGCGGACAGCTTGGCGAGGAGCCAGGAGCGTGGAGGGCAATGAGCGGCTGGCCACAAGAATCCAAGAGCGTGGAGGGCAACGGCCGACGAGCGGTGGGCAGGGAGGATCCACAAGCATCAAGGGCAACGATTGACGAGTGGAGGGGAGCCACGAGCGTCTAGGTTGACGAGCGACGGGCGGCGAGCGGGTCGACAACCGACGAGCGGCGAGCGGGTCGAGGGCGGCAAGAAGCGAGGTGCGTCGGGGAGAGGGAAGAGAGAAATGTGTGGGAAGAAAAATTAGGGTTAGAAATGGGATTTTTTGGGAAGGAGGCTGGGCTTGCGTCGGGTCCGGTTCTAGTTCCGGAAAATGAGGAACCGGTCTCCCTGAAACCGGGAACCGAATCGGACCCTTCGGTTCGGTTCTCCGGTTCCCGGTTCTACCCGGGAACCGTGCTCACCCCTACTTAAGAGAGTCCAACATGTTGTGGACCGGGTTGCTTGAGTCCAGAGAAATAGATCCCTACCCCAAAATTGGTTGTCTAATCCCCTGAAGTGCTTTGGGCCTTGTTATGTTTTGATTTTGCATCTTTGTCTCCAAACACTTTCGTTTAATTAAATGAGAAGTATTTTATGACAAAAAAAAAAATGAAAAGCCAATATTACAAAATTTACCATTCTTAAAAAAAAATTTGTTCTCGAAATTTGAATTTACCTAAACGTTCAAACAAATGATGATATTTGCGTCTTGCCTCTTCAACTTACCACTTGATTTTCTTGGTAGATCAATAATAAAGTACATTGTGATATGCTTCCACTTCCATTTAACTATCTTAGGAGGTTGCGACTATCCCACCTATTATTGATGCTCAATTTTTAATTGCTAATAAGTTAGACATCCATCAACAAATTGGACAATATCATTCTTCAATTGAATTTTGCTAGAAGTGTTCTCTCCAACACTTATACATTTTTGTGCCTCGCATGAATTGATAATCAGGTTATGAACTTCTTGCAGTATCTCCTGTTTCAACTCTAAACCATCATGAAACCTTAACTTATGCTCGCACCCCCTTCCCCAAGGTTCTATTCCTGTTTTGATTTTCCTCAACCGAGAATTTTCACTCTATATAGATTTGGTTCTCCCAATCAACATTGGTTGTATTCAGAGATTAGATAATTGAGCATCAAACCAATAAATCAATACCTCCAAATCTACTTTCTCATATCCTTAAAATAGACTTCTGAGTAGAGAATAAATTTGCAAATTTTTCCAAAGACTACAACTTAGAGCATTTGTTACTACGTTTGTCTTGCTTGGATGGTAATTAATAGTCAAATCATAATCTTTGAAAAGTTCTAATCATCTCATTTGTCTCATGTTCATTTCTTTCAAGTGGAAATGTTGTTAAGACTCTTGTGATATGTAAATACTTCACATTTGTCACCATATAAGTTATGCTTCATATGATTTCAATTGTCTAAAGGCATAAGCCCAACTTAATCATATTGCATCACTAGAATTCTAAAATTCTTTTTTCCATCCATTCGCGCTATACATTTTCTAATTTCGCATCTATTTCTTCCCATTTCACATTAGTAACCTCCAACGAATACACCAAAATATATTACTTACAATTTGTCATGCCTAAAAGATTATATTATTTCAAAATTTGTCCATTTAGCATCACGAGATAATTAACTTTTAATACTCACAAGAAAAGATCCATAACATCATTATATTGAAATAATGACTATGTACTTCCAATCATAGTACTAAAATAATGATCCACATCTTCAAATTCCAATCTCAATTGATTACTAAAACAAATTACCTTGGTTCCCTCTAGACTTTGAGATTTCCAAACAAGAACTTTTTTCAAAACCACAAATCTTACTAAAAAACATCTCTACTTAAGAGATCACCCCTTATGATTGAATATCTATAACTTCCACAATTATCGAGATAAGAACTTATCTAGTTTCTATTAATTTTAATGGGTCTCAAGTTCTCAAATTAAGAATATTATCACTTGAATTTCTAATTTCTTAAACCAAAGACTCAAGTACTTGCCTTGTTACCAAAAGAAATCCGCAACTGAAATTGGTAGTATCTATTAGTTCCACAAAATTCTTTAAAAGTAAGATCATAATTTGCTACTCATAATTTCTCAGAATTTTACAAAATACAATTATAATGATTACACATATTATTTCGATCCATTAAGCCACATGTTAATCTATGATTTAAAAGACAATTCAAGTTTATAACTTCAAAAATTAATTTTTATCATACCAAATTTCGCCATGTAATGTATCAAGACTTTCAATATAATTTCTTTCTTTCTAGAAAGGAAATAGCAAACTATCTCAACCGATCACGATGTAATCACAACTTACTATTTAAAGATCATAACTTATCATAAAAATGATCATGACTTATCACTGAAGGATTGACACTTTTATTGTACAAATTATAACTTAAACTTTATAATCTAAACCTATCTAATTACACCAATAACTAAAGCCCAACTATTTTCAAACTGAAATATACTTTGATAGAAAGAATAACTTGTTATATCTTTTAATAATATCCGAACACCCAAAAAATCATCACTTACTGCATAAGATTTAAGTTAATGCTTTTAAAATCATTATGTGTATACGATTCAGATCGTAACCTAGATTTCTAAAGGATTAGAACTTATCAAATATTTTGTTGTTGCTCAGTCATAACTTTCTACTTCCACAATCCTTATTCCACAAAGTTAATCATATATCTAAAGCCCATATGCATAGTCAATCTACTCTCTTCTTAACCTCTTAATCACTAGTCTACCTTATCACTTTGTTATATATGTTGCCTTTCTAAATTGGATGAATGTGCATTCTTTATCATTCTCCAAGTTGACAATTACACATCTACTTAATTCATTCATTTGAGGATACAAATCAATCACAATTTGACAAACTTCAATTTAGTAAGTTTCAGTGAAAGGCCGATGGCGCTCATCCCTTACTTCCCACAAGACCTAGATTATAATGATCCTTTTTTATCTCTTTGTCAAAACCACACCTCAAGATAATTAAGATATAGTCTCGGTATCAAAAGTAATAATTCACTTGCCTTCGTTATCCCTTATAAAGCGAATCATGTTTCCTTAAATCAAAATCGATTATCATTCATACCAAAAATGAAACATACATCCTAATGCTTAACAAAATACTAAATTGTTACAAACTAATACAGATTCATAATGTCTCATAAAATCTTTGCAATCCCTAATACCAACAAATGTTACACCTTGACTTCTGTAATGTTGGCCTTCTATTTGACTAGATCAAGAGTGGTGGCACACGAATGGAAAAAAAAAGTTGAAATGTCAAAAAGGGAAAAAGTGAGCTCAACTTATATTATGGATAGGGAGCTTGTGCGAAGAGGGAAAAGAAAGAAATAAAGAAAAAGAAAGAAGAAGAGGGGTACTCGCTATGGACGCCTCGTCAAGTTGAGTCAACTACATATCGCAATTGCCAATAAGGATTTAAACCATTCGTTCTTCTAATTGGAGTAGTTTTCATTGTTAGGTCATATATTCAAAATTTTGTAAAAATTGACCCGTAAAGTCCGATTTTTGTGCTGTTGAGTTTTGAAATGTCATGGAAATTGTGGATTATGGCGTCATATGGCCATGGGATATGATGAGAGTTGTTTTTAGAGCAACGGTTTGATAGGAGTGAAAATTTTAGGTTTTACATGTGAGTTTTGTGTTGTGTTTCGGTTTGAATAGTTACTTCAAGTGAGCGATTTGTTGTCAAGAATGAGTCATTTAGTTAACATTTAAGCTTAGTATAGCAATTTTGTAATTAAGGTAGAGCTTTTTTAAGGATCCAGCAGCTACCATTTTATAATATTATCCTCTTTGGGCTTTCGGCCCTCACGGCTTTAAAACACATTACATAGAGTAGAGAACTCAAGCCTTATAAACTAGCATAGGACTTCCTCCCAAGCGATGTGAGATAGAAATATGTGCTTAGCCTCGCTCTCTTTTGGATCATAGTTCATTTTAGATTACAGGCGCCCACCGATACAGCCTCCCTTGCCATCTTGCCACACGGTCTACCCTCAAGGTTTAGGTGATCATATTCTCCTCTCTTTGGGCACAACATCCTCGTTGTGGCCCTACACACTATGAGAGCCGGCTCTACTACTTTTGGATCAAAGATGCCTGTCGGCACAGCCTCCTCTACCATCCCAACAATGCCACCCACCCTCAAAGTCTAGGCCGTCATATTCTTCCCTCTTCACGCACAATGTCCTCGTTGTGGGCTTACATATTGTAGGAGCTGGCTTTGATACTATTTGTGAGGACCCATAGATTATTATTGTGTAGTATTGTCCGATTTGGGCCTTAGTCCTCATAGATTTAAAACAAGTTACACAGAGTAGTGAATCCAAGTCTTATAAACTAGCCTAGGACTCCCCCCTAACGATATGGGATAGAAACATGCGCTAAGTCTCGTCCACTTTTTGGTCACAAATGCCTACTGGTGCAACCTCCCCCACCATTTTCACCATGCTGCCCATCCTCAAGGTCTAGGTGGTCACAATTTTACTTAGTTTCGACGTTGTTTCTTGCACAGCTAATAGGATTACGGGATTGTTGGTTTGGTCGGAGTGAGAATTTAAGGTTTCCCATGTGAGTTTTGCGTTGCATTAAGATTTTGAACAATCTCTTCAAGTGAGCAATTTGTTGTTGAGTAAGAGTCGTTCAGTTGACTTTTAAGCTTAGTATAATTGTTTCGTAGTTGAGATAAAGTTTTACTCAATTTTGATGTTGATTCTTGTTTAATTGATAGGATTACAAGATCGTTGGTTTGAATAAGCTTCATCATTTGGTTTTGGGCATTCTCAGGTGACTAATGTCATCTCTTATTTGAATTTGCAAACTCATGTCTTGAAAGTAATTAAGATTTGATATATTATAAGTTATTAATAGTGTGCTTGTTGCATAAAAATTTAGATTCATCATTTGTTATGATTTGATATTTGTTCACAAAATGTTATATATATGTTGATTCATGAACCTTGTGTATGAGATGGATTTTGAAATGGTTTGTGAAAAGTATTGTGATTTATGAAATGATTTTTGGATTTGGTTTGTGGGGTTATTGGACAAGAGGTTTATACTCAATATCATTGTGAACACATTAAGGGGTTTATGGTATATATACTAGTTTAAAATATCCTTGTGAGCCAACCATAAGCAATATAGGTGGAGATCTTGCCAAGGGGAGAGTTTGGCCACTTTGTTTTGAGGCATTATGCGTGATCGTGGTTAGATCTAAGCACAAGATTAGCCAATGGAATGAACATTGGCGTTTGATTTTGATGAAAATAATCAAATGAATAAACCATTGATAGATGAATGTTGAGATTGATCAATGGACTAAACCATTGATATTTGTTATGATATTATTGACTTAATGAATGTTTTATGATATATATATGATTACGTTAAAATGATATAACTCATTCTTATCTTGTATGTGTATTATATGCTGGAATTGAGATGAGTGAGTTTTGAATATTGTTTTGTAAAGTGTATAATGGATGTTTGATCTGTTCTGAAGAGATATGCATGGCTTACTAAGTTGTGGTTGCTCACCCATTTCCTTCCCAATCTTTTTAAATTCCTTAGTTAGTGGCCGATAATTCGAGAGGGCTATTGACGAAGACTTTTGGCTATAGTTTGAGATTAAGTCCTTCGAGTGGAAGGACAATTGTGTCATTTCCCCTATCCTTGCAAGATTTAAGGTGTGACAACTTCTACAAAAATAGAGGAAATGACATGGCCACTCTCTTATTTAAAGGCATCTTCAAACATAGTCAACATTGACTAGTTATCAAATATATATCTCCATTTACATCCGATAAACAAATAACTAGTTAAATGATTGGAGTTTTAAAATTCATTAAAAAGAGTATATATACATAACTTAACTGAACCCAATATCTATTCATAAACATATAAATATATCTCATCCCATACCAAAAATCCAACTACCAAAAGATCCCCTACGTAGCCCTCTCGTCTTACTTGCCACTAGTCGAAGAACACTACCAAACAATGTTTCAATTCGAGCCAACGATTTCATAATCTGAACACTACAAAATGAAGTTAATTTGGCTTGGCAAGGTCTTCATGGTGTTTAGCAAGAAAAACTTTCTTTTCTTCGTTCTCTCTTTCGTTTGCTTTCATTCTTTTCCCTCTGCATTTTTCTTTTATAACTCTTCCTTTTCTTTTTCTTTTTCTTTTTCTTTTTTATTTATTTAGAAAAAAACCCATTTCTTTTGACTTGGTCAAAAATCCTATGTTACAGAGATAATGAAGGAGAATCACAACCAACCTTATTCGTTAGAGAGGACATTATATATTGTTCAAATCACATTCAGTCCGCGATAAGCCTGGTTTACGAGCACCCGTGACATGTGAATGTGAACTGGGCTATATTCATTAATGCCAAAGTCAACTCTTTGCTTTTTTGGACTTAGTTTTAACTGAGGAATGAAGCAATATCTTATAATGACGCAATACGAATTAAATAACATCAGGACCAACTGTTGGACTTTATTAGCCAATCCCAGCAAAGTCCACAGAATGCACTAGAACTGTCTAATGTAATGTTTTATCAGACACACGATTGAACCAAACCTTCGTTTTTTATTTTCTGCACTATTTTACCAGCCTACGGAAGGAAAGCACACTTCTTACGCAATGAAGGTGCAGGGAATTGGCACCAAACAATCAACACGACTCAAGGCCTGGTTCGTTTAAGCAAATTACAGATGCTAATAAGGACACACTTATCGGAAAAAAAGCTTTTCGGAGCGATTAAAATGTCTAATACTTTATTGCATTCTGTGTAGCAACTTAACAAATTCAGGTGTAGTATTCTTCTGAAGCGAGAAGGAAAACATCAGCATCATCTCAGGCTAGATTCAGAGGAGCACGCTTCAAGATTATGATAACCGTTATGTGAATATTTCTTATTTGGTTAATTCCTAGCATCTCTAGACTTTGATGCGAGGGCTGTAATCCTCTTTTCATTTTTTTAAAGACCTTCGTCAACTTGTTTGGGTTCGGTACAAGAAACGGAAAAATAAGAATGGCAGTTTCGCTCTTTCAGCTGGAACCACTCCTTTTGCTTTTGGCATGCGGTTGGAATCATTATTTATTACATTAAACCATCATGGCCTGTCATTATTTCAGAATCTCGTACCTAAGAAAAGGAAAAAATAAAAAAGAAAAACCCAAGAGAATTTCTCATGTATGAGTATGCTTTCTTTTTCATTCTTTTGCTATCTTGTCTGACGAAGCAAGCAAGCAAAGAAATATTATCGTCAATATTATGTTCTGGAGATAATATATTCTCTGCAGTTGCTCGAGGCCTCTTTGTACCCCAAACTGAATACATATTCAGAGGAACAATTGGCAGAGGGTGCAAAAACGGCAATAAAATACGATGTCCAAAACTACAAGGTAAAGCTCTCTTTTCTTGAATTTCTGGGAAAATTTTAGTGCTTTAACTGTTCAAAGTTCTTATGACAAATGATAGTTCAATCATCTGTGACTGTGCATGTGCGAAACATCTGAATTGCAAGTTTGGAGGCATAACTCTGATAGGCATAAAATACAGAGAAGGACATGAATTCGTTTCCGTGGGACTGCCGACTGTGAAGCCAGACAGCTTGAGCAACCTAAATCTGAATGAGGACTCCCCGAGCCAAAACTTGGCCTTGTTGAAGAGTACCAGCCGGAAGGCTGGTTAGTACTTGAAATCCAAAGTTCTGCATAAAGTGTTCTCTGAGGACTATGAGAAGGCGAAGAATAAGATTTTCGATCCAAGAGGTCTAACCATTCATCTTTGGAACAGAATCTTCTTGACGGCTTGCCTGATCTGTCTATTTGTGGACCCTCTTTTCTTTTACGTGCCATCGGTCGATGACAATTATCTGTGCTTTTATGATGGATTTAGCCTCAAGATCCTCCTGACAGTCATAAGATCGATGGCAGATGTCTTTTACATTAATCAAGTCATTATTCAGTTTAACATGGCTTTTGTTGCGCCCTCTTCCTGGGTGTTTGGAAGAGGAGAGTTTGTGATAGATTATAGAAAGATTGCATTAAGATACTTGCAGAGCCGCTTCTGGATTGATCTCTACCTAGCACTCCCTCTTCCTAAGGTTCCATCCTTTTGTTTAAATATAACTATGGCAGTTAATTACCATGAAGCAATCGCTGAAACTAATTGAAATCTGTCCTTTTAGATATTAATCTGGGCAATAATTCCTGCCCTTCCGGGTTCAGCCACAACAAAAACGAAGAACCTGCTCCTATTCATCATCTTGTTTTAGTACGTACCGAGAATTTTTCTTATACTTCCACTCTGGTCGCAAATTAGTAATGCCAGTGGTGGATTAGCAAAGAAAGCATGGGAAGGGGCTGCATTCAACCTGATGCTCTACCTGTTGGCCAGTCGTAAGTGTCGCAAGGCCTTCTTTTTAGATTCAGTTTTCCCAAACAAGGAATAAGACTTCTGCTATGTGTCCAGAACGAGTTTTGGCGACATTTTAACTTCATTGAAAAGGAGCAAATTCCACTTCAGTCTTTAATCCAAGAGCAGATATCATTTGAACAGGCAATTTCTTTGTATTTCTCTGTTACTTTTACTCACACATCCCATCATAATGGTGAAATATTGTTTCACTTTTTATCTGTAGCAAAACCTTCAAACTACGAACAACCATTTAGAGCAATGGAGGCTCAAGAGGACAGATACAGAGCAATGGATGCACCATAGACATCTACCTCCAGAGCTGAGGGAGTCTATTCGGATGTATGACCAATACAAGTGGGTGGCAACTCGAGGGGCTGCCAAAGAATCCCTTCTCAAGGACTTCCCGATGGACTTGCGCAGAAACATCAAGCACCATCTTTGCTTTGATGTAGTTCAACACATAAGCTGTCTAATCACATTTGCTTCTTTGAATCGGTTGTTGCAGTTTAATTTTCATCGTGGAAGCAGCTAGTAATTTCCTTTCTTAGAGAGAATAGACTCTTCTTCATCTACATCTGGATTTAACTGGTGCAACTTTTCAATCAAATGGATGAGAGGACGCTTGATGCGATATGTGAGAGCCTGAAGCCTGTTTTGTGCACAGGAAACATGTACTTAATACGAGAAGGTGATCCGGTCTGAGAAATGTTCTTCCTGTTCCGAGGGCACCTTGACTCATGGAGAACCGACGGTGGACGCATGGGATCCTACAACTTAAGTCGTCTAATGCCTGGTGACGTCTGCGGCAAAAAGCTGCTAACATTGGCCCTTGACCCACGCCCAAGCATCGTCCTCCCCTCTTCCACCCGCACGGTGAAAGCCATGAAAGAAGTGGAAGCATATTCTCTTGCTGCTGAGGACCTAAATTTCGTTGAGTTGCAATTCAGAAGACTGCACAGCAGAGAACTGAGGCACAAGTTTAGGTTCTACTCGCACCAGTGGCGTACACGGGCTGCATGTCTTATTCAATGCTCATGGCGCCGTTATAAGATGTTGGAGGAGGCTCAGCTAAGAGAGAAAGAAGGTGGTGTGAATGGTAAGTTGAGGCCTTTAGGGTCCTTTTTGGACGTGTACGCGACAGAGCTGATAGAGAGCACCAGAAGGGATGAGAAAAAGCAAGCAGGGTCAACTTCTGATGCTGTGAACACAATACAGAAACCAGTGGACCTGGATTTTGCTGAGGAATATTAGGACTCGGTAATGGCAATCACAAAGCATTGAGGCCTTGCCCTTTTATATAAATTATACAGCTTCACCATAGATCTAAGTAATGTAATCTACTTCAGTCGTTCAATGTCACACTCCAAATCAAGCAGAAAAGGGAATGACACAGCCATTCTTCCACCCGAAGGATGCAACCTCAAACCACCAAAATCGTGTTCTCAAAAGTTCCTATGATGACGCTCTTGCTCTAACGACCACTAAGTGAAAGACTTGAAAAGATTGAGAAAGAGAAGGGTGAACAATCACGGCTCAGTAAATAGTATATATCTTATAAGCAAATCAAGCCTCCATATTACATATTTATAACTTACAAACAAGACTTATTTAGGTCAATCCAACATATAACAATTTGCAAGAATAAAAATGAGTTATATATTACTTCAACCTAACTATATCAATAGCATAATTTCCCATTCATCCATAAGATCAAAACAAGTATCACTGATTTGGTTCAATATTTGAATTCATCATTTCTCAAGTCAATAGTTCATTTCATTAATTAAACTAGTATCATACATCGATGGTATATCCCATCAATTAATCTCATAGCATATCATATCTCAAGACTCTAGAGATGACTCTCACGAGACCACGTCATTGTATAGCACTTAGTCCTTGACCAACGTATATCAATAGTATAAGGCCTTAGAGGTGGCTTTCATGAAATTACGTTATCGTGTAGCACTTAACCCTTGACTACAAGGCTATAAAGATGGCTCTCATGAAGTTTTGTTATCGTGTAACACTTAGTCATTTTCCAACACATATAAATGGTACAAGATTCTAGAGATGACTCCCACGAAATCACATTATCATATAATACTTAGTCCTTTTCCAACATATATTAATAGTACAAGGTTTTAGAGGTGACTTCCACGAAATTACCTTATTATGTAGCACTTAATCCTTTTCCAACATGTATTAATGATACAAGACTCTAGAGGTAACTTCCACGAAATTACGTTATTGTGTAGCACTTAGTCTTTTACCTGTCCATATCACAATTGGCTTCACAAACTAAAATATAATTTTTCACAGATCAATTCTCTCCACAAACTCAATTCAACATCCATATCATAAATGGTTTCACATACCGAATCAAATTATTTTCCATAAACCTAACTTAAGCTAATGCAATTCTTTCTCAAAAAGGGTTTTGTAAACCTAAACTATATCCTCTTTCCCAACACCGTTCATTAGACAAAATCACAATATATTCCTCACACTATTTCGGAATTCATTTTGTAAAGCAATGACATTTTGAAACGTCTTTCTCATTAAATGTTTCCCAAATCATCAAAGAACCAATTCCATAAATCAATATATATATATATATTTCATTTTATATATTTCATTTTTCACAGTACATTTCCTAAAACATTTTCTCAAATCATTCATAAATACCAAAACATAGTAAATGCCCAATTTGAAGTTATGCATCAACTATGTTATTAACATTACCTTTGCCTTTTTAAGTTGAAACCAAATAGTGTATAGGTAAATGAGCCAACAGTCTCATAATCCTAACCATTAAACAAGAATCGACATTAAAATAGAGTAAAACTCTACCTCGACTACGAAACAGTCATATTATGCCTAAAGTCTAACAAAACGGATCCTACGCGCTAACAAATCAATCACTTGATTTGATTACTCAAACCTAAACGTAATGCGGAACTCATTCGCAAAATCCTAAAATTCTCACTTGGACCAAACTATTGCACTAAAACAACTCCCATCCAAACCCAAGACTCTACAATGCCACAATCCACCATTTTTATGAAATCCCGAAACTCCACGACTCAAAAATTAGATTAGGCAACTTGATTTCACATAACTTCAAAATTAAGCCCTATTTCCAAAACTACCTTGATTGGACAAACGAGGAGTGCGAGAACTTACTGAACATTGCGATACGTAGTTGATCCGACTTGACGACGAAAATGCAAAGCTCTCTTTTCTTTCTCTTTTTCTGTCTTCTCTGCCTTTTCTTTCCGCACGAGCTCTCGGCTAAAGAGAGCCGAGCGTCCCCTTCTTTCCCCTTTTTATCTCTCTTGCTCTTCCCCTTTCTTTTGTTTTTTCCTTCTTCGACTTTTCAACTCTCTTCTTCTTTTTCGTTTTAATCCTTGTGGACCCCACTTTTTAGACTAAGTGAAATATTACATTCAGGGTACGGGCATGGATGTACAATATTATGAACACATAGTTGCTATAAAGAACATTACTGAACAAGGGGTGTGGATGCTATTACAGTTTCAATATGAAAAAACAATGACATACACAGAGGATCAGGACTGTAGACGGATACTTTTGTTTCAATTTGCACAACCCAGTAGTTAATCAGTAAGTTTTTAGCATTTTCGAAACTAAGAACATGGTTATGGAAATTTGATACTTTGTTATCTCATCCATTTTCTTTCTATCTTATGACTGAGGTTCAGAATAGGTTATAGTCATTGGCAGTATCTCCTGCTGCAGAACTTACAAGCTTCGGCATTGTTTGGTTTCGGTTTTTTTCCTGAGTTCCTGAGTGATCTGTGTTCTTGTCAAACAAGAAAATAATTCATCAGGATTAGGATGGAGATACCTCGATCAACGAAACTCGACGTCCTCATTTTTGTACGTCCAAAGCGATGATGTGTCAGCTCTTTATAGATTTATCAGTCGAAATTTCACTTGATCCCAGAAACCGCACAAAAGAAAACCTCCTAAACAGCCACCCTTCTTAAAATCCTGAATCTCTCTTACCACCCAACCTGCCAATAACCACGGGCACGAACAGTGGCGCCTCTCAGTCTCAGGTAGATACGAGCTCAAAGTTCAGAGACCACGAGCAAAAATCACCCGGGAAGAATCAGAGACCACAAGCGCAATATCTTTGATCTGAGAGGCCAAACAGTTCAAAGATGGAACAGAATCTTTTCTATGGCTTGCTTGGTGTCCATGTTTGAGGACCCCCTTTTCTTCCTTGTGCCGTCCATTGACAACAACAATATGTGCTTAGAAGATGCATTGGCCCTCAAGATTTTCCTAATGTAATATATGGGCCCCAAACCAGCCCAGCCGCCCACCTTATTTTTTTTGCTTCTTCTTGCTGCGTGGAGTGCTGAAGACAGAAGCAAAACAGAACAGAAAAACAGAGCAGAAGCAGAAACGGGAGAGAAGAGAAAGAGAAGGAAAAGGGGGAAAATGGAAGAATTTTTGGCGCACCCATGATCCGGACGACTCACCAAGCTAACTCAACACTATCCTACGGCGCTGGTAAGTGATTAAGGCTTCTAATCATCCTTGGAAAGGATTAATAGCAACTAGGGTTTGAAATTCGGAGTTTATGGAAATTTGTGTGGCGAGGTCCGATTTTTGAGTCATTGAGCTGAAAATTTTTATGGGAATGATACTTTAGGATGTTGTGAAGCTATAGCATTTTGCGGAATTGAATTTGAACTTGCGGTTTGTCCGGAACGGATTTTTGAAGTTCGGCGCGCGTTCTGTCACTGTAGCGTACAGTAGCTTCGGGACTGATTTTCTGCTGTTTTCGGTGAGGTTTTGAGGTGGCTGTTATGGGGTTGTTGTTATGGGGTTGTTGTAGTGCATCGAAAGGTCTTTCTAATGACTATAAGTGGGCTTGAAACCAAGTTTTGTGGAGGAAGTTATGGGGCGACAAAGTTGAGTGCGTGTCCGTGTATCGCGGATAACAATAGGTTTCCGTTTGAGACGAGCTTTCCGTTGGCACGTAGGTGTCGTTTTATTGACAAATAGGCGTAGTATAGCCAAGTCATTCTTTAGAATGTCCATTTACTCGATCTTTGATATTATTTTGAATTAATTGTTAGGAATTCAAGTACGTCGGCTCAAAAAAGGGCTTAGTTGGTTTTTGACTCTTCTCAGGTGAGTGACATATTTCTTCCTTGTATTTTTAAACTCATATTTGAAGGATATTATGGGTAATATATGCTATTAGTTGAAAAAAATAGCATTCTTTGATGCATGAAAATAGGATCGGGTTTTCACTACCATTTGTTGTTTAAATGAGGGAATTGTCCTTTGTTGGGATATTTGTCTGAAAGTGGTTGCGAAACCTTTATCAAAGGACCTTGGAAAGTTTCTGGTTTATGTTAAGCATTTCAATATTTATTAAATGCTTGAATTGTGAAAGGATTATGATTATGTTGTGGATTATTGGAGAATTGTGGTTATTGGTTGATGCTCAATGTCTCTATGAACCCTGAGGGGTGTGTAGGTATGCGCATACTAGTCTAGGATATCCTTGTGGGCCGAGCCACCGGCTTATAGTAGGTGGAGACCTAACCAAGGGGGGAATCTTGATCGTCTCGTCACGGGCGTTAAGCGTGACTATGGTTGGACATTTGAGCCTGAGCTTGGTCAATGGAGTAGACCATTGACATTTTGATTTGAGTTTGGTCGGTGGAATGGACCGTTGACCCGTGTTTTGACGAGTTTAGCCAATGGGATAGACCCTTAGCATGTGCTTGATGAGATTGACCAGTGGATTCGACCATTGGTACCTACTTTGTTGTTTTTCTTGAGATATTTGTAGTATGTATATATATTATGTTCAAAGTGGATTGTATTGGTATTGTAAAGGTGCATAGTGATTTCCCGATCCGCTTGGAAGAAATGTGTTACTTACTGAGCCGTGGTAGCTCACTCCTCTAATCTTCATGTTTTTCAGGTCTCTCAGTTAGCAACTGATAGAGTGAGCGCGGGAACTCTTGGGAGCTGAAATTTTTTGGGGTAGTCTAAAGGCTGCGTTCTTCGGGCAAAAAGGACGGCCGTGTCACCCCCTTGTCCCTTCAGGATTTGGGGTGTGACACCTAACGATCATAAGATCGGTGGTTGATGCCTTCTACACAGCTCAGATCTTCGTGCGGTTCAAAACAGCTTACGTTGCACCCTCATCCTGAGTTTTCGGGAGAGGAGAACTGTTTATAGACTTGAAAGAGATTGCGTTAAGATATGTGTCCAGAGGCTTTTGGATCGACTTCTTCGTGGCAATCCCACTTCCTCAGGTACTATCTATAAGTTAAGCATAGCAGTTAATTACCATGAAGCAAGAACTGATATTTATTGTCGTTGAATGTTCATTCTAGCTGTTAATCAGGGTGATAATTCCTAGCTTCGGGGGTTCAATAGTGGCTCAAAGGAAGAACCACATCCTGTTTATTGTCTTCTTCCAGTACCTGCCACGATTCTGTCTTATATTACCACTCCGGTTGGAGATCATTGACGCTAGCAGTGGATTAACAGAGACAGCATGGGCAGGCGCTGCATTCAACTTTATGCTCTTCATGTTGGCAAGCCATGTAAGTCTCCCTTGCTTACTGCATTCAGTTAATGAAAAAGGTCGCTGCGGGAGAACAATTTCCTCATTTTCTTGAACTATGGAAATTGACGCACCACATTTTTTAGGATGATTTCACATGGATAGATTGCTGGATATTGCTGGTATCCGCTAGCAATTGGGCTACAAGAGTTTTGCTGGAGAAGTGTCTATAATCAGGAAAAACCACAGTGCAGGTATGATTTCCTTGATTGTCACCATGTTCAAGTAGGGACACCTGGTATAATATGGCCAATTTAAAAAGTCTCTGTGAACCCAGCAATGCTGACACCCTGGTTCAATGGGAGTGTATACTTCAATTTCGTGACGGAATCCATCAGCAACTGCAAATTCTTCAGCAAGTACTTCTTCTGTTTGTGGTGGGGTCTAAACAACTTGAGGTTTGTACATGGATTTTCGGTTTATCATATAATCCAAACGACACCTTGATCTTAGAGAGTGCAGGAAAATCCTAGTTCTACGTCCACTAACTGTTTTGCTTTTCATAGCTGATAACGCTCTATTCTATCCATGTGAACAGCGATATAGGGCAGAAGCTTGTGCCAGCCACTTATCTTGGAGATGAACTTTTCCTTATCGTGGTCGCGACTACTGGACTAGTTTTGTTAGCACTGCTCATTGGAAAAATGCTAGTAAGCTCCATTAACATTTGCTAAAGAATTTCTCGCTGCTCTCTTTCAGCCAATTATATTCTGATTCTTTGAAACAATCAAAGCATCTTGAGCCTACTCTCTGTTTTGAAAAATATTGCCTTCATCTCTAGCGATTACAGTTCAACATTGATTAACTTTTGTAAGGTTTCTGAAGCAGTTTTATCAAACAGTCAAGGATTTCCACTAATCTTCTAATCATTTTCGCGAAATATGCCTTAGCTCGTTCTTGTTAGTGGCACATCCAATTTACAACCATCCGGTTAGAGCAATGGAGGATCAAAAGAATAGGCACTGAGCAGTGGATGCATCATAGATATCTACCTCCAGAGCTAAGACGATCTATTCGGACATACGACCAACATAAGTGGGTGACAACTTGAGGCGTTGATGAAGGAGCCCTTCTCCGATACCTCCCAAAGGACCTGCACAGAGAGATCAATCGTCATATCTGCTTTGATCGAGTTCAACGTGTAAGTACACTAATAACAACCACTTCCAAATTTGAAAGTGAAAAATGTTCTTAGGAGATTCAGAAGTGATAAGGGATTTTTTTCCCACTTCATGAGATAAACTGTTTTTCATCTATAAAGAATCAGTTAGGTGCCACTGTTCAATCAAATGGATGAAAGGACCCTAGACGCGATATGCGAGAGGCTGAAACCTGTCTTGTGCACGCAAGGCATGTTCTTAGTACGTCAAGGCGATCCGATTCGGGACATGTTCTTCATAATCCGGGGCCATCTGGATTCCTGGACGACCAATGGGGGCCGCGCGGGTTTTAACTTGTGCCGTCTGGGGCCCAGTGACTTCTGTGGTGAGGAACTCCTAACGTGGGCCCTGGACCTGCGGCCTAATATCGTCCTGCCCTGCACTTTTTGGGTATACTATAGAGCTTCGCTGTAGATCTCAGTGATGTGCACTCTCCTTCAGTTTGACTTTACATCTGTGTACAAATTTTACATATGGAGTGTTGTTGCTCTCGCAAGAACATTATGAAATCCATAAGAATCAACATAGACATGTCACATGGGGGATTCTTATTGAAAACTGACAATTTTGATTCAGTTAGCCACAACCTTGTGGTCATCCAGTGAGGAGAGCATGCACCATAACTTCTTTTAAATGGTAACCAAATTTCTTTTTCCTTCCTTTGTCCTCAGTTTCTAATCATATGTATGTTCGCCTTAAAGAATAACATAAGCAACACTTATTGAAGAAATATTGGCAGAATGGAAAATGATCATATTGGCCGACCTACTCTTTAGTTATTTATAAAAAAAAGAGAAAATTTGGATGACGTGATGCAAATTGAATATCAGATGAGCACCACATGTCCATCAAACTTAATAACATCACTAAGAGTTAGCTAGGCCAGTAAACATTTGACAAGAGAGATATGGCTAGAAGATGTCATTAGGGTAAGTGCATTGGTGATGAGTAATTAGAGTTCAGTGAAGTCACTCGGAAGTTGACTGCCCGTGAAACTCTAAATTTTAAAAAAGGAGATTTGGATTTTATCTTGTGATAAACAAAGCATGCTGATACAAGATGATCTTTTAGCCCACTGTAGTGGGGGAAAATGAAAAGAAGGTAAGACTTGGGGATGTATCTCTCAGTTTATTTTCTGTGAGATCGACTTTTGACTGGGCCAGATCATTGTTGCAAATTAATCATCAAGATTACTTACCATGATATTGCATCTTCTTTTAGAATTTTCTTTTTTCCATCTCTCATGCCATGCCCGCCGATAGCTACCTGGTTCGATCGAATATAAGTCATACTATACCTCACCTCGGCATGTGGATCCAATATAGTTGACTGTCTTTTATTTTAACATTTTCTTCAAATTTGGTATTGCTATGCTCGTGTTTTCAATACTATCTAGACAATGAAGGAGAATCGTTCCCAACCTTATTAGTCAGAAAGGACTTAAAAAGGAAGAACGTATATCTAGTTCAAATCACATTCAGTCAGAGATAAGCCTGGTTTACTAGCAACTGTGACATGTGAATGTGAACTGGGCCATCTTCATTATTGCTTCAGTCAACTCTTTTCTTTTTCTTGACTCACTATTAACTGACGAAAGAAGCAACGTCTTATTATGATGCAATACGAATTAAATGAAATCAGGACCGACAGTGGGACATTAAATACACATAATCTGGCCTGTTCTATTGGCCAATCCCAGAAAAGTCCACAGGGTGCATCAGAACTGTCTGATGTAATGTTTCGGCAGACGCACAATCCAACCAAACCTTTGTTTTGACTTTTTTGCACAATTTCAACAGCCTACGGAACGAACGCATACTTCAACCAAACCTTAATGTAATGAAGATAAAGTGAATTGCCACCAAGCAATCAACACGACTCAAGGCCTACTTCATTTTAGCTAATTACAGATACTAATGAGTACACAATTATTGGACAAAAAACTTTCAGGAACAATTAAGAGGTCTAAAACTTGACTGAGTTCTGTGAAGCAACTTATGACATTTGGGTTTAATATTTTTCTGAAGTGAAGAAAGAAAACATCAGCATCATCCCGCACTAGATCCAGTGGAGCACATTTCGAGATATGATAATAGTAATCCAGATGTATCTGACTTGGTTAATTCCTGGCATCTCTAGACTTCGATGCAAGAGCAATCATCCTTTTGTCATGTTTTCTATAGACCTTTGTCAACTCCTTGCAGGTTCAGTACAAGGAACGGAAAACAAATAGTAGTCTTGCTGGTTCAGGTGGAACAATTCCTTTTGCTTTCAGCTCGTGAATGGATCATTATATATAAAATCCTCATGCATTTGTAATTCTTCCTGTCACACCCCAAAACTGCAAGAAAAGGGAATATAACACGGCTGTCCTTTCACACGAAGGACGTAGCCTCAATATAATCAACAACCTGATATATATATATATATATATATATATATATATATATGGGTTTGAGTTCATATATGTTAAAAGTTATGGGATTTCTTTGAATCCATGCATGATACCAAAAGATGTCACACCCCAAAACTGCAAGAAAAGGGAATATGACACGGCCGTCCTTTCACACAAAGGACGCAGCCTTTGTTAGGACCGTTGTTGGTTATATTGAGACTGTGTCCTTCGTGTGAAAGGACGGCCGTGTCATATTCCCTTTTCTTACAGTTTTGGGGTGTGACATCTTTAAATTTATAAGAATGGTAGTTTAGGACGTCATGGACCCGTAGGATTTTACAGCTTTGAATAAATTGCTTTTGATAGGCATTTTGTTAGCTCATGGGGGTCATTTTATTAGTGTCAAGGTGTAGTTTAGTTTTCTAATAGTTGAGGTAGAGTGTTATCAGGTTTTAACTTATTCCTCAATTATTTGTTAGGACCGTGAGTTTGACGATACAAGTACCGTTTTATTGGGTCGTAAGCAACGAGGTGAGTGATACTCATATCTTCTTTGAATTTGTAAAATTCATGTGAGAAAATTCTATGACTTATATATGGTATGGGATTATGAAATGACATTATTATTACATAAAAATCGGATTGGGCATGGACTACCTTTTGATTGTTTATAAAGGTTTGTAAAGCATATTATGCAAAGTATTGGAAGGCAAAATATATTTATAAGTGCTTTGCAAATGGTTTATGGAAAAGTATGTGGATGACTTGAGAAATGGATGAGAAATGGTGGATGACGATGTTGCAAAAAGATATTTGTTTGGTTTATTATATTGATTTCTGAATTGGATTTCTGGTATTAGAGGATGATTATTTTGCTCATTATTGCTGTGAGCTCATTGAGGGGCATGTTAGTATGCATACTGGGTTTAGGATATCCTTCTGGGCCGAGCCACCGGCATTGTAGGTGGAGACCTTGCCAATGGGGAATCTTAGTCGCCTTGTCACAAGGCGTTATATCGTGACCATGGTAAGAGATTGAGTAATAGATTAATCAATGGATGGACCATTGATGTGTGATTTTTGAATGGAGATTATTCAATGGACTTGACTATTGATTCTTGTATTGTGATGGTTGTTTAAATGAGTTTTTCATATAAGTATAAAAGTAACTCTTATATGAATTATTATGTATTTTATACATTGGATTGAGTTATAAAGTTTTGGTATGACTTTGAATTCATGCATAGTGCTTGCTTGATCTGCTTAGAAGATATGTACTACTCACTGAGCTTGTGGTTGCTCATCCCTCTTTCCCAATCTTTCCAAGTTCTTTGGTTAGTTGCTAGTAGAGTGAGAGCGCTTTTGTGGGGACTTTTGGGAGCTGAACATTTTGTGGTTAGAGGCTGCGTCCTTTGGGTGAAAAGGGCGGCCGTGTCACCTCCATCCTTGCGGGATTCGGGGTGTGACACTTCCTAAACCTTGTAGCTCAGGAAAAGATTAAAGAAAAAAACCAATAGACTTTCCCCATATCTTTCTTCCTGAACAAAATCTTTCACGACCCAAGAAGAGTTAAAATAAGCTAAACGATGTGTGCAATGATAGATGTATTCGATGTGCTAACATCTGCCCAGTTTGACTATGTTTTCTTTCTAATTCTTTCACTATCATGTCAGGCCAAGCAAGCAACCAAAGAACTATTATCATCATTATTGTCGTTCTTGAGAATATATATGTAGATCGAAACAGTCGTTTTTTATGTTAGTTCACCACTTGTCTCTGCAGTTGCCCGAGGCCTCCTTGTACCACAAGAACGAATACTAATTCGTAGGAACAATTGGCAGAGACTACAAAAATGGCCGGTTGCAATAGGTCCAGATTTGTAAGGTAAAAAGCTCTCTTTTCTTGAATTTCTGGGAAACTTCTAGTGCTTCAACTTTTCAAAAGATCTTGTGACCAGATAATAGTTCAAAGCTCCATGTTTCTTAACAAAAAACTAGTGCATGACAGACCAAAACACTTTCAATTTAATGTTCATTACCTGTCTGTGACTGTGTGCGTGTGAGCGCGCACAACATCTGAATTGCATGTTTGGAGGCATAACTCTGATAGGCATAATATACAGAGTAGGAGACGAATCCACTTGTGTCGGATCGCCAACATTGAAGCAGGACGGCTTGAGCGACCTTTATCCAAATGAGGACTCCCTGAGCCAAAACTTGGCCTTGATCAAGATTACCAGCCAGAAGGCTGGTGAGTACTTGAAATCCAAAGTTCTGTGCAGAGTGTTCTCTGAGGACTATGAGAAAGTGAAGAATAAGATCTTCGATCCAAGAGGTCAAACCGTTCGAGGATGGAACAGAATCTTTGTGGTGGCTTGCCTGGTCTGTCTATTTGTGGACCCTCTTTTCTTTTTAGTGCCGTCGGTCAACGACAACTATATGTGCTTGCATGATGGAATTGGCCTCAAGATTCTCCTGACAGTCATGAGATCGATAGCAGATGTCTTTTACATTATTCAAATTGTTGTTAAGTTCAACACAGCTTTTGTTGTGCCCTCTTCTCATGTGTTTGGAAGAGGAGAGCTTGTAATAGATCATAGAAAGATTGCGTTAAGGTACTTGTGCAGTGGCTTCTGGATCGATCTCTATGTAGCACTCCCTCTTCCTCAGGTACCATCCTTTTGTTTAATTATAACTATAGCAGTTAATTACCATGACGCAATCACTGGAACTAATCATAATTTGTCCTTTCAGGTATTAATTTGGGCAATAATTCCTAGCCTTGCGGGTTCGACCACGACAAAAACGAAGAATATGCTGCTGTTGGTCATCTTCTTGCAGTATATACCAAGACTTTTTCTTATACTTCCACTCCGGTTGCAAATTAGTAATGCCGGTGGTGGATTAGCGAAGAAAGCATGGGAAGGGGCTGCATTCAACCTGATGCTCTACCTGTTGGCCTGCCAAGTAAGTGTAGCAAGGCCTTCTTTTTAAACTCATTTTCCCAAACGAGGAATGAGACTTTTCCTATGTGGCCAAAACAAATTTTGGCGATGTTTGAAGTTCATTGACAATGAGCAAATCTCATTGCTTCGTTTAGTCCAAGCACAGATGCATTTAAACAGCCAAATCTCCCGTCCTTTCAACTTGCTCATGAAAGCAATTCAGATTTAACAAAGCCTACAGTGTCTGATCCACATAGTCATTCGATTTTACTATTTGTACTTGAGTATATGCTTTTTTGATTCATTGTCTCCATCCTTAAGGAGAAAAAATTATGGTCTTGTTTGATAAAAGGTTATGTAATTACAGTCCTCATTAGGCTGCATGAAAGACCATTTTGTTCGTTTCCATGTTACATTGATAGGTTTCAGGAGCTTGCTGGTATCTTCTATCAATTGGGCGACAAGAGTCTTGCTGGCGGATGGCCTGTGATCAAGAAAATCCTTCATGTCAATACAGATTCTTTGACTGTCGCTACGCACAAGACCCTGGTAGGCTCACCTGGTATGGGTTGACCAATGTCACAACTCTGTGTAACGGAACTGATACTAGTAGCCCCATTCATTTTGGCATATATGCCACTGCTATGACTCTATCTTTAGGAAGCTGCAAATTCTCCAGCAAGTACTTTTACACATTTTGGTGGGGTCTGAACAACTTGAGGTATGCTCAGTACTGCCTATTTACTGTGACCGACGGACGATTTGCTATTTTAGAATGGTTACAGGTCATTGCCTTAAGTTTGAACAACGCAATTTAATAATGCACCGGTGGATTAGCATTCAGGAAGTCAATACTGTTGAGAAAACCATCTTATACATCTTGTACGAAGTAAGCAAGAATTGTTTGTTTTTCATCTTGTAGCTTCTGCAATTTTGAGATCCCTGAATGTCTCTACTGCCTATTAAAACTGAATCTTTAATATAATGTCATCCTTTTGTTTTTCAATGATAGAAAGATTATAAATGCATAATTTTGCAGTAGTGTGAATTCACCGACTAGTAATGATGCTGAGTGATTTTTGTCCATCAATGACAAGGCTCTCTTTAATCCATGTTAACAGCAACATAGGCCAGAACCTTATGTATACGGCAAGCACTTATGTTGGAGAATTACTCTTTACAATTGCCATTGCGACTCTTGGATTTGCTTTATTTGCCCTGCTCGTTGGAAATATGCAAGTAAGCAACCGAATCATCTTGAGTTCACTCAGATGGTGGTGTAGTTAGGGGATTCATTCCACGCCTCTCTTCAGTTGATATTTTTGCCTTCATTACCATGTAATTATAAATTGATAGTGGAAGGTTCTTTGTGTGGTTCCTGGAGCAATTATTACTGCTAAAAGTTAAGTTTCTCGGTTCTTTTTAAGCACACAAACTGTCATAATGGTGAAATATTGTTTCATTTTTTATTGGTAGCAATACCTTCAAACTGCAAACAGCCAATTAGAGAAATGGAGGCTCAGGAGGACAGATACAGAGCAATGGATGCACCATAGAAATCTACCTCCAGAACTGAGACAGTCTATTCGGATGTACGACCAATACAAGTGGGTGGCAACACGAGGTGTTGACGAACATTCCCTTCTCATGGACTTTCCAATGGGCATGCACAGAAATATCAAGCGCCATCTTTGCTTTGATCTAGTTCGACGCGTAAGCTGTCTAATCACATGTGCTTTTATGCATCAGTCATTGCAGTATAATTTTCATTGTGGAAAGAGCTAGTGAAATTCTTTCCCAGAGAAAACCAACTCTTCATCTACATCTCTAATAAACAGGTGCCACTTTTCAATCAAATGGATGAGAGGACGATAGACGTGATATGTGAGAGGCTGAAGCCTGTTTTGTGCACAGGGAACATGTACTTAATACGCGAAGGTGATCCAGTCCAAGAAATGTTCTTCCTGTTCCGGGGGCACCTTGATTCCTGGACAACCAATGGTGGACGTGTAGGATTCTTCAACTCAAGTCGTCTAGTTCCTGGTGACTTTTGTGGCGAAGAACTGCTAACATGGGCCCTTGACCCACGCCCAAGCATCGTCCTCCCCACTTCCACCCGCACGGTCAAAGCCGTGAAAGAAGTGGAGGCGTTTTCTCTTGCCACTGAGGACCTAAAGTCTGTCGCATCGCAATTCAGAAGACTATGCAGCAAAGAACTGAGGCACAAGTTTAGGTTCTACTCGCACCAGTGGCGTACATGGGCTGCATGTTTCATTCAATCTGCTTGGCGCCATTATAAAAAGTTGAAGGAGGAAGCTGAGTTGAGAGAGAGTGAAGATGGCGTGAATCGCAAGTCGAGACCTTTAAGGTCGTTTTGGGAGGTGTACGCGACAGAGCTGATAGAGAGCACCAGAAGGGATGAAAATCAACAAGCAGGGTCAACTTCTGATGCTGTGAACACAATACAGAAACCAGTGGACCTGGATTTTGCTGCAGAATATTAGGACTTGATGATGGCAATGTCATAAAGCATCGAGGCCTTGCACTTTTGTGTATATTTTACAGCTTTACAATAGATATAGCTAGTCTACTTCAGTTGTAACAGGTACGGTTATCGATGTACCATATTATGATCAGATAGCTGCTACAAAAAACACTATTGGACAAATGATGTGGAAGCTATAACAGTTTCAATACGAAAAAGCAATAACATACAGTGAGGATCAGGATTGAAGACATACTTTTGTCTTAATTTGCACAATCCAGTATCATTCGGTACACAGTTCTAGCATTTTTTGAAGTCGAAATTGCACTTTGATTCCACTAACTTAGAAAATAATACATTCCTAGATAGCAACCACATAAAAATCCTGAATCTCTATTCCCCACCAACCAGCTAATAGCCGCCAGCACAAGCAGCGCCTCTCCGCTTCTAGTAGAAAATCACCCGGGAAGAGTCAGAGTCGTGCACGCATATCTTACTGGGTGAGCTCCTAAGACCTATGCGTTACCGTGTGAGATCTGTAAGCTAGGAATGATCCTCTCTCTTTCATTTGCAGTTTGGACTCTGGAATTATTATATCATTCCATACCCCGTTGACCCACATGGCATTTGTGATTCTCCCATGACCTCGTACAATGGAAAAAGGACAAAAGGAAGAATTTTTTAACCCGTTCTTCTCAATATCTTATGTTATCATGTCTGAAATGTTGGAAATTTCCGATAATGGGCTTACATTAATTAATTAATTTTCTATTTTATATAATCGGGTTAATGGATATTCCAATATATTTTGAACCCTCAAGTGATCTTGTTGAGTTGACTTTTGGCATCTATTAATAACGGGCCTAGTTGAACAGTAAAGTGTAGGCAATTGTGTTTAACTGAAGCCCGTAATGGGAGGGGCCCAGTTGACACGCTGTTAATTAAGGTTTGCTAGGTCCCCTCTCTAGCCTATAAAAGGGTAGGTTATACCTATCAGTTGCTTAATCGCATTAAAAGCTGCTAAACCGAAATAGGTCATAAAGAGGAAGATCTGGCATACCGACAGATCACTGATTATATCAGGTTGATCCGTTTTCAATCAAGTGAGGCAATGGCTCAAACAGGTATGTTCTAATTCCGCTATACATATATGGGTTCTTGGTGTTTTACAATCATGTATGAATCGAATTCGTTCTTAATTTAGTGATTGTTTATATTAAGAAATTTTACATGAAAAGCAAGCAAATTTCAAGATTATTATCAATCTTGCAGATTGAGTCGTCCTCTTCTGTTGGTTGTTTCGATCCAGACGGCTTGATTTGAACCTGAATTACACAAAACATCACGTTAAGGCATTGTCCAACCACGCGTCCTCAAGCCACAGGAACAATTTGGAAAGAATTACAATGAGCTTTCGCAAGTCAAGGTCAAGATCTGCGTGGTGAGCTAGCTCTCATCTCTTCAATTCACTTTTCAGGGTGCAAGTTACTATTTTGCAACTGTTCAAACAACTGGTGCAGTTCATAGTTCAGTTTCTTTATGGCTCTCTGCAAATTTAATGGTTCACATCGGAATACGATGAACATGCATGCAGTTCTTAGTTTCTTAGAGAAACCTCTAGTCTAGATCAATGTACATTACTTAAATGAGGGCGCCCGCGCTTGTGTGAAACATCTTAATTATATGTTTGATGTTCATAACTTTAGCCAAAATAATATGCAGAGTAGGAGATGAGTCCCTTTTTTTCGGATTCCCAATAGTGAAGCATGCCGAGGCGAGCGGCCTTCTTTCATTTTCTTTCTTCTTTCTTCTCTGTACGTGCACCTTTTCTTTTATAACTCTTATTTTCCTTTTTCTTTTTTATCTATTTTTGAAAAACCCCACATCTTTTGACCAAGTCAATGGAAGGCCAATATTGTCTTAGCTTCGATGATAAGACATTGCCTAAGAGAGTCCACCAGGGTTGCGGACCGGGTTGCTCGAGCTCGGAGGAATAGATTCCTACCCCAAAATTGGTTGTCTAATTCCTTGAAGCCCTTTGGGCCTTGTTATGTTTTGATTCCGCATCTTTATCTCCAGATACTTTTATTTAGTTAAATGAGAAGTATTTTATGACCAAAAAAAAAAAAAAGGAAAGCCAATATTACAAAATCTACCACTTTTTTTAAAAAAATCTTGTTCTCGAAATTTGAACTTACCTAAATGTTTGTCTTGCCTCTTCAACTTCCTATGTAGTCTCGGTCAATCTATAAAAAAAAATAATTGCTCATGTATTCTTACCGCTTGATTTTCTCAGTAGATCAACAATAAAGTGCATTATGAGGTGCTCCTACTTCCATTTAACTACCTCAAGGGGTTGCGGCTATCCCACCCATTATTGATGCTCAGTTTTCACTTGCTAATAAGTTGGATATCCATCAACAAATTGGACAATGTCATTCTTCAATTGAATTTTGCCAGAAGTATTCTCTCCAGCACCTATACATTTTTGTGCCTCGCATGAATTGAAAATCAGTTTATGAACTTCTTGCAATATCTCCTTTTTCAACTCTAAATCGTCAGGAATCCACAACCAACCATGAAACCTTAATGGTATGCTCGCACCCCCTTTCCCCAAGGTTCTATTCCTGCTCTGATTTTCATCAACTGAGAATTTTCACTCTATCTAGACTTGGTTCTCTCAATCAAGATTGGTTGTGCTCAGAGATTAGATAATCGAGCACCAAACCAATAAATCAATATCTCCAAAACTACTTTATCATATCCTCAAAATAGACTTCTCAGTAGTGAATAAGTATGTGAATTTTTCTGAAGACTTACAACTTAGAGCCTTTGTTACTATGTTTGTCTTGCGTGGATTTTAATTGATAGTCAAATCATAATCTTTTAAAAGTTCTAATCATCTCCATTGTCTCATGTTCAATTCTTTCAAGTAAAAATGTTGTGTAGACTCTTGTGATATGTAAATACTCCACATTTATCACCATATAAGTTGTGCTTCATACGATTACTACTGTCTAAAGGCATAAGCCCAAATTAATCATATTGCATCACTGGAATTCTAAAATTCCTTTTTTTTTCACTTCCACTATACATTTTCTAATTTCACATCTATTGCTTAGTCTTCCCATTTCGCACCACTATCCTCAAACGAATCCATCAAAATTTATTACTTACAATTTGTAGTGCCTAAAAGATCACGTTATTTCAAAATTTATCAATTTACCATCAGAGATAATTAACTTTTAATATCAGAAGACAAGATCCATATTGACCATGTCATCCAATCATAATACTAAAATAATGATCTACTTCTTCAAATTCTAATATTAACTTATTCCCATAACAATTTACCTTGTTTTTCTCTAGACTCTGGGATTTCCAAACAAAAACTTATCTTGAAACCACAAATTTTATTAAAGAGTATCATTACTTAAGAGCTCATCACTTATAATTGAATACCTATAACTTCCAAAATTATCAAGATAAAAACTTATCTAGTTTCCATTAAATTCAATAGGTCTCAAGTTCTTAACTTAAAAATATCATCACTTCTCATTTCTTAAAGTAAAGACTTAAGAGGTTGCACTTGGTGGTCGGGATAAAATTCATAATAGAATAAAATTTATCATATCATGTGTTTGGTGCATGCTCAAAGACAGGATAAAGGCGGATATAAACGGGATATAGACTAGACAAAATTATCCCAGGGAAGAGGTGAGATAAATGTGGATAAAATTTCTAATTTCATAAAAAAAAGTTATTTTTCTCAAATAAAAACTTCTTAAATTAACAAATCGAAAATTATATTTCAATATGAATAACATTTGAATTCTAATATAAGAATTTCAAAATAATGAAAAAAACAATTTGGTTTTTTAATTAACCTTATTTTTATTTATATATTCAAATTTAATTATATCTTATAATATAAGTTCAATATATAAATATAATTTACTACATATTTTAGGTGTTTTAGTATTTAAGGTATATTAGATAATTTTCTACTTAATAAAATTTTATTATAGAATGATTCAAGGGGAGGAAAGAAATAAAAAGAAATTAATTAAAAAAGAGAGTAAAATAAAATAAAAAAGTAAATAAAAATAAATTAGACAAGAGATTCTTACCATTTTCATTTGTAAAATTTGTGATTCATTTATATTGATATGACATTTATACCAAACAATATATATGATATAATGTAAATATGTTCGATTTAATTACTGTAATCACCAAACAGTAGATAAGATATAGCAAAATCCCATGGATTTCATATAATATCTTATCTAGTCCTATCCTGATTAGAAATTCGGACAACCAAACGTAGCCTAAGTATTTGCCTCATTACCAAAAGAAATCCACAACTGAAATTGATAGTATCTACTAGTTCCACAAAATTCTTTGAAGTAAGATCATAAACTGCTACTCAAAATTTTAAAAAATTTAATCATAATGATCACACATATTATTTTGACATATAAGCGACAAGTTAATCTATGTTTCAAAAGATA
Organism: Corymbia calophylla; assembly: GCA_014182845.1. Lineage (NCBI taxonomy): Eukaryota > Viridiplantae > Streptophyta > Magnoliopsida > Myrtales > Myrtaceae > Corymbia > Corymbia calophylla. The sequence goes on from CM024702.1 coordinate 5,157,465, forward strand.
ATTCAACTTTATAACATCAAAAATTATTTCTTATGTACCAAATTTTGCCATGTAATGATCAAGACTTGCAACATAAATTCTCTTTTTTTTAATCAAGAAATAGTGAACTATCTCAACTCAAAATCACAACTTACTATCTAAAGATCATAATTTATCATAAAAATGATCATGAATCATCACTGAAGAATCGACACTTTTATTGTACAAATTTTAACTTAAACTTTATCATCTAAATCCATCTAATTGCACCAAAAACTGAAGCCCAACTATTTTCAAACTGAAATATACTTTGATAGAAACAATAATTTGTGATTTCTCGAATAATATCCAAACACCCAAAAAATCATCACTTACTGCATAAGGTTAAAGTTAGTACTTATCACTTTTAAAATCCTTATCTGAATACAATTCTTACGGCTTAAAAATCATAACCTAGATTGCTAAAGGAGTATAACTTATCAAATAGTCTATTATTCGCTAGGTCACAACTTACTACTTCCTATCCTTATTCCACAAAGTTAATCATATATTTAAAGCCCATATACATAGTCAATCTACTCTCTTCTTACTTAACCTCATAACCTATAGTATACCTTATCACTCCGTTATGTCACCTTTCTAAATTGGACAAATATGCATTCTCTGTCATTCTCCAAATCGACAACCACACTTCTACTTAATTCATTCATTTGAGGATCAAATCAATTGCCATTTGACAAACTCCAACTTAATCAGTTTCAATGAAAGGCTGGTGGTGCTCTTCCCTTACTTCCTGCGAGTCAAGACTTAGATCATAATGATCATTTTCATCTCTTTGTCAAAACCACTTTTCAAGATAAATTTCGATATCAAAAGTAATAATTCACTTGCCTTTGTTATCCCTTACAAAGCGAAACATGTTTCTTTGAATCGAAATTGATTATCATTCGGACCCAAAATAAAACATACATCCTAGTACTTATGTAATATTTGGGTCAAATAAGCCAGCCCATCTTCATTTCCTCTTCTTTTGTTGCGCCCAAGTCAGCGGGCAAAACAGAACAGAAGAAAGAACAGAAAGAAACGAGAGAAGAGAGAAAGAGAAGGGAAAGAAAAGAGAAGAAGGAGAAGGGGAAAGGAGGAGAAACTCCCACGTGCTCGCCACGGACGTCTCGACGGCTCATCTTAACACCATTCTACGACACTGGTAAGTGATTAAGGCCTTTAATCATCATTTGAAAGAAATAGTCGCAATTAGGGCTTGAAATTCGGAATTAGTGGAGATTTGTGCAACGAAGTCCAGTTTTTGAGTTGTTGAGTTACGAATTTTTATGGCAATGATAATTTTGGATGTTATGAAGCTATAACATTTTGCGGATCTCAATTTGAGCTTACGGTTTGTCCGGAATGGAATTTTCAAGTTTGGCGTGCGTTCGGGTACTGTTCCGAACAGTAACTTCGAAACTGATTTTCAGCTGTTTTCGGTAAGGTTTTAAGGCGTATGAATTGGGGTTGTTGTAGTATATCAAAATGGATTTCTAAGGATTATAAAGTAGCTAGAAACGAAATTTTATGGAGAAAGTTATGGCGCGACGAAGTTTAGCATGTGAGCCACATCTCGTGGATAACAATAGGTTTCCGCTAAATGTGAGCTTTTTGTTGGCGCGTAGATGTTGTTTTATCGATAAATAGGCATAGTATAGTGAAGTCCTTCATTGGAATGTCCTTTTACTAGGTCTTTTGATATTATTTTGGATTAGGAATTCGAGTGTGTCAGCTTAAGTAAGCGCTTAGTTGGTTTTTGACTTTTCCCAGGTGAGTAATACTATTTCTTCCTTGTATTTTAAACTCATGTTTGAAAAACATTATGGGTAATATATGTTATTAGTTGAAAAAGAGCATTCTTTGTTGCATAAAACAGGATCGGGCTTTTATTGTCATTTGTTGTTTGAGTGAAGGAATTGTCCTTTGATTTTAGTTGGAATATTTGCCTGAAAATGGTTTACAAAACCTTTATCAAAGGATCTTGGAAAATATCTAGTTTATGTGAAGTATTTTGATATTTATCAAATTGTGAGATGATTCTGATTCTATTTGTGGATTACTGGAAATTTGTAATTGATGGTTGATGCTCAATGTCTCTATGGACCTTGAAGGGTGTGTAGGTATGTGCATACTAATCTAGAATATCTTTGTAGGCCGAGTCACCGACTTATAATAGGTGGAGATCTAACTAAGGGGGAATTTTGGTCGTCTTGTCACGGGCGTTAAATGTGATCATGGTTGGACATTTAAGCTTAAGTTTGATCAATGGAGTGGACTATTGACATTTGATTTAAGTTTAGTTGATGGAATAGACCATTGACTCATGTTTTGACAAGTTTAGCCAATGGGATGGACCATTGACATGCGTTTTATGAGATCGACTAATAGACTGGACTATTGGTACCTATTTTTTATAATTGTGAGATACTTTTATCATAAACATATTATGTTAATAGTGAGTTGTGTTTGTGTTTAAAATGTGCATAATAATTTCTTAATTTGCTTGGAAAAAATGTGTTATTCACTAAGCCATGGTAGCTCACTCCTCTCATCTTCATGTTTTTCAGGTTCCTCAGCGAGCCGCAAGTAGACTTGAGAGTTCGTATCAGAGAAGACTTTTTGATAGTGGGAAATTTTTGGTATGAGCTAGTATAGTTATTAAACTAGCGAGCTAACTGTTTGGGACATGATTATGTCTTTTTTATGGTTAATAGACACCTCTGATATTGTAACTATATGCCCTTTTGTCAAGTGTGTGTGTGTGTGTGTGTGTGTGTGTGTGTGGATGTATATATGTTGATATAAGGCTATATTTTGGTTTGTTGAGACTGTGTCCTTTGGTGAAAAGATGGATGTGTCATGCCCTTGTTCTTGTGGATTTGGGATGTGACAACCTAATAAAAGATTAAAGTGTTATAAACTAACACAACCTCACAATGTCCCGTAAAATTTTTACAATCTCTAATACTAACAAATGTCCTGACTTCTGTAATATTGGCCTTCTATTTGACTAGATCAAGAATGGCGGTACCGGAATGAAAAAAAAATGTTGAAAAGTCAAAAAGAGGGAAAGTGAGCTCAACTTATATTATGGATAGAGAGCTCTCGCGGAGAAGGAAAAGACAGAAATAAATAAAGAAATAAAGAAGAGGGGTACTCACTTTTCCAACTTATATATGATTCATAAGTGAGCTCAACTTATATATGATTCAATTACGTATCGCAATTGTTGATATGGATCCAAGCCCTTCGTTCTTCCAATCATAGTAGTTTTCAGAATTAGGTCGTATATTAAAAGTATTGTGAATATTGACCTATGAAGTCCGATTTTTGAGATGTTGAGCTTTAAAATTTCATGGAAATTGTAGACTATGGCGTCATATAGATGTGGGATATGATGAGAGTTATTTTAGGGAAACGGTTTGACAGGAGTGAGAATTTTAGGTTTGAACAGCCGCTTCAAGTGAGCGATTTGTTGTTGATTAGGAGTCGTTAGTTGACATTTAAGCTTAGTATAGCTGTTTCGTTGTTGAGGTTCTTTAATAATTGATAGAATTATGAGATCGTTGGTTTGGTGGGAGTGAGAATTTTAGATTTCTCATGCGAGTTCCGCGTTGCGTTTATGTTTGAACTGTCCCTTCAAATGAGTAATCTGTTGTCGAGTAGGAGTTGTTCAATTAACATTTAAGCTCAGTATAGCCGTTTTGTAGTTGAGGTAGAGTTTTACTTGGTTTTGACATTGATTCTTGTCCAATCGATAAGATTACGAGATCATTAGTTCAGGTAAGCTTTGTCGTTTGGTTTTAGGTATTCTCAAGTGAGTGGCGTCATCTCTTATTTGAATTTGTAAACTCATGTATTGAGAGCGATAAAGATTTGATATATTATAAATTATTAATAATATGCTTGTTGCATAAAAATTTAGATACGGCATTTGTTATGATTTGGTATTTGTGAATGGTTTGCCAAATATTTTCAGAAAGTTGTTGTGAAAGGTTATATAATTTAATTCATGAACCTAGTTTATAAAATGGATTCTGAAATGATTTGTAAAAAGTATTGTGATTTATGAAATGGTTTCTGAATTTGGTTTATAGGGTTATTGGACAAGAGATTTATACTCAATATCGTTGTGAACTCATTGAGAGATTTGTGGTATGCACCTTATGGCCCAGCTATGGGCAATATAGATAGAGACCTTGCTAAGGGGGGAGCTTGGTCGCCTTGTCACAGGGCATTACGCATGATCGTAGTTAGATTGACCAACGGAATGGGCTATTAGCATTTGATTTTAATGAGATTGATAAATGTAATAAACCATTGATATATGGATGTTGAAATTGATCAATGGACTAAACCATTAAAGTTTGTTATGATATTATTAACTTAATGAATATTTTCTTATATGTATATGGTTATGTAAAAGTGATATAACTCATTTTTATCTTTTATGTGTATTATATGCTGGAATTGAGATAAGTGAGTTTTGAATATTGTTTTGTAAAGTACATAGTGAGTGCTCAATTTGCTTTGAAGTGATATGCATTGCTCACTAAGTTGTGGTTATTCATCAATTTCCTTCCCAATCTTTTCAGATTTCTCAATTAGTAGCCAATAGTTTGAGAGCGCTATTGATGGAGATTTTTGGGAGCTGGACGTTTGGATATAGTTTGAGATTATGTCATTCAAGTAGGACGGTCATGTCATTTCCCCTATCCCTGTAAACTTTGAGGTGTGACAACTTCAATAAGAATAAAGGAAATGACATGGCCGCTCTTATTTGAAGGACGCGGCTTCAAACATAACCAACATTAACTAGTTATCAAATATATATCTCCATTTATATCCGATAAACAAAATTTTAGTTAAATGATCGGACTTTTAAAAGCCATCATAAAGAGTATATACATAACTCAACTGAACCCAACATCTATCCATAGATGTGTATATATATATATCTCGTCTTATACCAATAATCCAACCACCAAAAGATCCCCAACATAGCCCTCTCATCTTATTTGCCACTAGCTGAATAACACTACCAAATAATGTGGCAATTCAAGCTGACCATCTCACAATTTGAACACTAAAAAAATGGAAGTTAATTCGGCCTAACAAGATCTCTATGGTGCGTGTAGCAAGAAATCCTTTCTTTTCTTCTCTCTCTTTCGTTTTCTTTCCTTCTTTTCCCTCCTGTACTTTTCTTTTATAACTCCTCCTTTTCTTTTTCTTTTTCTTTTATTTAAAAAAAAAACCCATTTCTGTTGTCTTGGTCAAAAATCCGATATTACAGAGATAAGGAAGGAGAATCACACCCAACCTTATTCGTTAGAGAGGACATTATAAATAGTTCAAATCACATTCAGTCCGAGATCAGCCTGGTTTACGAGCACCCCTGACATGTGAATGTGAACAGGGTGATATTCATTAATGCCAAAGTCAACTCTTTGCTTTTTTGGACTCAGTTTTAACTGAGGAATGAAGCAATATCTTATAATGACGCAATACGAATTAAATAACATTAGGACCGACTGTAGGACTTTAAATACACATAATCTGGTCTGCTTCTATTAGCCAATCCCAGCAAAGTCCACAGAATGCACTAGAACTGTCTAGTGTAATGTTTTACCAGACACAGGATTGAACCAATCCTTCGTTTTTTATTTTCTGCACTATTTTACCAGCCTACGGAAGGAAAGCACACTTCTGATGCAATGAAGGTGCAGGGAATTGCCACCAAGCAATCAACACGACTCAATGCCTGGTTCGTTTTAGCAAATTACAGATGCCAATAAGGACACAACATTTTCGAAGAAAAAGCTTTTTGGAGCAATTAAAAGGTCTAATACTTGATTGCATTCTGTGTAGCAACTTGACAAATTCGGGTGTAGTATTCTTCTGAAGTGAAAGAAGGAAAACATCAGCATCATCTCGGGCTATATCCAGAGGAGCACGCATCAAGATTATGATAACGGTTATGCGAATGTTTCTTACTTGGTTAATTCCTAGCATCTCTAGACTTTGATTCGAGGGCCGTAATCCTCTTTTCATTTTTGTAAGGACCTTCGTCAACTTGTTTGGGTTCGGTACAAGAAACGGAAGAAAAAGAATGGCAGTTTCGCTCTTTCAGCTGGAACCACCCCTTTTGCTTTTGGCATGCAGTTGGAATCATTATATATTACATTAAACCATCATGGCCTGTCATTATTCCAGAATCTCGTACCTAAGAAAAAGAAAAAAGAAAAAAAAAACCCAAGAGAATTTCTCATGTTGGAGTATGCTTTCTTTTTCATTCTTTTGCTATCTTGTCTGACGAATCAAGCAAGCAAAGAAATATTATCGTCAATATTATGTTCTTGAGAATAATATATTCTCCGCAGTTGCTCAAGGCCTCCTTGTACCACAAACTGAATACAAATTCGGAGGAACAATTGGCAGAGGCTGCGAAAACAGCCTGTGGCGATAAAATAAGATGTCCAAAACTGCAAGGTAATTCTCTCTTTTCTTGAATTTCTGGGAAACTTTTAGTGCTTTAACTGTTCAAAAGTTCTTATGACAAATGATAGTTCAATCATCTGTGACTGTGCGTGTGCGAAACACCTGAATTAAATTGCATGTTTGGAGGCATAACTCTGATAGGCATAAAATACAGAGAAGGACATGAATTCGTTTCCATGGGACTGGAGACCGTGAAGCCAGACAGCTCGAGCAACCTAGATCCGAATGAGGACTCCCCAAGCCAAAACTTGGCCTTGTTGAAGAGTACCAGCCGGAAGGCTGGTGAATTCTTGAAATCCAAAGTTCTGCGCAGAGTGTTCTCTGAGGACTATGAGAAGGTGAAGAATAAGATTTTCGATCCAAGAGGTCTAACCATTCATCTTTGGAACAGAATCTTCTTGACGGCTTGCCTGATCTGTCTATTCGTGGACCCTCTTTTCTTTTACGTGCCGTCGGTCAATGACAATTATTTGTGCTTTTATGATGGATTTGGCCTCAAGATCCTCCTGACAGTCATAAGATCGATGGCAGATGTCTTTTACGTTATTCAAGTCATTGTTCAGTTTAACACCGCTTTCGTTGCGCCCTCTTCCCGGGTGTTTGGAAGAGGAGAGCTTGTGATAGATTATAGAAAGATTGCGTTAAGATACTTGCGGAGCCGCTTCTGGATTGATCTCTGCGTAGCACTCCCTCTTCCTCAGGTTCCATCCTTTCGTTTAAGTATAACTATAGCAGTTAATTACAATGAAGCAATCGCTGGAACTAATTGAAATCTGTCCTTTCAGATATTAATCTGGGCAATAATTCCTGCCCTTCCTGGTTCAGCCACGACAAAAACGAAGAACCTGTTCCTATTTGTCATTTTGTTTCAGTACATACCAAGAATTTTTCTTATACTTCCACTCCGGTCGCAAATTAGTAATGCCGGTGGTGGATTAGCAAAGAAAGCATGGGAAGGGGCTGCATTCAACTTGATGCTCTACCTGTTGGCCAGTCATGTAAGTGTACCAAGGCCTTCTTTTTAGATTCAGTTTTCCCAAACAAGGAATAAGACTATTGCTATGTGTCCAGAACAAGTTTTGGCGACATTTTAACTGCATTGACAATGAGCAAATTCCACTTCTGTCTTTAATCCAAGACCAGATAAATTTAAACAGGCAATTTCTTTGTATTTTCAGCTTGTCCATGGAGCAATTCAGATTTACACGCTCTTTTGATCCACATAGTCCTGCCATTTTTATATTTGTACTTGAGTGTCCATTAATAGGTCTGTGACATGCTTTTTTGATCCATTCTCTCCATCATTTCAGGAGATAAAGTTACAGTCTTGTTCTGCTCTTCTTTTGTTTAATGAAAAGGTCATGTAATCAAGGTCCTCATTAGGCTGCATGAAAGAGCAACTTATTTCTTTCCATTGTACATTGATAGGTTACAGGAGCTTGCTGGTATCTTCTATCATTTGGCCGACAAATGTCTTGTTGGAGGATGGTCTGTGATCAAGAAAATCCTCAATGTCAATACAGTTTCTTTGAATGTCCCTACGCACAAGACCCTGGTAGGGTCACTTGGTATGGGTCGACCAATGTCACAACTCTGTGTAATGGAACCGATACTAGTAGCCCCATTAAATTTGGCATATATTTCAATGCTGTGACTAGTTCTGTTGGAAGCCGCAAATTCTTCAGCAAGTACTTCTACAGTTTGTGGTGGGGTCTGAACAACTTGAGGTATTCTCAGTTCTACCTATTTGCTGTGCCTGTGGGAAAATTTGCCATCTTAGAATGATTACTGGTCATTGCTTTAAGTTCAAACGATAAGTATCAATAATTCACCTGTCGATTAAAGCATACAGGAACATCCAGTAGGAACTTAGCAAGAACTGTTTGTTTTTTTGTCTTGCAGCTACTGCGATTTTGAGATCCTGCGTGTCTACTTCCTAAAAATGAATCTTTAATCTAATGTAGTTGTTTTGTTTTCCAATGACAGAAAGAAGTATGGATGCATGATTTTGCGAAATTGTGAATTCACTAACTAGTATTAATGCTGAGTGCTTTTTGTCCATCACTGACAAGACTCTTCTGATCCATGTGAACAGCTGCATGGGGCAAAACCTTGAATATACATCAAGCACTTATGTTGCAGAATTACTATTTACGATCGCCGTTGCGATTCTTGGACTTGTTCTATTTACCCTGGTCATCGGAAATATGCAAGTAAGCAACCTGAGCATCTTAGAGTTCACTCAGATGTTAGCCTAGTTAGGGAATTCATTCCATGCCTTTCTTAATTCGATAATGTTGCTTTCATTACTTTGTAAATATAGTTCGATAGCGGTAGGTTTTTGCATGGCTTCTGAAGCGATCATTATTACTAAGAGTTAGGTTTCTCAGTTACTTTTACTCACATCCCATCATGATGGTGTCATATTTTTTCACTTTTTATCGGTAGCAATACCTTCAAACTACGAACAACCAGTTAGAACAATGGAGGCTCAAGAGGACGGATACAGAGCAATGGATGCACCATAGACATCTACCTCCGGAGCTGAGGGAGTCAATTCGGATGTATGACCAATACAAGTGGGTGGCAACTCGAGGTGTTGACGAAGAATCCCTTCTCAAGGACTTCCCGATGGACTTGCGGAGAAATATCAAGCGCCATCTTTGCTTTGATCTAGTTCGACGTGTAAGCTGTCTAATCACATATGCTTCTTTGAATCAGTTGTTGCAGTTTAATTTTCATTGTGGAAACAGCTAGTGATTTTCTTTTCCAGAGAGAACAGACTCTTCTTCATCTACATCTGGATTTAACAGGTGCCACTTTTCAATCAAATGGACGAGAGGACGCTTGACGCAATATGTGAGAGGCTGAAGCCTGTTTTGTGCACAGGAAACATGTACCTAGTACGAGAAGGTGATCCGGTCCGAGAAATGTTCTTCCTGTTCCGAGGGCACCTTGACTCCTGGACAACCGACGGTGGACGCACGGGATTCTACAACTCAAGTCGTCTAATCCCCGGTGACTTCTGCGGTGAAGAGCTGCTAACATGGGCCCTTGACCCACGCCCAAGCATCGTCCTCCCCTCTTCCACCCGCACGGTGAAAGCTGTGAAAGAAGTGGAAGCATATTCTCTTGCTGCTGAGGACCTAAATTTCGTCGCGTCGCAATTCAGAAGACTGCACAGCAGAGAACTGAGGCACAAGTTTAGGCTCTACTCGCACCAGTGGCGTACATGGGCCGCATGTCTTATTCAATGCTCATGGCGCCGTTATAAGATGTTGAAGGAGGAGGGTAAGCTAAGAGAGAAAGAAGGTGTGAATGGTAAGTTGAGGCCTTTAAGGTCGTTTTGGGACGTGTACGCGACAGAGCTGATCGAGAGCACCAGAAGGGATGAGAAAAAACAAGCAGGTTCAACTTCTGATGCTGGGAACACAATACAGAAACCAGTGGACCTGGATTTTGCTGAGGAATATTAGGACTCGGTGGCAGCAATCAAAAAGCATCAAGGCCTTGCCCTTTTATGTAAATTATACAGCTTCACCATAGATCTAAGTAATGTAATCTACTTCAGTCGTTCAGGGTACGGGCATCAATGTACAATATTATGAACTGACAGTTGCTATTAAGAACATTACTGAACAAGTGGTGTGGATGCTATTACAGTTTCAATATGAAAAAACAATGACATACACAGAGGATCAGGATTGGAGACGTATACTTTCGTTTCAATTTGCACAACCCAGTAGTCAACCAGTAAGATTTTAGCATTTTCGAAATTAAGAACATGGTTATGGAAATTCGATGCTTGTTACCTCATCCATTTTCTTTCTATCATATGACTGAGGTTCAGGAAAGGTTAGTCTTTTGCAGTCTCTTCTGCTGCAGAACTCACAAGCTCTGGCATATTCTTGACAACGTTAAAATCAAAAGGAAAAAAAAAAACACACAACATCGGAAATTGAATGTGATTTTTCCTGACAAGTGATTTGTGTTCTTGCCAAACAAGAAAATGACTCGTCAGGATTAGGATGGAGATATCTCGATCAACGAAACTCGACATCCTCGTTTTTGTACATACAAAGGGATGATTTATCAGCTCTCTATAGATTCATCAGTCGAAATTTCACTTAATCCCAGTAATCGCTCAAAAGAAAAATTCCTAAACAACCGCCCTTATTAAAATCCTGAATCTCTCTCACCACCCAACCAGCCAACAACCACCGGCACAAGCGGCGGTGCCTCTCAGCCTCGGGTAGATACGAGCTCAAAGTTCAGAGACCACGAGCGAAAATCACCGGGGAAGAATCACAGTCGTGCACGTTTAACTTGCTGGGTCAGCTCCTGAGATCTCTGCGCTGCTGTGCGAGAGCTGACAGCTAGATATAATCCTTTTCTCTTTGGTTGCAGTTTTGACTTTGGAGTTATTATATTGTTCCATATTTCATTGACCCAAACGGCATTGATGATTCCCACAATCTCGTACACAGGAAGAAGGACAAAAGCAGGAATTTCTTAACACTTTCTCAATATCTTACTTTATCACGTCTGGAAAGCTGGCAACTATTTTTACTCTTGCACATGGAGTCGTTCCTTTTTGTTGGTTCTTTCAATTCAGACGGCTTGACTTGAGCCTGCATTACGCAAAGCATAACGTTCAGGCATTGTCCAACTACGGGTTGAATCCTCGAGTCACGGGAACAATTTGCAAAGAATCTCAATGAGCTTTCGCAAGTTGAGGTCCAGATTTGTGAGGTGAGCTAGCTCTCGTTTCTTCAATTTCTGGGTGCAAGTGATTATTTTGCAACTGTTCCAGCAACCGGTGACGATTAATAGCTCGGTTCTTCTATGGTACTCTGCAAAATATAGTGATTCAGTTAGGAATATGATGAACATGCGTGCAATTCTAAGTTTCTTAGCGAAACCTTTAGTCCAGTCATTACATGCGTGACAATCATAACTTCAACTGATATAAAATGCAGAATAGGAGATGAATTTCTTTCTGCCAGACTCCCAACAGTTAAGCAAGGCGGGGCAAGCAGCCTAAATTCGAATGAGGACGCCACACATTGTAACTTAGGCTTGCAGAATACCGACAAATCCTTGAAATCCAAAGTTTTGTCCAATGTGTTCTCTGAGGACTATGACAAGGTGAAGAATAGGATTTTTGACCCAAGAGGTCAAACCATTTGTAGATGGAACAGGGTTTTCTTGAGAGCTTGCCTGGTCTGTCTATTCGTGGATCCTCTTTTCTTTTACGTGCTCTCGGTTGACAGCGACCTTCTGTGCTTATATGATGGACCAGGACTAAAGATCCTCCTAACAGTTGTCAGATCTGTGGCTGATGCCTTTTACATTGTTCAGATTATCGTTCGGTTTAACACAGCATTTGTTGCTCCCTCTTCCCGAGTGTTTGGGAGAGGAGAACTTGTGATAGACTCTACAAAGATTGCACTCAGATACTTGTGTGACCGCTTTTGCATCGACCTCTATGCAGCACTCCCTCTTCCTCAGGTACCGTCTATATGTTGAGTGCAGCGGTCAATCAATTATTGCAGAGACATATCCAGCACTGATTAGCAATTTTTCATTTCAGGTGTTAATTTGGGCAATAATCCCAAACATCAGCGGTTCAACCACAACAAAAACGAAAAACGTGCTCCTGTTCATCATTATCTTGCAGTACCTGCTAAGACTTTTTCTCATACTTCCCCTCCGGTTGGAAATTAGTAATGCCGGTGGTGGATTAGCAAAGAAAGCTTGGGCTGGTGCTGCATTTAACTTGATGCTCTACCTCTTGGCAAGCCATGTAAGTGTATAGGAAATTAATTTTTCCATTCGAGTTCCCAAATGAAAAAAGAAATTATATGCTTATATAGCAATTTTCTTTTCGCATTGACAGGTTTCAGGAGCTTGTTGGTACCTCCTCTCTGTTGGGAGACTAGAGTCTTGCTGGAGGATGGCCTGCAATCAAGAAAAGCCATCATGCCAGTACAACTTCTTCGACTGTCGCCGTGTCCAGGACCCTGCTAGGGTTTCCTGGTTCAGGTCAACCAACGTAACAAGTTTGTGCAATGGAAGCAGTTCCAATAGTCCCATTAATTTTGGCATTTATGCTGTTGCTGTGACTAATTCTCTTGCAAGCTGCAAATTCTTCAGCAAGTTCTTGTACTGCTTGTGGTGGGGTATAAACAACCTGAGGTATGCACTGGGTTGTTTACCCCCATTTCATTGTGTCTGCGCCAATTGTATCGATACTCTACATTGGAGGAATAACCAGTATACATCTCCCAGAAGCATACAGGAATATCAATGCCGATGCGAAAATCATCTTTTCCAAGGAACTTTGCTGGACAACTTGACTTTTGTCCTAAAGCTAGTGCATGTTTGAGACTAGACTGATGCATAACTAATGTTACAGTGCTTAATTTATGAACGAAATTAACATTAGCAATTTGTTTTTCTTCACTGACAAGGCTCTCTTCTGATCCACATGAACAGTTCCATAGGGCAGAACCTTGAATTTACGGCTACCACTTACATTGCAGAATTAATTTTTTGCTTTGCGGTTGCGATTCTTGGGCTGCTTTTGCTTGCTCAGCTCATTGGAAATATGCAAGTGAGCTCTGTTGTTCAATTTACTCCGCTTTGGGTGTTCATTTCATAGCTTGCTTAAATCAGTAATGATGTCTACATCATCACTAGCAACAGATAATAGAGACTATGAGTGAGGAATCATCAGTAGTCTTTTGATCACACAACCCATCATCATGGTAAAACATAGTTTTATCACTTTCTATTGGTAGGAGTACCTTCAAGCAGCAAACAACCGAATTGAGCAGTGGAGGCTCAAGAAGACAGATACAGAGCAATGGATGCATTACAGACATCTGCCTCCACTGCTGAGACAATCTATTCGGACATATTACCAATCTAAGTGGGTGGCAACTCAAGACATTGAGGAAGAAGCTCTTCTCAGAGAGTTCCCTGTGGACTTGCACATAAATGTCAAGCGCCATCTTTGCTTTGATCTAGTTCGACATGTGAGCTGTGGAATCCTATATGTTCTTTTTTTCATTTGGTTGTTCTTATGTGATTTCCTTAAAGATGTGAAGTGACTAGCCGGATTTTCTTCTGTGATGCATTGATTCTTCTCCACTTATGTCCAAACTTAACAGGTCCCGCTATTCAATCAAATGGATGAGAGGATGCTAGATGCAATATGCGAGAGGCTGAAACCTGTTCTGTGCACTGGAAACATGTACTTAGTACGTGAAGGAGATCCGATTCAAGACATGTTCTTCATAATCCGGGGGCACCTCGATTCCTCCACAACAAATGGGGGCCGCACAGGGTTCTTCAACTCATGCCGTCTGGGCCCTGGGGACTTCTGTGGCGAGGAGCTGCTGACGTGGGCCCTGGACCCGTGCCCGAGCATTGTCCTGCCCTCATCCACACGAACAGTCAAGGCCCTGAAAGAAGTGGAAGCATTCTCTCTAGCTGCTGAGGATTTGAAGTTTGTGGCATCGCAGTTCAGGAGGCTGCACAGCAAAGAGCTGAGGCACAAGTTCAGGTTCTACTCACACCAGTGGCGTACATGGGCTGCATGCTTTATCCAATTCGCATGGCGCCGTTATAGGAGGTTGAAGGAGGAGGCTGAGCTAAGAGAGGACAGTGATGGTCAGGTGGGCCAATTGAAGCCTTCAAGGTCGTTTTGGGATGTGTACGCGAGGGAGCTGATACAAAGCACCAGGAGAGATGAGAAGAGACAAGCGGAGTCGGGTTCAGAAGCTGTAAACGTGATACAGAAGCCGGTCGACCTCGATTTTGGGGAGGAATTTGAAATTGAGGACTCGATGACAGCGTCATAATCAAAGCTAAAAATTTTTGCATCGACCTCTGTTTGCACTCCTGTGCATAACCGCAGATCCAAGTAAAGCTTAACCGTGTACAGTTTCCTTAACAGATTGTTGTTGTTTGTTGCTGCAAGGGGACATTTCGAATATATTGGAACAGGGCAGCTATACCGGTTTCACTTTGCCACCCAACCTTGTTATTCAGTATGCAGAAGAGTTCTTTTCCCAGTTAAAGGTAATAAACAACGTGTATGCTTTCAAGAGATCATGAAGATGAATCTCTGAAGGTTATTATTTGATCATTCATTTCTTTTAGTTTGTGGAGAACAGTGACAAGTAATGCAAATTATCGTCTTCTTCCTCGATATTAATGTATTCAACTTTTTCGTGGATGCGCAATGGTGAATAAGCGGTCAAGAATCATTGCCACGAAAATCATGCAACTTCCTGTATGTCATCCGCCTCGCTAACACGAATGATGCAACTTGGTTATCCAATTCTTTCTCTACCTAACTTGTCATTTTCAAAAAAAGATGTGCAAAATTTGAAATAGACATGCAAGACTTTGGGAGAGGCTGATGCTTGGTTTTAGGACCAGATCTGCATTCTCTGCTTTGGGGGTTTTATTGTTAATGGCGACAAAAGCCCTCATTCAAGTTGAAATGGAGAAATGTTGGGGAAGCTTCTGAGGTTGTGTGCCTCAGTCAATTATCCAACCACTCAGTCAATTAATGCACACCCCAGCAAAGTCGATTCTGCCTGGTCTCTATGACATGCCATATGTACAGTTGATTCTTCGCAGCCCAAAAGGAAAAGAAAGAAAGTCGTTATGTTAACCGTGGACTCATTCAAATTCTTTTTCCTTACTATTTTTTAACCTTTTTTTTCGGTTCTTTTTTATTACAAAATACCCATAAAAGAAAAAGTTACCCAAGGAGTAAAAAGTAAGGATGTTGGCAACACCATGTGTGAAATTGGAGTAATACTAGGTATACTGAAATCCAACAAAACTTCCTGTATCATTTATGAATCTATTTTGGGAATCAATTTTAACATACCTTGCAAATTGTCTTAACCTTCAAAGATACTCTTGCAGCGTTGAGAATGGGTTAGAGATGGCCCTTCTCAAATTGATCAAAATTCTCATGATCTTCGATATGGGTTTCTCGGACCCCGGTCAATCATTCATTTATTTTCAATTTTTGTGTCCACCTCTCAATTTAACTTAGTCATGTAGTTAAAGGGTGATGGTGACTTTTGCAATTCGGTGAATCACACACTAAAATAAAAAAATATCGCGCGCTCTAGCGAATGTACAAGTTCTAGTTTCTATGAAATAAACAGAGCAAGAATAGCATAATAGTGAGGTATAGTTTTTAGAGAGAGCTTGTCCCTGAACCTCATAAAAAAGTCTTGCTAATTGCATAAACATTTATTGATAATAGAAAAGAAGACGGAGGCTGAGATGTTCCTGTGGCGGTCCTTCTCTTCTTGTTCGGACATATTCTACGACGACTTGGTCTTTTTTATTTCTCTAAATTGTCTATTCCCGGGTCCCAATTCTCTGGGCATGTCAAATTTGGCAGTCTACACATGTCGCTGTCCATGCATCTTCGGTTTTGAACTGTAAGTTCTTTCATTCATTATTCGTCTTGAACTGGTCCGAGCTCGCTCGGGCTCTTACCGCAGACGCGCTCCTCATCTTCTAGGCGTCAAGAATCCCCAAACTCGTCAAAGGAGAGAGATTCGTGACCTGTTTTTTTGGTAAGGTATTTAATTTTTTTGGTAAGGAGATTCGTGACCTGTTCGTCGCTGTAAAGCCAAAAAAGCTCGACTTCTCAGCTTCTTATATTAGCTTTGTTAATCGTTTCATCTCGTGGGTCATGAATATATTGCACATACAAGACAGAGAAGGGCGATAATTGTGAGTGTGATTTTCTCCGGACTTGTTTTGCTCTTGTTCTTGTTGCTGGATTCACTTGGTCAATGCGGATGGCTTTATTGCCAAAGTTCAAAGTTTAATCTGGACCGGCGTCTTTAAGAGAGAACCAGGAAACATTATATCTCTTTTAAGTAGGGCCTGACAAATACAAATCTCATGCTTCTATATTATTGGGATTCTAGATTAACAAGTGTTGGTCAATTGGATAATTTCGGTCATTCAGGTTACTGACTTGTTTATTCATGAATGACTTGCTTCGCGCTGAAAATGCATTTTCCTTTCATGAGAAGATGATCTCTGCATGCATGCCATGTCCTTTTCTCGGTGCCTAGTTCTTGTTTGCTTATATTTGTGCTCGAACCCTTGTCTAGAGTTGGAAGTCCTATCACAAATAGAAGGATTTTTTGCGTGCTTTGAGGTGGCCTAGAATGTTGAAAGTCCCAGGAGTTCATTTTTGAGTTGAAGTCTCTCTATTCCATTTCTTCATTTGATGCTCTGTGAAGAAAGGTCAAATGCTCATTTTGCATTTGTAGCTTATGAACTTGGCTCAGCGAGCACTGACACAAAAAAGGGTTATTCAGAATGTCATAGTGTTTTTCTTGTATTTGTCTGTTGCAGATCAGGCCTATCAATTGAGTTGAGACCAAGGAAACTGGTTGAATTCGCAGTAAGCCATGGGTTTACGTAACCCAAGATCGATAAGGTCTGTCAATCCATAGGTGTTGAATTTTCTTCTGAAGTCTAATATTTTGTGTTTCTGTGCAATTTTTACCTTATTGGCAACTGGATCTTTTGTCATCTCACTGACATCTATTACCTCAATCACTCCTGAATCTCAACCATTGTCATCTCATGAACTGGCAGAGTTCAGGATGAAGTTGAATTGTCTGAGCATGGATCCATTAGGCTCTTACACAACAATGCCAGGAAGCAAACATATGAAGCAAGTTTCATGGAGAGAGACAATAAGGCATCACAGAAAAACCCGACTTCCTTGAGAGCGAAAATACTCTGCAGAGTCTTCTCCGAGGATTATGAGAGAGGGAAAAGAAAAATTCTGGATCCTCGTGGGAAGACGATGCAGCGGTGGAACAGAGTTTTCTTGGTGGCATGCTTAGTTTCGCTGTTCATCGATCCTCTGTTCTTTTACTTGCAAGTAGTGTGGGAGGAACAGTGCATAAACATTGGAGTGCCCCTTGAAGTCATCCTCACTGCCGTCCGGTCACTGGTCGACTTCTTTTACATGATTCAGATTTACATTCGATTCCGTACAGCTTATGTGGCGCCTTCTTCTCGTGTTTTCGGGAGAGGAGAACTTGTAATTGATCCTTCAAAGATTGCACGAAGGTACTTAAGGAGAGGTTTTTGGATTGACTTCATCGCCGCGCTCCCACTTCCTCAGGTATGTCGCACTATCCTCTTTTGCCCAAGTTTGCACTGCCAAGCCAACCGTGGCTGATTCTGTTCAAAAAATGAGATGAGTTTTCCTCTGTTTACAGGTGTTGATATGGGTGATCATCCCGAATCTTGGGGGTTCAACAATCACCAATACGAAAAATGTGCTTCGCTTCATTATTATTTTCCAGTACCTGCCCAGACTCTTTCTTATTGTTCCTCTGTCATCACAAATTGTGAGGGCCACCGGTGTTGTCACAGAACAAGCTTGGGCTGGAGCTGCTTATAATCTGATTCTTTACATGCTTGCGAGCCATGTGAGTCCTTAACAAACCAACTCTCAGGATGAGAAATTATCTTTTGCTTAATTTGTTCAGCTTCTTAATAGGTTTTGGGAGCCTGCTGGTACCTCCTGTCCATTGAACGGCAAGAAGCGTGTTGGAAATCCGTGTGCAACAAAGAGAAGTCATCTTGCAATTATCAATTCTTCAATTGTCACAAAGTTGACGATCCTGCCAGGAATGCCTGGTTTCAGTCAAGCAACGTCACAGAGTTATGCAAACCAAGTAGCGGGTATTATGATTTTGGGATATATGGCGATGCACAGACGCACGCTTTGAGTGCTTCGCCATTTCTGCGGAAGTACTTTTACTGCCTCTGGTGGGGCTTGAAGAACCTCAGGTGAGAGGAATACGCCCCATATTTTCTTTTCCTCATTACAAGTTGGGTTTCAGAAGCTAAATGCTTCGTCACTAGACCTTGTTAACCCATTTCTAAGACATGAACAATGACTTGTGGACAGAACCAGAAAAAGCCCTTGCTATCTATCTTAAGATCCTGATTTCTGGGTAGAGTCAAAAAGACTTCTTCATATTCGCAGCCAAATAGAACTGAAAAGTTTTGTCGCCAATTGTTAACCACTTTTATGGATAAAATTAAGCTGGTCCTGCTCTGTCTATTAAGCCTTTTTATCTCTGGAATGTGCAGTTCCTTGGGGCAAAACTTGTCGACGAGCACATATATTGGAGAAATCTTATTTGCCATCATTATTGCTACTCTTGGCTTGGTGCTCTTCGCACAGCTCATTGGCAATATGCAAGTATGTATTGCATTTCACTATTGCTGTGGCAAGTTTTTACACGAATACTACAAAAGTGGTGATTGATTTGTGTGAGTGGTGATTATCTGGCAGAGATACCTCCAATCAACAACAGTCCGGCTAGAGGAATGGAGAGTAAAGAGGAACGACACTGAAAGATGGATGCACCACAGGCAGCTGCCGCCAGAGCTGAGGGAGTCTATTAGGAAATACGATCAGTACAAGTGGGTCGCCACTAAGGGAGTTGACGAAGACGCTATTCTGAGAGGCCTCCCTATGGATCTGCAGAGAGACATCAAGCGACACCTCTGCCTCGATCTAGTCCGACGCGTAAGTTCTCCTTTTATCTTTGTCACCAACATTTGTGATACTACTGATCTTTTAGTCTAGTAATGGCATGTAAATACACAATCCATTTTTTCCACTGGTCAGACCAATCAAGTAAGATTAACTTAAGAGAGTTTTGCTCATGATTTGGTAATTGACATCAATCTTGGAATTGCCGTACTTGTGGCAAGACCTGCCATAAAATCGTCTTGAATTTGTTCGAGAACCGCATCACTTGCAGAGTGAAGGAAACCGCAGTACCAAACTCGGTCAAATTTGGGCTGCAACTTACCTACGTTGTCCTCAAGTGGTTCTTAAAGCAAGTAATCACATTATAAGCCTCAAGACATCCTACAGGAAGATATTAGATGAGCAAAGATTAAGGATCCTATAGTATGTAACTTGAACAAGCAAGGCTTTCGTTACCAGTGATGGTTGTTTGGTCATACTTATGTTTCTTTTTTGACATATGCAGGTACATCTGTTTGATCAGATGGATGGTAGGACACTCGATGCAATTTGTGAAAGGCTCAAACCCGCCTTGTGCACTAACGGAACGTTCTTAGTGCGCGAAGGTGACCCGGTCAATGAGATGCTCTTCATCATTCGAGGCCACCTCGACTCTTACACCACCAATGGGGGCCGCACCGGGTTCTTCAACTCATGCTGCATTGGTCCAGGAGATTTCTGCGGCGAAGAACTGCTCACATGGGCCCTGGACCCAAACCCCAGCATTATCCTACCATCATCGACCCGCTCAGTCAAATCCCTCTCCGAAGTGGAAGCTTTTGCGCTGAGGGCAGATGACTTGAAATTTGTGGCATCGCAGTACCGGAGACTTCACAGCAAGCAACTTAGGCACAAGTTTAGGTTCTACTCGCACCATTGGCGAACCTGGGCTGCATGCTTCATACAAGCAGCATGGCGGCGGTTTAAGCGACGCAAAGAAATCGCCGAGCTCAGGGCCAGAGAAAGTTCCATTGTTTTTTCCGAAGTCCTGACTTTATCTTCTAAGTCCGGATGGGGGGTGTATGACACAGAGAAGGGCTCAAGCTCTAGGAGCTTTCATAAGCACTCGGGACCAAGTTCTAGCTTCATCAGTGCATTACAGAAGCCGGTGGAGCCAGACTTTTCAGTTGATGTTGATTCAATTGTTAACTGATCTTTACTCAGCTAAATTCGGAATTCGCATGACAGAGTATGTATAGATTCTTTTTTTAGCCCATTCTTTGTTTCTTTGGTTAAATGAGATCAGAATTCCATGTTTAATCTTTTATCCAGTCTCATTCTTAAAATCTTGAGTGTAGATTGAAGACACTGGCTTTGTAACAATTTTGAACTGTCAAAGCATCATACACTAAACTAGATTGATCAGTTGCAGATCAATCGGTTGACCAGAGAAATTAGTCATTTCGAGCTGCTGATTCAGTTCTGACAGACAGCCTTATAGCTTCCCTTACCATTTTGTTGGATTGGAAAGATTGGAGTATTCTTCATTGTCAAATGCATTGGCTCATCTAAGGACAGACAAATATAGATGAACTTGATATAGGATCCTGTCTCCTATTTTGTGTGGCTTGACATTCTTGCGCAATGAAAATCCTCTTGAAAAAGATCATATCCCAGTCGATGTACCTTCAGTTAGAACTTATTTTCATTTCGAAATTGTTAAAGAGCTTGACCAAAAGCTAAGCCCTTAAGAAACGTTTGGTACCTTTAAACAAAAAGGCCATGACAAACTCTGTTTACAAGCATTGTAACGAACGGATTTATGAAGTTAAAGAACAAATAATAAGTCGCGTAAGCAGATAACCATGGCCTGCCCTTAACAATGCAACCATTTGCTGCAAAAGTTTAGTATCAGTGGCTGTGTAGGACTAACTAGGAAGACTTCCCTTCCCATCCTAGGGCTGTTGATTCATATATACACGTGGAATTCAGGTCATGTCAATTTGTATAATATACAATGTTACAGAATAAGAACACTGCAAATGTCATAATTTTTATACAACACTCAGTGAGAGCCATAACTTTTTTTCACTCACTTAAGTGCCACATTTTTTGAAAATCTTTCACTTGAATGCCATCGATGATTTGTTTGCCAGAAAATCCAAAGTGTTTTGTTGGCAAAATGAAATCCGCAAATGAGAAGTTAAACAACATTTTTAAAGATATATTTTAAGTACCCTAATTCAATTTAAGAAAATTGGGGCAAAATTATAAGTTGGTGAGGAACCCTAACTCTACTACGAACCCAAATTTGGGGTCCTTATAGCAAGAGGAGGGGAGGGAGAGGGGCATACGTTGAAGGAACCTAACTCAAAAAGAGATTCCCTTACACATTCTCTCTAGGAGTCATCATCGCCATTTTCTTTGTTTCGTCCATCAACGGATTTTGGGCTCTCAAAGGAAGAGCAAGGACAAAGAAGAGAGAGCGGCAATGGATAACGGAGGAGGCGCGGCGTCGAAGTCGTCGGACTATGATTCCAAGTCGAAGTAAGTGAAAATAGAGCGAGAGAGAGAGAGAGAGAGAAAAAAAGCTTTATAAATTTTTTCTATTGAGTCTACGATTTCCAAAAGAGGAAAAAGTGAAAGAAAGAGTTTGTCTTTCTAGAACACCATCATTTTGTTAGCTCTATCCACATACAACGAAAAATTTTCTACATGGAACTTTAATTTCTTCTAAAAAGTTGTATCAGATTCAAAAATATGATTTAAAAGGCCACATAGGATGAATAATTATTGAATAGATACTCAAATGAATACTTTATATTAATTTGACACTCAAGTAAACGAAAAGATAATTATAACGTCTAAGTGAGCATTATATAGAAATCATGGCACTATTCTTATTTTAATATTAAAGTATTTGTTATATCATACTAAAATCTTAATTTATGTTAGATAATTTATCAACATCAAATCTCATAAAGCATCGATTCGCTTAAAAATCAATGGTTCTTGGCCTTTAGCGTCTAGGAGCCATTAGTATTGGCTCTAAGTATTGTATTTTATGTAATTCCTTGGAAAACCATTTATCTAGCCTGCCTCCTAAGCCCAGATTCTGCATAGACTTTTGACCTTGCCCAGATTTTGCATCAGCCATTACGTAACAAGACAGTCAAAGTTTTTGAATTCAATTCATGGCGAATCTCTTTCCCTCGTCTGTGGATTTTTGCTACTTTGATGCCACTGATTTCGAGCATTGCTTCCCCCAAAGGGACTGAGTTTGCGTGCTTCGAGATCGTATCAGCTTTCCTATTAAGGTGTGAGGGTAAGATGACAAATTGGACCATTTTAGAGTATTATAGGCCTTTAGCAAAGACTGTCGCTTATGGCACACCAGTAGGACTATGGAGACGAGTTCATACACTCCCCGATGAATTGAATGATTGTGAGTCGAATCGAATATTCCGTAACAAGTGTAAAGTTCTTGCGACAACGCCGGAGGGATAATTTCGTAGATTTCCCTACTCGCCTTTTATTGTATTTTTATCTTCAGGAAAGGCTTTTAGTAAAAGACAGACTTCTGATACTCAAACAGGGTCCACCCATCCTCATCTTAATCATTTTTCCAAATGAATTGCCCCACCAGGCAAGCAGCTTTGTTTGTTAGGAGTTCAGTATCAAACGGGGTCCCACTTTGACTATCAGCCTGGTTTTGCTCCTTTTAAAAATCGAAGTCAGGTACCAAAGAAAGCTAAATGAAAAATTATACGTTCGCATTGTCATGAAAGCAGCAACTGACTTGACTTTCGAACTGAATTATAAAGTCATTAGGGCTTATAATTTCTATAATCCAAACCCGAAAACCATCATTCCAATGGAAGTACCAGTGATCGTGTCTTCTGCAATTTCTTGCTCTCTTCCCTCCTCAGTTCAAATCAGTAAAGGGGCTTTTCCTTCTTGTTCCCCCCCAATTGAGTATGACAATCGGATTGACAATTGTTAAATGATAATGTTTCGTGGATTAAATCATCCAGGTTCTTGCAATCATTCGCTTGACAACCCACTCTAACATGATTAGCCTGATGAAATTGTCTTTCTGGCGAGATAATTTGGTCAGGGCTCTCGAATTTGACCACTCATTTGCCCATTCCTGATCCGTTCCTCGTTGCTGGGAAAGAATTTGGTCAAGTGTGTTAGGCCATCATGATGGCCAGGAAAGTTTTAGCGGGAGACGACTCGGATCTTGATCATAGCCATGTTTGCTCGAGCAAACTTTCAATCGATGCAATCATATGTTCAAGACGGTCAAAAGGCACGAATAGGTTACATTTTCTTGATGCATGAATGAAGGCATATGTGCACCTTTTGCAATTCGTGGGGATAATTAAATGGGATGGGTTCATCTTGTGAACCTCGAGCGATTTTAATGTACTCTCTATTTATATTAGGCCACTAGCCGTGAGATCATGTGGAATTCCTCTTTAGCTCTTAGCCATGCTGCACCTCGGTCAAATTCCTCACCACTTCATCATGCATTCAAACCTACACCGTTCCTCTTCCAGCTACACCATAGGCACATCCATCCCCTATAAGCATGTCACCACCATCCATCGATTTATATAGGTAGTAAACCAACTCTTATTGTCACATCCCAAATCCTATAGGGATGAAGGAGTGACCCGGCCATCCTTTCCCCAAAGGACGTAGCCTCAACTATACCCACATATCCAACTCCCAAAAGTCTCTACGATGGCACTCTTGCTCTAACGGCCACTACCTGAAAGACCTGAAAATATGATAAGAGGAAAGGAATGAGCTACCACGGCCCAGTGAGTAAGACATTTCTTCCAAGCGGATCGAGAAATTACTATGCACATTTACAATACCAATATAATTCACTTTTAACATAATATATTCATACTACAAATATCTCAAAAAGATAACAAAATAGATACCAATGGTCGAGTCCATTAGTCAATCTCATCAAACACATGCCAATGGTCCATTCCATTGGCTAAACTCATCAAAACACGGGTCGATGGTCCATTCCATCGACTAAACTCAAATCACATGTCAATGGTCCACTCCATTGACCAAACTCAAGCTCAAATGTCCAACCATGGCCACGCTTAACGCCTGTGACGAGACGACCAAGATTCCCCCCTTGGTTAGGTCTCCACCTATTATAAGCCGATAGCTCGGCCCACAAGGATATCCTAGACTAATATGCGCATACCTACACACCCCTCAGGGTTCACAGAGACATTGAACATCAACCAACAATCACAAATTTCAGTAATCCACAAACAGAATCAGAATCATCTCACAATTCATGCATTTGATAAATATCAAAATGCTTTACATAAACCAGAAACTTTCCAAGATCCTTTGATAAAAGGTTTCGCAAACCACTTTTAGGCAAATATCCCAACTAAAATCAAAGGACAATTCCCTCACTCAAACAACAAATGGCAGTAAAAGTCCAATCCTGTTTTATGCAACAAAGAATACTCTTTTTCAACTAATAGCATATATTACCTATAATGTATTTCAAACATGAGTTTAAAATACAAGAAATAAATAGTATTACTCACCTGGGAAAAGCCAAAAACCAACTACGGCAGTTACCCGAGCCGTTGCACTCAAATTCCTAACAATTAACCCGAAAAACAATATCAAAAGACCGAGTAAAAAGACATTCTAATGAATGGCTTGACTATACTATGCCTATTTGTCGATAAAACGACACCCACGCGACAACGGAAAGCTCGCTTCTAGCAGAAACCCATTATTATCCACAAGACATGGGTTATGCGTTCAACTTCGTCACGCCATAACTTTCTCCACAAAATTCCGTTTCAAGCCAACTTATAGTCCTTAGAAAGCTATTTTGATATAATACAACAACCCCAACTCAGCCGCCTCAAAACCTCGCAGAAAACAACTGAAAATCAGTCCCGAAGTTACTGTTCGGACAGTACCCGAACGCGCGCCAAACTTGAAAATTCCATTCCGAACAAACCATAAACTCAAATTGAGATCTGCAAAATGCTATAGCTTCATAACATCCTAAATTATCATTCTCATAAAAATTTGCAGCTCAATGACTCAAAAATCGGACTTCGCCGCACAAACCCCTACTAATTCCGAATTTCAAGCCCTAATTGGAATTATTCCTTTCGAAAGAAGATTAAAGGCCTTAATCACTTACCGGCATCGTAGAATGGTGTTGATTTGGCTTGGTGAGTCGTCCAGATCGGGAGTGTGCCAAAAATACTCTCATTTTCCCCCTTTTCTTCTTTTCCTTCTCTTTCTCTCCTCTCTCGTTTCTGCTTCTGCTTCTGCTTCTTTCCCTTTTTATTTATGTTTTGCCGTCCTCTTCTGCAAGTGAAGGGGAAATAAGATAGTGGGCTAGACTTGGACTTTCAAGAGGCATGGGCTGGGCTTGTTGAGCCCATCTATTACACCTATGATGGGTCATGTGACAAGAACATCCAGAATCCAATACCCACTCATTGCAAGATGAACTCATGATGATCACTAACATACACCCGACACCACTGGAACTACTACTTGCTGTAGAAGTTACACCGCTCTCTATTATGCAGTGCCCTCCCTCACGACAATTGTAACATCCATAGTTCTTTCAACTTCCGACGACTCTTCACATATGACCTCCCGTCTACCCCACTCAAGACTTGTCTAGGTGTGCCTTAGAGAATGTACTCTCCGTCCCTACTTCACCTCTCTGGGCTTCCTCCATGGTCGACCTTAGTCCATATCTATCCTCTAACGCTTCTTAATGCGCCTTGTTAAATAATCGCACCTCCTCTCCTTTCAAGAATTATAGATGTTTCTAAGTTACCTATATTTCTAAGTATTTTGTCAAAAGATATTTAAAGAGGAGTTTTGAAATATTTAGGGAGATTTTTTCTCTAGAATTATCTAGAGAGAGATAGAAATATCTAGGGTATTTCTGGGAGCATATTTATCTAGAAATATCTAGATACTTTAGGAGGCGGAACCACCTCCTCAGGTATATAAATAAGCAATCCATTAGAGTATATGTGCTGTGAGAGAGTTTCGCTACCATAACTAAGGATGAGAAAGAGTGCTTGTCAACCAAGACTGTGTGTAAGAAGTTTTCCCAATCGATATTGTAAAGGACCGTCTCTAATACTAAGAGTGTGTTTTCCTTAAGTAAGTCTTGTGTATCTTATACAACGAGTGGTATCAGAGCTATGCCTCTGAATTCAACATGCCTAAAATTGAAATTATTTTCACTAGTAAATTTCATGGAAGCCATAACGAAATTGCACATAGCTATTTCTGGAACAATCGATATCAACAATGACTCAAAGCACTGCTACCAATTTGTTAGGCGAAAAGGCAGAAGCGTGGAACCAACATAAACAATTAAGCAAGAAATAAACAAAGAAATAATGTTGACATAGACGATTACGTGATTTGGCTAGGCGTGCGGACTCCATAGTGTAAGATTGACGAAATGTTTCACTAAATCAACAAGAGAAGATTGTAATTGCTCAGCACAACTCTCAAACATTACCAAAAAAATGTCACAAACTCTAATCAATAAGACATAGCGTGTTACCCTCCACGCTCTCACTCCTTGACGCCTCCTTGATCTCACTCTTGAGTTTTTGGCTTTCATTTTACACAAGATAGGTCAAAAATACGTCTTTATATAAGTCCCGTGCGTGTTCGTACGTCCGCTCAGAGAGGACCAGACGTCTCAAGTCTTCTCCACAAAATCCGGTACCATAGCTTCATTGGACATTCGAAGTAGCACACCGCCACGTCCATGATCAGACGTCCAGCCAGTCTTGGCCGATCGTCTTACCTTGCTTCCGAACATCCAAAATCCATGATTCGCCGCTTATTCCGGACATCTGCCACTCGATTTAGGACGTCCGAAATGTCTCCTCGTGCACTTTAAACTATATCACTTGGTTCGGGTGACCTCAAACTCCAATCCGAGTTGATTGCAAACCAAATCGAATCTAAACTTCAAGCGGTATCTCAACAAATCTAGAGGCAAAAAGGGAAACATAGTGACATGGTGGACGCCTAATATTAGGTGGAAATACATCTCCACATATCTAGACCTAGACTCCATGAAGCACCAAGATCCGCTCCGACCATGCTTAAACCCGATTCTCTATGTTCCGATAGTCGCTTCGAGTGAATCTCTCTCTCACCAAATTTTTAGTGTAGAATTTCAATTTTTTTATGGTCGATGTAGAATTTCAATTAATAGTCAAAAAACTGTAAAAATATAATCATCAAAGATCAAAGTTGAAGGATCAAAATTGATCACTGATCGAATGTGTAGTTTCTCCTTAATCATATATCTTTCGACTGCGTGCATGGCAAAATGACATCACTATGTTCCTCAATTGTTGTCAAAGTGACGTCAACTTTGTTTCTTAAGTCAAATGGGAGAGCAAAGTGATTGAAGCTAATCAAATAGAGAAAATGTCACCAAAAATTCTAAATCATATCAATTATGACATATTTATTCTAAACTTTTTTATGACACCAAAAATTTCAAATGCATACTCCTATAACAAATTTATCATTTTACGTCAAGGTTTCGTCAATTAGCACTGTCAAAACTCTACCTACATGACTAATAGAAGGCAAATGATACTGACATCGCACCCACATAGCTTAAACAAAATAAAAATGATATTGTTTTAGCTAGAAAATTATTTAATTAAATTTTGACGAAGGGTTAATGTATCATATAAGTAAAATTTATGGCTTTTGATAACACAAGAAAAATGAGGACAAACATATCATAATGGGTATAATTTGAGGTTTTTGAAAAGTTCAAAATAAATATGTTCCAACGAATGTAGCTTGGGATGAAAAACTTTCCGGGTGGAACCCTACCAAATTAGATTTTGATTACTTCCAGGCCTTTCATAATCGCATGCATGATTTATGAGAACTTTAGTCTTAAAATAAAAGCAGTCAAATGATTTTCTTTTTTTTTAAGTCAAAGGGTGTTTTATTGTTTTTTTTAATAATATAAAGAAGGCGTATGTGCAGATCCCTTCGCCATCATGAATGTCGAAGAAACTTAGGATGCGAATGATAACCATTCTAGCCAAAAATTGATTTCTAGAACAGAAATAGATTTTTCTATTTCTACTTCTGGATGAGTTTCTAAACAAAAAAACGCGTTTGATAATGACAAAAAATTTCTATTCTTGGAATAGAAATTCGTTTGATAATCAAAAAAATTTTACTTTTCTAAGTGGCGACAATAATGGGAGGAGTGGCGACCAGCGGCGGTGGACGGCGGCGGCGGATGGCCGGCGGCCGATCGTGGGCGGGGGGTGGTGGTGAGCGGCAGACAGAAATAAACTTCTTCGGGTGAGAAATAAGAAAGAGAGAAACAATTTCGATTTCTATTCTAGAAATAGAAAAGTAAAAAAATTTTGTTTCTAATTTACATTCCAAACTTATTTACGGAATAGAAATTTGTTCCGAAAATAGAAATGAAAATTTTTTTACCAAACGGATTTCTATTCCAAAAATAGGTTTGGAATAGAAATCTATTCCAAAACAAAAGAATGGTTACCATGCGCAGCCTTAATGAGTCAGAACTCAAATAAATGAATAAAAATGAGATTATTTACAAGAAATTATTTACAAGAACTTTTCTAAGGTCAATTTGTTCGAAAGAAAACTATTTTCAAAAAATTATTTTTTGACTTTTCGGTGTTTGAATGACGGAAAACTAATTGATTTACGAAAAACAACAAATTCAGATTAGAAAAAATAACTTCCCTCTGAAGTAAAGAAAAACACTTTCCCTAAACCACCTTACAAATGAAAACCAATTATTTTTCTTGAAAATAATTTTCATAGAGAAGATTTTCCTGTAATACGAAATTTTCAATGAAACAAGCACACTCTAAGCATTCAACTTATTATATTGATTCGAAGGATCAAATACTTAAATGATAGAAGCAAAGACATACGTTAATTTTGCTTCTATATACGTGGAGCAAGGCCATGACTTTGTCACAAGGAAACACGGATAGCAAACCCTAGAATCACAATGAAACTTTTTCAGTGATGAATTCCGAGCATGGTCGTTGTACTTTGGTGGTTTCTGTCTACTATGAGGTCACGGAACCTTTTTGCTCAATGGCTAAAGCCTCCGAACTTTAACACTTCGCACTTGATGCACTCTTACCATTTTCTAACCATTATTTACGTCGACATGCTCAAAATGGTCAATGACTGACCGAAATACGGTGAAACCTAATCAGTTAAGAGTATGGTGATTGTTTATGCAATGACAAAGAGCATATCGGTTTTTCAAAGGACTGTTATTAGCGCAGTTCAGTGTCGGAAACACAAACTGCGCAGAGAGCGAAATAACCAAGGATGGGATTTACTCTTTTGCAATCTGTGACCACGTGCATGACTCACAAAACTTGAATAATAGTCAAAGTCTGAGTTTATCTCAGCAATGACGTTTGTTAACCCGAATTATCAATGTGAACGTGATGACATGATGTGAACTGTCGGCTCTAAGTGTTTATCTAAAATGCCTTTTTTATTTACTCCCCTAAAGATAAAGCGTCGTACGAAGTGGATTACTGTGTGTTGGGACGCACAGCAAAAATTCCGAAACCTTAAATTAGGGAGATGATAAAGAGGGAGCGCAAATTCAAGACTATCAACATTTTCCATTTAACTCACATTCAATTCAAAAGTTTAAGTTAATGAGTTATGAGTAAATTAAGATATATTAACTAGTTCAAACCACACCAAGTCTTAGTGCAAGACTTCTCAAATACAACCCGTGTGCACTTCAATGATCTTCCTTGGCTTGTGAGCTCCAATGTTAGGCATGTTGCCCTCAATCCAAGTATCCCCTCAATTTCCACATTGTTGCAACGCAACCACAACTATGCACACCAACCTTATCATTTGACAACTCAAAACCACATTGTTGTATCCCAATGCCGCCTTCACCCATGGACTTGATCTTGTGTTACCTGACCAAACGATATTAAGATCCCACCAATTAACTATCAGTTATGATACCACTGGCTAGAATATACAACATAAAGTCCGATACTTATAATTGGGGAGATAGTCAAGAGGGAACCCAAGTTTTGAGCACGTCAACATTTCCGGTTAAACTTATTTTCACTCAAAATTTTAAGCCAATGAGTTATGAATTAATTAGAATATATTAACTTCTCCAACCCACCAAATTTATGATGTGGGACTTTGCTAGCACAGCTCATATGCAGCTTAATAACACGTGACCCATGAAACCAAGTCCTGAAAGGTGTCTTTTTTTTGGTAAGGAAAGTCCTGAAAGGTGTCAATCTCATTTAAAACGAAAATAATAAAAGAAGGAAAAACCGAAAAAGGCATGAGATTAGGAGACAAGTCTTTTTGTCAAGGGTTCTCAAAGATCATTCAATAAAGTTCACTGAATCCTGTTCTCAGATTCAATGAGCTTTATCGACAAAAAATCCATGAGACAAGTCGTTTGTCAAGGGTTTTCAAAGATCATCATTTCCCCGGTCCTTCTCGGTCCAATTTCCCTATTTACAGTCATCGCTCTTAGTCCCTCTCTGTGATCTTTCCTTGGTTTTAATCAGTCTAATTCGTTTTAGACGATAGCCATTAATGATTACCTTCACCATATGCAATGAAAAATGCGATCACTTATGCATCTGATGTTCAAAGCATGAATCATGGGGCTTGATTCGCTTGAAGGACGGATTTGACTCGGTGTGTCGGCAAAATGGTGGAGAATTTCATTCCTTGTTGAGCCCCGATTTTTTAAATGTGAGTTGAGGTTTCTGCTTTTTCCAATCTTTGGAAACATCTGATGGCTTCCCGACAGCATTTGCTTGCAGAGCATTTCACGGATCTTCAAATAATTGAGTCTCCACATGCCGGATGAAAGGAAACTTTCACGTCCGATTTTGGGGGGATCCTATAGGATCCTATCCCAATTTTTCTTTTGCTAGGCCCATAGCCAAAAAACCTATTTTCTTACGATTATGAGGGTTATTCATGCTTTTAAATTATCAGAAAAGAAAATTAAATATTTAAAAGGTTGGTCATTTGCAATAACTAGTGATGACATGTTGGGAGTGTGTAGCAAAAGTCTAGTACATTCGCCCGAGAAAATCGCCAAGAGAAAGCTTAAGTCTGAACGCATCAATATATCAAGTTAGATACACATTCACTTAAAAGTTTAAGCCAATGAATTATAATTGACTATGATATATTAAGTACTCTATATCATACCAATTCTCTAATGTGGGATTTTTTTACCACAACTCACATGCACATCTCAACAATCTTACCTTTCTCATCGTTGAGGCAACTTTTTTGGACAATCTTTTGTTTGATCATGCATAACTTTTCTAGAGTAATCTAATGGAAAACATGATGTTACTAGAAAACATGAGGGATCAAGCTATTAAAGCACATCTCCTGATATTGGCCAATCACCCAAAAAAAAAAAAATTGTGAGGGCAAAACTTAGGAAATACCTATCTCATCGTTGAGGCAACTTTTTTTTAGGATTTTTCATTTGATTATGCATAACCTTTTGAGAGGAATCTAATGGAAAACATGAAGTTACTAAAAAAACATCTCATCATACTTGTAGATCGCAAGAAGTTTGTGAGGATCAAATCAAATAATTTATTTGTAATTCTGTTCATTTAGATTCTATTATAACTTTAAAAGGTTGGGAGCTCAAGTTGAGAGCCATAGTTCATTTTAAATGAATAACTTCCCATTTTAAGCAAGTTTGTCTCATTTTGGGTCAAATGCTTGATCTTCTGCTTTTACAAGCTTTCAAATGATCCAATTTACTTGTGTGTGTGTGTATATATATATAGTACTTCAAAAGGCTTTGACCATAAGTTGAGAGTCATAGCTCATTCTATATGAACAACTTCTCCCAGTTTAAGCATGTTCGTCTACTTTTGGTGTCAAATGCTTCATCTTGTACTTTTAGGAACTTTTGTATCATCTAATTTACAAGAACTACTCCCATTCTAAGCCTATTTGTCTCATTTTGGGTCAATTGCTTGATCTTGTGCTTTTAGAAGCATTCAAGTCATCTAATTTACTTGTAATTGTGTTCTTTTTTATTGTATTAGTATGTGAGGAGATTTAGACTACAAATTGAGGGCCAAACTAGAATTTCTAAAGGAAGAACTCACATTCAAGAGAAAGTTTAGCTCCTTTCGAGTCAAATGCCTGATCTTGTGGTTTTTGGAGCTTTCAAATCATTATATTTACTTATTTTCTCACGTGTGAGATGAGTCTTAATTCAGATTTCCCTCTACATCAAATCCCAACTTAAACTCTCCAATGTCCACTTTCATCCCCTTCCTTGATCTCTTTCTTCATATTGAACCATAGAGGCAGGCCTCGGGATCACGTTGTTACACCATAATATCCACTACCTCAAGTTATGAGTTATGATATATTAACTACTTCACTTCACACCACACTAATTCTCCAATGTGCTACTTTTTCTAACACACATGTGTATCTCAACATGATTTTCTTAATTTGCCACTTGTATTGTTCCGGTTTTCACACTTCATGCTACTTCTAACAGCAATTACCTTATGGATTTTGTTGAAAGGTGCGCCGTAACACTAATTGTGATTTGTGAGTTGTGCTCTTATTTATAACATACTAAAAAAAAAAAGAACACATTTTCGATTTTTTTGTCAGTAACATATTCTCAATATTCAAAGTTGTTAAATATGTATTGGAAATTGTTCTTTCTATCTTTAGGTCCTTATCAAGTGCCATTAGGGACCTTGTTAACAAGACTCTTTATACTATTATTGAAGTGCACGTGCCGGGGTGTTAAGCAAAAGAAGCACTACAAAAAGATAAGCTAAAGGGACAAAATTTTATTATCGCCTCTCCGTTTGTGGCATTTGCTCCGTCGCCTTTGGTTAGTGCCGTAAATTTTCTTTTCGGTCGCTTTTGCCAAAGGCAACAGACAAAACCATTTGTCACCCTTGCAAACTAAATGCAAAAAAGGCTGTATCGCTCAAAGCAGACAATACATATCATTTTTGTTACCATAGACTAGTCAAAAAGAGACAAAAACTCATCATATTGGTCGAGTCTACGACGATAACTATTTGTCGCCTTAAGTTAATATTTAGACCAAATTGGCAAGACGATGAAAAATATGACGCCTTTGGGAGATTTTTTGTCACGTTACGTTTAGTTTTCACGCTTGGCATTTTTCGTCGCATTAGACATCATTTATTTTGAAGATTAGGATATAAAGTACAAAAATCCGTAATTTAACCACATCAAATGTGAATAACCTCGACGGACAATTTCATTATAAGTAATTAAATCCTAGGAAAGTCCTCTCGGAGTGTTTGCTTCTCCGCATGTTACACTAGATTGAGTCGACCTCGTTCCAGTGTATAGACTTGGCCGCAGCAAAAGACGTAATTTAGATTTAGAAGCTTTTCATCATTAACTATGCATTACATATTTAACCATGCTTAAATACTTAACCAAAAAGATATAACTAAGAAAAATTTTTAAAAAAAGATTTGCTCAATAATGTAAGGCAAGCATGGTGTTGATGGCCAATCGCATCCACGATCGTGACCCCAGATCATAGGTGGTTGTGGTGGATGTCTTGATCTTAATGTTGGGTGGTCTTTTATCTCTTCCAATCTAAAAGTTAACTCAAAAAATGAGATTTTCCTTTACACTTATAAACTGACCACCAATCCCTTCCACAATCAAGAGAGGTTTCTAACATTGAGGATAGGTGTCAAAAAGTAAATGGCAATCTTTATTTTTTAGGCCCTAAGAAAAAACTCTTTTATCTCCTTTCCTTCTTCCTTTCTCCTCTGGCTTTTGTCTCCTCTTTCTTTATTGTTTATTGGTAGTACTTGTCTTGGCAATACTTTAACGCAAAAACTGTATGTAAAAAGAGTTGGTGCTAAGCTCATACAGTCTTACAATGAATGATGTGGATATAAACTATAGGAATAGCAAATCATTGTAACCCTCCTGTGCGTCATCACTTCCATTTCGATTTGAACCTTAGGACTCAAAACGATGTGAGGATCCCAAGGTATATGCTGATTTTGGGGCGAGCAATTTGACAAATCTTGGGTGAGGGAACGTCTATAGGGACACGCAAAGTACGTTTGACGTGGGCAGCTTTGCGTCTTTCAATTCTCTTTCCGATTCAATCCGAACGTCGTCTGCTCGTTGATGTCGATTCATGGGGGCGAACAAAAGACTGGTGGCGCGAGATAAGTACGTGACATTAATTTTCGGTGGACAAAGCGGAAGTCGGTGCCGCAGCCGTTGTTCTTTTATGCTGTTCTTTCTGGCCAGGAACGTGTGTCAAACGTGTCAAATGAATCGAAGACTACTGGTGACCCTTCATTGATAAATGATTGAGAATGAAGCGGAGCATGTCCATTTCGATTAGTTCAAGTGAAGGAGGAGCGGAGAAAGGGAGTTTCCTTCAGTGTCACTTTCGGTGACAGAAAACGACCATTCGTTATTGCAACTTTCCGTGGTTAGTAGCGAACTTTGACACTTTCTTGTGTTGGCAATACATACGTGTGGGATCTCCATGAGTATGCTCGATATTCCCATCCTTTAAGATCAGCAGGTTGGTTGTGTAATTTCCTGTGATATAACTTTGATAAATATTTGAGATGTCAAAAGGAAAAGAAGTGGAGCTTCCTAACTTTAGAATTGAATGGAAATTTCTTTTTGACTAAAAAAAAAAAAAAATTTAGAATTAAATTTCACATCGGAGTACTCAATATCGTCGTATAATTAGGACATGATTTAGTATCAAACATAAAGAGACAAGGCTTCGAGGTTGACGCAGCTGATCAGGGCAATGGAGAGTTTCAAGTGCGAGCGCGGAAGGTCACATCTCTATTTTAAAAAAAATTGATGATAAAATAGTCTTTTTACAATTGAAAGATAACTACTTAGGAGATTGTTGTGCGGAAGAACACTCTAACTAGATGAGAAAAGAAACAAGAATAATCAACAACAAGGAGATTTACGTGGTTCGGCGAAAATCCGCCTACGTCCACGGGAGAGAGAGAGACGATTTCTTATTGAGAGTTGCGCACTACAAGTACAAGGTACAATGCTGATATATATAGATCTTCAGATTCCCACCTTCCTAATCCAAATAGGAAAGAATTAGTTCCCCACTTTCCTAATCCAAAATAGGAAAGAATTAGATTCTCACTTTCCTAATCCAAATAGGAAAGGAATTCCACCTTGAAGATATTACCTAATTTGAAACTTACTAATAATATCTTCAGTGATTATCCCCTATATATTAGAGATATCATGATATATCCCAATTACATTGAATCGGGACTATTTCCCATGAATACCTCTTATAGATAGGTCCAAATCTAGGAAATATATTAGGAAACAAATAGTCTGCAATCTTCAAGCCTTCCTAGATTTCCCGATCGACTTTTAATTCGAATTTCCAATCGATCGAATTTGTGGAATTCAAGACAATATCAACAAATCTCCACCTTTGGCTTGAATAAACCAAAAGCCTCCACTTGAACCAAGAAAATGAATATATCTCTCCCTCCACCGTACCTTCACAAAGGTACGCCCGCACCTAGATCGGTGCGGCCTCCATCAATTTCAATGATGAGTGAGAGAAATCTCCACCTTTGGCTTGAATAAACCACAAGCCTCCACTTGAACCAAGAAAACGAATATATCTCTCCCTCCACCGTACCTTGTCTTGAATTCCACAAATTCGATCGATTGGAAATTCGAATTAAAAGTCGATCGGGAAATCTAGGAAGGCTTGAAGATTGCAGACTATTTGTTTCCTAATATATTTCCTAGATTTGGACCTATCTATAAGAGGTATTCATTGGAAATAGTCCCGATTCAATGTAATTGGGATATATCATGATATCTCTAATATATAGGGGATAATCACTGAAGATATTATTAGTAAGTTTCAAATTAGGTAATATCTTCAAGGTGGAATTCCTTTCCTATTTGGATTAGGAAAGTGAGGATCTAATTCTTTTTATTTTGGATTAGGAAAGTGGGGAACTAATTCTTTCCTATTTGGATTAGGAAGGTGGGAATCAAGATCTATATATATCGGCATTGTACCTTGTACTTGTAGTGCGCAACTCTCAATAGAAATCGTCTCTCTCTCTCCCGTGGACGTAGGCGGATTTTCGCCGAACCACGTAAATCTCCGTGTTGTTGATTATTCTTGTTTCTTTTCTCATCTAGTTAGAGTGTTCTTCCGCACAACAATTGGTATCGAGCAATCCAGGGTTCTCCGTTCTTGTATTGCGACTTCTAACTAGATGGATGGAAAAGGTTCAACCGTTCGATTTGATATTGAACGATTCACCGGGAAGAATAATTTTACACTATGGCGGAGAAGGATGAAGGATCTGTTGATTCAACAAGGTTTATCAAAGGTTCTTCCGGGAAGATCGAAGGCGCCGAACACCATCACCGATGATGATTGGGCGACATGGAGGAGAGGGCGTGCGGCGCAATCCGATTGAACCTATCGAATGAGGCCCTTCAATATGTAGCAGAAATCGAATCTGCTCCGAGGTATGGCTCAAACTCGAAAGCATCTACATGACAAAATCTCTTACGAACAAGTTGTTCTTGAAGAAGAGATTGTATTCACTTCGATGAGTGAAGGGGGGAGATCTGTTGGAACACCTCAATGTGTTCAATCGATGATTAGTGAACTTACAAGCTTGGAGGTAAGATTTGAGGATGAAGACATAGCGCTTCTACTACGGCATCGTTGCCGGATTCGTTTGATCACTTGGTGACTACGCTCCTTTATGGCAAGGAAACCCCGGAGATCGGAGAGGTGGCTCGCTGCCCTAATTTCAAACGACACTCGAAAAAGGGCAAGTAGTTCAAAATCTTCGGAAGTGGGACTCTTTGCAAAGGAGAAAAGCAATCAAGGAAGAGGAAGATCAATGGATCGAGGATCGAGCAGTAGGGGTCGATCAAAATCCAAGGGAAAGTTCAAAGGGAGATGCTACGGGTGTAATCAAGAAGGGCATACCAAGAGATTCTGTCCAAATAAGAACGAGAAAAAGAAGAAGAACTCGGATGAGGCAAGTGTAGCTGACGGCATTGAGATCAATGATGGGGACGTCTTGTCCATATCATCGGGGAAGGACACCTTTGAAGATTCGTGGATCCTGGACTCCGGATGCACTTATCATATGTGTCCTCATCGAGAAGCCTTCGATGAGTACAAGGCATATGATGGTGGTTCAGTTCTCATGGGGAATGATACTTCATGCAAGACTGTGGGAGTCGGAACCGTGAAAATCAAGATGTTTGATGGCATGATTAGAACCTTGGCAGACATGCGTCATGTTCCGAGTCTAAGGAAGAATTTGATCTCATTGGGAGCACTTGAATCCAATGGATGTAAGTACACGGCTCAAGGTGGAGTCTTGAAGGTGATTAAGGGAGCTCGGTTGTTCTTAAGGGACGGAGGCACGGGAACCTATATCGACTTATAGGAACCACAGTGCAAGGTGGAGCATCTGTGTCCACGGATGCTAGCACAGAGAAGTTCAAGTCCTGCAGGGACTTGATTTCTCTCACTCATCATTGAAGTTGATGGAGGCCGCACCGATCCAAGTGCGGGCGTACCTTTGCGAAGGTACGGTGAAGGGAGAGATATATCCGTTTTCTTGGTTCAAGTGGAGGCTTGTGGTTTATTCAAGCCAAAGGTGGAGATTTCTCTCACTCATCATTG
Source organism: Corymbia calophylla (assembly GCA_014182845.1). Lineage (NCBI taxonomy): Eukaryota > Viridiplantae > Streptophyta > Magnoliopsida > Myrtales > Myrtaceae > Corymbia > Corymbia calophylla. Next base: position 5,195,408 of record CM024702.1, read on the forward strand.
AAGTTGATGGAGGCCGCACCGATCTAGGTGCGGGCGTACCTTTGCGAAGGTACGGTGGAGGGAGAGATATATTCGTTTTCTTGGTTCAAGTGGAGGCTTGTGGTTTATTCAAGCCAAAGGTGGAGATTTCTCTCACTCATCATTGAAATTGATGGAGGCCGCACCGATCTAGGTGCGGGCGTACCTTTGCGAAGGTACGGTGGAGGGAGAGATATATTCGTTTTCTTGGTTCAAGTGGAGGCTTGTGGTTTATTCAAGCCAAAGGTGGAGATTTGTTGATATTGTCTTGAATTCCACAAATTCGATCGATTGGAAATTCGAATTAAAAGTCGATCGGGAAATCTAGGAAGGCTTGAAGATTGCAGACTATTTGTTTCCTAATATATTTCCTAGATTTGGACCTATCTAAAAGAGGTATTCATGGGAAATAGTCCCGATTCAATGTAATTGGGATATATCATGATATCTCTAATATATAGGGGATAATCACTGAAGATATTATTAGTAAGTTTCAAATTAGATAATATCTTCAAGGTGGAATTCCTTTCCTATTTGGATTAGGAAAGTGAGGATCTAATTCTTTCCTATTTTGGATTAGGAAAGTGGGGAACTAATTCTTTCCTATTTGGATTAGGAAGGTGGGAATCTGAAGATCTATATATATCAGCATTGTACCTTGTACTTGTAGTGCGCAACTCTCAATAAGAAATCGTCTCTCTCTCTCTCCCGTGGACGTAGGCGGATTTTCGCCGAACCACGTAAATCTCCGTGTTGTTGATTATTCTTGTTTCTTTTCTCATCTAGTTAGAGTGTTCTTCCGCACAACAATTTTTGTCATGTAGATGCTTTCAAGTTTGAGCCATACCTCCGGAGCAGATTCGATTTCTGCTACATATTGAAGGGCCTCATCCGATAGGTTCAATCGGATTGCGCTGCACGCCCTCTCCTCCATGTCGGCCCAATCCAGCCATCTAGTTAGAAGTCGCAATACAAGAACGGAGAACCTGGATTGCTCTGATACCAATTGTTGTGCGGAAGAACACTCTAACTAGATGAGAAAAGAAACAAGAATAATCAACAACACGGAGATTTACGTGGTTCGGCGAAAATCCGCCTACGTCCACGGGAGAGAGACGATTTCTTATTGAGAGTTGCGCACTACAAGTACAAGGTACAATGCTGATATATATAGATCTTCAGATTCCCACCTTCCTAATCCAAATAGAAAAGAATTAGTTCCCCACTTTCCTAATCCAAAATAGGAAAGAATTAGATCCTCACTTTCCTAATCCAAATAGGAAAGGAATTCCACCTTGAAGATATTACCTAATTTGAAACTTACTAATAATATCTTCAAATGATTATCTCCTATATATTAGAGATATCATGATATATCCCAATTACATTGAATCGACTATTTCCAATGAATACCTCTTATAGATAGGTCCAAATCTAGGAAATATATTAGGAAACAAATAGTCTGCAATCTTCAAGCCTTCCTAGATTTCCCGATCGACTTTTAATTCGAATTTCCAATCGATCGAATTTGTGGAATTCAAGACAATATCAACAGGAGATGACCTAATAATTCTCACATGGACATCGGAGTCGGACAGAGATAGGTGATGGGATCAATGGATGAAAGGGATGTCTATACCTTATCGATAAGGAGGTCCAGATCCATTTCCAAGCCAGCCTTTTTCTTTCTTTTTTCTTTTCCTCTTCTTCTTTTATTTTTTGGCAATGCCTCGAACTTTTTGGACTTGGAAAAATTGGTATTTTCTGAACAATTATCACACTGAATCTCATCAATCAAAGGCACGGATATCCCAAGTGATCTATATCATGTATGTAAGTATTTTGTCAATTTATGAGTTGGTGGATATATAACTTATCTTGGTAGAGCAAACATGTTTGAATATGAGTAACATAATGTTTATTGAGACTAGTTCACAAAATTAATTATCTAAATGATTATCTGATCCCTGTGTATAAGCATTGAGCATCACGAGATTTTAATTAAAACGAGCGCCAAAGGTCCTGTGCTGTTCGGGTCCAAACCCGGGCCATGACTCCGGTTTTCTTTTCTTCAATTCATTTTTTTTTTTTTTTGGGAAATCTAACGAGTTGATAACTAATATAAAATCACTGATTACACTAATCTCCCAACCATGCGTCATGAAACGGAACGTCAACGACAACAAATTTAATTCAAAAGTATGATGATGAGGAAAAGAAATAATAAAAGAAGCACTTCAGTATAGTTTTCCGCTTAGGAATCCACTTTCCCACTTGGACACTCATTTAAGCAAACACAAGAGGAATTAACTCCGGACTAATCTGACTTCGAGCATCTATGTGTACATTAGGGTAAGGGAGTTCACCTTAAATAGGTAGAGACGGAACCAATGAAATTCCTCATTTACAGTCTCATGAATCGCGTCATATGCGAATCCAAACCCTAATGATCGATCTCTCCTACATGAAATTGTTTGTACTTAGTGGTGTCCAGAATTGAATTTATACCATACATCGAAATTGTCTATTTAAATTTTCTATGCAGTAACTCAAAACCTATGATATAATTACGTGAATATACTATGTAGTTTGACTATTGTACAGTAATGTCGAAAACAACAGTTCTAAGTTATTTTTGACTTTTCAAAACTTATGAACAAAAAGTATACGATCCTACCTATCGATATTTGAATATGTCAAAAAGATCTACGTTATACAAAATTCGAAGTGTGAGTTTCCCAATATTCACAAAATGATAAAAGTTGCAAACAAAAGTCGCTCTAGTTATTAGACGGGTTGCTTTTTTTTCTTGGATATATACCTAAAACATGCATCTAAAACTTCAAATTCCACGTCATGTTCTCCTAACTTATGCCTTCATTATCATCTGCCAAAAGGAAAGAGCGAGAGAGAATCGTAAAAGACCCGATGGTGAATGGTGCCAAAATGACTGACCTTGATCTTCCCATATAAATCAAAGGGGGTTCTCAGGTTGTCTGACCGTGTATGTCACGTTAAGGGGAGGCAAAAAGGTCCTTCTCTTGCATTAAATGGCTCTCTCTTTTGATGTTTTAGACCATCCCTCTTCTTTTTTGATACTTCCCTGCTTTCTGCAGCACAATCCCGTGTCTATGCAAAGGGATTGTAGTGGAAGAACCCATCAATGTTTCAGCATTTGAACTTAGCCCCTGTGGGCTATTGTTGTAGGCAGGTGTCGTTTCCCCGTTGGCCGGTGTAGGTAGATGTCTTTTCCCCATTACTCGAGTATATCTTGTCGAGTCGAGCTCGAGTTTATCAATATTCGGCCCGACAAGTTCACATGCCTAGTCTAGATTTGTCATTATATTTGATAATCATAAAAGTAGGTACGAAATTCTCGGCAATTACATAGAATGCGGGGAAAAAAAATGCTTGATGCGAGTTCATTTATAAATTGCTTGTAATCATGTTAAGGATGCATTTGTTTTGCGGAAAATAAATGATTTGGAAAATATTTTTCTAAAAATAATCGTCCGCATTGTTCCAAAGAGAATGTTACAAAATTGAATAAGCGAAAATATTTTCATCGTTCACAAAAAATTAAATATATATTATAGTTGTCGATAATAAAAATGTATTTCATTGATTAATTATTTCAAACGCAACAAACAATAGTTTTTAAAAATATAATTTCCCAATCTTTCATCTTTCTAGAAATAAATGAAGCCCAAATATCATAATTTTGTATTATAATCGAGTTTGAGGAGGAAATTAATACTCAATCAAACCAAAGTGGAATTTCAAGCATCGGAGTCTAGTGGGCATCTAGTTCGTTACCGCATCAGCTCAATTGCATTTCGACAGGTGTCCTGACCAAACCCTTTCCATTATTGGAAATACCCAAATCGAGTCTTTCTCTTACCGGAAGTGGTGCCAATAATTTGATTTTCACGTACCATCCGGGCATCTGCGTTTTAATCAAATGTGACTTTTACGTCATGTACTTTTCCGATTGTCGCCAGTTACACAATGAGTGGAGACTGGACCAATGTAAATGGCTTAACCTTTGCTTTCCAGGGGAGGTTAACATGTCAACGAGGCAAGGAGTGACAATGTCGTCTCAATTCTGCCACCGACAATCAGCATATAGTGATAATAGATATGATCTGAGACCCTAAAACTTTAGAAGATTTTTCCTTTTTTTTCTGTACTTTTAAACGACTGCTCTCAAGCACCTAGTACCTAGAATTATCTGACCCCAAAAAGAAAAAAAAATTTACCCCAGCACGATTTGACAATGAGGTTGGGATGAAAGGGAGACCATGTGTATATAATACCCTATGACTATCTTATGTTAATTAACAAAGAGAAAAGGCACGCATACTGTAAAGACCTGGGCTCGCTGAGTAATATTGTCCGCTTTAGGCTGAGGCTCGTACGACTTTAAAATGCATTACTCAGGGAAGAGGGATCCCAACCTTATAAACTATCCTAGGACTCCCCCCCTAAGCGATGTCCCCTAAGCGATGTGGGACAAGAGACATGTCCCCCCTCCCTTACGCACGTATGAGGACCGAGGCGCGGACGCACCGCCATCCCTCCTCCCCGCGACGGTCCTCCCCGCGCACTGTCGCCTGGGCCGTCACATTCTCCCCCCCTTTGGGCACAGTGTCCTCGCCGTGGCCCCACACGCGGTCGAGGGTCGGCTCTGATACCATTTGTAAGGACCTGGAGCTCGCTGAGTAATATTGTCCAGAGGCCCGCACGGCTTTAAAAAGCATTATTCAGGGGAGAGGGATCCCAGCCTTATAAACTATCCCAAGACTCCCCCCCTAAGCAATGTGGGACAAGAGACATGTCCCCCCTCCCTTGTGCACGTCCAAGGACTGAGGCACGGACGCACCGCCATCCCTCCTCTCCGCGCATCGTCGCCCGAGCCGTCACACATACAAAGAAAATGAAAATGAAAGCTTTATCACATCAAGCGGCCCGATTCTAGAGGAACCAATGTTGCATGTTGTGTCGTCTATCTCATATCCTTATATCATTAAGTGTCTCGAAATTCACGACATTTTAGGGAGAGCGTTAATTCCATACTCAAAACAGCTTAATACACATGTTTTATGAAAATCGACCGTCTTTCAATGTTTCTTAATCGCGGGGAAACACTGACAAATTCACTATCTATATTAGGAGTGAGCATGATTCTAGGATAGAATCAAAAATCAGAAAATTGAATTAGTGGGAACATGTTCGGTTCTAACTTCAAAAATATGTAGGGTAAGTTTCAAATTCCAAAAATTAGAAAATTTATTTTGGCGAATAGGTTTCAAATTATAAGTTAGTGAAACCTAGAACTTAACAAGTTTTTATATTTTTCTTGATATATATCTTCACATGATCATTCGATTACATGGCATTCAATGATGAGTGTATATAATATGAAACTATTATTCTAGATTTCCATTTTATTATTAAGACTTTACTTTATTAATGTTTCATATTTTTTATGTGTCTAAATATAAGTTATAATCATTGGATTAGCAGTAAGTGATAGTCATAACATGTGATGATTTACTACAATCGTTCAATTAATAATACAGATGGAACTTGGGTAAACCCTAGAATTGATCCCGAAACCTATAATAGGGTAAATTTCAAATTCCAGAAATGAGAAACCTGTTCCAACGAATAGATTTTAAATTTCAGATGAAACCCGAAACTATTCACCCCTAATTCACATTGTTCCCCTTGAATACAGAGGTTAAAGCCTTTCTTATCACATTAGTATGATATTCGAAGATCCTCATCCTGTCTTTTCCCAAATGTCACGATTGGATATCTCAATCATATTGCTTTTTATTCGAATTCCTGAAATCAATATTTACTTGAAGCAAATGACATCCGCTTTTTTGTTGAGTCATTTTCATGTTTGGCCTTTAGTAAATGATGACGCGCAACATGCAAATACAATAAGGATGACAAACTGGTTTCAAAACCATCTTGGGTAGAAAGATGGGGGAGAGGAGGCTCAACATTGATTGATTAGAAAGAAAAAGGAGATGGGAGAGAGGGTTTCGGATAGATATTTATCTTCATTGGGCATTTTAGCCAATTAAACTTTAAAAAAAAACTGTGAATTAAGCCATTTAAGATGTGAAATTAGTGTGGCCCATATTTAGGTGGGAAACCACTTCTTCGTCAAAATGTTCAAAATTTTGAACATTTATGGATGATCCCACAATAGTCTATGTTATACAAAAGGTAGGATGCCTTCCCTATTAGGTCATTACTAGATTTCACACTTCAATCAAAGATCATTTTGTAGACCACGCACACAAGAAAGTGTTGCAACATGCCTTCATCTAGCATTTTACGACAATTTGGCAATGATGTGACAACATTCCACGGCATTTGCTGCACATCCAAAACAACCAACAAAATCTTGAATTTTCACCAAGCTAAATATAAATTAAATGTGTTTAAATGGGAAGAAAACACAACGGTTCATCAGGCAACACGCGAAGGTGATGTACATATAGATTAAGTAGATGCATAGACCATAAATAGAATTACCGCACTTCGCAATGTCGGGCTCCCCTACGTTCAAACGATACATTGATATCTTACTCTCTCTCTTTCCTACTTTGTCTCTTACTTCTTCCCGACCGGCGTGATCACCGATGGCGATCACAACCCCACTGTCACGCCTGCTGTCGTTGTTCTGTCACCACTCCACTACTCCTCCATCTCCTTTGACTGCCTTCTTATCCTAGTCCCAATCATGATCATCAGTACCAACATCCTCTCTCTCTCTCTCTCTCTCTCTCTCTCTCTCTCTCTCTCATTGAAACTTTCAAAGGGTTATATGGTTCTGTGTAAATTCTCATGAAGCGTGGAGACACTTTAATCAATTTGGAGCAGTTAGATCATTCCAAACTGAAGAGAATTCCAAACCCACGTTAAATTTATGGAGCTATGTTCAATGCTTAGTCTCACGGTATCTGAGCGTAGATAAGATGATTGCAGCAGATGTAGAGATCAATAACCAAGACCATCCATTGTTGTATCCCATCACTTGGAGAATTCAGCATAAAAAAACAAATTTACACAGTGCAACACCGTCGTCGCCCACTACATGTCTGACATGGGATGTTACAGGGGCGCACGCAGACAAGACAAGGATTGTAGATAAGGTAACGAAGACAGCATTTGCGGGACGGTGAAGCCAAGTAAGCAATGTACTGCAATGTACATACTCATGCAGGATATATTATCTGTACCATTTATATTATCACCTAGGCAGTCATATATCTGAACAACATCCAAACAATATAAACTCAGAGAGAGAGAGAGAGAGATTTATGCTGGCGGACTTGTAGTCCAAAACATGCATAATATTAAAAAGGTAAGTGCATAGAATGGAAAATTTTGACCACAACACCGACAAAAGGATTTGGAATTGAAGCATGGGATAAGTTTAGCCTCTTGCAAGGCTCTAAACTACACCATTTTGGTCAAGCCTTCATTTACAATTAAGAAAAAAAATGAGGGAGAAAAGAAGGAGAAGAAGAACCAAACGTTGTTGGAAGAGAAGGCAGAGCATCAGAGAGTGGGGATAGGGGACAGCATGGTTTGGTCCAACCGAGAGAGAGGCGAGAATGTGGAGAGAGATGGAGAGGACTGTCCTGTCCTTTCATGCTACCAATATGTGTATAAAACATAAAATAACACCAATCTTTCCTCATTTTTTCTCAGGTTATGTAACAGATGTTCCCTATTCATCCAACAAGAGCGTCTGACTGTGACCGCAGAGTGAGAGACAAGGGCGGTCGAGTCAGGGTATAGCAATACAATACATTGGAATAGTATTAGATAATATGAAAAATAAGAATAGTTGGAAATCTATTGAAAAAGTTGAGAAAATAAGATTAATTGTCTGAAACATGTGAGTACTATTCCTGAAGATAATTCCGTCCATCAGAGTACGAAACTTGGGGCGATAAGCTCTAGCAATTATTCTGTCAAGATAAAACTGATCTTCTTCTGCGTTCTCCACGAAACAATAGAAGGAACATGAATCTAGTTATCTATATAACCCAGCAAAGAAAATATGAGAAGAAAAGGAAAATTCTCTTTTTGGAAGGATCGTATTTTAAAGGACTATGGTTTGAAGTTTAATTTTACATTCAAATGAAAGAGAGAGTCGTTAAGAAACTTTTATAAATCAATTGGTAAGTAATAAAATGATGACCATTATGAAGCCGTTATAAAATAATGGAGGGTTTGTGAAGAAATAAATCAAACATTACAAAACCATTTACAAAATCATTATATGGCCGTTACAAAATGATGGCTTTCATGACTGCCATAACTTCTGTCAAAGTTGTTCCTTTCAAAAATATTTTAGAACTGTTGAAATATCCAACATAATCCTACATAGTAGAGTAAAGGAAAGCACAAATTCAATCACACAATATCAGGATGAATGCACAATGTTGATCACATTTAATTTATCAAATTTGAACATCAAATGGGGGCAAGATGGGGGCAAGATAGCATACTTCAATTTCTTTACACAAAAGAACAAAAGTACCCTTTTCAAATTGTGATTGAGCTCGAAATTAATCACCACTCTCTTATACGTCAAACTAGTTAGACTCCGCATCGTGGCTCTTAACCTCAAAAGAAATCCCGAAATTAATATAGAAATTGATTCATTAAGAGAAAATATTCAATGGCTTATTCCCACTGAGGTCATCATTTTACGTGGCATGCATCTTTTTGATTTTATCCAATAATCACTTGACGCGTGTTCTAACGTGGAATCAATTTAAACAAATTAAAAATCTGACTTTTTCTTTCTTCCTCCTCTGTCGTAGCCACTGCTCCAGCCACTCCTATCGATCTCAGCCACTGCCCGCCGCAGCCTCTGCCCACGAGCCCTCCACCCCACCGTGGACAGAAGGGGCAATTTTTTGGTCAATTTTTGGTGTTTATTTTTTTGGTCGCCCCCTTCTCCGTCATCTTCCGGTTCTCTTCTGGGGTTTCTTTGATTCTGAAAGAAATTGAGAAAAGGACCAATTTTTTCTTGTGATTTTTTGAAGGTTGATGCTTGGAGTCGGATGAAAGGTGAAAGGGAGGGTATCATCATCCACTTTTTCTACCGTTCTTTCTAGGGACTGGAGATGAAAGGTGAAAGGGAGAGGCAAGAGAGAGGTGGGTCCTCTAATGACCCACAATGAAGGAGACAACCCCAACAAGTTGTTGTGATTCTTTGTGGGTAGTTTTCTTCTCGTTTGATTAAAGAGGTATAGCCCTTCATTTTTGGCAAGATATTTCTGGGTTTGTGGACAGCAGCTTGCTTATAAATCGCGGGGAGGTCGGCCATGGACGAGCGGCTTGGGAAGACGAAGCCGAAGACCAATTCGAGGAAGCTGAAGTCGCCATAGACGAAGAGATGCACAGAGCTGAAGACAAGTAGACACACGGGGAAAGACAAAGTTGTGTCGGCCTGGACGGGCGCTGGTGATGGTGGAGGAGGCCCGGAGGCTGCGGAGTTCAAGCTCAGAGGTGGCTATGGAGGAGGATGAACAGAAAGATGGTGGTCGGAGCAGATTTTCAATTTTCTTTATTCCACGATAAAAAGTACACGTCAAGTGATAATTGTATAAAAGAAAAAAAAATGCATTACCACCGAATATTTTCTCCGGAATCGGGTTTCCCTTTAAGATTAACCAAAAGAAGATCACGTCTTCTCTCCCACTGAAAACCTCTAGACCACATATGGAACATGCATGCGTGTGGTGATCTGAGTCAGAGATACAAGAGAGCCTCAAGTTAGCCCTAGCTACAACAATAATAGAAGGCGAGTGATTAGTGTGTTCCAGCCAAACACACACTATTCATGATGACGTGAATTGTTGGTTGCACCAGATGAGCAAATTGACCTTGTTTCGTGCCGGGGCAAATCACCCGATAGTGGTAATGCTATTGTCTACCGCTTAAAAAGCAAATACCATTAGTTACGTCGAGACCATGTGACGGTCTCTCTCCCAAAAGTGTCAATGTCTTCCCCACATACATATTGCCAGGGGAATTTCAGATGAACGGAAGCTTCATGGAACTTGACTAGGGCCATGTTGGACAAGAAAGGACGCAGAGATGCAGTGTTCACATTCTCAGTGAATTGCGCTGTTCATAGCAAAGCAAAGGAGTTGGTAAGAAAAGAGAGCTCAACTAACATGTTCCTTGATATCTGGAAAGACTTTGGACATAAGGGTTTTTCATGTTTGAGCGAACATCTTGACTAGGTTCAGATGATTGAAGAAAAGTGACCTTAAATGAACTCGAGTAAATTGAGAAATGTCCAATGTGGATTTATAGATAAATATAGTTAGATCATGCAAAAATTCGATGTTTAAATATCATTTTGAATATGAACGCGCAATGAAAAACTCACAACACTTCGGGCCAATCATGCCTACTGAATTTTCGAGCATGTATTTATGACGCCGACGCCCCAAGGGGAGGCCGAATATTCTCGTACTGACATAAATTTTGCAGATGACATGTGAGGTGCTTATCCATCTATCGCTTCCGCTAGTTTGGACAGTGCTAGGGCCATGGCACCGTACACGCGCTAAGTCGAAACCATACAACGGTGCGGTGCGGGTGCGAGTGCGACCATGTTTCGAGAAAAATAAAGTAAAGCGAAAAGGCCCTACCTGTATTGCTGTTACGTGTAAAGGTTGCAGACAATAGTAGAGAGCGAACTTATGCTTGGGCCGTTATATATACACACCACTCATCAACCACATTCGAACTGTCAAGCCGAGGGTCACTGAAAACACAAACACAGAGAGAGAGAGAGAGAGAGAGAGAGAGAGAGAGGGTTGAGAGATGGAAATGGAGACGAAACAATCGAAATTCAAAAGGATTTGTGTGTTTTGCGGGAGTAGCCAAGGCAAGAAGAGCAGTTACACAGATGCCGCCTTAGAACTTGGAAGAGAGCTGGTAATGCAAACGCCTCTCTCTCTCTCTCTCTCTCTCTCTCTCTCTCTCTCTCTCTCTCTGCAATTCTTTTGTTCTTTTGATTCCACCATTCTGGCTCATATCACTAGTCCCTTTGGTTTATTGTCTCTGTCGCTTCTTCATCCTCAAATTCCTGTACTTTTTTCTTTCCGTCTCCGTCGCATTCGTGTCGGTTCTCTTTGATTTGATGGAAGTGACGTTCTGATATGATGATGGCTCAAATTTCGCTTGATTAGAATGCCCAGATGGAGTTCTCTTAACGGCATTGATGGTCCTCCTCCATATTTAATTACATCGCCTTAGGCGACTCAGCTGATAACGGGACTCTGTTTTATCAAGAAAGTCTCTGTTTCTGCAAACATGCGAGTATAGCTTGTAAACGTACAGAGTTAATAACGTATACGCGCAGTTGCTTCTCAGGATGAGAGGCTGAGAGTAGATTCTTGAATTTCATGTTTGGTGATGGGTGAAAAAGAAAAATCCTTCGGTTACAAACGTTGATGAGATTTCTATTTTGGGCGATGCGTGTTGAAGGTGTCGAGGAACATTGATCTGGTGTACGGTGGAGGTAGCATCGGTCTGATGGGCCTTGTTTCTAGAGCCGTCTACAATGGCGGTCGACATGTCATCGGGTAATTGATCATCTTCTTTTAGTTCTCTCACTTCCTATCGTTCTAAAGCTTTTCTTCTTTCCCGTGTTAATTTCAAGTTTGGGGTTCGCTGACATTTCTCTCTCCCTCTCTCTCTCTGTTTTCTTGTCATTTTCCGGACTGCAGAGTGATTCCCAAGACCCTCATGCCTAGAGAGGTATATCGGCTACTACCATCATGGATTTATCTTCTTCTTTTTACCGACGAATGAGACAATTGGATGACAGTGACCAAACAGGTCAGAGAGAGAGAGAGCACGGCCATTTTCTGCCTCTCTTTTTCATATAGTCTGTTTTCGAGATGGTTTAGTCCAAGTCCTCGTCAACTTATGGGCAGCTACAACAGTTGTTACATGAATTTCCAGCCTCACCTTTGTTATCCCTAAAACGGGAACTTTGCTCACTTGTCTCTTTTGCTGTCTCTAGCGTTATGCCATTGCACCAAACCTTCTTTCGATAAAAGCTTCATTAGACTTCCAAAGAGCCTCTGATTGGCCCTGAAAAATGGGGTCTTTTTGGAATCCTGATGAACTTCATGTACAGACCTGACCTGGAGGGCTTCTGAGTTTTGTTAGGGTCTCTTGCTCAGTTTGTCCGTCTCTGATGGTCCTTTTATACCCACTTGTTAAGATTCTTCATTTCACACAGTGTCCAACATTCCTTTTGTGAGACCATCTCAGCTTTTGTACGTTCTCTCTCTCTCTCTCGTGCTTTCCTTTTCTGTTGTCCTGCCCTTTTTGGTCTTGGGCTCTCAAGTACTGATCAGACAAATTAGACACTAGTTTGAGCCCACCACAGGCTGAGTCTCATCATTGTTCCTCTCCCTCCTTGTCAAGACACTTTCAGACAGCTCTCCCTTTGTGTTTCGTTGTGGAATTGAGTGTTTTTGGTTTGATGAAATGGCAGCTGACTGGAGAAACGGTGGGGGAAGTGAAGCCGGTGGCGAACATGCACCAGAGGAAAGCCGAGATGGCTAGACATTCAGATGCCTTCATCGCCTTGCCCGGTTCGTTCCTATCTTTCACGACGCTCTAAAATATCATACTCACGATGGCCGATTTCATAGGTAGTGGTGATGCTGGTCTCAAGTAAAGCAGGTGTGCATCAAACCCGCAAAATTCATCTGAAAGAACAGATGGGGTTGGACTAGCCGATCCCACTCGATCGAACCTTTCCACTCCTGAATCACCTTTTTTTTTTCCTTTCCTAAAAAGAAGCGTTAGATCAATCATGAAAGCAAGTACTCCCAATTAGAGACGAACAGCAATTGCAAAAATCCTGGACGAATGAAATTGCATGTACCGAAACGCCAGCGAATTTGAGGGAAGTACCTACGAGAAAAAGGAATCAAGGTCGAGCAAAGATCGAGAAGAAGCTAAGCCCAAAAGCACATAATAATGGCCCAAAAACCAGCATATGACCATCAAAGAAAAAAGCACAGAACCTAATGATGATGGTCCGAAGTTACTGACAGAGAGCCCGGCTCTGGTTTTCTTTGTTTCTCTTTCTGTCTGTGAAGGTGGGTACGGGACTCTGGAAGAGCTTCTGGAAGTGATAACGTGGGCTCAACTCGGTATCCACGACAAGCCCGTAACGCTTCGAATCCCTCTCGCTCCCTCCGTGGGGTTTTGCTCTGTTTCTAATTCTACGGCGGTCGATGAGATATGAAAAAAGAAGGGGTAAACGAAATGTTGCAGGTGGGATTGCTGAACGTGGACGGGTACTACAACTCCTTGCTGTCGTTCATAGACAAAGCGGTGGAGGAAGGCTTCATCAGCCCCAGCGCTCGCCACATCATCGTCTCTTCTCCTTCGGCTAAGGACTTAGTCAAGAAGATGGAGGTGTTACATTCATCCCCCCATCTCTCTCTCTCATGAACAAGTTGCAGGCTCTTCTTGTTCATTATTCCTTACTTGTTCAAGTCTGTTTCAGGAGTACTTCCCACGCCATGAAAGGGTAGCTTCCAAGCTGAACTGGGAGACTGAACAACTGGGGCACACCCCGAAATGCGACATCTCCATATGAGAGAAGAGACAAACGCGTCTGCCACTCCTCTTCTCTGTTCCTTTTTTTTCTAACTGGGCTGTGGAATCTGACCTGGAAATTCTCAACACTTCCCGCTCGAGAGGCAGATCCTCTCTTCCTTTCTAACATGGAGGAGGAAGAGACGTACGTCTGCGGGAGTTTCTCATGTGGGGAAAAAAGAAAAAAAGAGGAGATGTGGATGGATTTGTGAACTGTGATTGTAATCGTCGTTCTTCATTCTCATTCCTCTGTGTCTGCAAATCTCGGAATCGATCCGAGTGTTTCCTCTAAAGATTCAACCTAGCGAGATCATATTACGGCTCGAACTCCTTTGATTGAGTATGGATGATTCAGCTTGAAAGAAAGATCGAAGTCGAGTTCGATCGGTTAGTTCAGTAACAAACAATAATTAACACTCCATTTCAGTTTTAGTTTTGGTATTGTCCGACTGAATCCAATGCCAGATCGTTTGATTAGTCGTTTTCAAAGTATCAAATAGATGAATTATAATCTCGAACTCGAAAATGTCATTGGTTTCAATTTACTATTAGTAAAAATGTGCATCTAACTCGAGCATCAATTATACAATAATGTAGTTGCATGTGACGTCCGTTCGTATGGATAATAGATTATATTACAAAAAGGTAGTATTAATAACTAATTTCAGGTATTTGTTTGGTATGTTAAATGAAAAGAGATTAGATCTTCGAGTTTGGATTACGTCAACTTGGAGAAAAGTCAGTATACAGGAAATTACTACTTTTCTAGATTTAGTAGCTGTTTTACGAGAATTTTAGATGTGCTTTTCAACAAAATCCTCCTTATAATGACGTCTTCTATGGTTAAATCGTTACTGTTAAAATTTCAAGGTTTCGGAGAAATTTGGAAAAGAAAGTCCTCGTGGCCCTTTTTTATTTCAAGAGATGTTCAAATTTACTTACCTTGATTTAAATTCATATTCCTGTCAAAAAAATTATATTATTTTACATTTAATGAGAAGTTCGAAATAAAAGGATATTTCAAAATCTGAATCAATTGTGAAGTGTAATGACACGCACAAATTAAATCAATTTCGATGGTAAAATTGGAAACCAACCCTAAAAGAGCTAGTCCCAAAACATACGTCTTGTTGTAGTTGGAATCGACTCTTCCATGCTACTAAACGTAAACATGAACTCATGTTTGACCAATTATTCCGATCCTGATTCGTGAATTATTCACGTTTGAATCATCACTGAAGTCTCGACTCATAAATTAAATATGATTGGTACCTATCTATTTGCTCATGATCTAATCCTCAAAACATGAATTCCTCCCTCGCGAAGGAAATATCAAATCACTCGAATCTCTCGAAATATTTTATTAATCATATTCGATCAATTAAAAACCCCTTTAATCACGATGGAAGCCATGCAATGAATTTGAAGGTGTGGAAGCGATTTTGCCCGAAACATTATCGTGCGGACCAAAATTCATGCACTCTGGACACCAAAAATAATTGGGTGCACGATCTCGATCGATTCGAGATTTGAATACAAAGAATTTGGAAATCCCGAAAAAAATCTAAAAAAAAAAATAATAATAAACCCGCCTCAAATGAATACCAAGTAACGTGCCCGAAACATGGACGTTGTCGCGTCATACAGATCTGGAAAATAAAAAAATATTTTAAATTAATCGATCGATTATTTTTTCTCAAGGGAAGAGGGAAAAAGAAAAGAAAAGAAAAAAGGGAGAGAGAGAGAGAGATCACGTGAATTTAGACCGACCCCTCAAAAAGGCGTTGACCGCGACCAGATCGGGGCGTTCTCGTGCGGGCATGCGATGCGCGTGTCTGTATCCCGAACCGACAGCGGTGAGACGAGGCCGCACGGTAAGATCCGGTGAGGTCGCCCTCTTCGTACGACCACTCCCCCGCCCTTCTCTCTCTCTCTCTCTCTCTCTCTCTCTCTTCTTCCTGTTACAAAAAAAACCTAAATCCCCATTTGCAGACACAGCTGATTCCTCTGAATCTCTCTCTCCCTCCCCCTCTCTCTCTCCCTGTCTTTCTGTACCTGGTTTGAGGTAGCAACGGCTTCCGACCTCCCGACACTGGCGATGTGGTAATTCCGTCCCCGTCCAGCCATGTGACCATGTCAAAGAAGGTTCGGGTTCTCCCTCCTCCCGCTTTTGTCGATCTCCTTTGTCGTTGGATTTTCTGGGATTTCTTGATTTTTTTTTTTTTGCTTTCTTGATTCATTCCTCCGTTGTGTTTTTGTGCCCGCATTGCTGGTGAGTTTCGTGCGCTCTTCGATTTTTTCCGTATGGTTTTGTTTTTTCGAGTTGCATTGGGGGTTTATTCGCTGGGAAATGGACACTGGGTAAGTGGCGTAATGCGTGGAAAGATTTGATTTTTTTTCTTTGCTGCGGTCTGTTTTCCGTTGTGACGTTCCGAAGATTTACGAATTAGGAGGCCAATATGGGTTTTCGATTTTTCCAGGTTCAATACGGGTTTGTCCTCTGTCCTTAATGGGTCTGAGGCGTTTGTCTTAAACTTGACCGCAATGCTTGAAATGCGGACTTTGTTTTTTGTTTCCCTTGGCTCTTGAAAGGGATTTGAGTTAGTTTAATTTATTAATCGGACTAGCCCATTTCTTCTTTTTTTCTTTTTTTTCATTTCGTCGTTTGAAATTTTGAAATTTAAATATGAAGAGGCTTCATTGAGAAAGACAAAGCCGGTGTTGATTTTTCTGAACTGGCTGAAAGGGACGTGGTTTCAAATTTAATATAATTTTGTGTCTTTATGTAGAATGCTGGGAGGTAATTAATTAGATATATGTATTGCAAGATGAGAAGTCCTTTTCCGTGAAATTGTCATCTTAAACTTGGAAAGACTTCACATGTCGGAACCATTACTGTGTGTTTGCATATCAATCTTTCTGCACAGGAAGAGCTGTAAGGAGTTCCTCTTTTCGAGAGTATGTACCCGTTAGTGCAAGATGTTTTATAACTAACACCTTTACTGTTAGGGTCTACAGAAGCAAAAATGAATACGTATGCCTTCCATATCATTTTTATCGGTAAGCAATAGTGTATGACACAAAGGAATACATGAGATATATTTGGTTCGGTAGAGCCTACAAAGAGAATGCACCAAGCTTTGCAATAGGAGGAAATCAAATTTCAGGGCACAAACAGTAACGCTGAATTAACCCAAGCACAAAAATTCCTACACTACTTGCATCAAAACTTGAATGGCCATCCTGTCACTTCTATTTTTCTCTATTTCGCCCAAAGAAAAGGAAGAACATTGTACTTTTCTCTTCTCAGTTAGCCCCGACACTTCATCATCTACAGGCCAAATGCCCCCTCACTGTTTGTTGGGGCTTTTACCCCAAGAGGGAGAGTAATCAGTTGGCACATCTGGCACATCTACTTGGTCTTGATACTAGTCCTTATATCTAGCCAATATCCATGATCCCAAGACATATCTTGAACTGTGAATATGAGCCACATACCTAACGAATCTCCACCTTGATGGGCATTTTCCAATAGATGGCTTTGACCTTCTTAGAAGAAAGCACTGAAACTGCTTGCTAACAAGTTTTCAATCCAAACTAACCCTTTCTTCTGTTGGAGGAGCAACTAGTGAACAAACAATTTTCATAGTCAAAATTTGACTTCCCAGGATTAGAGAAGTCTGAAAAAAAAATAATGATAATAAAAGAAAGCAGCCAACACTATACGACACAAGCTTAATCCACAAACTTAAATATCTATCCAGACACAAACCAAGCATTTGTTGGGCCACGTGGATGATTATAGAAGAGCTGCAAAAAGATGTGCAAACAGCTTGAAGTAGGATCGATTGACAGCTTTAAGCAATGATAATAAAACAAGATAAAGGCCTGACATCTTTTACACTGTCTTGTTAGGAACACCTAGTGTGTAAAAGAACATATGCTGTGAGAGATCAATGGGATAGGTAAATTGGAACATAAAACACAGAGAAATAAACAGGGTATGCAGTTCAGCCATATGGGCAATGCTCAGTAGTATTGTGGTCTGTGAACCCAAACTCAAATTTCTTGTGCACCTTGAAAGGTCATTCTCTTGTGAGTTGCGTCCCTATAGTTATGATTAGCATGCTTTCTGCTTTCTTTACTCACCGAGGTCAAACTATAGCTGATTAATACATTTACTGCTTAACTATACTTATTCTAGCATCTCAATTTGTCTGATTTGCTGGAAATCAGATCTACCAGTTCTTCTTGATCGAAAAGATATCCTCTATGGTAAATGCACTTCATACCGTCTCAATCCATGGAATTACATCTGTTCCTTGGGAAAGGTATTTCTGGTCATGCCTAGAACTGCTATGCAGTCATTCAGTCATTGAATGTTTTTGTGGGTCATTCAATCTCAAAGGAATCTTGGAACACTGCATCATGTTGTCTTACGTGGGGCAGTTGAAGAGAACATGACAAAGGATTGTTTGAGAGAACTGAAGCTTCTGATGCTGCTGTTATGTACTCTTCTATCTGTCTTTGGTGATTCTGCGTTGGTTCTGTTTTGTTTTAGTTTTTGTTTGTGTTTCTTTTTGTATCTCTCATCTTTTACATTTCCACTGTTTCTTCCTCAATGAAATCCTTTTTTATTTATCAAGAGAGAAAGGTGGATGTAGCCATAGTTCTTTTGAACAATTTACAGGTTCCTTCATATGAACAGGATCATGCTAACTGGGTGATCTTTTCTCTTCATTTTGTTCTTTTTTCCAATTGGCATCCTTGCAGAAGATTGATTTTGTGGGCTCATGGATATTTGATGACAACGGCAATGGTGCCTCTGATGAGTTTTTTGACAATGTCCTCAAACAAATTGATTACCCATTGGAAGATGTTGACGGTAATATTCTGTCAGAGGACTGGGATGCTAGCTTCCAACTCCTGGAATTGCCATCTTCAGATGTTTTGGAAGGATTTCCACCTAGTTTTTGCGGGAAAATATGCGAAGACATTTCTGCACCAGACAGAAGCCTTTCAAGAGTGAGTTTCTTATACTGTCTCTTTTGTGATGATATATTCAGAATGTCGCATCTTTTAAGTATGTAAATACCCACCGTAATGTCATCATGGTAGATGGAAAAGTTCAAAAGTACGCTGAATTTTACAATGAGGACGTGTATATGTATATATGTATATGTTATATGTACACGAGAGAGAGAGAGAGAGAGAGAGAGCACCTGCACTCTGTCTCTCCACGATAGTCGAACCCAATTTGTCATTGCAGAGTCCAGCCTGTTTTTGTTGTGTTGTCAAAATCACACAATGACAAAGTGAGTTTGGCCATGATTATAGAAACAACATATTTGACTCTAATAGCACTTTTGGAATTAATAATCAATGTTAAGACTCCTACTGCTGTAGAGCCGGATTGGACCAATACTCTTGGCTTCAGCCTTCAGCCATGAGGTTGAGTTTGTTGTGGCTTTTTTGGATGTGATGCATAGAGGCTGTAGCTGTTGAAATTGATATATCTATGGCTATGTAAGTATTCAGAAAAAGCTATGGAGAAGAACATGTTATTATCCTATTTTGCTTACTTGGATAATTATAAGATTTTCGCCATTAATTAAAAAGGCAAAAGCACATGCAAGATGATAGGCAGAGTGGAACCTTGTTTCCTTCTTCTTAATTTATCTAGAATGCCTGCACATATGAGTCTGTCAATACTGTTGGGTTCAGTTGGCTATTCACGTGGGACCCACTTGTACCGTACTGGTTTGCCTCCACTTAGGCTGGTGCAACTAAGAATTCAAGGAGAAACACAATTCCTTTTCTCCCTTCTTCCTTTACCGGGGAGAGAGGACATGCATTGGAGTTCTCTGCATAATCCATTGTTTTTCCAACGACTTGAAACAGTTGATTGCTTGCTTTGAATTAATTAAGGTTGGCATGCTTAATGAAATTAATTAAAACTATTAATAGTCCATGGAAGTTAGATTATTTCATTAGTGGCCTTTTAGACCTTAAAAGTACAAAATGTCCTGTCAATCAGTTTGCTAAACAATGAATTGATAGTTATATTATTCCTGGAGTATATGACAGAGAGGATTGGACGTCGAACTGGTGAGGTGTGTACATTGTTGACTTGTTAGAGCCAACAGGCTTTCCAGTTCCATCTGGTGTGATTCTTCTGTTGTCTTTAAACTATGAAGGAGCTACTGAAACCTGCTACACTGGGATCTTATACCGATTTTGTTGCACTGTTCTTGACAACAACAAAAAAAAGTTACTGTTGGAGAAAGATTGATGATTTTGTTTACCTTTTCCTTATTGTGACTGTCCTTTTGTTTAGAATGAGGATAAAGCTAAGGTAAAAGCATTGCCAAGCTGTACCGAGACAAACTCAAACAGAAGTATTTCCCAACATCAGACTTCTAACGACAAAGATTCTAGCCTCGAGAACAGCAGCTCTGGTTCGATCGAGAACTCACTTCTCTTCAGTTCCAAATTTTTAATCCCTGGGAAGCGTGCTCGGACCAAGCGGTTACGCCCATCAACGCCGAAGACTAGGTTCAACCTTCCTTTTGTTCCCTTTACTAGCGGTGCTTCTGGTAAATACCGTCCTTTGGCAGCTTCTGGGTCATTCTCAGAAAGCGGCCACAATAAAAAAAGTTCCGGCAAAAGAAAAGGGAAGGAAAGGAATTTGCATTTGCTCTCTGGTGCAGAAGAATTGGCTTCACAGAATCCGAGTGCAACCAGGAAATGCATGCATTGCGAGGTCACAAAGACCCCACAATGGAGAGAAGGGCCAATGGGACCCAAGACCCTTTGCAATGCATGCGGGGTTCGTTACAGGTCCGGTCGCCTCTTCCCGGAGTACCGTCCAGCAGCAAGTCCCACATTCATCTCATCGTTGCATTCTAATTCTCATAGGAAGGTAATCGAAATGAGGAAGAACGCAAATGATGAGTCTGGGTTTGCAGTCATGAACAGCTTGAGGCACCCTCAGGTTAGAATGTCTGATGGGGGTGTGCCTGTTTGATTCGATTTGGACTGGAAAGGAGAACAGTTTTTTTTCCTGAGTTTAGGTGGATCTTGTTTTGTTCTCCAATTCCTTGGTTCTTTATATTCAGGCTAATTGGTTTTTCTGTAGATGGATGCAATAAGTAGGATGAGGTAGTAGTACTGATTTAGGGAGATGGGAAGGGTTGCGCTTTGTCGGTGAAGTCGTGAAACTTTCAACTGTTTCTGTGCACTTCGGAGCTGATTGAATTCCCTGAAACCCGGATACTCCATACTTAGCCATTGATAGAATGATTCTTTGTAATAGACTGATTTTCTCTCCTCTTTCTCTTGATTTCTCTCTTTATTCTTTTGTGGAATTTGCCGATGCTCTCTTTCTGAAAATTGCCACTTGCAGTAATCCTGGGATTTTCATGTCGGTTCCTCCCATTTGGAGAATAGTCCTATGCAGATTTAGAGATAGCGATAGTTTATCCTAGTTGGTCTTTAACACGAGTTGAATATGATCAAATCAAGCAGTTGGTTGGTCGAGTAGTTTAAGATTTCGTTTGCGTGTCGAAAGTCACATGAATCAATTCTCGGTAAACTCTTGTTCTCTGAAAACCCTAGCCTGCGAAGGATGGATCTGGGATAGGTATGCCACGAATCTTGGGCTTTTCCACTTGCACACGGTGAGGTTGCAATGACGGGCTTGCCTAAGGAGTGGTTGATGTTTCATTGGCACTTCTAAATGAGCATTCCAACAGTGGCCGAGATTTGTTTTGATCGTTGAAGAAGGTTAAATGATAGACCTTCAATGGATCGCCGTCGGCAATCGTAACCTTCTTTGCTTTGCCATCAAGATTTGGAAACCGATTCGAGCTGCGAATCCTTGATCACGATGTGTGGGAGTAGGAGTATGAAGCGTCATTTATATCATTTATCTTGGAAGGAATCATAGCTGATGGTCCGATGCGCCTATGGAAAGGTGACGGTGCCATCGGAGTGGCTTGCATCTCCGGCTGAAACCCTTAGGAGACAAATTTGGCCCCCTTTCAATTGATCGTTCTCTCCTCTTATCTATTGAATTTTGCCAAACCCTTGGAGACCACAGTTAATGGCACGTCTTCACTGGGGACATGTCAGACGCTATCCTCCCTAAGCATCTGAAAATCTCTTCAAAGACACGTCATCTACATCAGATTTACACTGGCTATCGATTGGCTAAGACTGACCAATCCAAACCAAGTATGGCCTCTAATGGATCGGTGGCCTTTCTCTCTATGTTTCAATGACTCGAAAAACGGAATTCCATCTATAAGAAATCCCGGGTTGTCGCGTTCAATTGAAATAAGTATCCCGAAAGTCCTAAAAATTTGCGGTTAAAATGCGATTGAACTCTTATGTCACTTTTCGCGGTCCCCGTGGCCCATTGGACGAGCCCGTGAATGCATTTGCTTCTTAAGCCCAGGCCTGCACACTAGATTATGTGCTCTGAGCTGCTTCATAACTTGTTATAATAGGCTCATTTGCTAATGTGCTTTCTCTGTGTAGGGCCCTTGTTAAGCTATGACTTGCCCACTATAATTTACACCGACTTTGATAGACTGGACAGGCATCAACCGTTGAGGAGAGTTGCATTTGGTAATATTAAATTCTTTTTTTTTTTTTTAATCTCCAGCCAAATTCAATAGATACACTGCAAATAGAGAATTAGATAAACTAAGAATGTCACGGTAACGTGGATAAAAACCTTATAATCCAGCTAATAAAAATCATATAGAGCCACGGCCCAAAGATATGCGCATTCACCCTATATGCCAATTTTATTAAACTCTATAAGTATGTTATAGCAGAAATGAGCAATATTTTTCACTCTAGGTTGATGAATGGGAATAGACTTACCCAGTCTCTTTTTCCGAAAAATTCATGATGGAAAAAATAATAATTTCAAGAGTTACCGATATACGTGAAACTAAAGAATTACCACATCGATAGATATTAATCAAACGATAAAAAGAGAATCGGGTGCCTAGTCGATATAAAAAAACATGATTTGACGATATAGTCTAAAAGGGGACAAAAGAAGTCATTGGATCGACGCATAATTTCACCTGCTCAAATTTCATTCAGTTTACACAAACCCACTCCATACCAAAATCACTATCTCAATCAGAACAATTCACATCGTTCCATCGATTTCAGTTCCGGATCTCTTACCCGTGCCCTTTGGTTCACGGAAAAAAAAAATTAAAAAAAAGATAGGAAAGGTCTAGCAGGGAAAAGAAAAATGAGATGGAAGCCAAGGGGCAGAAAATGAGGAGAGAACAACACGGAGGAATAATCCCAAGAAAGCCTCATCGTTGACCACGAATCACCAGTGACCGACGGTGACGCAACGCCCGACGACAGAGACAGAGAGCACGAGACGGAAGACCCCCGAGACCGCCGGCCGCGGCCGTCGGACCGGCGCCATGGCCGCCTCGTCCGACGTGCGTGCGGGCTCTCGTGAAAATATTAATGGGGGGGCAGAGAACGTGGGGGGACCATGCAAAGGAAACAGGGTCGGTCCAGTCCCTCCTTCACGTGCACGAGGTTTGATGACGATAAGGATAGGACCATGAAACAAACAGATTTCGAGAGTTTCTATCTCGAAGCGTTCGCGTTTTGTTCGGACGTCGATGGACACAAGTTATAGCTGATGTCGACGTTGGCCATCCTCGATTCCATTTGGCAACTGGCAATAAGCTTTCTGCAGCAATCCATTGGGGAGGGAAGGAAGGGGGCGCAATTCTCTTCTCCTCTTCTCTTCTCTTTTATTTTCTCGAGTCGACCAGCGACCTTCTAGTAATCAATTATTCTCTTTCTTTCTCGTGATCCACAGTATAGGCACATGCCCGATTACCTGAAGGCCGGTGGGACACCGTGCAGGCTCCACGGACTGATTAAAACTCTGGGTTTTCGACATGTGCCCTCCGGACCTGTTTACATGTAGCTAGTGAGAGTTGAACGAGGATGTCCTTCGATTGATGAGCTAGGGATTCCTCGACGTTCCGACCAACCATGTCAATCTTGGGGGTTATTCAGCGTCCATCATGCGTTAACGATGAATTAACATGTCGCACAACATGATGATTATTAGATTGTTAAGTGCTGTTACTATCGCATTCACTTCCCTCATCGACAACGAGCCGATCACATCATGGATGGAAGAGCACTTAATTGTGATCCATGAGTTTTATAATTGTTAAGGGCGATAAATAGATGGGTCGGGTCGAGTTGTCAATACGTTCATATGTTCAGCTCATTTGGACGTCTTACTTTTATATTGATTCACATTTTATTTAACGTAGCCTGTGCTAATCCATTTAACCCAATTACAACTTATTTTGGTATATGTAAGACAAAATATTTACAAAAATCAACTTAGCAAAACTTGTAAAAAAAAATAGACTAAAGGTCTGTTTGGTAACCAGCTAAATAGTGCCCGATTTTATTTTTTTATTCCCTGAAACAAAAAAAAAAGGAACAAAAATTTGTTTGGTAACCTTTTTGTTTTCAGGAACAAATTATTCCCGGGACTAGATTTAGAACAGAATCATGAAGTAAAAAAAAGTTGCTTCAAACCAATTTTTTTTCCTCTTTTCTTCTCTTCTCTTTCATTTTCTTATCTTTCCTTTTCTCCTTCTTCCTTTTGGTGATGACCTCGCCGGAGCGTCACCGGCCCGAGCCTCGTCAAGGCTAGGCAAGGCCAACCTAGCAGTGGCCCTGTGAGGTTGAGCCTTGCCAATGGCTAGGCAAGGTCGACCTTGCCCAGCCAAGGTGAGGCCCAGCCTCGTGGGGACCTAGCAACACTCCAGCGAGGTCGCCAACCCTCATATGGTCGATCGTCAGCTAGAAGAAGTAGATGAAGAAAAGGAAAGAAGAAATAGGATAAAAAAGTATTAAAATTATTTAAAAATTAAAAGAAAATGGTTTGGCCTAGAAATTTTAAGGGTCCTGCCGATTGCATTTCTATTTCGAGAATAGAAATTCTTGATAATTACCATATACTTTCAAATACTCAAAAAATCATCCAGGGACAAAATATTAAAAAAAAATCATATATGAGCAGAAATTGTAACTAAGAACATAATGGTTACCAAACACACCATAAATGTTTTACTAAATCAAATTTAAAATTTAAAAACTCATATCATTAACAAATTAGGTGCAACTAGTGAAGACCATTGGCTAAATTGCCACTAGTGCCCTAGTCGAACACATCGATATCTTTGTTGATGGTCTGGGAAAAATTCCTTGAGACCTCCCTCATTAGAGGTGAGCGGTTTTCATCTAAATTCCACTCAAAACTTGAAATCTACCCATTGGAACTAATTCATAATTTTTTGAAATTTTAGAACCTCCCTACATATCCTGAAACGTTAAACCTACCTTGTCACAAATTTCAAAGCCTACTCCGTAGCTAACCAATTTCCTTTTTTTTTTATGGTTTCATTTTTGGTTAAGCCTAATTTTTCTTTTTCTTTTCTTTTTTTGACATAAAAAATTGACTACAATTACCTAGTTTCCTAGACTTTTTAAGTGCGCCACAATCAAATGAGGACTCAATGGTTATATCCAGTCATTAATAGTCATTTAGCTTTGATTTGGCTTCAGCGAATCAATTCAATTTTAAGTAGCAAATGGATATTGTAAATAAAGGGTGAGCAATTCTAAGTTTCATCTGGAACCTATCTATCGGAATAAATTCCTCATTTATCCAAAGCTAGAATCTAGCCTGCATATCCTAAAGCTTGGAACCAACGTTAGTCCGATGCTTTGCTTTCAGGTCCTACCCCGAACCATACTCACCATATCGCTCATGATCAACTGATCCAACTAGAGAGACGCCCGACACGACCGATGAGCTATGAACGACCGAAGATTAAGACTGCTCCTCTCTTGTCGAAGAGTGGCATCTTCGCGACCATGTCTTCAACTCGAGGGAATGACAAGGACGATCGAATGACCAAAGATGGAAGACGTGCACCGTCAGAGGTTTTAAAGTTCGAGCCGACAAAATTCAGGCCAACCATTTTCCACGACGGGCCATCCCATGCCCGTCGTGGACACGACAGCCGCCACACGTCCCGTTATTCGATCAAATTAAGGACTTTCCCCCTTCGTCTCCAATTGCCCCCCCCCCTTCTTCACCTAATTTTCTATAGCATTCCCCATCTTCTTCTCCTTTGTAATGGTGCATTAACGAACTATGCGACTCTGTCCGTAAAAAGAAAGGGAAAACCAGAAGGAAAAACGCATTGAATGTCCAAGACCCTTTTCAGACACCCCCATCTTTGAATGGCATGCCCTCTTTTTCACAGAGAGAGAGAGAGAGAGAGGCGCAAGATTTTCATTCTCTATGCGCTCGAGTCTGACAATGACTCACTTCTGGCAGCACACCAACCGGTTGTAGAACAGGCCGAGGTTGACCATCCTACGACGGGCGTTCTAGGGATCCCAAAACAATTCATTAAAAGCCAAAATCTCATCCTTTCATTTCTCCAGAAAAAGGAAGAAAACAGAGGTAGAGCTAGGGGGGGTCGGTCCCTCTCCCCCCACCTACAAGAAACTCTGGAAAAGGAAGGAAAAGAAGTAGGAATAGGGCGCTGTTAGGACCCCATTAATGTTGGGATGTAAAAACTGTGGGCTGGGCTGGGTCGGGTCGGGTATCAAGAATCCGGGACGTGCAGCCTCCTACCGCCATTGAAGAGCGCAGCAGAGAGAAGAAAAAGAAAGGAGTAAGAAGATAATGGTGGTGAAAGCGAAGAAGCTGGGTCCGACATTCTTAGGTACGGGAGGAAAAGAGACTGCTCAACGCTGATGAGCAAACATTGGCATGTGGCGTTCTGGACGTGTCGGGTCGGAGGAGCCTTTAAATAGGAAAGGGGAGTCCTGGGACCCGTGTCCTAGAATTGCTACTAGGGCTATGGTGGTTGGCTCGTGCCCCTCATCGAACTGGCTTTACAACCATAAGTCCTTGTCTTAGGCTCGTTTAAAGATGCTTTTTGGGCACTTGCTATGATGACCCGATCTAATCAGGGCAAGCATTGGTCGTTGTCTTGTCGGGACCAGAGGACGTGGACAAGGCGAGGCTATTTGCACACATTTAGGATGACGAATGGGAGATGAATGAACCAAACCGTGTACCAAATAAAGAGAGAACGATTGTACAATATATATATGTGCAAAATTAAAATAACTCAACGCATTTTGATGTGACAACAATGCTTAGCTTTGTCCAAAATTAAGCATGCTTAAAGATGGGCGATCTCTTGAGAAGATGCCCACTAGTATGCCAAAGGATAAAATCATTAAGTTTGATATGGGACAAATTAAAGCGAACAACACCTTAGTGAATTAATCCAGAGATGTCATACTTGTGGTCTGAATGGGGTTAGGACAAACTATTAGAGAGCGGTCACAAACGAATATGGATTTATTTTACCAGACACAATGAACTCTAAAATAGTACCTGAATAAAGATGGGATGTTTTTCTTTATTTTATTTTTTTAATTTTGACTAAGTTGGTGGTACTTAACTTTACCGCAAGTTGTGGTTGCGTATGGCATAGGGCAGTGGGCGATTCTAGATGAGCCTCCTTCACAAGACATAGCCACAATAGACATTTCATATACGGATACTGAACTTTCCAATTCATCTTACCCAACATGAATGAAACGCTTGTTTTTATTCGCAACAATGGCAACACGTGTAAGTACATTTGGAAACATCTACCTAAAAATAATCAACTTTTTTTAACATGTCTTAACAGGTCACGTGGCATGACTTGTTCTAAGAACGTAACACATCGTGTTCAGAAAAATCCGAGTCGTGTAAATAAATGCTCTTGCTGTGTACACGACGATGCGACAAGATGAACCATAGAGAATTGGTGAAGTGGGCAAGCTAAGTCACCGGCGATGGCGAGCGCGGGTCAGCGAGTCAGCGGGGCGAGCTCGGCCGAGTCAGCACCGTGTCAGGCTGTCGCGAGACAGGCAAGCGGAGGAGCGACTTCGGCCGCAGGAGCCGAGGACATGACAACACAGATTCTTGAGTCCCTGTCCCCACCACCACAACCGGCTACCGCAAGTCCCCGGGGGTGGGGGGGCCCACCTCCCGCCCAACCACATTCAACCTTCATGCTGTCTCCTCCCTCCGTCGTTGTCTTCACTGATCAGCCACTGCGATGCTGACGCGTGGACATCGCAGGATGGGGCCCCACTCCTCCTTTTCTTTCTTTCCTTCTGTCTCGTTGAACTTATGCGGTTGCCGTCTCCTTTTCCTCTCTGCTTTTGCTTCAATTCGGACGTAACCCAAGGAAAGCGAGTTCCTGTAAGAATATATCAAGCAGTCGCAGTTCACATTCAAGGCTTATTTAGAACAGAACGTCCATACCATACCATACCATAATTTTACTCAAAATATTTCACATTTATTCCATATTAGTGCCTCGCCTCACATTTGCCACGAATTTATCTTTATATTACAAAAAATTCCACATTAACATACTTGTATCGCATTTAACCCTAAATTGCTATGTATGTCACATTCACCACAGAAAATATGAAATTTACCATAATTTGAAGTAAATGTGTTGGGGGTCTATATCAATTTTCAGGATAAGTGCGACGAGGTGTATATTCAATTAGGGTTTTCTTCATCTTCTTTTTCCCTTTTTGGTAACGCTAACTTTATTCAAATTGGACATATGGTGTATTTGCGTGCAAGAGAGCTCAGTCGAGTCGAAAGGTCCATATCACCTCATGCGCCATTAAGAAAAAGAGAGAGATTTTCTCATCTTTTCGATGTACCGTTAGTTAGGATGACCCAATCAACCATCCTTCTAAACTCCTCTTAATTTGGCATGGCTTTGCATTTAATCGAAAATTAAACGACTAATTTCTTTTTTTTAATGAGATAAGATTCCAACAATGAGCAGGATCGAATCTTTTCTAAAAAATCACAGGAACGAAAGGGGAGCGAAGCCAAGAACACCAAAACCCTAAATTTCGTCATTCATGGCGTCGAGAAAACGAAGAGGGAGAGGGGGGGATTCGCAAATGGTCCGTGCCCGTCCAAAAGAAGCTTTTCTCCGAAAGGCCAAATTCCTAGTAAAATTGTACGGAAGTGGATTCGATTTTTGGGCCTTGAATCAAAGGAGAAAACGGGATTCGCAAAAATTCTGTCAAAGCTGCTTGGTGGGTGCGCAGGGTGACGCATCGTACCACCATTCCCCTGCTGCAATTCTAGAGAGAGAAAGAGAAAGAGAGGTGAGTAGGTTTGCAGCGATGGCAGGACGGGGTATTAGGACAGATGTTACAGCAGACGACAGGGCCGAGCAGCAGTATGACGTCAGCATGCCCTTTTCTTTTTCGTCATTTCTTTTCTTTTTTATCTTCTTCGGATCTGACAAGAAGACGAGGGGTCGCTCCTCTGTCTGCCGTTGCAGTGTCGTGTTCTGGAAATGAAAAAAGAGTGGAATCTGATCCAAGGAAAAGAAAAAATTACAATTTCGTCAAAGTGGGTAAATTTGTAATGAATTTATTTAGTAGAAAATAAATAATTTGAAAATTATATTTTTAAAGATGGTCTTTTATATTGTTTATGAAAAGGATAAATGGAAAAATATTTTCATCCTCTAAGGCATGAATTTGAAGATATTTTTCTACAACTTATCGCTTGAAAAATTAATTAATGAAAAAGATATTTATTGTCCATAATAATTTATTTATGAATAGTTTCGTAAATTGTGACAATGTCTTTTTATTTATTCATTATGTAGGAAACAGTGCATTTAAAATGAAGCTCTAAATCCGTGTTCGCCCACGTCGAAACTTAATTAATGTTCAGTGTGGTCCTCTCCATGTGAGAAGTATTGTCTTCCCTTTGCCCTCTCAACTAATGTTGATAAATAAATAATAATAATAATAATAATAATAATAATAATGCTGACGTGATTATTCAAAACATGGAAAAACGTTTTGGACATGTGATGAGTCCATGTGAAGTCCAGCTCTGTGCCATCTCAGGCTCCGCAACGCTCCAAGATTTACTTGAAGAACAGCATAAGAGAGATGGCTGGCTGGCTGTTGCCGTCCCCTGGCCACCGCCTTAAAGAATCACTTGGACGTTCGCGGTGGGTTATGAGAGGCGCGAGCCGTGTCGGGCTCGAAGGTCGGAATTCGATGTACTGCTTAGACCTACTCTTATCATAAAATTTATATCAAGATGTTTAGCGCACGCTTAGATTAACTCGCGAGTTGAGCGTGAATCGCTTATTTGTTACCAATCACTGGAATGGATATTGACAGTCAATCAAGTGAGGATTATCCAATGAGCCTACTGATATATCCCTCTCTCCATTGTAAATATTAAAAAGAAGAAGAAGAAAGGATTGAAAACCCGTGTTAGATAATGCAAAATTCATATATTTTATCTATTGTTTTTAACACGATAGTAATTGAAATAATCCTTTGTGCGCTTTGCACAACCAAGTGTTTTGTGAACGAGGACTTGAGCAACCATGAAGCATGGCAGGTTTAGTAGTCTCACTAGTCCATCTTCCATGAAGTGATAAGTATGAGTCATATGAATTTCTAGCCAACTTATCCTTTCGGCACTACTAATTCATATGGAGAAATCTACAAATTATCGACACATCACTAAGGCTATAGTGACATGATCGATGATCCTAAATCTTGAGATTTCAACTAGTGCCAAGTGCAAATTTTTGATTTCGACCAAACATTTCAAAACGAATATACCACTTTCGTGATGATATCAGAGAGGAGGCGAGCCGTCAATATCGATCATCCCTCCTCGCCCTTTTCACCTATCGTAATAACATAAACAAATAATTCATTGTTGACACAAGTGCAAGTTTTTTTTTTTTTTTTTTTGGAAGTAGAAAAAAAATCAAAAGGTACATGGCATTTTTCACATTTCATTGCTGAAAAAGTAAACGACAGCAATGGAAGAAACTGAAAGTTAAAATTCTCTTTCTTCTTGATTTTAGCTTCCTCGTTTCTTCTGAATTATCATAATGAAAGGCGTGTCTGTATCTACTTCGCCTGATGCAATGCTCCGGGCACCAATTTTTCTTGTTTTTTCCACCCAACGAAATTATATCATCTTGACTTTTTGTATTTCTTCAGCAAAATACTAATTAATAGAGATTCCCGCGGCATATGTGCTCGTCCAGCGACCAAGTTAAGAAAATCTCGCACCTGTCCACACACCGACTCTTTGCAAGTAGTGGGAAATCGACATTGTCATAGCATCATGACAGAAAAGTTTGTGATTTCAGATGCAGTATGTTTCTCGTGTCGTGTCGTGTCGTGTCGAGTGTTGTTAATTTTGAGTATTCAACGAGTTTTTTTCCAATATGTTCAGTGAGTCTTTTGGGCTTGCTTCAAGCATCAATTGCTCTTGATGTTGTTTTTTTCCACCCAACGAAATTATATTATCTTGACTTTTTTTGTTTTTCTTCGGCAAGATACTAATTAATAGAGATTTTCGCAATACATGTGCTCGCCGAGCGACCAAGTTAAGAAAATAACACTTACTCTTTTCGAGTTGTGGGAAATCGACATTCTCATAGCATCAAGACAAAGGAAGTTTGTGATTTCGAATGCAATGTTTTCATCATGTCGTGTCGATTGTCATTAATTCTAAATATTCGATGAGTGTTTTTTTCCAATGTGTTTGGTCAGCATTTTGGGTAACAGCTTGAGAATCAGCCAGCCACCAAACCAAAGAAAGTTTCCTCTTTGTTTCTTGAGTGTTCCTAAAAGCCTAACTTCTCCTTATTTCAAATACCCATTATTGCATGCCTAATATAAATGTCCTTTCGCTCTTTTCTAATTATATTCAAATCGATTACGTCGAAACATTATGAATTTTCAATTTTTGCAACTTGTAAATTAACTTGGGTGGATGGGTTGTCGCTCCAAAAATGTTCAGAAATTCTCTGCTTTCGTCCACTGCCATATTGACCTTTGTAGCATCGCATGATTTAAAGAAAGTGAACGAAATACTTGGTAAATCATGGACATAATTTAGGTTCTATTTATTTTGCGGGAAATTAATTATTTAAAAAATATTTTATTAAAATTGGTCACTTATATCGCTTACGAAAATTATTGTCGATCAATGAAAATATTTTTCATTAACTAAATTTCAAATGACACAAGTTATAATTTTCAGAAAAAATAATTTTTTAATTTATTTTTCGCTAAACAAACGGAGTCTTATTATTAAAATAGACTAAAATAGCTAATCCAACTGATATACCACAAAGTTTCTTTTTTGAAGAATTATCTCTATTTTTTTCGCCCTTCTTTTTCCAAGCACAGCATTAAGTGAAAAAGCAACATTATTCAGGCTTTAATATATAGCCTGGGAGTTTAATATTACAAAAAAAAATAATAATTTCGAGTCAAAAATCAAGAGTTTAATTGCTTTTTTTTTTTTTTTTTTTTTTAAGGAAGCAAAAAGTGAATTGGGACAAACAGGACACAAACTGAAGACCGTGGCCTATTGTTGGGTGAGGACAAACAGAGGACACTGCTGATCTGCGACAAACTTCGAGTTAATTTAAAAAGACCAGACCCTTACCAGTTGTTTTCAATAGCTATTAATGCTTGTCTGGCCCATTGACCCCATTCTGCAACCTCTCCTACTTTTCTTTTTCTTTTCTTTTTTCTTTTTTGAGTAGCCAACAAAAGAATGAAACCCAAAAAGAAAAAAAAACTTGCCGATGAGTTTTGGAAATGGATAATTACCAAATCGGTCTATCGAGATCAGTTCAGCTCTAAACAATCCTAAACCGTTGTGGTAAATTCCGATGCAATCACTCCGGTCAATTGCCATCGAAAATTGATGATGTGGTGTGGCGTCCAGTCATCGCTGGCAGTCTCACGTGACATGCTGACATAATAACGTCTCACATGAACCACCAACTCAATCATTTTCGACGACAATTGATTGGAAATACAATATATAGGCAAAATTAGAAACTTTGAGATGCCGACTGAATTGATAATTTTCTCATTTTCAAGGCTTGGGGTAAAATTATTTTTAGCAAAATATTTTAATTTTTGTAAATTAATTACATTTTATATGGAGAAAACAGTGGATTAAGGATCATAAATTTCACTTATTTTTTCTCACTAACGGTTTTGAAACACTGTTCAATTAAAAAAAGAAAATTTAGAAAATTTCCCTTGTCACTATTCCTTGAGATATGCACGTTGATCATCTACATCGAACAAGCTAGCTAACGTTTATCTGCATTAGCAAAAGTCACTCGCGTTATAAGAAACATTTCTAATTACGAAAATTCAATTTTCTATGACCAACACTACTTTATTTCGATGAGAAGTTAAGGGAAATACAATTTAATTATTTTTTTTCACAGCTAATGTACGGACGTTGGATCGCTCAAATTTTTGGGGGACACAAGCATATGTAATGACGATGTTTGATGAAAGTTCGAATTGAAGCTAAAGCGACCTCATTGGCCATGAAAAAGAGAGCTCTTCTCTTGTGTTGTTGGCAAGAGCGTGAAACTGGTAGCGTCGTAATTGAGAATTATGTCCAACTTTGGATGAAGAAATTGCAAAAAAAAATAATAATAATAAATGATTTAGACGATGAAATGAGTGAAAGGTGGCTAAAAGACATGGTATACTAGGGAATTATAATTTAGTTGATTGTGTATAATGATGATTAGACTCGATAATCCTTGTCCTGTTGTGTCTTTACGTTTGCGTCAATTCGATTCGTTATTGGATCATTTCGATGTGATTTCCGATTGAAGAGTTTCTTAGGAAGATCTTAAGAGAATCTATCAATCAAACTACGAAGACTCTTCGGTCTTGAAATCATAGAGACTCGCTCACTCGTGAGTGACTAGGATGCGATGGACGAGCTAATTCGGCATCGATCCCATCTAAAGGTAATGACGGAAGGGGGATTGGGATGACCGGTCTTATCCTAAATCTTTCCCATTAACTTTTATGATTTACTAGATTAGTCTAACGCATATAACTTGCCAAAAGTTTTAAATCACTTTCAATTTTACAAACACGACTATTTATTCAAAACTTATGCACAACAAATCTAAGATCTAATAATCATTGAAAATTCCAGGATCCAATATTACAAGAGGCTAGATTTGATGGATATTGTTGGAAAATATTAGATATGCATGAGATTAGTTCCTTGGACTCACAAAAATTTATAGTTAGATTCAATTGCTTTTTTTTTTCTTCTCTTTTGTAATGGAGTTAGGCAGCTTGGAGGATACCAAAAACCATCCTAAACCCTAATGAAATCAAACAAGCATGTACATTTACTAAACAATACAAGGTCTATAAAGAAAATCAGGGCTCTTAATAATCAAATATACAAATGAGAACCTATAGAAACCGATCAGATTGATCCCTTTCAATGCCGGCTCCCTTGGTGGACCAACCCCATTCCGAGTTCCCCAAATCCAAAACCGGTCCGAAAATGATTTGAACCGGCTTTTTATGAACTTGTCGAGTTAATGAGGATGAATCTTGAGTAATATTCGGATCACGGCCGATTCAGCTCTAAATCTTATCCAGGTTAATTTCCTTAAAAAAATTATCGAACCCGAGCGCAGTTACTAGTTGACTTCAGTTAGGACTCGAGACAAAAGCCATCCTTAACCCTGGTTTGTTCGCTTGTCTTTTTCCTTTTTGCCTCCTCCATTCACCATTTATCTTTTACCATTTCCATGCTGGCTGCTCTGATTTCAGAGCGACCCCCTGTTTCACAAACACAATCTCTCTCTCTCTCTCTCTCTCTCTCTCTCTTCCGTGTGGGAACGCGAAGCAGGGGGAAAACTCGCGAGATTACGGACGACGTTGACGCGATATAGGGGGCGGCATCATCTCGTCTCGTTGGATCATCCGGTGGGGTAGAATAAAATATCAGTTGGAGATGAGGCAATGAATTCTCCCTGATTAATAAACTAATGATGGTCTTTTTGGCTCCTTGATAGAGGACGTCTCTGTTTGTTCGGTTCCTGTTCTTGAGAGAGAAAGAGGGAGAAGGAAGACGAAAGTGGATTTACTCGTTCGTGAAGATCTGAGAGAAAGAGGAGCGAGAAAGAGAAGGGTACGAACACAAGGCAGGTAAAAGGGGGAGAGAAGTCGAGTTTTAATAAATGGTGGGTGTTGGTTTCTTTTGGAGTCTAGCGAAGTGCCAAAAGGCATCAAACCAGATACAGACCAACCCAAAACTCTCCCCCTCTCTCTCTCTGTCGCTCTCCTTCTTTCTCTCTCTGCATCAGATGGGGTTTTTGTATTTCGCTACTGAAGTTTAGCAGCAGCTGCTGCTACGCTCTGATCACCCATTAACTCTCTCTCTCTCTCTCTCTCCCCCTCCCCCTCCCCCTCTGTCTGAGCCTGTGACTTGTCACGGGCTCAGTGGACTTGCAGAAAGTTTTTATCTTTTTTTAAGTGGAAACGCAAGTTTTACCCTGTTTCCAGCCATAAAAATACCATCTTTGTGCCTTCTGAGGTTATCTGTGCCTTGAATCTGTTCTATTCCCCCTGTTGGTCCCTCAGAAAATGAATGATTTTGCCCCCTCACCTTCACCAATCCTTTCATTTTTCCTTCTGAAACAGCGAGGGTGAGATCGTCTCTCGTTCAATACATGCACCACAAGAAGACGCAGCCCTGGTTCTTCTTCTTTCTTCGGCTTATGATTCAAGAGACGGCCTTGGCGATGCTTCTTGTTCGATCCCTTTGATGGTTTTCTGTCGTCCTTGAACGATTCTTTAAGGTATGGACGAATTCTTCTTCTTCTTCTTTTTGCTCTTCTGACATCGGGCAATTCAGCCAGAGAAAAGCTCTCATTTTTTTTATTCACTTCTCTTGCATTCTGATTTCATATGGTTCGTGTTTTCCCTCAAATCTCTCAGGTTGTGAGTATTTTCGTCGGCAAATCGATCTTGATCCTGGTTCTCCAGCTCTCTGTCGCAACAAAGCATAAAGAACGAAAAAAAAAAGAAAAGAAGAAGAAGCAAGAAACCCCAGCTCTGTTTGTGAAAAGCAAGAAATGACGGTATTGAAGGAAACAGAGAGGAGCTTGGATCCGCAGCTTTGGCACGCGTGCGCAGGAGGCATGGTCCAAATGCCTCCATTGAACTCCAGGGTCTTCTACTTCCCTCAGGGCCATGCCGAGCACGCTTCCTCTGCCGTCGATTTCGCCGGCTCCTCCGGCGTCCCTCCCCTCATCCTCTGCCGGGTGTCCTCCGTCAAGTTCTTGGCCGACCCCGAATCGGACGAGGTCTTCGCCAAGCTCAGGCTTGTCCCTCTGCCCAACACCGAGCTCGATTTCGAGGACGACAGGGCCTTGGAGGCGGCAGCCGGATCCGACAACCCCGAGAAGCCGGCCTCCTTCGCGAAGACGCTGACTCAATCCGACGCCAACAATGGCGGTGGCTTCTCGGTGCCGCGGTACTGTGCTGAGACGATTTTCCCGAGGCTTGACTACTCGGCTGATCCTCCGGTTCAGACCGTGATCGCCAAGGATGTGCATGGCGAGACCTGGAAGTTCCGGCATATCTACAGGGGGACTCCTCGTCGGCACTTGCTGACCACTGGATGGAGCACCTTCGTGAACCAGAAGAAGCTCGTCGCCGGCGACTCGATCGTGTTCCTTAGGGCCGAGAATGGAGATCTCTGCGTCGGGATTCGGCGCGCCAAGAGAGGAATCGGAGGTGAATCTCAGGCTGCTTGGGGTTCCGGCGGGGGTGGGAGTTGCGTTCCGCAGTTTGGCGGGTTCTCGATGCTGCTGAGGGAGGAAGAGAACAAATTGATGCGGAATGCCGCGAATGCGGGTTGCGACGGCGGATTTAGAGGAGGGAAGGGAAGAGTGAGGCCCGAGTCGGTGATCGAGGCCGCCGCCCTGGCCGCAAGCGGGCAGCCGTTCGAGGTGGTGTACTATCCGAGGGCAAGCACGCCAGAGTTTTGCGTCAAGGCTTCGTCGGTGAAGGCGGCGATGAGGATACAGTGGTGTTCGGGGATGCGGTTCAAGATGGCTTTCGAAACAGAGGACTCTTCGCGGATAAGTTGGTTCATGGGGACCATTTCCTGTGTTCAGGTCGCGGATCCCATCCGCTGGCCGAATTCTCCATGGCGGCTCCTTCAGGTAAATGCACAGTTCTGCTGGCCTCTCTACCCACTAAATGACCTTTGATCATAGTCGATATGCATTTCATAGCATGACATGTATTTACGACTGAGTACGATAGCCAACGGATTTGAGGTTTCGAAATCGAATACAGTAAAGAATGTTGTCTTCTTAGTTAGAACTCGCATCACCTCAGTCGTTCTGGTGTATATTTCGCACGTTAGAAACGATAATCCTCTTGGGATGTATCTAAAAAGCCGGCACATTTAGGTGCCTGGACCACCGTCTCCTGCCAATGCCATTGCTCTTAGATGGCATGTCCCTTCATCGGTCTTGGGCCAGTTTTGCTTGTTCTTGAGGACAAGATTCCAACACGATAAATTTTGGCTGTTGTCGATGGGGATTTTGGGTAGCTTTTGCCCCCCTTATCCATTGTCGAGGATTCAATAGCGTCCTTGCTTTGGATTCACCGAGGAATTAATGCTCAACCGTTTTGAGGTAAAGATGCAGAAGTTGTTAAGAGGCGTTGGGGAATTGATGAATCGTTTATTTATACCAAAACAATATGCATGTTTCGGAAAAAAAATATGAATTTGGAGTTAGGATGAGCATGTGGGTGGCTATTGATTGATTGACAGCATTAAGCATTTGGTGCAAAAAGTTTGTACCTTTTCGATTTGTGATCGGCTTAGAACACTGTGTCTTCCATACCGTGGCGGCTCTTTTGAAACTCATTCGGTTGGAGTACCATTGCAGGTGACTTGGGATGAACCGGACTTGCTGCAAAATGTCAAGCGCGTCAGCCCGTGGCTGGTCGAATTGGTGTCGAACATCCCGACTATCCACATGTCGCCCTTCTCACCACCGAGGAAGAAGTTGCGCCTGCCACATTACCCGGATTTTCCGCTCGACGGGAACTTCCATTTCCCCTCATTCTCAGGCAATCTCCATGGGCCTACGGGCCTCTTGTGTTGTCTATCTGATAATGCTCCTGCAGGCATACAGGGAGCCAGGCAAGCTCAATTTGGAATACCCTTAACCGATCATCACCTCAACAATAGATTGCGGTTAGGGTTACTGTCGTCCAATTTACATCGTTTCGATCCGCATTCTAGAAGTTCCAACAGCATCACGAAAGACAACGCGCAGGGGAGTGAAAGTTTGTCGTGCTTGCTTACAATGGGGAACTGTAGTCAGAGTTCAGAGAAATCTGGTGACGAGAAGAAGCATAAGTTCCTGCTCTTCGGACAACCTATACTCACGGAGCAGCAGATTTCGCGCAGTCGCACTGGTGGTGATGTTGTCTCCAAAGTTGTCAGTGGCAAAGGTTCAACAGATGGAAATGTGGGCAAACTGAAGTTCCTCTCTGATGGCGTGGGGTCCACGCTCAAGCAGGCTGGTGCTGGCTTCCTGTGGCGCCATGGCTTCGAAACCTCTGAACTTGGCCTAGAAACAGGTCACTGCAAGGTCTTTATGGAGTCAGAGGATGTGGGAAGGACCCTCGATCTCTCGATTCTTGGTTCATATGAGGAGCTTTACAGCAAGCTTAGTAATATGTTTGGAATACAGAGATCGGAGATGCCTAGCCATGTCCTCTACCGAGATGCTGCCGGTACCGTCAAACGGACAGGAGATGAACCTTTCAGGTTTGGTAATTAAACCTTAATTGCCATACGCAATTCCATGACAATGTTGATGATGCTTCCCTAAAAGCTTGAGGTGTCATTGATGAATTCTTTTTTTCGGTTGCATTGCTTGGCAGTGACTTTATGAGGACGGCGAAGAGACTGACCATCTTCATGGATTCGGCCAGTCATAACATTGGGAGGTAAGCGTGAATGATATGATCTTCTTCGATGACCAGTTATCTGATTCCCTTTGCTAGTACATATCTCTTGCATCCTGCTTCATGGACAATGCTTCCCTTGAGAGTAGAGAGTTTTCGACTTAAATTTCAGAGTGGCTACTGGGCGAAACCAAAGATGTTGGTATTTAAAATCGAAAGCAGCCGATTGTTCTTGTATTAAGAAACTCATGAGCTTCTGTTTTGCAGGACATTGCTCACGGGGAGGAGGAATGCCGAGAACGGATTCGACTCGACCACTAAGGCGGGTCCGCTGAGCACGTACGCGTAGTCCCTCGAGCTCGTGCAGCTCCCCCCCCAAAAAAAAAAAAAAAAAAAAAGAGAACAATTTGATTTTTATTGGCGCTGGCGTTTATGCAAAGACTCTGAAAACGACTCCTATCTGTAATGATGTTAGCAACATGGTGGTGGATCTTGATGATGGATGTTGTTTCATGTTTCCCTTGATTCTGCAAAAGGTTGGTTTGTGTATCGATCCCGAGTTTTAGAAAATAAGAGCAGGGCATGTCTTGTCTCCATATATCTTGCCGAGAGAAATGTAAACGTTGGTTGTTGCCTGTATACAAATCAGGTGGCGAGCTTATGCCGATGCGACATACATTCCGATAATGTGCTTGGGAGCTCCTCATGAAATGGTTCCAATGCGACATGAAGCTTTTCGTGCATGTTAGCTTGTATTGATGGGGGTGCAATCAATGGGACCGATGGCACAGGTGGCTTGTTCAGGACTTTTAGCTTAATAGGAGATGGTACTGCTGAGGGGCAGGGATCTCTTTGATCGCAGGCATTATTGAGTGCCCCCACTAATCCTTTTTCGTTCAGAGCTGCATTAAAGTTTGGCTCGCCCCCGCCCTATCCAAGGACGATGCGACCATTGCCTAATTCCAGCATGGAATTGAATAATGGTTGTCCCCGAATGGTGCTAGTGGCTCTTTGAATAGTGCAGCGTTGAGGCTGTACGTTTAGCGGCTGAACTGGTGAAATTGGACCTGTTTTCTGTGATTTTTTCGCGTTTTATCGTGTGGTGTGTCTTCATCTGATTTCTCTCTCTGACATCGATCCTATGAACCTAGGAGTCAGTCGAGGATTGTCTTTTTGATTAGGAACGCGATGGTCTGTTGCCGGGTTCTCTTTGATAAAGTCGGAGGAATTTAAAGCATTGGTATACTCGTGGCTTTTCGAGTGTGCTATGGCCGACATCAATTTTACCAACAAATTAGAAGGCACGCATCGCACTTGAGGAAGGGAATTCAACTCAGAAGGCACGGCGTCTCCTATAACGTGACAACCTAACCTAAAAAAAATGGTGGTAATTTTGACTGACCCCATGTCATTATTCTGATTTCGATGTGAATGTTCTATAAAATTGACCGAATCGAGAAGAAGAAACTAATCTAGTGTGCCAAAGTTAATAGTGTATATGATAACACCCCTAAAGAGAAAGTTTTAGGATTGATAGAGCAATTGGGATTTCACATTTAAAAAGTATATGATTCCAATTCTGCCAAATATTTGGGTTCAAACCATACATGATGAATTTAGAGCATGCTGTGCAAAAGTTCATAGGACATCCCCCTCGTGGCAATATCTCGTAGAAAAGAAAACAAATTCAACCCCATACTTTTGACCACAATCACATAGATTTCAATAGGAGAATATGATTAAATACGATTATCAAGGATTTGGTTCAAACTACTTTACATACTCGAAAGGACAATGACGACGGAAAGATACACATGAAATCTTCCGTATCAATCTCAAAAAGGAGTCGCTCGACTTTTACAATCCGCTGGTAATCGATTGATTTATCGTAATTCCTTCAGTAAAAGCGTTCCTAATCATGTTAAAAAGGGGAGAATTAAGAAAAGGTGTATTTGCTTTTCCACTTAGGAGCACCAACTTAGTAGGGACAGGATTTTTTTTTTTAAATTATTAAAAAATAAAAAAGTACAAAAGGCATCCGCACGTGGGAGTGGGGCCCTTTCTGGAAGGCCGAAAAGGAGGAGAGCGGTTGTTTGACCGCTACTTGAAGTGACCCAAAGCCCCTGTCCACGTGCGGTCCCCCGGAGACGCCGCCGTTTCGGTGCGCGGGCCTGCCCCCTTCCCTTTTTCTTTGCCTCTTTCCCCGGCCCGACCGGGCCGGGTCGGGTCGGGTCGAGGATGAGCTTGATTTGACTCCATTGTAATCTCATCACACACCACTCCGGGGCAAGAACATGCGTTCAACGAAGGCATAATTCTGGTTTCCCACCAAGTCTACGTCGAATCCGCCTTTAGATTCACACTCCCAATATGAGATCCTCGTGTCGGGTTCGTGATGATTACACGCCGCGGATCAGATCTCCGCCGAGCTAGTACGAGAGTCAATCGGCTCTCGAATCGTTTTGCCTCGCACATGTCCCTCATTCATAAACGCTTCGATTACTTTTGAGTCACTGATGGGACGCCCATGAACCAAGTGGGTTCACGACATCCTTTCGCGCAATAGCTTTTAAAGTTGATATCAAAAGCCGATTTAATAATAGTATGCTATTGCTGAGCAATTTGATGACTACTAATAGACATTTAGTCAATCGAGTCATATCCAAAACTCAATAAGAGTCTTTAGCATCATTCAACAGATCAATTTCATTAACTATTTTTAGTATGCTCAACGGTTCTCTGTGATTTCTTTATTGTCAATTTCAAAGACCTGTGGTTATGTCAGCATGGTTCTACAATCATGCATTTGGATCCGCATGGCATAATTTTGATTCCATGTATAATAATGGCGCATTCAATTCTAAAGTTGAATAAGAGGGATATTGGAACCAGCTTGTAGGACAGATTGGTCCCAGTTCAACGATCTCTTTGCGTAAGGTGGCCAAAAAGGAATAGATCTGAGCTGCTCAAAATGGACCGACCTCGGTATTGGCTATATATCTAGATGCAAATCCCTGTTATTTATTAGGCATATCGAGTGCAGATTTTTGTTCTTCTTGCACGCGATGTCAAATCTTGCTCGTGTGGAACTCGTGACTTAAGTGAGAAGATGGGTATATATGATTGGGATGACCGTGCTAGAAGTCCTAAAAGTTTCCTCCCTTCGGTTAATCGAGTCCCAAGACCTTTTCATGAAAATGTGCAATTAAGTCCAATGCCATACATGTATATCAAACATTGGGTGTGTTCATATCTTGATTGCGTGCTTTATTTTACGGTTAATATCACGAAAAATCATAAATTGGTACAACTAAATTTACTCAAAAATAATTTTTTTTACCACAAAAAGTTCCAAATCAGCATACCCATGACAAATTTCTACAAAAAAAATCTCAAAATTAATAGATTTGTGATAAATTTGTCGTATGTTAATTTTTGTTAAATTGAATTAATACCACACAAAATCATAAATCGATACATCTGTGACAAACGGAGGACAAAACCTCCAAAATGGATACATCTTCATCCAACTCAACAATTTAACAATAAAAAATTTAATGTAAACAAACGAAATGTATATTTATTATGGATGTATCAATTTGTGATGTTTTATTATATTACCCCTTTTTATTAAAAATCCTTCGGAATCCAAATAAACGTTTAGGGTTTGATTGACCAGCGGGCAGAACTATTCGACTCGGGATTAGAGATGCTTGTTGTAAAGTAGAAGTCATGCTTGTTGCAGTAACCCATTGATATTAAATCGTTCGAGATTCCGATAAGACGTTGAGGGCTTAATTGATTGGTCGATAAGAACTATTCGACCCGGGATTACACATGCTGGTTGCAAAAGGAGAAGTCGTGGTCAAAGTCTTGGAAGCTGGACAGACCTAAAACTTAGGTTGGGAGAAAAACCATAGGGGTGCCGGAAAATGATGTAAAACCAAGAAGAGTCTTGAAAACGTCTCCCCAAGCCAAGCCAAGCCTCATTGATGTTTGCTTCCTGTCCAAAAACTCTTTCCTTCCCCAATCCCAAAGTCCAAAAAAAAAAAAAAAAAAAACCAAAACCAATTGTAGAGACAGGGACAACAAGCGGGTATCTTGACACACACACACCCACACGCTGTGTAATTCACAACATCTTTCAATGTTTGTGTCCTGTCTCTTTGACAAAAAGAAAGAAAGAAAGAAAGAATCGTGCTAGATCCAAGAAAAACCAGCAAGGAAACAGCTTTTCGTCCCGATCAAGCAAAGCCCTCTTCCCTCTTCCCTCCTCCCCAAAAGCTATTTGCATGTGTCGTGTCCCTTTCTCTTTCTATCTCTCTCTCTCTCTCCTTCTCTGTTGAGGGCCATGGGAGCATGTGTGGTGTTGAGGTCGTCGTCTCGAGAGTAACATTGGAGAGAGAGAAAGTTGGGGAGATCATAGGGGGCAGGTTCATCGTTGCGGAAGATGAGGGTCTTTTGAGGTTTTCGATTTCGTACGTATCGATATTCTAATTCTAGGTATGCATGCACGAGACGTCACTGGGAATTGTCTCTGGGGCTAGAAGGGTGTTCACGAGTTTGGTTTATCGTTTTCAAGTACGAGCAATGTCTATTGACAATTTTCGAATAAATCACCTTTCGTTTCGTGAAAGCACTTCTTGTTGAGTTAGTTCATCAAATGATCAAAAGTTTTCTCAAAGCATAATAGGTGTTTTAAGTGTTATTTTTCTCCTCGATAACGCTAAATTGGACTAATTAGGGATAAGGTATGTTGTCCACCAATTTGGATCGGTGAAAATTTTCTCCAACCAGCCTTTAGATTTGTGAATTACATGAGGGATTTCATTGTTGCTGTTGTTTTTTCTTGTCAAAGCTTGGTCACCTAGATGTGTATTTTCCAAATGAAACCCATAATTAGATTGGAGGAAAACATGGCCATGGTCATGTTCATAGAAAATAAGATACTTTCGGGTTTAGTCGAATCGTTCCTTTCGTACTCACGACATGTTACCTAAAAATGCATTTTAAACTATGGATCAATCTTTTACATTACACATCCTAAAAAGATTGAGGGGGACATTTTGCTCTAGCTATTGACAAGAAAACATGGTAAGGAAGAAAGAAACTCTTAAAAGATAATGTGCCAAAAAGAGAACACATCCTTGAGATAAACTTTGTCACGTACTCAAAATCTACAGTTTGTAGATTTGATCGACAACCATAGACTCTTTCATCTCGTGCAATATTCTTATTGGTAACTCAATAATTTCTTTTAGAGTTTGGTAACTTAATAATTGACTTACCTTCGATACTATCGAGGATTGAAATCCATCTCATTGATTAAGACATAACGACGCACGGAATAGCTAACTTTTCACGTCAC
Source organism: Corymbia calophylla (assembly GCA_014182845.1). Lineage (NCBI taxonomy): Eukaryota > Viridiplantae > Streptophyta > Magnoliopsida > Myrtales > Myrtaceae > Corymbia > Corymbia calophylla. The sequence goes on from CM024702.1 coordinate 5,239,470, forward strand.
TGCATAATTATATACCGCGTCGACTGATACCGAATGAGATGATGGCTGGCCGACTACTGTCTTTCGATCATCGATACACGCTTTCGAAGACAGGACCGCCCGATCCGACGTCGGGGCACGTCAGCGACGGGAGAGAATTGTCGTTTTGCGGTGGGCGAGAAGGGGTCGGAAGTCCGACCCCGGAGCCGCAGAAACGACAGAGATTCGGTAACGTGGCGTAGAGGGCCGCTCGTGCGGGTGGTGGGGCCCACGCGGACCGTCTCTCTCTCTCTCTCTCTCTTTTTCTCTCCCGTCCCCATCAGCGGCTCCTACCTCCGTCCAAGCGGAACAACATCCCACGTGGCCGCGGTCGGGGGTTACGTGTACGGCCTGGATTTTTCCCCGACGGGCTGTCCGAGAAATCGCGATTTTTTCCCCACCTCCGTGCTCCGCGAGGACCGCGCTTTTCGCCGAGTCGGGCGTTGTTTTTTTCTTTTTTTATTTTTTTTTTAACCGCGACGGTCAAACAAGGCGAACGAGACGGTCGCGGTACTTTGCGTTTTGTGTTTTTATCGCGAGAATTTGGAGCTCTCCGTTGCCCCGGGATACTCGCGAGACGCGTCATGCATGGTAACGAGGGGTTCTTTTTTCCTTTCTACATTTTGTCTTTATTTTCCTTTTTCATTTTATCGTATTAAATTAATATCACGAAAAATCTTAAATCGATACATATTTAATAAATTTATCCCAAATTAAATTTTTGACAATCAAAAACCCCAAGCTGACATGCCTTTGACAAATTTACTTTTTCTTAATTTCCGTTAAATTTTATTACTAATTATTGAATTTGATGACACATAACAGTTGACTAGTGTACTAATTTGGGATCTTACTTTCTGATTATCACAATTATACTAGTTTTGTGGTGTTAATCCAATTTAACATAGCACAAATGTACCAGTTTAGAGTTTTTTAAAGTAAAAAAATTATTTTTGGTAAATTTATATAAATGTACCGATTTGGGTTTTTTGTATTCATTTGGGGTAAATTTATGACAAGTATACTGATTTGGGGTTTTTCATTATCAATAAATTAATTTTGGATAAATTTGTCATAAGAGTACCAATTTGAAATTTTTCGTGGTATTAACCTTATCTCAAAAAACTCAAACTGGTACACCCATGACAAATTTACATTCTGTTAATTTCCGTTAAATTTTATGGTCAAACTATTGATTTGAATAATACGTATCAGTTGATGAGTGTACCGGTTTAGGGTGTCATTTTTCATGATATTAGTCTAATTTCACAAAAACTAAAGGAGGGTAAATTTATCACAAATGTATCAATTTGAAGTTTTTTGTGATGAAAAAATTAATTTGGGATAAATTTATTACATATGTATCAATTTGGAGTTTTTCGCAGTATTAACTTTTTTTTTTCTACTTCACTTCTTCATTTGTCTAAGATTTAGTAAAAGCCAACGCTAGTTTTCTTCATTTCTCAAAAAATTTAAGATGTCATTTAAAACTAAAATGTTGTAAAGAAAATGTACTTTTTTATTTACTTGTTTGTATATCATGATATGTTCGCATATCTGAAATTTAAAAGAAAAAATCAAAAGTCACAAGCGGTGTTAAATTAAGTGAAAGGAATAGGAAAACAATTCGCACAAATTCGATCATCTTTTACATGTGATCTTCCTTAGAAAAGGAAAATACAAAGCTTTAAACATGGTCGGTTCATAAAAGTGATTAGGTGATAATGATTTGATTAATCTCGGGTAAATTCATTGAATGTAATGATTATACCGTCTAATCTATTATTGCGGACTTGATTTGGGAGGAATTCTTCCAAGTGGAGGGGCTCTTATCGTCGTTATTAGCAGAATTTTTTTTTGGTCGGTGTTATAAGCATAATTAAATTGCAAAAATTTTCAAAAATTCGATTGTCGTGTGAAACTTGCGAGGTTTGCGTTGAACTTTGTTTAGCCAGAGTCTATTGATTTCTTTCCTTATTTTTATGATTTCATCTGAATTTGAGAATCCATTAAGGTCAAGAAAATAGGCAAAAGTACCAACATTCTCTTTCAGAATAAGAATTCGGTGATAGCATAATTACAACTTCTTAGACAAAAAATTATTCTCTATCTTGCACTTGGAATCAAATATTGAAGTTATGCAAATCCAAAAACTGCCCAAAACCACATAAAACCGGTGGTCCCCTTGCGCATTGGTCTCGTTACTAGTTCCAATTTACTGGAATCAATAAGTATCAATCATGTTCTTGATTCGAGATGTGAAACTGCTCATTTGCCCACTCGGACCGAATTTGTACATATATATAATTCTTTATTTTTATTTTTATGCAGAGCATTTGTGTGCTCAAGTTTGTTGTATGTGAGCCTGGAGAAAACCAAAGTGAGTTCGATTCCAGCTTGAGGGAAGCTCTTTTAGCATTTTCAATTCTATGGGTCAAACGAAAAACAAGGGAACCTCTTATGGCTATTTCAAATAACTAGGATGCTAGAGGCGTCTTAGGTCCAAGGACTGTTCACTTAGGTGTTGAGGAGGATTGGTTTATGGTCCAAAGCAATTGCAGTGAGGCGAGTGATAATGGCTTTCGAGAGCTAATGACGTCAGTCTGGGTTCGAACTACACTTCTCAATTGTTCAGAACATTGGGGAATGAATTTGTTGGGGACAATTTTTAAGGGATTGACCCTTAGTGGGCGGCCGAAAACGATCACCCTATCGCAAGCTTTCGGTCGACATGGCTTTTATCTCGACTTTGGTTGGAACATTTTGACGTTCAGAATCTTAACTTCTGGCTTTTATCTCGACTTTGGTTGGAACATTTTGACGTTCAGAATCTCTACTTCTGGCTTTCATCTCGACTTTGGTTGGAACATTTTGACGTTCAGAATCTGAACTTTTGGCGAAGCAATTTATATATCGATCTCGTACATATTAGTGTCCCTTCTTGTCGAGACCATGTTTGACTACCATCTTTTGAGCGACAACTTACGCCCAAATTTTACGATCACTCCGTTCCGTTCATTTAAAAGACCTAGGCAACTTATCTCGCCAGCGAATTCGATGTGAAATTACTGAATGTGGCTCTCGCCAGGGTCCTCTAAAAGCAGGATACTAGAACTCGGTCGATGGACTGTAGAGGGCTTCAAATGGCTTCATTCAAAATACCATCTATGGAGACAAAACTTTCTCCTGCTTTTAGATAAAGATATATATCAACAAGATATGCCTAGATTGTATATCCGCCACTCTTTCTACCGAGGTCGACAGGGCCCTGAAGCTAAGTCATCTGGCAACATACAATAAAAAGGCTCCAAGATTGACGCGTGTACGACAACCGCACATAGAACATCAGATCAGGCAGCTAGGGCATTGCCCAGCAAAGTACTCTCCTGGCATACTAGGAAAGTAATATAGGTTAAGGATCACAAGGACAAGCTGCCACAAGACGATACCTCGGAATGTAGTAGCTGAACAATTTTTTATATGCACTGCAGCACCATTATGTTCTCAGTTTCTAATAACAGGAGTTTGCTCCCAAGTTCACACATTCACTCACAGAAATTGAAAAGTCAACGGCAGTAAAGATACACTGTCCATGCAAATGTAGTAAATGAAACCAGACTACAGCTTTTAGACATCCCCGGCCCCCGAGTTCCAAGGATTTCCATGTCAGTTATTGACCTGCAGTGGAAAAGCAAGCAGCAGATCAGTTAAAGAATAAACTCAGCCCGTCACTCGACACTCCCATCCCTTGAGACGGGTTTCAAAGCTTCGATTGAAGGTCGTGAACTGTTTTGGTAATGACAAACTGAAATGCTAAGTAACAATGCTAAATATTAAGCACATATCCATGGATAAGCCCATGCGAGGAAAGAGAGACTAAAGTTTTGGGGAATACAGCAAAAAACCATCAGAAGAAACCAATGCTTCACATGCCAATTCAAACTGACATAGACATGCTAACCGCCTTAAGGAAAACAACACCTGAGCTAAATCAATATTCTCAATGAAATCAAAGCTTACACTTCTTTCCTGCCTATCTAAGGTGGTCCAGAGGCTAAGATTTTCAAACCAAACAAAAAGAGACCACACAATATTCTGACAAAGTTAACAACTGTACGCTTTATAAAAATTATGCTCACTCCTGAAAGCTTTGCGTCAACATACATCCACGTTTTATTTATCAGAGTTCCCATGGGGAAGAAGGCTTCACACAGCATCTACAGCACCTTTTGCCACAAAGAACTCTTCTTTCAGTTGTTTTTATCTAGAATAATCACAAGAAGAGCACGAGTTGCAGATGTTCTTCACATAGCCCCAGCACATTTTGAAGTAATAAAACCTCAGTTTACTAGAACGTATATAAACTAAATACTGTTCCATGCACTCTTGACCTTAAATCAATCAAATAGGGATCAAACTGTTCAGAATGCCTCAACCCCTGACATAGGAATCTTTTGACGTAACATCAGGATCCAAGTAATGCACGATAGCTTTGCACTTTTAGAATTCGATTTTCCTTCTTGATATTTGGAAACACAGAGAAAAGGAATTTGAATTTAAATCTCTAATTCAACAATTAATTCTTGTGTAGGATATCTTGTCTTAACTGGAACATGTCAAGGAAAAGGGTAAATGTAAACAACTTACTATATCCATTTATATTCCATTATCTAACTCTACGAAGGGATTATAATATTGCTTAGGAATTAAAGCGGAGTCGCAGGCATAGAGTCAAAAATGAATCTGAAACAAACATCACTGACGAAACATTCTACTAAATTTTATTACAGTAAATTCTTTTAGGATATTATTTTTCCTGTAGAACCGAAAAAAGTTAAGCATAAAGAGTATTTGCAGCAGCTTGCTTGAAAGTATTGAGAGAGTCTTGCTAAGGATATGGATAATGAGCATTCCACGTTTTTGAATTCAACATCTTCTTTTTATTAGGATACATGTAGAATAGAACTTTGCATCTACCATTCATATTTGGCATCTAATTAATGGTTACGATCTTTAGTAAAAGACATGGGTTTGCAAGGAATTTAGGTCTTCTATATATTTGTCATCTTCTCTCTATGTAAAGCAGATTTGCCACTTTTAAGTCAATTAAAAAAGTTGAGCAATTACCATGATTTGCGCCTTTGTCATGTTCTTGCGCATTAGCATGATCTAAATTCATAGTAAACCTCATTCCAGTACATCAGTTGAACTCATCTTGATACCAACCAAAAGTGGAAACCCAATATCATACGAATTTACATTATACTAAATGCAAAACTATCACATAACATTCAAGAATGTGTCAGTTGAACTCACTTTGATACCAACTGAAGCAGTGCAAACGAAATTTGATAAGAATGTACATTATCCTAGATTCAACAACTGTGCAAACCAAAGAAAATCACTCAACTTATTCCATTAAACTTCAAATTTGATAAACAGAAGGCAACAAATACATATACTTAAAACCCCTACCAAACAGTGATGAAATAGCAACAACAACTTCAAACTCCCATTCTAAAGATATTCGGAAAAAAAAAAATTCAGTATGCTAAGTGTTAAGTGTAAGTCATATTTTGATACAATCTCGAAGGACACCTGTGTCATTCCCTAGTTAAAAGAAGCCTTATGGAGTAAATATAACTGTCGGTTAAGGCTCTAGACTTGGTATGTGATTCAACTACACACAGCACAATATTGCATATATAGCCTAATACATCTCCAATTGACACTCCACATTACTAATACTCATTCCTACTCATCACATCCTTCCTACTGCAATTGCTTTCATACAAGCATTTTTCGCAAGTATGTTAGAGATTGTGTTCAATTTAAACAGCAGGAACTAGTGAAAGATTGCATGTGAAACTATTGGAAGGCATGCTGAATTTTCAAAAGCAAGCCTTTCTCTATAAACAAACAACTAAATTCTGTTATTTTTCACGCCCTTGCATCTAAAGGAGGTGACGCCTCTCATAAAGATGACCTCATCATTCTCGTTTCAAGAAATTTCTACAAACCAGAGATCTCCCAGGCATAATTTTTTCTTATCAGATTAGGACAATCCAACCACATAGATTTCAAATAGGCAGTTCTCTATGTAGCTCGGAAGTCAATTAGATAAACAGTAGCACCAAGGCAACAACCCTTCTTTATCATAACCCTAGCTCTATCGAAGATGCATTTAAACAGGTACACGGAGATGCCCCGCCTCCACAGTTTTACTCTTATCTCTCCATCACAGCATACTATTAAGGAGGAGGCGAGCTGCCTCCATAAATCGATACCACTCCACGACCAACCAATTCAGTAGCAACACAAGCAGCACCAAACACTTTCTTTCATTCCAAATAAAGGAAAATTGCAATCTATGCCATGATAGCGCCGGCAGAAACATACATCTACCCAACAAATTACCACCTAATCATGTCATCTATTCCCTCAATTCGCAGCACAAACCACTAAAAACGATCCCAATTCAAACACGAAACACAGTACTCGCACAACAGAAAGCAGAAAACGTCATCCTCGAACAGACTAAACTCGACATCCACCTAATCACCGAAAACAAAACCAAAACTTCCAATCCAGCGAGAGGGGGGGACCTGGGGATGATGATGATCATGGTTGGGGGGGGATCAGTTGTAGTAGAGCTCGAGACCCATGCCGTCGTGGATCTCGTAGTCCTTGAGGGTGATGTGGTCCTTGTAGATGTTGTACCACTTCTGGATGCGGATCTTGTCGGCGCGGGTGCCGGTCTGGGCGGCGACGAGCTTCTTGAGGTCGCCGATGGTGTCGTCCTCGTTGCACTTCACCCTCACCTTCTTCCCCAGCCGGTCGTTCAGCACCACCTCGATCATCTTCGCCGCTCCCTTCCTCCTTCTTCCTCCTCCGGAAACCCTAATTTCTCAACTCTCCTCCTTTCGGTGTTTGATGATGGCTCAAGCAATTATGGTGAGTATAATCACCGCAACCATTTTATTTATAAAGTCAAAAGTCAATGGGGAAAATATTTTTTATAAAAAGGAAAGAAAAGAAATAAGGCTGCTAACGGACTCTAGAGAATTCTATTCGCGTTAGTACTCTTTTTTCAACCTTTCTTTTCTTCTTGTTCGTTATTCCTTTTTATTACTTCTTCATCAAGTAATTCTTTTTTATCTGATTTTATTTAATTGCTAATCACAACAAAATAAAATACCGATGCATTGAATATCCTCTTTAGTATCTGAGTAATTTGCAAAATGTCGTGTATTTTTTCTACTATTGAAATCTTTCGGATATTAAGATTTAAATTTAATTCATTTTTGTTGTATGATGACATGAATTTTACTTTTCGAAATAGATAAGGCTTTCGGTACCATCCAATCACGAAAAAGTTGCCTTTTTAAGATGATTGATTAATGGAGTTTGATTTGAATCCGATACCCTTTTATACAAAAAGGCAAGAATGATGCTTATTCAATTCCACGATTCAAAAGGGGCAATTTCTTTTTTAGAACCCGCATGTTATATTCTATAGACCTTTTTGAATTATCTTCTTTGCAGAGCAATTTCTTGATAAATAATTTAACTCGACATTTTATCGACAAGTGCTTAGCTAATTGAAAATAGAACTCTTTTTTTTTTTTTTTTTTTTTTTTTTTGGTAAGGTAAGATTATATTAAAACGACCAGAGAAATCGTACGGTAGGGGAAGAGCCCGGTACCTATATATACTCCACCAAGTTTACACTGGAGTAGAACGGTCCGCGCTCTCCAAAATGAGAGACAACATAAAGATCGGGTTAACAAGAACCCGGTCATCCTAGATTAAGCCAAGTGTGACTCCTCTCCAAAAATACGGTCTATGTCCCAAAAAATACGTTGCATCCTTCTATTTACGTGGTTATCCTCAACCGACTTGTAAGTGATACCTTTATCCTTTACCACCCTAGAAAGATAGAGTTTCATGGAAAGGATATTAAGATTGAGTCCACGGAAAAGAATATCATTCCCGGTCTTCCGATAATATAACAGTGCTTCCAAAGGAGAAACGAGCTATCCCTTGGTAGAATCCCTCTTGGGATACAAAGTTTATGGCCCATAGGAGATTGTTTGACCAAGGGGAGTTGCACCAAGGAAGATTACATTTAGCAGCCCAATATTTTGCCATAGCATTTGGAACATGGCATTCAAAAAAAAGATGATTGATTGAGTCAGGTGTAGCCTTGCAAAAAACACACACAGAGTTAGGAATCCTGCCAGAATTCATGAGGAAAACCTGTGTGGGGAGCCGATTCTTAGTTATAAGCCATAATAGAAATTGATGTCTGGGAGCCAATACCTTGTCCCAGACAAAAAAGAATACCAGCCTAACCTAGGGCTATGAACCCGCCGGATTGTGGCCCAAGCCGAAGCAATTGAAAATTTTCCAGCGGATCGGGAACCCATGTAAAAGTATCTTGACCAACCGAGAGGTGGGGAATTTGTATTTGCCACAACAATAGCTCTTGGCGTGCACAGGCGACCATCGGGGAGTATAGATCCTTAGCCTTTGCATTTCGAACAAGTCCGATTGATATATATCATTGTTTGAAAAGATTGAATCTAGAGAGCCAATAGCTAGCCATGGATCAAACCGGAGCGATATTGATTCCCCATCTCCTAGTTTCCATCTAAAATGAGGTTTAAAAACCTCCCTTAGAGCCGGATCTTTCGCCAAGCCCAAGAACAGCAGTAGGGATTGAAGAAATCCAAAAGTTTTTCCTTTTGAGGTATGTTGCATGTATCCACTTGCACCATAGCGATTCTTTATCGATGAAAAGCAACCGAGATGTGTTTAGCTATAGCCGCCTTGTTACTTGTCCCCGATCCTTCTTATCCCAAGTCCTCCTTCGTAGTATGGAAGGCATACTTCATCCCACGCCACTTTGGCTCCTCCCGAGCCCATGGTAGGGCCTTTCCATAGGAATTGCCTACAAATTTGTTCAATTTTATTCACTACCGAGGACGGGAACCAAAATATGGAGGCCCAAAAGGCTTGGATGGCATGAAGTGCGATTTAATTAGTTGTAGTCGGCTGCAAAGGAAAGGAATCGATGAGTCCGAGGATTGAACTCGGGCCGTGAGACGGCTTATTAGGGCGTTACGGTCCACTTTGCTCGGTCGCGATGTTATGATGGGCACACCCAAGTACCGTACGGAAAGGACCCGAGATTAAAGCCAAGGCGATGTAGTATCTCGTTGTTTAGTATCCTCGAACCTCCCGAAATAAAAACTTCACTCTTACGGGCATTAGGGATTAGCCCGCTCCAAGAAGAGAATAATGAGAGCCCCCTTTGGATGCAAGAAATGGATGCTAACCTTGCTTCGCTAAAGATAAGTACATCATCCGCAAAGAATAGGTGGGAAAGCCGTGTAGCCTTACAGCGCCAGTGATATCTGAAGTTAGGGTCACGAGTGTGAGAGTTGAGTATCCCAGAAAAAACCTCCATAATCAAGGTGAAGAGATAAGGAGACATCGGGTCACCCCATGTCTTATGCCCCTACCGCTAGCAAAGAAACCATGCGGTTCACCATTAATGGATAAAGAAAATTTTGGGGTGCGGACGCATATCATAATAAGCCTTGTAAAATGGTTAGGAAATCCAAATGCTTGGAGAGTTGACTCTAAGAAGTCCCGGTCTAGAGTGTCGTAGGCCTTCCCGAAGTCCACCTTAATGGCACATTTTGGTACCTTAGGCTTAACGTGGAAACCACCGAAAAGTTCTTGAGCAAGCAAGATGTTGTCACTAATTCTTCTTCCTTTGATAAAAGCCGTTTGGGCCGGGCTGATCAACCAAGGGAGGACCGCGGCAATTCTTGATGAGAAAATCTTGGTGATACACTTGTAGATGGTGTTGCAACAAGCAATAGGGCGAAACTCCGACACCGATGTCGCATTAGGGATTTTTGGCACCAATGCAATTATAGTATTGTTGACTTCCTTAAGTAGCCTCCCGGATTCAAGAAAATCTAGTACCGCTTCGGGACAGGTAGGTCCAACCTTGTCCCAGTTCTTTTTAAAAAAATCAGCATTATATCCATCCTGGCCGGGGCTTTATTTCCTAAGCAAGGAGAACATGGCCTCGCGGATCTCCGTATGAAGAAAAGGTTGGGAAAGAACATTGATCTGGTCCTCATTGAGGGGGAGTGGATAATGTCCCTAATCTCTGAATAGAGGGCCTTGCAACCCTATCGTTTGGAGTAAGAAGGTCCCGAAGTAGGTAACAAAAAACTGCGGAACATCTTTCAAATCGGTTACCATTTGGCCTGAGAGCGTCTAAAAACGAAATGATACGGTTGCGGAGGTGCCTATGGTTGACCGATTGATGAAAGAACTTGGTGTTATGGTCCCCTTCTTTAAGCCAACGAATTCTTGATTTTTGCCTGTAGAAAGCCTCCTCACGCGCTCGAAGCTCATAGTAGTCTTTAAGCTGCATTTGTTCTTCCACCGCCAACAAGCTACTCCTAGGATCCGGGTGAAGAGCCTCTTGTGTAGATAGTAGAGCCCTTTTTTGCAGCCACCCTCATGGAGATGTCTGAATATGCCTCTCTATTTAACCATTTCACCGACCCTTGAGGATTTTGAGTCTAGCATAGAGCTTGTACATTGCTGAGCCTGATATTTGGGCCTCCCAAGACTGACTGACTAGCATAGAGAAGTCAGGGTGACTCATCCACATATTGAAAAATTTGAAGGGGGAACGCCTAGAGCCTGGAGCAAGAATTCTCACAACCATAGGGGTGTGGTCAGATAAGCCCGGGGCTAAAAAAGATGCTTCCGAGAAAGAGAAAGTAGTGCACCAAATTTGTTGTTAATCAAGACACGGTCAATTTTACGTTGCTTCCTTCGAGCACCGAGGAGGTGGACCGTAAATCGAAACCCACATAACGAAGGTCGAAGAGTTCCGCTTGATCCAAGCATTCCTTGAAGTCATCAAATGCAGGGAGCCAAACATCCGGGCTCCCCATACGGTCAGAAGGATCCTTGATGGCATTAAAATCACCAGCAACCATCCAAGGGCAATCCTTGAGAGAAGAGCTCATTCTAGTAATTTCACTCCAAAGAGATCTCCGAGCCACAAAGGAATGTTCTCCATATACCGCAGAAAGAAATAAAGTCGACCCCGAGTTCATGAGCCTTATTTCTCCATGAATAATCTGGTCAGTACTATTCCGAGTGTTAAAACATACCAAAAGCGGGTTCCATCCAACCCAAATACGCCCTCGAGGGGAATACTCATAATTAGAAACCCATCTCCAGCCAGGAAGAAGACCAGAAGAAATTATAGGAAACTTATTAACAGGTACTTTAGTTTCCAAAAGGCCCACACAGCAGATATTATTTTGACGCACTAAACGTCTAACTTCAGCTTGCTTTATGGGATTCATCAAACCCCTAACATTCCAAAAGCCAAAAAACATATACTATTCTTAAGGAAAAACATGAGAACTATTTTCTTTTTGAGCGTCTCTTGGTGGCAGCTGGTTTCTTCTTACCCGGCGACCTTGGAGACGGTTCAGTTGTTGAGCCCAGAAGAGAATTTTTTTCTTTGGCAAAAGGGGTTGCAGAAGGAATTCTTAGTCTACTAACCTGTTCGACCTTAACCTCAGTGAGATGAATATCGGGTGAGTTAGTCTCCAAATGGCCTGACTGATGGTTAGACTCTGCTCGCACAAGCAAGATGATGACCGGTTACCTGGGTCGTTGGAGGGCGCGGCGACCACCACGCATGTTACGTGTTCGCCCGATCGCATCCATAATCAACACGGTTTTGTCGGCCTTCATTAGCATCATCAGAATTTGCAGCAGGCACCGGCAAGAGGCCACTTTGATCAAGGGCATTAGTCGGGTCAGTCATATGAGAAGACCCTTTAGACTGATATTCAGCACCCATCTGGACTGTCATAGCGCGAAGAATGCGTGGAGCTTCCCTCCGGCGAACTTGACTCATTTCTAAGTCGAGTAGGTTGCGGCGAGGCCCTTCACAAGGGTGTCGGCAACATATACCGAGAAGATCTAACTACCTCCCCAAGGCCAGCTTCCCTAATAGTCAAAGCCGGCACATCGGCACCTCTCTCGGCGGCGGAATAACAAAGAACAGGAGCGAGTTACGCGCCTTGACCCTCCTAAGCGGCACCTTCCATCGGCTTGGCGGATCAATATCGGCGGGATTTTCCCGGTTGCAACGTATATCGCTTCGGGATCCTCATCTAAATCATCATCGAATCAAAAGATGGTGGGGAAGCGAGAAGCTATCTCGTTTATTTTTCCGTGAAGAACGCTTGTTGCCGACTTGTATCCACTCCCCCCCTGCAGGTGGTCTCGAAGAGGATGCTTTGGCCTGCGCTCCATGGAGAATGGCTCTTTGACCTTCTCTGCCTCCCGGAGATCCAGAAGGTTGCACATTGTCTGTGGTCACCAGTTCAGCCTCTGGATGGCTATGTGCTTCAGGACATCTATGCCCAAAGGTACCACATCTTTGGCATGTTATTGGCTTCCACTCATATTCCACTTCAACGGTGCGGATTTGTCCATTTAGGTGGACTTTGTAATGGTATCACAACAAGATTTGGTGGCTGCTAGTTCCACACATACCCGAGCAAATGAAATCATCTTTAAATGCTCCGTTCTTTGGTCTACATACGCGGTTTTCCCACCACACTAGCAACTTTACTAATGCCCGTAGCGGACCACAACCCATAGGGGAGGTTCTTTAATCGATCCAAACCGGTATAGAGGAGTGGTCTCCTTTTTTCAGCTCTAGCATGGGGTGCCATTCTTTGAAGAATTAAGGGCACACGGGCCACTGTTAACGGACCCCCTTCAATCACCTTACGTCTAAATTCGTGGTCCGAAATATGGAAAAAGAAGAAACCTTGGTCATTAGCCTTGACCTCTAATAGCCTTTGACCCCAAAGGTGTTTAAGGGCCGTCTCGACAAGTTTAAACGGGAGTTTCTTTCCCACAAAGTACCCAACTAAGCATTCTTGCCAAATTGGATCGAAGAACCAAATCTTCATCGAACAATATACTTCATTAACCCCATCGGGATAAGGCTCGATAAAGGATAACGAGTACCCTTTCATGGCCGTTTTAGCTACATTGGCCCGGGGCCAGACCGAGTGGCCGGAGCCGTAGGTTCAACTACGAGGGGCACCCCGTTTGGATTTTGTCTATCTACGAGAATGACCTTGACCGGACCCAATGTTATTCATAGGCGAGGTGGGGAGACCTGTTCGAGGTCCCCTTGCATTTGCCCGAGAATCGGAAATTTGGCGGAGCCCCTCTCCTTCGATACCATATTTCCCGTCGCCAATCTCGCAGGCGGAGCCCTACTCCGCTACGGCGACGGCCTCCTTACCCTGGACGAAATTCGGGCAAGCATTACTCCTTTCCATCATATCAACCGAAGCTACTATCTAATCTACACGAATTCCATCTCGGAACGAGTAGGCGGGAAGAGGGACTTACCGGGTGCCAATCGCATTCAACTCGGTTTCTCCACCAAATTGCAATTCGGCAAAGCCGGTGGAGAAGCGCAGCTCCGAGCCGAGAAGACAAGAAGAGGAGGAGACAAAAGTCGCCGAATCGACCTCCTCGAGCCCGAGCTTCGGTGGACGAAATTTCAGCGCAGAGAGAACACGATGAACAGGTGAAACCCTTCTTTGGCCGTCGTACCTTAAACCACGGAAATAGAACTCTTGATGATACTTTTATTGGATATGTGAAAGGATGTTTTGGTTTTGAAAAACCAAACCAAACCGAACTAATGAGATGTGATCCCAAACCGAATACGAACTAAACCCAACCAATTCGGTTTAGTTCGATTCAATTTTTTGATTTTTACCTTTCAATTTTCGCTTGCTTATTGATTTTTCAATTTTCAATTTTTATTGAGAATTTTGGTTTGGTCAATCGAACCGAACTAGAAAAGTTAATAGTTATTTTTCGATTAACTGAACCGAACCAAATCGAAAACGCACGAAAGAATCGAATTAAAATTGTACAAAATTTCAATTTAATTCGGTTCTTGACACCAATAATGTGAACACTTGTTAGGAAAAGACAAAAAAAAAAAAAAAAAAAAAAAAAAAAAAAAAAAAAAAAGAAGGTTTTATATTACTACTCTCTTGGTAGTTTGACTCCTGTCCGCGTGATCAGCTGAAGAAGAATGTTTGCGTGCTTAGCATTAAATAAAAAGGAAAAGAAGAAGCCATTTTTTTTAAAAAAAAAGGGGAATATAATGGGAAAAGCACGTGACCACTTGCCTGGAAGCATGCGGCACAAGCCCCGAACGCCATTACCAAAACCAAACTTCAAAATGAATAAATAAAATTAATGGCGCTTCATTTTACTGGCATCGTGTCATTTAATGATAATAATAATAAAAAATTAGTTGGTGAATTGAATGGAAAATATTAGCTAAGAACATACGCTGAATAGATAAAGAGCTCAATTGCTTAGGGAAAAAAATAAAAGGAAAAAGGAGAAGTCGCCGTCAAAAGAAGTCTTAAATAACATATCAAGTCTAGTTTGAAACTAACAAAACACTTCTATCGACCTGAATTTTTGGTCATATGCAATCAGATTAATTGATTGTGCAGGTCTTGTGTGATCAACAATCAAATTTAATCTGATCCGTATGGACTTGGATCTAGATAGTTATTTCTTCACAGAGAATCAAAAAAGATTTCTATGTAATTTTTTAAGATAATGATTTTTTTTTTTGTCGCTCTAAGATAATAATTGTGAGATAATCGTAGTTTTACATTTTTCTTAATTAAGCAAATCCCAAGCGTCTTGGGTGGCTCCCCAAGCAATAACAAAAGTGTCTAATTCGTGTGTGCTCTCGAAGAACAGGCATTCTCATATTGAAAATATAAACCATTTTTTTGAATCAATTACGACAAAAAGCAAAAAAAAAAAAAAAAAAAAAGCTAAAAAGTCATATCAAATGCGCAATTTTTTTTAATATGATTTTCGGGGGAATAATGAATTTTACAAAAATTCATGGAAAAGAAGGGACAAGTGCCGGACGCCGGGAGCGACGCGCCTCTATTGGAAGAACAGCAACGATCATTGATCAAGCTCTCCACTTCCCCAACTTCCTTCTTCTCCTCTGCCACCACCACCACCACCACCACCTCCAACTTCCAATCCCACCAACTTCCCCCCCTGCCTCCCCTCGGGATCTTTCCCCCCCGCCGGCTCCCTCGATCCGCCCTCTCCGACCGAGTGTTTGATCCGCCGCCGGCGAGCAACCTCCCCCCCCCGGCCGCCGGATTTAGGGTTTTCCGTTTCTCCACCGGCCGCGTCGGATATCAGGTTCGAATTCCCCGCAGCTTGATCTGGGTCTGTTCAAAATCTGAGCTTTTCCTGGTTTTCTATCGCTGCGGGTTCGTCTGATGCTTTATAGCTAAATGGGTACTTTTCCTTCGGTCTGATTCGGCTGCTAGATTTCCGTTTGTGGGCGTGTTTAGGTGGGTGGAGGTGATTGGTTTTCGGTATACTTTGGGCGTTGAGATTGGATGTGAATCGCCTTACCGAATGTTTTGATAGGATTTGCGTCGAGGCGAGGGCAGCTATGATTTGAGAGTTGGAGTGGAGAGATGAACGTGAGCCATGCCTCGGTTCACCCGGTGGAGGATCCGCCTACGACGGAAGGCGTGAATGCGCCGAGAGTCAGTATGAAGGATATACAGGGTATGCCTGCCACGATTGGCGGGCTTGCCTTGCGCTTTTTCCAGTTTCTGTTTGCAGCTGCCGCGCTCTGTGTTATGGCCACTACCAGCGATTTCCCTTCCGTGACGGCCTTCTGGTATTACTTCGTGACCTGCATCTGAACAATCTTTAGAATCATTATCCATTTCCATTTGCTTGTTTACGTGGCTTATTAGAGACTTTTCTGTTATGGCCAGTGCTTATTCCGTTATTTGAGAACATTGAGTCTCTATGAGTTTGAATTTTGCTGCTCATGGAAGGAGAGGGTTGGTTTTAGGGCGATACTCAACAGAAAGAGCATATGGGCATGTTTTTTAAACTTGGAATGGCATAGATCCGGCAACAGTAAAATTTTACTTTTATACGATCTCTTCTTTATGCTTTCATACTAACTGAGGGATACGCACAATCTGTGAAGTCTGAGGCAGTTGCCATAAAAAGCATAAAAAATACATTAACTCAAGATTTTTGAGAAAGAACCAGGCTTATTGAATGCTTATGAAGAAGCAGTAGAGTACATCGTTTTCTATTGTGGTCTTTGTGCAACAAATACAAAAAAATGGGAATTCATCATTCAAGACTCAAATTAAGTCTATTTCTAGAGGCTTCCATCACAGACATTGCAATGTACGAGTGTTAGTAAATCTTGGATCCAGTATTCTTTTAATTCAAAGCTGATCAATTGTAAAGAAGAACTACATTTCTCTTTATGGATGAGCTGCATTTTGCACTCTGCGCTAGAACGGTCATTCTCTTTCCAGATCTGTTGGTCTACTACTGGCAGACTCTCTGTTTCAAAGAGTACAGTTATTTGTCTCATCACGAGTAATAGGCAAGTTTACTAGGTCGGATCAAGAGCAGAGGCTATGAGGTAGATTTCTTGGTAATTCACATCCTTAGGTCTAGTTTAGTTAATTTGATTAAAGGTGATGAGGAAAAAATAGAAGGAATTGGAAGAAATAAAAAGCAATCAGAGTCGTAGTCCAAATGGGCCCTTTTATGCTATAAGTAACTTCCAAAAGTTTTGGAAATAGTTACCACGGAATGTATCAATGCTGACCTTGCCACGTTTACCCTTTACTACTGTCATGCATGTCTTCGTTGTCCTTTTAAGATAGTTTACGCTATGTTCCCTTCTATTCTACGCATATATTTATTTTAATTTTCTTTGGATTGAGGTTTTTGTTTGTGACAGTAAAACGAAAAGGAATTTGACATACTTATCTGAAATTGTATCTTTGTTATTCCGTGGGAACATTGAGATTGCAATGTTTTTTTTTTTTTGGTAATGATTGAGATTGCAATGTTGATGACTGGGTTGGGCTAACATTTGTGGCTTGAACGTGATTCACTGTCGTGCATTGCTGATGGGATCATAAAGAGCCTTTCAAGAGAGAATGATTGTTTCATAACCTGTGCCTAGGTTTCTTAACCTATGCCTGAGCCTTTGATCGGTTCTGTGCTCAGGAGACTTTGAGAACTTCGTGACGGATGCCCACATCCGATGTTATAAATTTTTCATGTCTGCTAATTTACTCTTTTCCGACGCATGTTGGTGTGCTGACTAAATAATATGCAGTAGCTGGCCTTTTTTATTCTGTTTATGACTTTATCCACTGAAGTTTTCTATATCTGTTGTATCAGCTATCTTGTAGCAGCTACTGGCTTACAGAGCATATGGAGTTTTTCATTGGCTGTTGTGGACATATATGCCCTTCTAGTGGGGCGCTCGCTGCATAATTATCGATTGGTGGTGTTCTTTGCCATGGGTGATGGGGTAAGATATGTATACCAAGTAGTTTCATTGACAAATACAGAGGATCCTCTTTTGATCTGATATGTGTTTGCATTTTTCTTTCTTGATCCTTTTCCCTGAGATGAACTCTTTTAACTTTTATTGTCTGCCAACATTGGGGTACAATTCCATTGGTGCATTTCAAGTAGTTTCTTTCCCACCCGCTGACATCTTGTTTTTCTTTATTAAATGCAAAAGTTATGGCAAAATACTTGCAGATGCAATTCATTCCACGGTTAGGTTTACTGGCCTTG